>CM026071.1:13670000-14870000 GCA_014839685.1 Anableps anableps
TCTTTGAAGATGAGTCCAATGGAATTTTTAACCATCAAAGGCAAAGGTTGTGGGGGGAAAAAAAAAACTTTCATAATTTTCTTTGGCAACTTTGCAGAATCCGCCTGATCTCCCTTGCTTCTCAGAAGTTTATCTCAGACATTGCCAACGATGCACTGCAGTACTGCAAAATGAAGGGAACTGCTTCAGGAAGCTCCAGAAGTAAGACGAAGGTGAGGCCTGGTATAGCACTTTGAAACCAATGTGTCCGCATAATATTTTCAGTGTTGTTGATTGAGGATTTTATTAGTTGTTTTGAAGATGTTTTGTGACTTCTGTTTTTTGCTTATTTTTTCCACTAGGATAAAAAGTACACACTGACAATGGAGGACCTGACACTTGCCCTCTCTGAATATGGCGTAAATGTCAAGAAACCCTATTACTTCACATAGAACTCATTACTTAGACCTTTTCTTGATTGTTGATAGCAATGAGTGTCTTGCTAACCCTCTAGAGTCTTTCGCCAGCTATATTGACAAATGTTTTTCGACCATGGTTTAGTACAGCTTTGTAAAATCTTAAGCCACTTATCAGTTTTTGTCGAGCTTTCTTTGCATTTAGTTAAATTGTGGAATTTTGTTTTTTGATGAAAATAAAAATATTTACAAAAAATGTTTTTTGAGTAGTGAAGCTGTTTTGGAAATGCAGACATTTATTCCTCATACATTTGAAAATGATATTCCTTATTTTGCACATAAAATAATGTGGAGAAAACCCAACACTGTACATCATCTTGAAACAACCTATTGCTGTAACATGGTGGTGGCAGTTTCATGCTGAGTGGATAGTTTATTTCAGCAGAGACAAGGATGGTGATCAGAGTTGATGGGGACATGGATACAGCTAAATACTGGGCAATCCAAGAAGAAAAACTGTTAGAAACTGGAAAATACTTAAAAATTTGAGGGGGAGTTTACTTTCCAGCAGGATAGAGAGTGTAAAAATACAGCCTAAGCTAAAATGGAATAATTCAGATCTAAATGTGTTCATGTTAGAATGGTGTAGTCAAAGCACAGACCTAAATGCAATTGAGAATCTGTGGCAAGACTTGAAAATTGATGCTCTCCATCCATTCTGACTAAACTTGAGCTGTCTTCCAAAGAAGTACAGGCAAAAATCTGGTAAAGGCATCCCCAGAAGACTTGCTACTGTAAATGCAGCAAAATGTGGTTCCACAAAGAGTTCCCTGAGGGTGGCTGAGTACAAATGTATGTCACAACTTTAAGATCTTTGTTTGTAAAGCATTTTGAAAACCATGCATCCTTTTCCTTCAATTTATTGTAAAGCAGGCATGCTAAAACTGACAAAGTCCAATATTTCATCTTTAATGCACGTTTTGAGCAAAAATTGTATTCTGAAATTGCCTGTTGAGAGTGGTTTGATAGTGTTCAGCTTCAATCCAACATGCATTTTGATGCAAACAGACCAAAAGTTAGAGCTTTGATGTTGACAATAAACTTAGTGCTATCTTCTGATATCATGATTGTATTTTTCTAGACTCATGTGTAAGCAGTTATCTAAAAGATTCTTCCTTGTTGCTTGGAGCTGTACTTACGAAAGAACATGTCCATTGCATCTGGTATTATTTTGAGATTTTTTTCTCAGTTATACACAAAAGTATAAACCAGCTTTTATCAATCATGTAAGTAATATGGAAGTGCTAAGTTTAAAATAATTTGCCTGGAAATCAGTGGAGTTTGAGTTTTGTTATCCGGAAAGTGTATATATATATATATATATATATATATATATATATATATATATATATATATATATATATATATAGAGAGAGAGAGAGAGAGAGAGAGAGAGAGAGAGAGAGAGAGAGATTTTTTTTTTTTTTTTGTTTGTTTGTTTTAGAAAGAGTATATCTAAATTTACCAAAATGGAAACCAGATACCTCACTAAGAGCAGTATACTGTGTGAGGTCTACGTTTGTTCCCTTATGTGACCATCAGGGGGCATCGTGGTGCAAGCGCGCGCTTGTCCCTCATTACAACTGTCTCTGGTGAGCTTCCGTTTGTTTCGTCTGCGCATGCCCCATATACTCAGATCATTCAAATGATTCATGTTTGAACTTAATGTATATTTTTTAATCTGATAAAGCGGACAAAGCACCAAAATGTCTGTTCAACCATCGAACCCCAACAACCCGATTGTCTTCTTCGACATCACCATAGGAGGGCAGGTGAGTTTAAGTTCCCCGCTAATGTTGAGTCGACGTCACTGCTTCTCACCAATCTGAACACAACGTGACGTTAAGAGGAAAATGTTGCTACTTGAGCTGCTTTAAATGCGCCCAAACTAGTCTAATTCAGTTTTTATGTGTATTTTACAACTATTAACAAGAGCCCAGCTTACTTTCTCATTTGCTGAGCTAAACGCAGCTGTTTGAAGCGGAGAAATAAAGTCAGCACTACCGCTGTGTCTAGTTACACATGTAAAAACGAGATATTTGGAGACTGCTAAGTTCTTGTTTAGTCTCTCAGATAAAGGTGCTCTCTGAAGTGTTACTCGATATAAAGCCATATGGGTCACAGTACAGCCCCCAGCTATTATTGCAATCTGCAGTAGCTTTCATTACCCTGCTCTCTGTCACTGCAATACCCATACTGACAAAGGAACTGTTAAAAGTAAGAATGCAAGCATACATGAAGGTTTATTCAAATAAATGATGAAAAATATAGTTCGTTTATTCCCTGTTCAATACATACATCTAAACGAAAACCTCCCACAAATTTCGATCAGTGAACGCATCAGTTTACCATTTGCACCTTGACTCACTATTTTTTGGTTTTAAAAAAAAAAATCTGATAAAGTTTTGGAAGATGTTTGATTCATAAATAAAGTTAATCTTGTAATTCCTTAATTTCCTTTTAGAGATTCAAAACTACTACCTCCGTGAAAGAACCCACAACACATTTTATTTCTCTTTTAGGCGCTAGAGGACTTTCAAAAATGGTATTTGCCAAGAACAGCTTTATCAGTTCATCCCTAAAATTAAAAAAAAAAAAAAAGTCTCTGAGATTTTTACAGTTGCATAGAACTAAATTCCAGCTGTTTTCATTTATTTTAAAGTCAACAATTTATTTTAAGAAAAACTTTTCTGTTAACTCTGGCACTGAAATCACGTAAAATAAATAAATAAATAAATAAATAAGACTACATAAGAATAAAGTGGAACATTGTTTTAAAAAAGAAAATGAATGGATTTATGGTATCAAGTGATTTTTCATATCTCAATTTGGAGTTGAAACAGATTGTTTGGCTAACATCTGGCTTCCAAGTTACCTTGACACTTGAAATATAATGGCGAACAAATAAAGTATTCCAAGTAGTACTTTGTATTATCAATATTGTATTCACTGATTTCACAATGATAATATATCTGAGAAATGTGCTGCTGGAGTGTGCAAAATTTCTTGTTCTTTCCTTGTTTTTATATTTTCAGACCTTTTTGTGACTTCTTGAAGTGGGTCTTTGGTCACACTGTTAGAAGCAGTGTGACACAACAACACAATCAATTCCTAAACTTACCTGGACGTTAATGATTGCGGAGTTCGGTGAAAAGTCCAGACTTCTTCTGTTGTTGTCCCCTTGTCACTTCACATTTTGTACAATATATTGTCATAATACAGTGTTAGCTTAATAACTGGGCAAACAATGAGGGATAAAAGCAACACACACAAAAATAAATTTAGATAGATCGTACAGTATCTTTTTATTTACTGTAGACAGTTTCCAAGCTGTATCTAAATCTTTATAAAGCATGGTGTTTGTCGTTTTTTAAATTTAAAAATTTTTTTTTTAAACATTTTTTTAACATCTCATGTCCAAAATGTAGAGTCTGGCGAACGTTTACACACCCCTGTTAAAAACCTAGGTTTCTGAGAAAAGGTATCAATGGCAAATTAAATCAATGCTATGTGACATTTATCCAGTATAATTCAAATGGGAGGGAACTGTCAAGGGAAATATGTAAAAATATAAAAAAGACACAATAGCCCGGTAGCATAGTCATGCACACCCTGAAAATATGACTTTGTAAAACCATCTTTTCATTTAATTATAATGTTTAGCCTTTGTGTGTACACACCTAAGATAAAGTGTATCAAACCTGATCAACCAGAACTAGTGGAACCTTCCTGACTGTTTCTCACGGAATATATATACATACGCACACGCCGTGGTGCAGTGAAGACAGTCCTCAATAATTGAAAGCAATATATATTAACAATGACATTGCTGAAACTGATTCCCCCCCCCTAAAATTAATAAAAACACGAGATGGAAATTGGTCAAGTAGGAGGCCAAGAAATGCTGAAAGAGCTGGAGAAATTTCTGACTAGGGCTGGTTGACTTCTGCCAGTGATTATATGCTTTCACCAGAAACCTTCAAGTGTCTTCTAGAAAGCAAAGCTGACAAGGGATTGTATTTTTCATCATTATAACAAGTCTATACATGTATCCAAATTAACAAAATAATGGTTTAATGACTGGAAATGTACATTTTTGGAATGGCTGAGCCAGAGTTCACAACTAAATCTGACAGAGAATCTTTAGGTTAATCTAAATAGAGATTTGGAGAACCTTTGCATGGTTGAGAGAGCAGATATTGCCAAATTAAAATGTGGGATGTGAACAGACTTTTACTAAATAGAATTAATGCTGAAGTTGGATCTAAATGTGTTTCAACGAAGTGTTAGCTTAAGGGTGTGCGCATTTTTGCAACTAGATTGTTGTAACTTTTCTATTTTCTATTTTTATTTTTCTATTTTCCCTTTTAAAGGGGCAGTATTGTATGTTTTCAAGGGACTATGTTACTTCAGTTGTTAAAAAAAATGCTGTATATATCAAATATGACCTAAAAGAATTTTGACCTCGTAACTTATTGCCTTGAAATTGGGCTCTGTCTCTTTAAGAAAGTCCTGCTCTTTCTGAAACTTTGCCTTCAGGAAGTCATCATAACAGCTAACCCTTTAACAATGTTTTTACCAGCGTTCCACTGAGAAGTAACTCGTATAATGAACTCAATAGATGAGCAGTTCCACCAGGTGTTTGCTAATTGCTGCTGGCTAGTCTGAAGGAGCTGAGTGGGGAAGTCGCGGGGGAGGGGTGCTCTGTGAGGCAGAAGCTTGGAAGCTTAGAAGCTGCAGCTCTGAGGAGGAGCTGGGTCTCAAAGTCCACACTAGGTCCTTCCAGGCGTTTTGCACAGCTGAACGGTTGCCACAGGAGATTAAAGGATTTCTCAAACATGCATGAAAGAATCACGGCAACACTCCAGGTATGTTTTTTTTAATGAGGGGATAACATTATAACATGATGTAAAGCTCAAAAAGTCGATTTTAAATAATACTGCCTCTTTAAGAGACTTGTTTTTCAGTTGAATTATACAGGATATATCTCACATTAAAAGGTGCAAAAAGTTTTACAATTTCTCATGGTCTCATTTTTTACGTCTCTAAACCTAATCTTTTAACAAGGGGGTGTACACTTCTGAGATGCCCTTTTGAACTTAAAGAAAAACAAGGTTGGACTATAAATGGTATACTATGATAAATATCATTGAAAGAGACCATATTTCAAAATAATTTGTTAGGATTTTTTTTTCACAATATGTATTCACAAAGTCAAAAGAAACGAAGATAAAGTGACCTGCTGCGTTTTTACAGTAATTGTTTTCCCATCATGCATAGAGGTGGCAAAAGTTGAGGTTTGCAGTGTTTTGTTGCACAGTTCAGTTAAATCTCCAATATATCGCCTCTTGGCTGCTGGAGAGGACGATCTGTGGTGATCTGTTTTTGAGTCTAGCCTTAGTAACATTCAACCATGAGCAGGCTGAAGCATCAACCTCAGATTCATATGCTGGCTGATTTTAATTTAATCTACATTGTTGTCTTGACTATGGGTGTTTTTTTTAAATTTTTTTTTCTACACGTGAAATGAACTGCTCTTCTTTTCACGTGATGGATTAAACACAGCAACAGGCAGAAGAGACCATTGTATATCTCTGCTCAAATCCCAGTAAACCTGCCATAAGCACATGTTCTCTGGTAAACTGCTGCAAGGCCCCTTTGTGTTGCTCTTTGCCCAGAACACCAAACCCACCAGGAGGCTGTTGGCGCACTCCAACCACAGAAGGTTTACTGCAAGGTATGAGGGTATTCTGAAGCCACAGGTCAGACAGGAGATGGACATCACAAGATATGGCATCCAGAACAATAAAAAGCCGAGTGTTATGCTGAACCACAGAGGAGGCCTCGTCGGGCTATTCTGCTCTGGATGTTCCTCCAGTCTGGTTTTTGTTTCTGAGTTGGGATTCCAGGTTGACTTGTAGAACAGATTGCTTCCCGTGTTCTGCTGCCGCTCCCGAGCTTCTAACATTTTGTCGGCTTCTTTCACCCACTGGGGGATTCTGTACCAAAATGGCACCAGCGACAGGAGGCTCGCCGTGAAAAGTCCCAAAATAAAGGCTGTGATCATTGTTGACTCAGTCACTTCACAGACAAACATCTTTATTTGTCTCATAGAATCAAGTTCCACCAGCCTGGCATAACTGTAGTGAAATGAGTAATTAATAGCAAGCGCCCAAACCACCAGTGTCACAATAACATTCTTGAATGTTTTCCAGACAACCAAGCAGTCACTTATAAAGACGTCCTCTAAACAGTAGTCCACTAAGCCCAGGAGCATCATGGGGAGTGGCAGAGCTCCATATGTTGCTGAGGCATTGGCCAAGAGGAAGCAAGGTGACGCCAAAGACTTCTCAGCGCCAAGAAGCCAGGCAGCTCCCATTAAAAATGCAAGAAGAAAATCTGCCAGCACAATGGACAGGCTGCAGACGCTCAAGAAGTACGTATACTTTTTGGAGCTGCATGAGTAAAACACAACCATTTCCAGTCCAAACTTGAGGAGCAAAAACATAAAGTATTTCTTGGTGTTGTCTGTGGATTGGTCAGAAGTCTCGTCCCACTGCTCGATGATGGCCAACATTTTCACAGTTTGACTGCTCTCCAAAAATGAGGACGACTCCGGTTGCATTTATGTGCAGAGTTTGGAATAATGATGCTCCAAGAAAATCTGTAGAAGACAAAACAGAATCCTCAGAGGTGTCCTTATAAATTTAAGACCCCTTTAAAATACTGTAGAGTAAGAAGTACTGTATTCAGGGTTTCTAATGCCAAAGGCAGAAAGGACAGTCTAATGGAGATCCTTCATAAATAACAAAAAACGATCATTAATAAACAATAGAGATGCAAAGATCTGGCTTTTCCTGACTGATCCCAATGGTTTTTTTATTTCAAGGACTCATAACAAAATTTTTTGCTTGTTCCTTGACAAAGGAAGTAGTTTTAAACAGAAAATTAAGGAGTTACTAGATTATTCTCATTTATGCATGAAAGCATATGTCCCTGGCCTTTTTACATGATTTATTTTATTTCATTAATCTCAAAAGCAGGTAATAGTCTTGATGCTGTTGATTAGTTTATAGATTGAAAATAGTCCAAGTTCTCTTTAATGCGGTAACCGATTTCCTCATTCTCTATCACTGATTGGTTCCTTTCACTTTTAATCTCATTGTATTACCAATGTTTTTTCTGTCTGTTTTAATGATTCTATCCTTTTGTCCTTTGTGTTTTGCTTGTGGTTAAATGTCTTTGTTTTTAACCTTTGTAAAGCACTTTGTGTTACACTTGACTGAATGAAAAGTTCTCTCTTAAAACAAAATTGATATTTAAAAAAAAAAAAAAAAAAAAGAAATTATTTGTAGCACTAAATCCTTTGTAGTCAGTGGTCTTTGGATTACAACTTGTTGGGTGTTCCTCACCACTGCTGTTTAAGACAGGATGTATTCCATGATTAACCATTGCAACAGTCTTGTGGTATAGTTGAGCTGTTGACACGAGCAATTGGTGTAAGACCAACTTGCTCCCTCTACGTGGTTTCTGATTTTAATCTTTTGCATACATAGAGTTACAGCAACATCTTAAAAAGCCAAACTTTATCATCTCAATTTTAGGCCTTAAAATAACTTCGGTATGTCCAAATCTTCCATCAAAGTGTAGGTATTCAATTTCATTTAGCTGCTGCTTAAGACTGTACCTCCATTGCTTCTTCTATTGATGTTTTTTTTTTTTTGTTGTTGTTGTTTTGAGAAATGTGCTAGCAGTAATCAGTTGTTGGTGTTTCTAGTTTTAGCTGAGGAATTAGGGTATTATGTGGTGACAATGCAGTAAGGCTGAAAGGATTGCCTGTCTGTCTTGCAGTCGATTGCTTAGGGAATTGAAATGAATACCTTCTTGTAATCTTATATATCACCACCTCCTCAAAATGTATATTCGGTAAGGTTTGCTGTAAAAAAAAAAAAAAAAAAAAAAAAAAACTCTTGCCAGGAACCATTTTGACGTTCACCGTAAACGGTTATTTTTCGAAAAGGACTCTTGTCAGTTCATTCCTTCACTAATTCATACCCCCATTTTGTTGCAACACATTGGCCTGTTGCACCTTCCTGTTTCTGTTTCATACCCACGTCCTTAAACTATGGTGTATAAATTCAGTTCTTGTTCTAGTTTAGCGTTTTTATCGATTATGGAGGTAAATGGTCATAAAAATGCTCAGCTGTAACGTAGAATTTTATTCAAATGCCTCTACATACAGTCAAAATTATTCATACCCCTGACAGATTTAGATTTAGAATGAAAATGAGACAAGGATCCCTAAAAATGTAAACGGATTAAAAGTTTGGGGAAAAAAAAAATCTATTTTTGCCCCTTATTTTAAAAAAATCTCATGCCAAAAAATGATACTCTACTCAATAATCAGTGAAACACTCGTTATTGGTTTTACTGCAATCAGACCTTTGTTATAATTGCTTGCCAATTTTTTGCATGTTTCCACTGGTATTTTGATGAGCTCCAAGTCTTGCCGTTTTTAAGGCCTCAATGTCATCACCCTAATCTTTAGTTCCCTGCACAAATTCTCTATAAAAGTCTAGTCTGGACTCGAACTGGGCCACTCCAAAACGTTAGTTACTCCAAGAAGAAAAATGTTAGTCAAATTAAAAGATTACTTAAAACGTAAATCTGCCAGAGGTATGAATAATTTGGGGCTTAAATGTATATCTGTAAAACTACACTCTTATAACTCATTTATTGTAGCCCATTTGGATCAGTTGACTCCCAAGTATGACAGATTATGATCCAATAAATAAACCAATAAGTGAGCTCCTGCTTGTAAATAGTATTTGTAATCAGACCTTATTACAGTAAACTATAAGATAATAATAATAATAATAATGATAAAAAAACAGGTTGTCAAAGCTACAAAATAACATAGGTGTGAAATGACCAGCGTCACAATTACGTGTGTTTAAGTTGCAAAAGAAGTGGACTCACTTACCAAAACCAAAAACCTCCAGCACAAGTTAACAAAGATAAATTTAGTGAACTTATGTTCCTGAGTAGAATAATGTACTGTGTGAGTAACTTATAAAATTAACTTGTTTCTTCTCATTCCTCAAGGCCAGGGATCTGCAACAGGCGACTCCTGAGCCATAAGTGGCTCTTTGAACCTTCCACTCTCTCTCCTATTAACTGTGGCTAAAAATGATAAGGAACCAACTTGTGTTTTCAATTATAAATGTAACAAATGCAGTTTTTCAGTTTGTCATGGAATAATTGCATTGGATTTCCACAACAGAATGACACTAAAAGTACCAGTAATGTATTTTTAGATCTATTCTTCTTGTCATTAGGTTGGAAACAGTTTTGTTTTGCTTGTTTTTACATGATCCCATAGAAGAAAATGTATCCATCCTCTTTTGGCAAATGTTTTACTTTTTTTTATTTTAAAACCCAAAAATAAAAATAAAACTTCCTGTAGTATATAGTTATCAAAATGCAAAAGTTTTCTTTTTCAAAAGCTCATGTAACATTTGCGTTTTTAAATCACATTTATTTAGTTGGACTGAAGGCAAAATAGCTATTTGGATTGTAAAGGTTGCAGACCCCCTGCTCTAGGCCTTAAAGTTCTATTATGATGGTCTTGAGAGGTTTTTAGAACAGTCTTAAATTGAACTTGCTGTGAGTTGCAGAAATCCTTCTTGCAGTATTTCTGTCATTAACTTTTTATCTCTGTTGGGAAGGATATATTGGTAGATGAATAAACTTCCTGGTTGAGTTCAAGCTGCTAAAGGTTTTCCTACATTCTATTTTTTTTAAACCTGTTGTGCAGGAAACTAGTTGAGACCTTGCTTAATGATGCGTACTTTTCTTTGTTTTTACACATATGTAAAATGCCTTCAGTGTCCCTCGCCATCAGATCTACATTTGAAGCGTTTTTACTGAGCCTTTTTGCAGCTGTTTTGATAACAATCTTTCAATTCTTGTTTCACACCAGTATTGCAGCACTTGTACACATGAAATTATATCCCCAGCCACATGTAAAGTAAATCCTTCAAGATGCTTTATGAAAGATAATAAAGAAAGTCATAAGAAAGTTAAATGGTAGAGGAGCATTGAGACTGTACCTCTCTGCCTGGTGTTTTTGATCTTTAGATCAGTGAGCTTCAGCAGAGATGGCCATCCAGCGGTCTGCTGTGCGTGCTTGTTCTGAAAATATTGTGTTTGGGTGGAGTGGTTCCCTTTTAAACTGCTCCTTTTGTTGCTCCGCCCTTTCATTTTAGTTGCAAAATATCCAGGGACACACCTTTCCTACTTTCAAGGAAGCCTGCCATTCTCTAAATGTACTTAAGGTAGCCCCTCTATTATTATAATTTCTTCTGTTGTTTGAAATTCAGCTTATCTAAAATAATTTCTTGGTTGAAGTCACACCCTGTGGGTGGGCCTTGTTAAACTACACCATCACTATTTTGTTACAACATAGTTCCTAGAAAAGGATGCTGGGTTTTGAATGTTGGAAGCCTGCGATTGTTTCTTAGTAATATTATTGTCCCAACAGTCTTGCCTGAAGGTGTTTGTTCTGTGTTACTGTTTGCTCTCTGTGTGAATATTCTTGTTGTTTTAGGCGTTGTTAATTAACTGTGGCAGAATTCCTGGAGCTACAGTTTTGGAGCATGACAGGTGAAACTTTTGTTCTCCCTTCTATTTAGCACAGCTGCTGCCTCTTCTCAAATTCATCCTCGCCTTTTTTTCCCCAACTTCTAGGAAGAGGCAGAAAAGCTTGAAATTCTTATAGTCATCAAAGAGCTGCTTTATTTTATATATCTAGGTAAATAAGTCCTACCTTCTGCTGCCGTCAGTGGGCATTGGCCTCCGGTCAGACAAATCCTCACTCAGATCAGGAGTGCCATGTTTCATATTTGTTCTGCCTCAACACTCTTTTCTGCTTTGTTGTATGTTTGCCTTGTAGACTTAGTGCTTTGTACAGTCTGGACAGCAGCAGTAAGAGATCCAATAGCTTCTTGTTTTACTTTGAGTTATTTGCATTAAGTGGAAAGAGGGTTGTGCAGTGATGTCGTGAGGACAAACCTCTTTTTGTGTGCTCTTACTTCTGCTTGCATTCATTTATACACACAGACACGCACATTGTGATTGCTAACCACATCTATGGCTGTTCTGCATTGTCCAGTTTGCAGAAGAAAGAACTGCGCTGCCTGATACATGCACATACACACCTGTACAAAAAAGCAAAGCACATATTTTATGTTTAAAAGTTCGATGTCAAGCCTGTTGGTCTTTTTCATAAATGTGTTCTTTAGATAGCTTTAATGGCTTGTAAATTATATCAGAACTGATCAATCATCCCATTTGTCATTTCGATTATGGCTGCTATTATCTGTTACTCGTTATTGTATTTTAAGGTGTACATTTGGCTTCATTGTTTAGGGTATTAGCATCCTGCATCTCCTCTTGGTAATATTTGCCCACTCTCCCTTGAACAACCTACCACATTTTCAGGACATTTCACAGCCCTCTTCAGGTGAATCCAGATATTCTATTGGATTTAGTTCTAGTTCACTGTGATGCTTTGAAATTAAGTATTTCCTTATCTTTAGCTTTCCAGCAGACATCTGGAAGTTTTGGATCTAACCAGACATTTGTGATTGCTCATGTCTTCATCCACCTCCACAAAAACCCCAGTTCAATCTGAACAAAGTTATCCCAGATCATGATGGTGCCACCACCATATTTCACTGCAGGTACAGCGCTCTATTGGTTATGTTTAGTGTAGTTTTTGTGTTAAACTTACCTTTTGGAAAAGTTTAGATCATAATGCATTTTATTAAGGTTTTGGAAGAGTTTAACCAGGCTTGGATATTTTCTTTACAAGAAAATGCTTGTTTGGCAACCCGACTTCTTAGTCCAGACACATGGAGAAAATGCGAGATTACAGCCATATGTAGAACACATGTACAGTTACAGTGGAGGAAATAAGTAATGCAGATTTTTCAAGTTTCCCCACTTAAAAAGAATGGAGAGGCCTGTAATTTTATAGGTTGACCTCAACTATGAGACAGAATCTAAAAAAATCCAGAAAATCACATATTGTGGTTTTTAAGCAATTAAACAGGATTTTATTACAGTAAATATTTGTACAATAGATCACATGGAATAGAAGAATATAACTTTACATTTAGTACAGAAACCTTTATTTACTATTACAGATGTGTCCTGTAGTTCGTGACCATGTTGTCACCCACTGCAGCAGGGATTTTGGCCCACTCCTCTATACAGATCCTTCCCAGATCTTTCAGGTTTGGGAGCGATCGCTGGGCAACACAGAGTTTCAGCTCCCTCCAGAGATTTTTTTTTTTATTGGGTTCAGGTCTGGCAACTGGCTAGGCCACTCTAGGACCTTTAAATGCCTTTCACAAAGTCATTCTTTATTTTCCCTGGCTGTGGCTTTCAAGTCATTTGTTATGCTGAAAGCCATATGTTTGATTTGGCTATAGCCATACCTATTATAAGGTGCAAAGTTAGCAATTCAGATAAAATATTAACAAGTCAAGGCGCCACTTGATTATCAGCAATTATTAACCAAACAGCTCTGCTTCTGTTAATTATTGTTAATGAATACCTGCCTGTTGAGGTGTGGCATTATAAAACAATAGATGGAGTGACACACTGGCATTGTCAAACAGTAAGCCCTGCACATATATCCAGATAAACACATCAGTCTAACAGCTGGGGTGAGCGTTCTGCTCAGACTGCCACACATAGCAAGCGTGTGGAGAAACAGACCACATCACCCCACTTCTAAGGTTCTTACACTGGCTCCATGTAGCTCAGAGAATACACCTTAAAATACTTAAAATACTTCTGTTAGTTTATAAAGCAGCTGTTGCTTGTTCAACAAACTGTTTGCCTATTGTCCTATAGCCCAGTGGTTCTTAACCCTGGTCCTCAGGCTGCCATACACCTGACTTAAATAAATGCCTGATTAACAGGCTTCTGCAGCACTTAATGGCATTCAGAGGGGGTCATACAATCATTTGAATCAGGTGTGCTGAAACAGAGACACATCAAAAACATGCAGGACAGTGATCCCTGGGGACCAGGGTTGGGAACCACTGCTGTAGCCCATCCCAGCCTTGTGCATGTCTACAATTTTGTCCCTGGTGTCCTTAGACCATAGGGCATCGCAGTAATTATGTGTGAAGGTAACTTGCCTGTCTCACACTTGAAAAATAAAAAAAATATTACCTCCCCTGGTGCTGTTTCTATTGTTTTGCAAAAGAAGTCATTCCACTCATACCGCTAAAACTATATTACAGGGTTTCCTGGTTATCTGCAACAACTCCCTGCATGTTTCATTTGCTGAAAAGAAGTAGAAGAGAATTGGAAGTTATTATTTTTCAAAATAAAAGATTGTTTAAGTAAAACACTCCACAAACCACAGTTAGAATGAGAACCTTGACAGACCAGTGAAGTCGCCACAAGCCGCACAGGAGAGAGAGAAAAGCCACATGCTGCTTGTGAGCTATGTGTTGCCCCACCCCTCCCCATACATTTTTATACGATTTATTAAACCTGCGATTTTAAAAGGGGGGTGTACACTTTTGAGATCCACTGTAACTCAATACCATGGCATAGCCTCATTTGTTGCCTCATCCTTGCACTAAACATTATCTCAACTGTGCGGCAGGATGTTGGACGGATGAAGATGGAGCTATTTGCTGATGTGGTTCCAAAGACTGCTGAGAATTTCCGGTAAGGGACCAGCTGGCATCACATCACCCCTTTAATATACCCTATCAGGTTGCATGGTTTATGGTTTGGGTATATACAGTACATGTTAACAAGAATCAGGCCATGGATTTTAAAGCTGTTACTAATATTTTCATCATCCCTCACAGGCAGTTCTGCACAGGAGAGTTCAGGTAAGGAAGTTTCACACAGAACTAACCACGTTCATGCAGGTCTGCACACATTGATTGGCAACTCTAAAGGTTAATTAAGTAAAAACCCTTAAAATGATCTCATCTATTATTGCAGAAGCATGCGCTCATGGTGAACATGTTTGAAAAATTCAATATTCAATTTGATATGACATTACAATATTAAGGTTTTAGACAAAATAACCAGTGACAGTTTTTTTTTTTTTTTTTTTTTTTTTTTTGTTTTTTGTTTTTTTTTTTTTATCCTGCTTGTCAGTGCTTATGCAGTCGCTTTCCACATGGAGCATGTGCTCCCACCTGGAGTTTTTGTTGCCAAAAAGCTCATTCTTAGTCTCATCTGGCCAAAGTGCACAGTTCCAGTCCTTGAAGCATTTAGCAAACTCAACATGTTTATGTTTGTGATGGAAGGACAAAAAATGCACAAAGGGTCTCATGGTTGTTATGGACTATGTGTTACCCCAGAAAGTCACTGTTCTCATGTTCTACCCCAGAGAAACAGATGGTGATGGATTAGAGTTTGGAAGTTCATAGAAACTCTGATCAGCCTCGAAAAGTAATGAATACATTCAAAAAAATTGCTTCCGTTTCATTTATTTTAAAGGCACTGTTAGGGAAATGGTAATTTAGTTTAAAACACTTTTTTAAAAATTATTTTTCTTTGTTTTATTTTAATATAATCTAGCACACAATGAGAGTAACTGCAACTAAAAATGTTGAAGTTCTGCCTTGGCAGAGTTAAAGGCTTTTTAAAACTGATAAAACATCTGGCATGACATTCTGGAGAAAACACAAAGGGTGAATACTTCGCAAACAAGAACCAAACAGCCTAGTTTGCTGATATTGGCCAGTAAAAATATACCTATCGTGGTGGAAACCAAACGATGCTCTTAGATCTAGAGCGGTCAACTCTCGTTTTAACATGACAGCAATTTCCAAGTGACTGACGCCACTAAATGTTTACATTTAGCTCAAACAGGGAAAGTATAACAGTCTGTTTAACAGGCCCATGGTAGGCTTAATTAAAACTCACCTCCCTCACAGGTAGAGGTGAAATGGCACAAATAAGTCATGGGTTGCTACAAAAAAGGGGGGAATTGCCAAATCCTAATCTTTTTTTCCTATATTTTAAAAAGAACAAAATAGCCCTTTCACATTCAGAGACAGACAAATAAACCATCTTTGCTCGTGAGGAGGCTCTAAAAAAGTCAGCTATGTACACTAAAGCAGGATTTTCCACTGGTATCTTCACTCTTAAACATTTTACTATTTTTCTTCCAGTCGAACTAAATGGTTCGCAAAAAATGAACAGTTAATTAACCAGCAGGCATCTTTAGATTATAATAATAGTTTCAGTATATTTGTAATTAATTTGGCTTTGGCTTCATGTAATATAAAAGGCAATATGGAAATGAAGACTCTATCCCCAAATTATTACTGTTCAACAAACAACACACACCCTGCATTATATCACCAGATGGTGCCTGTTTAATAATCTGTTGATGTTCAACAATTGTGTCTTGAGGTTATTGAAGTGCTTTAATTAGGCTTTGTTTACCGTTGTACATCACAACAATTTTTATAAGACACAATGAGGAACCCCCTGACAAAAATAGCAGCAGTTTAAGGGGTTTAATTGTGAATTGAGAAGTTCCAGATTCAAGATAGTGATCATGTTGACTTTTCTGTATCACGATCAAGTATCTTCTTCCCCGTAAAAAAATCCAGTTCCACCGGATCAGCATAAACAGACACGACAGAATAAATAGCAGCTCCCAAAACCCTCCTTCTTTTATGAGGCATCAGATTATATGATATAATGGATTGTTGTCCCTCCAGCATTTCTCTCACAATACAGTAGAAAAACGTGTCTTTTTTTTCAATCAGAGCAATAACCGCTTGTGACTGACGTAGTCTTCCTTCGTTTCATCAGCAGGGCGAGTCACAAACACATAGGGAAACGGGTTTTATTCTAAGTGAACCCATACTGGTTATATCAGTGTTATTCAAACTTTTATCATCCCGGGCCAAATGTGCTGGAAGTGCTTTGGGAGGGGCTTTTGTTTTTAATTACAAAATATTTTTTTTGTTTATTGATTGCTTCTTTTTTTGTATCTGCTCAGCAATAAATTAAACATGCAATATTTTAGTGAAACAAAGTAAAAATGAACAAGTTATTGTGAGTTTGAAAATGGTCTCAAACATTTGCCTTAATAAAAGAAAGATGCAAAGTTTCCTAACTTTTTAGTCAGATGTTTTCCATTTTGTTGATCAAGCAAGTGTTTTTAGTTTGTTACCAGCAACACAAATTAGAACTTTATTTAAAAACCTTTTTTGTATTTAGCCAAGTTTATTGAATTGGTGTGCTCAAGTTTGTTTTTGACTAAAAAAAAATGCTGGATGTTTTTGGCTCTATGTAATATGATTTTTTAAAAATGAAAGCAACAAAAAAAAAATGGCTAATTCAAAACTTTGTGTTTTAGCTAACATTTTCCGTTTAAGACAAAAATCTCATCCTAAAAAATGACAAAAGGTGTTCAGGTGCATCAGCTCCATTTGCTGGAGGTCCAAATTTGTACCATTCTTGGGGCCACACAAAATTATTCCAACAACCGCAAATGGCACCCAGACCGTGCTTTGGACAACCCTGGGTTATACAGTTTACACTGATTTTTGTTTTAAATTAAATTTCTTTGTCCACTCTCTGCTCTGCAGGAAGGATGGCGTTCCAATTGGTTTCAAAGGCTGCACTTTCCACAGGTACGTAATAGAGCCAGGCCAGATAGTTTCTGGTTAAACTATAGATAGTTTGTGGATTGGGCATTTATAGTGTTGTTTATCATTTTTCGTGATAAATTTCTTATCATTAGAAATTTGATTTATCATTGTCTTTATAATTTCCATTTAATCATGTTTTAAAAAAAAAAAAAAAAAAAAACTGTCCGTATTGTTGGGATTGTTAGCTTTACAATTTCCTCCGTTTGTTCAATGAGAGCATAAATAAATATCAATAAATTTGTAAATATTGTTAAATGCAGTTACTGTGTGCAGTTTAGTGATACAAATCACATTTTTTTATGTGACTGGTGTCCTAATCAAGCATATTGTAAGTGGGCATGTTTTTCAAGAGCAGTATTTGTGTTTGTATGGCCGTGAGTGCATGGCACAGCAGTCACGGCCATACAGTTATCTTAAAAAAAAAAAAAAAAAAAAAAAAGAGAGTAACAAATAGTTGTTATCGTCACTTTTATTGTTATCACAATAGTACCACAAAGTATCATGATAAAACTTTAAGTCCATATCGCTCACCCCTAGATAGTTCCCATAAGACCGGACCAGAAGTCAGTTACTCTGGAAATGCACTATCTTGATAGGATACTGGTAAACAGCGTTACATAGGAGCAGCATTATGAGCACCATTACCGGAGCTTAAATTTGTTTTTTTAAGGCTTTTTGTTTTCTTCTGGAAAACCAGTTCAGTGCCGAGCAATAGCACATCTTATAGTCTACAAGTCATTTGTGTTTGCTGAGAGCCATACAATGAGGATGATGAGAATTGTCTGTGTGTATGTTTTTCATTTTAAGAGCATAAAGCTGATCCGTGTCCTGAAAGGCTATTTCTGTTGCGCACATTGTGTCAGTGCTGGAAACAGCAACAAAAACCCTGAGAATCTACGAGAATGTGCCGTTTACTGCCTCCTTCTCTACTACTTGCTATGTGACGCATAATAAACAATCAGAATGTAAAGCAAGTGCTGTTTATTAACATAATGTGATTGTAAATATGATCACATAAGCAGTAATCGCATGAGCTGAAGTACTGAAGTACATGCAATTACTGTGCTGAAGTACAGCAGCGATTTCTAAAAAAAATTTTTTTTTTGTTCAAGCGCAGGTGTTGCAGCAAAAAGAAATGTATATTTGCACATCTACTTTATATAGTTATGTTTCATACTTTATGCAAATGGATCTGTCATACAAGTCTTCAGGTTTGGCTACAAGTACATTTTTACATCAATCTGTTCTATACACTATTGACTGACTGACAACGTCACAGTCTGGTTCTCTTTTGAAACATTTGTAAATATCCTTGCCACTAATAAAGTGATCAGAGAAAATCTGTGCCTTTTTAAATGGCTTGTGTTCTTCTGGATATTAATCAGCCACACTCACCGACGCTCGATGCTTAGTAGCAAAGTTTACTCACCGCCACGGGATGTAATGAAAACTTCGTTTTACTGTTTTATTGCTTTTGTTTTTACACCCTTGAATCCAACAATATCCAACCATCGCAGTTTGCTTATGTGCAATCAAAGAAGTAGAAAGCTGCTTCCGCACTATCAAGATGATGACAGAGCATCCGCATGTAGAAGGTGTGACGTCTTGTGGGAACTATGTACACTCAAACCAAGACATATCACAGGCTTATTTTTTCAGGTTTTATTGTATTTTAAATGTTTCTTATGTATTTTTTTCTTTTTCAATAAATGTAATGGGGGGTCTAAGCTGTCCTACAAAGTGAGGTTTGAGTCCAAAGAAGAATAAATCTAAACCTTTTGGGTATTTTTATGTTTTACCTGCATCCAGGATCACGGTCACAGAGATAAAATTGACATAATAAGGAAAGTCATCTTGATATCACCAGGTCACACAACCTAAAGTGAACAACAAACAGCATATTACAAAGTGTTGTCATTTATTGAGCAAACATTTGGGCAAAGTGCTCAGGCGCTGTGTAAAAGACAAAGGGAGTGGACTCCTACTAGATCTTGTAAAGGGAAGAATCCTGAACAGCTGAAAGACTTTCATCAGATGATCACCTGTAATAAAAGCTACATTTTTTTGTACTCTGGGCATTTTCACATGCGTGGAGACTTTTTAAGGAGAGATACAATAGTTGTCATAACCAGCCCCTAATCCAGAAAGGGTTAAAAAGATACATTTCCAACGAATTTGTGTCCAGCCATCACAGTGGGAAACACTCAAGACAACTACCAATCTTCCAGGAGTAGATCTCTTAACAAGTGGGGTCAGACAATGCAGCCTTCAAATGAGCTGGAAAAATCCAAAAGCTCCAGCTTTCTGTAAATCTGACTGACTGATTTCATCTTCTACTTACCACTGAAAGCATGCTTTTATGAACTGTGAATCCTGCAAAATTGGGGTATTAGTGCATTATAAAAATAGGATAATCAGAAAATGTTAAATAGGAAGAATATTTTCTATAAAGAACACGTTTTTAAGTTTGCAGAGGTCCATTTAAAACTTCTGGAACCATGTCATTTGGACAGATGAGACCAAAGTGGAGACGTTTGATTTTGCTCAGCACCACATTTGTCATTCACTTGCAGTCATGTTAAATGAGCTGTTAGGCACAGTGGTGGAGGGATGATGATTTAAACTTCTGTGGCATTCACAAAAATCTCATCACCTTAGAGCTTTTACATTAAACTCAAATGTGACTCCATCCTTCTAACAGCTGTTGTTGGGCAAAAAATGAGTCATGAAAACATTACCCTGCCTACAAACACTGCAGCAAGTCTCCAAAAGAGACAATTTAAGGTGTAAAAACACACTTGATAAGACATTTTACACTAAACGTGGGATTGTACACTACTTTTTAGTGCTCCCTCTTTTTTGGAACTCCTCAAATGTGTTCAGGCTCAACTCTGGGTTTCCGTCTGTAAAATTTCAGTGCAAAAACAATGACATATGTGACAATGCAAGCCTGAGTAAATAGTGCATTATATTAGTCTTTACAGTTGGGGATTCTACCATGTATTACTGCAAGTTTAATACAGTAACTTTGCTAGATTAAAAATCACTGAAATCATAAGGTTTTGTCCTGGTTGTAAACTTAACAAACATTTTAACTATATACATTTATGTCCTTCCTGTCCTCATGAGCAGCATGTTGCGAGACAAGCGCCAGCAGTTGTGCTTTGTCAGGATGAGGCGGTGTTGCCTGGTTTTTTTTTTTTTTTTTTTTTTTTTTTTTTTTTTTTTTTTTTTTTTTTTGCATGAGTCTCACTCCCCAAACAGGAAGAGTCTGAAAGCACAATGAAGGGCAGCCAAATTAGCTACTTAAGATGCGAAATGCAGTAAATGTTGTGCGCTTTTGGTGAAGAGGTATTTGTGCTTAGGGCACCCAAATGGTTAGCAACAGTCCTAGCTATGGTGGTGAGATATTGATCACGACCAAAAAGGATGAAAGCCATACTTAGATTAGACCAGTTGCTGTATCCCATCAAAAGGAGTCTGCTAAGACTGTGCAAGGATCTCATCAGTAGGGTTCCAGAACACGTCCAGATGGAAGTTTTCTGTGAACATCCTACAGAAAATGACTCTAAGGAAGACCATAACCTCACTGGAAGACACAAAGTATCTTTTCCTGCTTAGGAACCTCTCTGGATCCCCCCAAAATAAGCAGGACAGTATGTCAGTGGACAGGGATTTCTGGATCTCCCTTCTGGAGCAGTTTCCTCTGTGAAATGGATGGATGAATGGATAGATGGATTTGCTTTTTAGCTTTAGCAGATTCAGCTTCCTGAAGGCTCTTTGAATCAAACTAGCTCAACTTAGTTCACCTTGTATTATATGTATTTTTTCTGTTTATTGACAGAGTGATCAAAGACTTCATGATTCAAGGTGGAGACTTTGTAAATGTAAGTACATGCACACACTTTCTGTTTTCTGGTTAGCATTCCTGGCATTTTCTGTGGTAGGTTTTAATTAAGGCATAAGTAAGCTAGGTTTTTATCTTTTTGTGTTGTTTTGTTTTCCATCGTGGTCAATACTAGAGTATTTATGTTCAATATGAAGCCTATTAAGACCTTGATCGTGTCAAGATGGGATTTCCTTTTGTAATACTCCAACTTTGTACATAATCTACTGTTTACTCATGTTTGCTAATATAGAATTCATGTTTGAATTGACCGACATTCACTGAGTTTCTGTTAAGCACACATAAGCTAAAAAGGATTAAACTTAATTGAAAATTGAAAGTTGCAATTTATCTGTAATATCCATTCTTGGTAGGTTGAAGTAACTCAACCTATTTACAATACAATTTTTGGCATTAAAGAAATATTAAAAAGACCTTCTCAAATTTGTTATTCTGTTTGTTAGAATATTTGTTTAAATGTCCCATTATACTTCAGAAACTGACCTATCATGAGTTAGTTTTGATTTCAACTACTATAAACTCTTGTCTTCATTAAATAAAGATTGCTGTTAGGACAGAAAGAGACAGTTCAGTTAGTTAGAAAAAATGTTTTGTCTCCCTCTTGTGGTTGTAATGTGAATTACATTTGTCAAGATAGAATTCTCCTAAAGTAGTTCCTGTTTATCTTTTGTAACAGGGCGATGGTACTGGTATCTGCAGCATCTACAGAGGTCCATTTGCGGATGAAAACTTCAAAATGAAGCATTCTGCTCCTGGACTTCTATCCATGGTACGTGTGTAGGTGAATGCCATTAAACTATTCAGCAAGGAAATATTCCAACCTCTGCAGAGAGAAAAGCTGATTGAATGCATTTAAGTAAGGTAATACTACCAACTGCTTCTGTTGAACTGATTTCTAATGCAGGCAAACAGTGGACCAGGGACAAATGGTTGCCAGTTTTTCATTACCTGCACTAAATGTGACTGGCTAGATGGGAAGCATGTTGTTTTTGGTGAGTAAATCCGCAGAATTTACTTATTTAGACTGACGCACTCGTGATTTGCAGTTAGACTTAAATCAGATTCTTGATTGTTTTAGGAAAAGTGGTGGATGGTCTTCTGATCATGAGGAAAATTGAGGTAAAACTTCACTAAATACTAGCTCTTTTATACACCTCTTGTCTTTTATCTTTTAAATGAAACTTTGGATTTCAGTGTGATTGACAGTGCCAAGGCATTCCTCCTGGCTCTGATTGGTTGTTTCAGACCAGGAGCAGTGTATTTTTGCAGATGGTCGTAGGACCACAGGCAGAAGGCAGAGGAGCTTGATTTTTTTTTTTTTTTTTTTTTTCCATAGATTATCTGTCTCATACTGTAAGGACATAGTAACAGTTTTAACAAATATTTCAAAGACATATTTTTATAAAAGTTATCTACTGCAGCTTTAATGCACTGAAGGCCTCACTTTCTTCAGTCTTCAGTTAATATCAGTGTTCATGATTCAACAATAAAAAAGAGACGGGGCACAAATGACTTCCATGGGAGAGTTCTAAGGTGTGCTGATCCACAAGACTTCTGGTAACATTTTCTGTGGACTTACAAAATAAAAGTGGAACTTTTGGAAGGTATTTTTATTGATAGATCTGGCGTGAATAATCCATACCTACAGTCAAACATGGTGGTGGCAGTGTATTGGTCTTAGCCTACTTTTCTGTTTCAGGACCTTACAGCTTATTGTACTAAACTGTGAATTTTGCACTCTAATAGAAAATCCTGAAGGATTTCGGCCATCATATCATGCCTTTAAGCCCAAACTTATTTAGGTTATGCGGCAGGACAAAGATCTGAAGCACGATAGCAAGTCCACCTTTGAATGGCTCAAAAGTAACGAAATGATGGTTTTTAAGTTGCTTAGTCAAAGCCCAAACTTAAATTTCATTGAAGACTTGGTCTTCATGAGGCTCCAACATAACAGAAATAAGGAATTTTGCAGGGCAGCTTGAGGAAAAGTTCCTCCAACGCGATATCGAAAATCTCATTGCTGGTTATCACAAACTTTGATTTAAAGGCCAATTAGATTTCCACATAAGGCCAGCTTTGTTTGGACTGCTTTTTTTTCATTAGCAAATAAAATAATTGAAAAACTGCATTATGCATTTACTCTGGTTATCTTTGTCTGATAGTAAAATTAGTTTGATGTTCTAAAATCTGTGAGAGAGCAAATAATTCATTATGCTACTTTATGTATAGATGGAGTTAGACATGCAGATCAACCCTCTTATCAGTGATGCTGAAAGCTTTGTAACTCTCCTTTTCATCTGTTGAGTTCTGATCCCCATTCGGCCCAAATGACTCATAAAATACGACTGTATGACCCACGATTAAACTAAATACGCCCGAGTACATGGTTCCATTTCATACAGATGCTGTCAGGTACATTAAGATCAGCCATCAAAATGACTTTGACCTGTGCCCTTTTGTATTACATCTTGTACGTGTAATAAATGATTAGATTGTTGATTCTGAGGTGCAAACTCTTCTCCGATTCTGGATTCTGAATGTCACTTTCTAGATTCAGTTTTAATTCTGAGTTTGTTATTCTCCCCATGAACAGAACGTCCCCACTGGACCCAACAACAAACCTAAACTGCCCATCCTCATCGCTCAGTGTGGAGAAATGTGATCTAACCAGCCTGAACATTGTTTAGGCTTTTTGGAAAAAAATTGCTCACATCATTCTAGTTTTTGTTACTGCTACTCTGTGTTTAATTTTAAAATGCATTTTGTGAGACCTGATGTGCTTGTTTTGTTTATACAAAAATTGCAATAAATTGTACTTTTTCTAATTTAGATGTTTTGTCTGGTTTATTTTGTTTTTGTTCCATATCTTCTGACCTAACAACACTTAAACCAAAATAGTTTCCATTTGGAGTATGTAATGTGTGGTGTTTATAAATATAGCCTTAGACAATATTAAAAGGGGGGTATTATGCAAAACTAACTTTTTTGAGCTTTAAATCGTTTTATGTTATTCTCTCATCAAAAACATACCTGGAGTGTTCCTTTGATTCATTCATGCATGTTTGAGAAATCCTTGAATCTCCTGTGGCAGCCATTTGGGAGCGCCTAAACGCTTGCTCATGCAATCCACCGCCTATTTACTCAAAGCTCCGCCTCGGCGCGTCAGTCCCCAGCCGAGCTGTTGCCCCACAGGACACCCATCCCCTGCACCTCTCGAAGCTCTTTCTTTTAAGCTATTTTTGATGTATACATAAGTTTCATAACAACTGAAGATAACATACTTGATAGTGCCATTTTATAGCACAATGTGGCTGGAAGATACATAATACCCCCCCCTTTAAAACTATGTAAAAAAAAAAAAAGGTAAAAAGGAGTTAAGAATGTTTAAGTGATAAATACTCAGTTTATATTGAAGTATATAAATACTCCATCTGAATTTACAAACTTCCTCGAGTGGATTATTAACTTGATCTTAGTCTTTGAGTGATATGTATCTGCATGGAAACACACAGAGGTGTAAAGTTGTACTCTGAGGAGATGCAGGATTAATGTCAACCTTATCCATGGAGCAAATTAGGGCAGACTCTCCAGTGCCAAGCAATCCTCTGTTGAACTTATGGCTTCCCCTTCTATCCCAGCCAAATCCAAGCTTCAAGCCCCCTTCCCCCATACTCCCCTTGAACATCATTCTCTTGGCATAAAAGGATCCTTTCAGATGGAGACTCTCTTCTTATGGAGGCAGGAAGAGGGTTTTCTCTTTTTTTTTTTTTTTTTTTTTTTTTTTTTTTTTTTTTTTGAAAAGAGGTTTTCTCCATGGGGAGGCTTTCTGAGACTCATTTTTGTGTGTGGGAGAGCGGAGCTCGGCAGTTTACAGCAAGTGTTTCACACATCGTCCTGTGCTTGTAAATGGTGCCAGTAAAGCTTTAATTACCATGACAAAGTTTGTGTGTGGGGGGTGGGGAGGGTACTATGGCCTGTTCCCTCTTTGGTGCAGGAAATTGTTTTTTTTCCAACTCACACAAGATGACTGATTTTTATCAATTATACTGTTTTGAGTAGAAAATCACATCATTCTATCAAAATTGAGTTATTTCTTTTGTTTACTTTTGTAATACCTTTCTCTTATGATCCAGAGTACTTTATTTCTCTGTTAGGAACTTCATTTGTGTCAGCAGATTCAAGAAAGTACAACACATGTAATTAGTGGCATACGAAAATGTAACCTAGATTACAAATATCCTGTTATTCTATAAGGAAATACGTTCTGTAGGCTAAATGTATAGATTCAAAATCTTGACCAACACCAGTCTTGATAAGATGTCTGTTAAATGAATGTGGCAACAGTGTCTTGCAAAAGTATTCACAACCCTTTGAACCTGTGCACATTTTGCCATGTTACAAGCACTGCAATGTACTTTATGTGATAGTCATACACAAAGTAGCATACATTTGTAAGATCTTTAATTTGTAAGGTCTCTAAAATTCTTTACAAAGGAATTGGAAAAGTCTGCACACAGTAGTAGTCTTTCCATTTTATGCTGATACTGCAGAATGTAATCTAGTGCAACCAACTGCTTTTATGATTTATTTAATTTGAAATTATACTCAAAATGCAAGTCATTTAATCTCAGTTTAAATACAACTTGTTCTGTTAAGGTCTCAAAGATCGGTTAGAGAAGAATAGAGATTAAACAGTGTCATGAAGACCAAGGAACACACCATACAAGTTGAGAATAAAGTGGTGGAGAAGTTTAAAGGAGCATTATTTGAACAAAAAAAAATAACTGTGTTTTTAACTTCTCCTGGAGCACTGCTCAATTCATCATACAAAACTGCAGAATTTACCAATACAGGGCCATTCGCCAAACCTAGCTGGCCAAGAAGCCCATGGTTAGTCTGGGGGAGCTGCAAATATCCACAGCTCATGTGAAAAAAATAAAATAAAATCTGTCCCCAGAACAATAATTAGATGTGCATTCCACAAATCTGGCCTTTACAGAATAGTATCAAAAAGAAATGGATTGTTGAAATAAATATTTAAGAAGTCTTGCCAGCAGTTTGTCTCAGTCTGTCACATAAAATCCCTGTAAAATACATCCATGTTTCTGGTTATAATGTGACAAAATGTAAATGTAAATGACAAAATGTAAGCTTCACCTACCTTTGATAGCCTGTGTATACCGTGATTTAAACTCATTTGCTGTATTGTGGTTAGATGCTTCAAAATGCTGCATAGCTGTTAAGTTAACTGGCTGTTTATAAGATAGTTAAATCCTGGGATTCATTAAAAGGACTTTGAAATCTTTCACACAGGTGGGGTTTTTTTTCTCCTTGTGTATAAAATGTTTTGTTTTGTACTTTTTTTCAAATGTGGTAGCTTTATTTAAACCCAAGAGTTTAAGAGTTTGGGCAAAAATTATACCACCTATTAACAGCCGTGCATGACTATCTGAAAGACACTTCCAAAACTGCCACAGTTACCTGTTTTGTATGTGTAGGTAGTGTTGAAAATTTTCAGGTATAATCTCATTTTAGGAAACCCTTTAATGACAATTTTATCAGCCAATTAAAAATACATTCTGTTGGTCGTCACACATTCCAGCCAATCAGAGGAAGAGTTGGGCGGGACTTCAACAGTGAACATTCCCCGGCACATCTTCACGTTCTGCCCAGTTCGATCGGCAACGGGAGCGGAAAGAGGAAAGCTGAGAGCCCGAAGGCAGTAAGCCCCCACCACCGCCGGCCCAGGTTACCATCTAGCACCGGGAAAAATAGCAGAGAGCCGCCGCCGGCTGAAGCCATTACCAACGAGTAGTAAGCATGAGCGAGGCCGAGACACAACAACAACCTCCGCAGCCTGCTGCGGATGCGGAGAGCCCATCCAGCCCGGCAGCCGCAGCTTCCGCGGGGGATAAGAAGGTCATCGGTAAGGCTGCCAAAGCTAGTTGAGCTAACTAGGCTGCTAACGTGGATTCTGTTACAGTAGGGCGATCCCCGCTGTGACCACTACTGGCTGCCGTTAAATGAAACGTTAGTGGGACATAAACGTTAAGTTGCCCAGTACTGGACAAAAATTTAACGAACATATCTTGTTTTCCACTTGTTCCGTTATTTTTTTTCTGTAGGATGTTGGCATTACATTACCCTTTGTATTTTCTCTTCAGTCATGTCAAATATATTTCGTGTGTAGTAGCTAAGCGTGAGTGTGATGGTTGTTGGGAGATTTAGAATTACGTTGCGGTAGCTTCTGCTTTTATTAATATTTTGGCTATTATTTCTAAAATTAGCCGTTTAAAATATCTGTTACAATTTTAGAGGGCTGTGTCAGTTGTCCGAGACCTCATGACTTTAGTATGAGGATTTGATCCGTACAATCGTCGGCCTCCCTGCGTCAGATATCCGCTCGAGAGACCCATCCATCCAGTCGGCCGTCACATGGACAGACGTTAAGAAACGTTTGCTGCCGTTATCAAGCCAACGTGTTTATATAGAAACGGAAACACACTTTGAAGACGTTAGGTTCTGCGAGTTAACCGCCGGGAGGTTGAACTTTAACGGTTGCCGATAATAAGAAGTGAATTTACCAACCTGTGTTGTTATTTCATATCAACTACATAGGCTAGTAATGTTAGCTGCTTAACCATCCCTTTGTTCACTCGAAAACAGCCTGATGGTTTCACTTTGAATTATTTTATTCAAAATATTAACAACGCAAACATTTGTCCCGTCCAACTGACCAGTTTAACAACAGTTTGCTAACGCCTATAAATATATATGTCAACGGCCATGTCATTTTAGGTCGATTTTCTGGGTTATCAGTCTGGCCTACATACTCCATCAGCCGAGCTAAATATGCTATCCCTAGCTTAGCCGGCTAATAGCAGCTACCGTCGAGGCTTTCAAGGCCCCCCTTCCCCTTCCCCCAAAAATGTCCGCCGTGGGTTTCCACTTATTTCGCCATTTGGTAGTGTTTTCGTTCAGACCCCTGTAAAATATCATGTCCCTTTTTTATTACACCTCTAATAAAAAGTCGGCCCAAATAGAAGTTGCCTGGCTTATTATGTTAGTTTCTGTTTGCTGGCTCAGCTCCAGCCACATGGTTCAAAGCTTCCCTCAGCTACATTGCTATGCTAACACATCCGGGTACGGCTCTACCACGTGTGACCCCTCAGATCCTGGGTTGTGTTTAGATCAGGTTAAACAAGAAGAGTGAATTAGCTTAAGTGACGACAGGTCAGAATTGAAACAACAACGTGCCAGTGAACACAGCTAAATTTAAGGAAATGTCAAATATATAACTTAACATTAGATCATTCAGATGGTTATTGGACATGGATCAGAACAAAAATAATAAAAGCGTACATGCTAGTTTATAAATGTGAGCAACCTGACTTTAGTTTTTAACCTAAGAAAATTATTTGAGATAAATGTGTGTGTGTGTGTATATATATATATATATATATATATATATATATATATATATATATATATATGTGTGTGTGTGTTCCAAATACGATTCCCTTTATAGATGGTAAATCGAAAATAGATTAGTCTAAATCAATAATATTTGAAGGTGAGATGCTCAGTCTTATTTTGTAAGCAGTTGGGAAGGGAGGTGGAGAATCTTTTATCTTTCATAAAATAAAATGATTCTTAGAAGTCTGACATTCATAAGGCAAAAAAAGTGCATTGTAGATGTAACAATCTGGGTATATGGAATGTATCCTGTGGGGGAAAGAGAAGTGAAAGTAGATGTCCTGCTTCTTGAAATGGGAATACTGTTGTATAACACAGGTGTACACTGTTAGCGATCGTTGCTAGCAGCATTATTTCTCACTGACCTGCTTTACAAAACAGCCTATAACTGAGGTGTGTATAATAGCAAATCCTTAAACGAACACATGCAGTGTTCTCTCTCGACAGACTTTGGCTCATGCCTCCCACCAAGAGCAGCTGGTGCTGGGTATTCCCAAGCATCCAGATCTATAATAGGAATGACAGTTGGCAGTTAAATATAACTTTCACATAATGCGTGGCCTCGGTTAGTTTTTTTAATCATCATAAACAATCCCTTTACTCAGTCACCACTTATCAAAAATGTTTTAATTGCACTCAATAAGTAGATATATTTTCACTCTGTGGCAGAAGAAGCTTAAATGGTTTATTAATCAAGATTGCTTTAATTTCATTGCAGCAACAAAAGTCTTGGGTACAGTCAAATGGTTCAACGTCAGGAATGGATATGGTTTCATCAATAGGTAAGCAAGAGCTGCCCCCATCCGTTCTTTCAAGAGACTTCTGATATAATGCATGCGAGTGGCTGAAAGATGGTTCTCAATCCTATTACAGTTTTGCTTTGCTCACAGAGCTGACCAGATTATGTTTTCTGCTTGTGTCCATACTGTTGCCACCTACAGTACTACGTTAATCCTTGCTGACTTAGTTTAAGTCTGTTTACAGACACATTGCATTGTGTGGCTAAGCAGGACACTAACTTCTATGTTTTGTTGTTTTGTTTAGGAATGATACAAAGGAGGATGTTTTTGTACACCAGGTAAGTTTTAGTTTATTTCTTTCTTTTTCTACATTTGTAGTTTCTCAAAGTCCTCATCCAAGCCCTCTATTTTTTTTTTTTTTTTTTTTTAGACGGCCATTAAGAAGAACAACCCAAGGAAATATCTCCGCAGTGTGGGAGATGGAGAAACTGTGGAGTTTGACGTAGTCGAGGGAGAGAAGGTGAGCGTTTGTGTTGGTTTTTACGCAAGTTAAATCTGCTTTTAGACAAAAAGCATCACATCACTGAGAAAATGTGTTCCCCTTGTTCCCAGGGTGCAGAGGCAGCTAACGTCACTGGCCCAGGAGGCGTCGCAGTCCAGGGAAGCAAGTACGCTGCAGACAGGAACCGCTATCGGCGCTATCCACGAAGGAGGGGCCCTCCCCGCGGCGGAGACTACCCAGAGAACTACCAGAGCGACGAAGGCGAGCCCGGCAGCGGAGGACGCGACAAGAGCAGAGAGGGGGGAGAGAACGCCCCCGAGGGAGACTCGCAGCAACAGCAGCGCAGACCAGGTTACCCTGGCAGACGGCGCTACCCGCCATACTTTGTACGTAGACGCTACGGCCGTCGGCCCCCGTACACCAACGCACCACGCGGAGAGATGACTGAGGTACGCCGTCAGAGGGCTACTCTCCTGAAGCAGGCACCCAGTTGATCCATAACTTAAGTCTGAACACCTGATTTTTGTTACACCCTCTCCTCTCTAACAATCACGTGGTTGTGATCAACAAATCTTGGTGTATCGGGGGTCTTAGATGTTCTCAAATAGGCCCCATATTTCAGCAAAACCAATATGACACAAAGTCCCACATTTTCATCACCAATTAAGCATGTTCTCCTCTGAAAATTCTGAAGTGTCTTTTTTGTTTCACTTTCTTCTGTGTGCTCTCAGGGAGGTGAGGGTGACGAAGGCCAGGGAGGTCCAGACCAGGGCAACAAACCAGTGAGGCAGAACTACTACAGAGGCTTCCGACCAAGGTTCAGACCAAGGTTTGCATGCGGGCTTTATTGGCAGGGGTTAGCGGTGGCTGGATCTCAAAGCTTTGCATGTGCTGGTGTTAAGTTTGATTGCACTAATCAGAATTACATTAAGGAGTCTATCACTAATTGTTGCACACGTCGCTAGAAAAATTCAGTTTTCGTCACAAATTGCAGCTGTGTGTTGCGCATGCCTGTAGAACTGCATGTTGTCTTTGTAAGTGATGTGGTTTCTGCTTTTTTTTTAATTTATTTTTTTTTTATTCTAATTTATTGTCATCTAACCTCGTCCTGTGCAATCCAGGGGTCCACCCCGTCCCAGACCGGTGCGGGACAGCGAGGAGGACAAGGAGAATCAGGGCGGCGAAGGTGGCCAGAATCAACAGCCCCGCCAGCGGCGCTACCGTCGTAACTACAACTACCGCCGCAGACGCCAACAGACTGGTGGCAAACCCGGCCAGGAAAACAAAGAGGCCAAGACAGGAGGTGACCCATCTGCAGAGAAAACATCCGCTCCCGAGGCCCAGCAGGGTGGGGCTGAGTAGGAAACAACCTGCACACCGGCACCTACCATCTTGTACCATCGTCCGGGTGAGTTTGGGGCTCAGATTTGTGAACAATGTCGGATGTTCGTTCAGCCTTCAAGTGGACTGAGTTTTTGCGTCCTGTTCTTGTTTTTTACAGTTTTTCGTTTGTCAACAAGAAGAAACATCAAACAAGATCTGAGCAATAAAGATTTGACTCTAAGACCGTCACAAGCTTGCACCATGCATTTGACCAGATTACCACTGATTGCCTGCAGAATCTATGCAGACTTGTGTTTTCTTTTCCCATTATTTTTATGTGACAGCTACAAAACATTTTGGGGAAACAACAAATGTTTTTCTAAATCTGTCCTAAGTTTTTACACCAAATGGTTTTTAAAGATGAAAAAAAAAAAAAATGAAATTTGATATCTGGTCAGTTTGACATTTTTAAATAACTTTTTATGTATTCAGACATTTTAACAAAATGCAAGCTCAAATAAATCTTCAGAAACCAGAAAAGCTGTTTGGAGTCTCTTTATTTTTCTCAAGTATACAGGCTATAAACATTGTCAGATTTTTTATTTTTATTTTTTTTGGTTTTTACATCATAAAGTCGATGTTTAAATTAGAGTGACTCATGTTGTGAGCTCTGACCTTTTCTTCACTCCATTCTACTCAACCACATGTGGCACCATATGAAGAAATGTCATGAATCCGGAGCAACAGCATCATCTTATGTGAGGACGGTGTTTGCACATTATCCTATGTGCGGAAAAGAATTTCAGTCTGTGATAATGGACTTTCAGGGCTCAGTGTAACTTATTAGCTGTGCGGTGTGTGTAGTCATCTGGAGCTTTTGGTGGCCACTTCAAACATTGGTCTCTTTGCGCAAACGCTTCATTCGTTGTACATTGCTCTCCATGGCGGTGGGATTGGTGATCTCCGTGGCGCAGTTTGCAGGAAACCAGCCTCTCTCTCCATCTCGCATTCTCTCACCATAGCACCATTCTAGGCAAAGCGAAACGTTTGTTCATTTCTAACATCATAAGCACAACAATAAGTAAAGGCTCCGCCTGACTGTGTGATTGATGCGTGGTGATGGAGCACAGCAGGCCTCACCTTCTTCCTTTTGGAGAACAATCACAACCTCCGCCTGTCGCAGGCCAAGTTCATCCGGATCTTTAGGCATGTATGTTTTGGTGACTTCATACTGGGGCAAACCTGAAACATTCCCATTGAACACAAATGTCATCTATAAATAGTTTACAAGAATAGACGGTAAAATAGCGTATAATCTGTTAAGCAGGAGCGTCTTAACTGTAATTTATTTCAGTAAATCAGCTGAAAAAGTGAAACTTGTATATTTTAGATACTTTCAGCAACTTTAAGGGTTTATTTGTTTTCAGTTAGATGATTATGGCTTCCAGCTGATGAAAACAAAAATCCAGTTTCTCAGAAAGTTAGAATTATTACAGAATAACAAAAAAGGGATGTTTAATACAGTAGTGTTAAACTAGTGGAAATGGATGTCTTATATACAGTACGGTGTATGCATTTAATACGTTGTCAGGGCTCCTTATGCATGAATTACTGCATCAATGCAGCACATCATGGAGGGGATCAGGAAGCCCAGGCTCCTTTAATAGTAGCCTTCAGCTTGTCTGAATTGTTGATGATTGTCTTTTATCTTCCTCTATAGATTCTCTTTGGGGTATAGGTTAGTCCAGTTTTTTTTTTTTTTTTTTTGGATATCCAGCACAGTGATACCTTGACCATTAAATGATATTGGTACCTTTGGAAGTGTGGGCAGCTGGCAAGTCCTTGGAAAATAAAGTTAGCATCTCCACAAAGATTGTCAGCAGAAGGAAGCAAGAAGAATGTCCTGGTAGACAGATCCTCTGGTTTTGGACCAGTTGACATGGCTCCCCAAATCATTACTGACTGGAAACCTCACCCTGAACCTTCTAGAGCCTTGATTTCTAAAATTTACTTTCATATTGAAAAAGAATAAGACCATTCCCTTTCCCATTAGCCCAGGTGAGCTACTTCTAAAGTGTCACGTTTTCAATGGGCTTTGCCTTGCGATCCTCTTCAGGTTGAATCTTTTTTTTTCTATATATTGAGCCATTACTAAACATTTTTGCATTAAATATTTTCTCCTTCATAATGGTCTTATGTGATTGTAAATCATTTTATCCATGAAGGACTTTTCAAAGATGAAATAAAATGCTTTACAGTAAGAGCCATAAACATAAACAGCATTGAAATGACATAATACAGGCATCCGGTTAAAACAAGTACATTTTAAATCAATAGATAAATACTTGTAACGCCATTATCACTGTCAGCAGACCTAATGCTGATGCGGAGAGTATTCCAGAGCTCTGGAGAAGTGGAAGTGAATAACAATCATTTTGCAATGAATGCAACTCTTTCTTTTTTTTCCATGAGGCAAAGCATATTACCCATCTGTTTAGGATTTAAGAGGCTTTCAGTCTGCATAAAAAAAACAAATGAACTAATCATCTGGTGAAACTTTACATGGATTCCTTGGGAAGTATATTTATATATTAAAATTCCCTTCTGTAATCAAAGCACATGGTCTTACCATCTGTGCAAGTGAAGGCCCCTTCCTGCTTCTGCTCCTTAAGAGCGATTATCCATCGTGCCCGGTCCACCCTTGGCAAAAGAGATCGCAGGAATAAAAATTAAATCTGTTTCTCGTAAAAGGGCCACAGATGTTAGATGATCTTGAACTGCAATTATTATTTTGTCAACAGAGGGAGCCAAAGACAAAATATGTGGTTTCTAATAAATACAAGTGAACAAATATTAAGAATTATTTAGCTGGCATTATTAATATTATTTAGAGATACACTCTGTGGATAATCTTTAGGATCCAAAGATGGCCATCACTTCAAAATACCCTCCACTAGAGCAGGGCGATTAACAGGAGTTGTAGAAATCATGAGAGCTGCAGTACCTGGAGTCAGCCACCAGGGAGATCTGCTCCGATTTCCCCTCACTGTTCTTGCTCATCCGCAGTTTAAAGGAAAGGAACTGGGAGTTGCTTTTGCTGGGAGAAGTTGCCCGTACGTCTGCGTCTTCCCCAAACTCGACCTGTACATGATCCAGGGTGGCATAGTCCAACACCACGAAGCTCTCCTCACTGGATGTACGAAACAATATCGTTAACTGACAACAGAAATTATGTGATTTTGGACCATTCACAAGGCACATTTTCTTGGCTCTGCCAAAAACTTTGACAAGTTAATTTTTCCTCCTGAACTCGGGGTCACAGTGTTGACTTAAAGACATTATAATGACTGCAGTGTCGTGGGCAATTCCTTTGTCTGAGCTCACATTGTTTTCTCTCTCCCTAATTCAAAACAGACAGCTGAAGTCAGTCAAGCTGACAAGCTGAATGCAAGAATGAAGAATCTGAAGTATGCACGCACTCCTTTCCCTGTCCCTTTACTCTCCTCCTTCCCTATGTTCCCTGGCAGCAGCTGGAACTGTTCAGCAGCCACAGGGGACCAAGACACAACCAGAACATCTAAGAAAAACCATCATTTGTGCGATGTAACCTTTAGTGGGTCCTGTTGCACTTTCTTTGTGGTTTGTTGTTATAAGAATCGATTTCTGATAAAAAAAAAAAAAAAAAAAAAAAAAAAAAAAACAAACTCCCAGAACTGTATTTTTCATAAATTCAAACTATGTGGGACACAGAGCTCACAAGAATTTATTCATCTTGAACTTTTCCACATTTTGTCCTGCTACCGACTCTTCTTCTATGTATTTTATTGTGATTTTATGTTATATACCAACATAATTATGGTAAATTATAAAGTAGAAGAAACGAAATCTTTGCACATTTGTATTCATCGCCCGCAGGTTTTTGACGTATGTTAACTCTGGACATTCAATAGCTCAAGCGCAGTCAGAATGCATGGACTAATTCGGTTTTCTCACAAATTCTCGACTGGATTTGATTGGGCTTTGACTGGGCCATTCTAACATGAAAACATGTTTTGATCTAAAATATTCCATTTTTAAAGTCACTCTCCTGCTGGAAAGTGAACCTCCACCCCCGGCCTTAAGTTTTTTGCAGCCTCTAACAGTATTGGTTACAGTATCGCTCTGTATTCAGCTCCATCGAGCATCACAACAACTCTGATCAGCATTCCGCAAGTGGACCAAAAAGTTCAATTTTGGTCTCGTCAGAGCTGAAGACCATCCTACATATCCTCCTCCTCCTCTATATAGTTTATGGCAATGACTTTCTTATTTCCATTCCTCCAAGGGCAGAGTTGTGGAGTGCATCACTAATAGTTGTCCTGTCAACAATAGATGTACTTATGCAGAGAATAGATTACACTCAGCTCGACTTTCTGAACTATATAGATAAATTGGTCCCACAGGACAATTAGGGGTATCAAATTCATGACACACTTTAGTGATTTTTTTTTTTATATGTAAAAGAAATCTCAAAACAACATATCCCTTTAATTTCATTCACATATTCTGCTACTTTGTGTTAGCATGTCACTTGAAATTCAGACAAAATAGATTGAATTTTAGGATTCTAATGTAAATTTGGTCTTTGTGTTGTATTTTAAAGATAAGAATGATAGTAAAGGCTGACGTTATACTTTTGCATTCAGTTTTCCTGACTGCTGGAAAAGAAGCTTTGTGTTTTTAATGAATGCCACTCACGACTTCTTTTTGGTGACGATAAGCACGTCATTGAAGAGAAACAGGTAGTAGCTCCTGTTGGTGAAAGCCCTCCATATGCTGAGCTCTTCGCTGGAGACGGCCAGTTCGCCACGCTTCTTCAGCCATCGGGATGCTGACACCAGAGGAAATGGCTGTGAGGAAAAGATGATAGGAGACACAACTGAGAGATTTTCAAATGAATGGATGGATTCATCCGATTCAGTCTACTGAGTATGTTTCTGCTCATAACTACTAAGCTAATAAAACAGTGATGTCTGAGTTCAAATGAACATCCTACCTTTATTTTTCCAAAATCCATCTGTTTTTGGATGGTGTACATCTGCTCTGTCCTCTCCATCCGCCTTGCTCCGTTGTTGCATTCAGTGACCAACTATTGACGTGATAATTGTAGCAAAAACAGTGATCAAAAATCCTGTCAAAACCATAAAACTGTGTGGACACAGTGGTTCTTTGAATTAATCCGAATCATCTTCAGCATGCATACCTTACTTATAGCTTTCAACGCCCAAACAGCAGCAAAGTACTCCGCAGTCTGGTCCTGAGTTTTCTGACAGATTGTCTGAGAATAAACAAACACACAAACAGAAGAAAATAAATAAAAAGCTTCATTGTCATTTTATATCAAAGATATCCTGAAAAAAATACAAAAAGCGGTGTTCAAATGACAATTTTTATTTAGTGAAAGAAAAATACTATCCAAACCAACCTGGGCCTCTGTGGTCAATTAACTATTGGCTGAATAAATCAGAAATCTGGGCAAGTGTGCCCAAATCTTTGAATGCCACTCTATGTATAGCATACAATTGTTGATAGTTTCTTCACACAAAAAAATAGATTTTATGGTGTTTATAAAAAACTTAACATCCACATAAAGTTTTAAAATGGATTTTTGTTGTTCTTTGTGTTTTAATCTAACAATAATGGACAAAAATAGCATAGTACATCTTGTTTTGGAATATTATATATGACAAAAATAGAGATTAAAACTGACGTCAAGCAGAAGTGGTAGTCTGGTTACACGCTGCATGGGCAGGATAAGAAACGAGAGCATGGGAAGGCCTCCACATTCACTATTTGACTCAATTTCTTTCAGGACCTCTTTGAACGCAGAGTTACTATTCCTGTGAAACACACACAAACAAGAATAAATTTCAGCTCATTTTCATGTGCTGCTGTGTGAAGTCATTGCCTTGTTCTGGATCGTTCTGCCACTCACAGCAGCTTCTGAAGCGTCCTCTGCTGAAAGGTCTCATTGGAGCAGTAGACAACATAAGGGTTGAAGTGGTGTGCAGCGTGGTTCTGAACAATGTCACTGATGTCTCGGATTACCAGTTGCTCATTGTGACGTTTTTCGAGGTCCTGAAAAAAACTAAAAATCGTGAGAGTTGCAGGTTAATGTTGAGGTAGAAGTTATCTTCTCCAACAGACATCACCAGAGCAGAAGACACAGCAGGTTTACTCCTAATGGTCTGCTTACTTCTAGATCTCGATTTCAGGGTCTAAGTGAGTCATCAGGAGACTTATTGTTTGTGTGTTGCATAAACGGTGCTTTGCAAAAGTCAGTTTAGGAGGATATGGTGATCTTCCTGAACTGACCGATAACGCATTAATTAGAAAAGCAGGAAAGAGGTCCACTGTAACTATGGAAGAGCTGCAGAGAGCCACAGCTCCGGTGGGTGACTCTGCTCACAGCACTTCCAGCTGTGCCCTCCCAAGGAGTGAAGAAGAGTGGCAAGAAAAAAAGTCGATGTGGGGACACAGGAAGAAGGTGCTCTGGTCAGACCAAAATTAAACTTTTTGGTCTACATGTAAAATGCAGTGAGTGTTAGATAACTGACACTGCACATCACCCTAAACCCACCATCCCCACTTTGAAACATGTTGAAAGCATCGTGCTGTGGGGTTGTCTTTCTTTGTAAGGGACAGGCAGGAAGATCAGAGCTTATGGGAAGTTGGATGAACCTAAATGCAGGGCAATCCTGGAAATAAACCTGTTAGAGGCTAAAAAAAGACTCAAGACCGAGATGGAGGGTCAACTTCTAGCAGTACGAGTCCAAACATAAGGCTAAAGCTACAGTGGAATGGTTTAAATCAAAATGTAATCATGTCATGTCAAAGTTCAGACCTAAATCCGTTACAAAATCAAAGGCAAGCCTGAAAAATGATCTTCGCAGATGTTTTCCATCCGACCAAGAGCTATTTTGCAAAGAAGAATGGGCAAAAATATTCAGTCTCTAGATGTGCAAAGAAGGAGAAAGCTGAATCAAAAAGACTGGCATGTTAATGATGGCAAGAGATGGTTCTACAAAGATGGACTCAAGGAGGGTGAACACATATCAACACAACACTTTTCAGATTTTCTGTTTTAAAATATGAAAACCATGTATTATATTCCTTCCTTTGCACAATTATCCATTACTTTTTATTTATTCATAACTAAATTCTAAATAAATTACACTGTTTGTAACTGAAATGTCATAAAATGTAAAAAGGTTCATGGGGTGTTTTAATTTCACAATGCATTGTGTAGTTCAGAGTTTAATATTATATACATTGGTAGGGAGAAATAGTGAGCAACTAAATCTTGCACCAAATATTGTTGCTAAGGTTACAATGACATTTGTCACAACAGGTTTTGACAACTGTTGGGACACATGAATGAAGACTAAAAGATTCACAGAATCATAAATCTGTTAAAGGCTTTCAAAGAAATGACTGAGTCTTGCCTCTTAACAAAAACATGTAAAATGACACCGAGAAAAAACAGCCGCACCTGAGGACCCAGTTACTTGACAGTTTCACACACAAAATCTGTAAGTTTCTTTGATTTATCACCATAGATGTTTCCAAGGTTTTATGTCCTTTGGTTTACTCTTTAAGGCTGAAACAGGAGAAAATGCATTTATTCTTTCATTCACAAAAATGTTTTCTACTTTCATTCAAACTGAAGTAGAAAACAACAAACACAGCACGCCTGCGAAAACATTATCATTTCAAAGCTCAGGAATACCACACAGAGCAGCAGAACCAGTTTGGCCAGCATGTTTTAACATGTTAATGGGGCCTACAGGATATGAAAGACATGCTAAGGGCAAATACTTTGCCTGAAACTTCAAATCAACCATTTTTTCACCTTGTGACAATATTCTTAGTTGAGAACATAAAAATCACTCAGTGAATGATATATGAGGTCTATTGCCCTGTTTCTCACTTTCCGATAAGATCATCAGAACCCTGATGGACATCTAAAACTGATTGCTATTTCAACTTATTTTCCAATATCCTCATGCAAAACTTAATTGCCCTCAAATTCCTTAAGTTTTTTTCTCGTTGCCACATTTAAATTTTCAGTTTATCAGTTTTCAAAGCAGTAAGAGCTATCCAAACCAACCTGGTCCTATGTAATAATATAAACACCACCGTTGTTAAATCATAAATTAACTGTGATAAACTACATTTTTTTGGTTCAGTTTCATGAGCAACACCCAGACCTGACTGCTGTAGGATCAAGAAATCTTTAAAAACCACTCAGATATGAAGCAGGCCTGAAAGGGCTAAAAAAAGGCAATGCATCATGTCCTGATATAAAGAAGTGAATTCAAGAACAGAAACAACGTAACTGACATTTATCAGTCTGGAAAGGTTAGAATTTCTAAAGCTAACTAATTAACCAACCACTGTATATATACGCTGAGAAAACATGGAACAGTGGTGAACCTTCCCAGGAGTGGTCGCTGTACCAGTTTTACTTCAAGAGTGCAGTGAACTCATCCAGGAGGTCACAAAAACAACAACAACAACAACAAAAAACCAGAACAACATCTAAAGCGCAGCTGTCATCACTTGCCTTAGGGTCAGAGTTCAAGTTTGAAAAATAAGGGAGCGAGTGAATTGGCAAAAATGGCACTGATGTAAGAACTGCAAGACCAAAACCACTGCTGACCAAAAAGAGCACCAAGGCCCTCAACTTCAGCAAAAAACAATTTAATGATTCTCAAAACCTTTGGGAAAATATTCTGTAGCCTGACAATAAAAAAGTGGAACTTTTTTTTTTTTTTTTTTTGGAAGGTGTGCGTTACATCTGGCATAAAACTAATACAGCAGTTCAGGATGGCACATCGGACCAACAGCCAAACATGGTGACTGCCTCAGGAACTGGACAACTGTGGATGTAATTGATAGAGAGTCTGCTCTCTAGCAGAGAATCCTTATAGCTGCAGTATGTAACTTTTATGGAAAATATGTGTTTTACATATTTCTTAAAATTATCATATTGTGACAATGTAAGACAGATAGTCTGTGAAAAAAATCAAGCTCCTCTGCCTTCTCCCAGCACTCCCAGTACTAACTGCTGAAATATGCCACGCAGTCAGAAACAACCAATCAGAGCCGGGAGGAGGGTCTTAGCGCTGTCAATCACTCTCATGTACACCTGCTCATACACTTCCCCATTTCTTTCTGCTATGCTAGGGCTGGATCATAACAACATAGTCTGCCATGAATGCTAAGGCTAGTTATCATAGCCACCGAAGACGGCGGAAAAACGGTTTTCCTGGAATGGTAAGTTGTTTTTTCACCATTATCACATTTAGAGGTATGTACATGAGGGTGATCGACAGCACTAAGACCTTCCTCCTGGCTCTGATTGGTTGTTTTTGGTCGGGAGCGGTGTATTTCTTTAAACAGCAATAGTAACTCAGGGAGGAGGTGGAGGAGCTCGATCTTTTCACAGATTATCTGTCTCATACCATACTGTCACAACATGGTGACAGTTTTAACAAATATGCAAAAAACATATATTTTTTAAAAAGTTACATATTGCAGCTTTAAGGAGAATGTGCTGCCATCTGTTCATGAATTCAAGGTCAAGCACTCGTGGCTTATGCTGCCGAACAATGATCTCAAACATTCCAGGAAAATCACCTCTGAATTCGACTGAGCAGAGTGGGTCAACATTTCTCCACAGAAATGTAAAAGACTCATTAACTGTTAATGCAAACACTTATTAGCTTGATTAGGTTTCGGGGCGAATAGTTTCTCACATAGGGCCAAGTTGGCTTGAATAGCATTTTTCACTAAATACATTACAAACATACATACATTTCTAAACTGTATTTCGTAATTACTGTTTTTATTTGGCAGATCTTAAAATCTGTTTGATCTAAAATATTTAAGTGTGAAGAAAATGTAAAAACAGAAGACACCTGTAAGCAGGTAAATAATTTTAACAGCACTGTACATCTGTACATTCAGTAATCATTATAAAGAACAAACCAACCGTTGACTAATTGTCTGGATGACAGATATGTTGGAGAAGAGGTGGTGGTGCTCCGTGGACGTCATCGTTTTCATCAATGCTACGCTGTTCTTGAAGTGACGTACCAGGATGCCAAGGCTGTGCAGGTATGAGTGCTCTGATGTGATAATTTCAAAAATGGCCTGGAAAACAAACCACACGTAAACATCAATTAAGCCATATATACAGTGTTCTTAAACCAAAATTATATTGCATATTTTTCTGTGATTCACAACATTTTTATCAGCTTCCTGTTTCAGCGCCAAAAGAAAAGGCAACATTATTTTCTGCATTTGGATGTATTATGTCATGACAAAACAGTGTTTAGCTGTAAGATAGCTGCAGGGCAGTCTGGCTCATACAGTCTGTTTTGAGAGAAATCACATGTTCATAACACACCTTGATCAACATTTCTGCTTCTAAAGGTGAGGTGGATTTGAGAGGTCAAAGGGCATAAAGACGACATTTTTATATTCAGTCTTAAAGACCTTCAAACCTCAATGCTCAAAAACTTTTGGAAGTTGCAGTGACTGCATGGTTGTTGCCCTTTTTGAGCACATTTCTTAAATACAAAAACAAGGCGCATGAGACGACTAAAGGTACAAACAGCCAACCAAGCACCTGTTCAGAGGGCTGTAAAAGCACCATTACACAGGCAGGGTGTGGCGTTATTCAGCAACAACAGAGCACACAATGTGGACCTTGGTATTGACATCTTGGGCTGCTGGAGAGGACACATTACAGAAAAATCCACCCACACAGTGTTATGTTACATTTTCAACAGTTTCAGCTTTTACTTTACGGAGAAATGTTGTGTTTTGAGTTTTTACTCTAACATTTCCTGAATGTCAGATGTCTGCTTCTGTTTCTTTGCATTTCTTGGGTACAATGAGAATGGGTTTAAACTTGCTGCCAGCAGATGTAGGATAACAGATTTAATCAGTAATTTTTGGTTTTAACATTAAGCTGACACTCAACAGTTGTCTCTTGAAAGTCGGATGATCTCACGGAAGTACAATTTTACATATCTGTGCATTTAACAGTAAAGTGAATAACTGCTACTGCAATGGGTTTTATTTTTGGGTCGATCTAGAGTTTAGGTCAGCCAGTTTACATAATAATCTAAACAAAATCTCTGCACCACTGCTGGGCTTACAGTAATGCTGTAGTCCAGGTACGGGCGAGTAGACGTTTCTCACAGCTGGAAAACTTCAGTAAAAATACAACCATTAAATGATATTCACACAAGAATTTGTAACCAAAATATATAGAATCTGTGCTTTTTTGTGACTGGAAATATTTCCAAACAAACAGCTGAATTTGACTTTGTTGTAGGCAAGGAAAATGTAGAAGCCTTCTTTCAGCCACCAGTGCTCAGCAACAGGTGTGGCAGGGCCAGAGCTGCATTACTTTATGCTCCATACAGCTGGAGAAAACTGCTCATTCCAGCACTTTTTTAAACATCTCAATAAAAAGTCTTTGAACTATAGGATGATTTTTTTTTTGCGTTTTTAAAACAGCATATTATCATGAAATGATTTGATGCTGGTAACTGGTCTACGCCTATCTGAGCTTAAGAAAATATGAAATAAGACATCATGGCAATTTCTTTCACTAATGTTATACTATTTTACATAATATAAACATGGAAAAAAATACAACCCTTTTAAATTAACAGTTTTAAAGGTAACTATAAAATGTCCCTTTAGGAGCCTTATGCACAAGAAAATTGTGCACAGGACAGGCTGTACAGGAGATGCTTATATACGCACTTACCTCTTGTCTCTTTCTTTCCTGAGGTGTGATTGTTGACAAAATACCAGACTCCTTCACCTTTACAAGACATAAACAGACATCAGTGGTAAATACCCATGATGTTTGTGGAGATATTTTTAAAAAAAAGTGTCTTTAATATGAGTAAATAATAGTTTAATAGCATGACATCAAAAACAGACTCATTTGGCATTTTTGCAAAATATAAAATACTGATAAATAAAACAAAGTATTATTAATTGAAGAGTTTTTTGATCAGAGTTGATTTGATCATCAAATCTGAAAGTTCACCTGAGGTAACTGGCTCCAGGTGAGGTGAGCTTGTTTATAGCTCTTCATCACTATGCTATGGTCCTGTGCAGGAGGCTCCACCACCACAAAGTCCTCGAGCAGCTCGTCCTGGTTGGTGGAGTCCAGTCCGCGCTCTCTGATCTCCTGGTACAGGCATGGTGTCGCTGGGGAGTGAATGGACATCAACAGAAAACCATGAATTTTCAAGGAAAGACTATCTGAGAAAGATACAATCATGAGTGTCAAAATGAGTTTATTATTATAGGATTCATATTACCAGACAAATAAATTATGGAAATCTAATTTGATATTATAATACAATATTGCTGATTCTGTAGACTTTAAAATTATTGAACAAAAAATGTAACCATATTAAATACAACAATGGAATTTAATTTTCCTACTTGTACAATGTGCAGTTTCATAAAAATCAGTTATTTCAGTTATTTCCCAATCTATTTGTAATCCAGTAACCCAATTTAGCAAAGCAGACAGAGTGACACATGAGGGAACATACCATCTTTGAATGATCCACGCTGGTTCCTCTTTCTGCCCAGGGTACGCTAGAGAGGACACAGCAGCACAGACTTTATTTCGGTCATGAATTATGGCTTTTAGTCACAGACTTGCATAGAGAACTACCCTAACACAGATCTTGAAGATGGGAAAAAAAAAATCATGGTAACAGATCACCAGGGTTTCCACACGTTTCATGTGAAACTTTGATACCTATGTGTACTCAGATTTTAGTTAATTTTAAAGTTGAATTACAAAAGTTCATTATGAATTTAGGGCAGATATTTCTACTGTGGTCAGGATTTAAGTAAAGAACCTGAAAACTGGATGGCTGGATGGACGACGGATGGAAAAAATAATGAATATGACTTTTAGACAATGGGGAATAGTTTGAAAACGAGTATTTTTTTGCCATACTAATGAAGATCTGGAAAATACTTAAATGCTGTACCTTACGCCCATGACTGCGAGCAGGACCAGGACTGCTTTCTCGGTTTTCATCAACAGGTTTCAGAGTGGTTTTATTCACTGTCCCGGTTGTCATGGCGTCAACGTCCAGGCTGGTCACCGCCGCCCGGTATGACTTGTTCCTGCGGTTTCTCCTGAAACTGAACCCCTCTCCATCGCTGTCATAGTCGTCCCAGGAAACATCTGGCCCCTGGGCTGAGTGACGGCTGCGGTTCTCGCTGCTGGAGTTCTCCAGACCCACTGGGAAGGTGACCACGGTGGTGTGGTGCCGGTTCTTGGACCGGCTGGCCACCGCTAAGCTCTTAGGAATCACCTGGTGGGTACCAAGCTTCTTTGCCGCAGGGCTCTCTGTGCTCAGAATCACCTTTTGGGTCTCAGGCTTCTGTGCTGCAGCAGTCTCTGTGGTCAGAATCACCTGCTCTGGCACCACCTGGCTGTCCAGTTTGTCTTCCTGTGGGGTGACTGTTTCACACGGGAGTGTGGGGGTGCTTTTTGGTTGGTAGCCTTCATCTCCTGGCTCATATATATGCAGTTCTGTGGAGAAGAGAGTCTCCATTTGAGGGGACTTGTTGTCCATGCAGTTATCTGACTCACAATGGGACATGGTGTCCTCCTGTATGTCTCCTGAGTTCTTCAGCACCTACAGCATTGGGGGAAACTAAAGAAAAGAGGCAAAACAAATCTAAAATATTAAACCTGGATTGTTACAGGAATTACGAATGGACCAACAGATGTATTAATAATCTTTGACTTAAATTCTTCAAAGATCCGCTAACATCTTCTCAGATTCTGACCAAGTTTTCACTGGAAATTATTCAAAGTTAAATAAAGGGAATTGACCCATGACTCATGGCTCACTCCCACTCACATAAAAAACACAGACAATACTTCTTCCAGTCGCTTGAGCGACAGGAAAATAAACTCACACTGTTTCTAATAAATGTTTCTAACCTGCTCAGCTCGGAGCTGATTCATAAACCCATTATTAAGCAGACAACCCACCTCTTGACATGCTATGACAACCTTAAACTGTCATGCTTAACCATACAGCTGGGAATTAGATCTGAGCGCAGTGCTCACGCTGCACTAACTCTTAAAGTAAATAAACTAATAGCTTCATGCGAAATTCCTTTCTGTCAACATGCAGTACCTACCTACTTTACAAATTGTCGCCACACCGACGGATTAGTTTGTGGCAGGAAAAAATGTCCGCCTCACATTCCCATGGTTAATACATGCGGATTGACACGCAGTTATGAACGGAGCGTCTTTACCTGAGAAAGGTGCGTCTCCAACTGCAGCTGTAATTCAGTGGGTTAAGTGGTGCTGCTGGTGGAGGGGCGGTCAGATTGAGCAGAAATGCGGCTGTATTCCTCCGCCGCGCTGCTCCGTTGCTCCTCTGTTTTCTTCTGCCTACGTCACTACAGGTGTGCACCAATCGGTTATCACTGAGCAACGCTTTTCTTAAAAAACAAGCCCAACAGGAAGCAAGTTCGACCACTTACCCACATGAATATTCCTGTTTGACAACCGTACACCAACTTGACGACAAACAACTTGAGGAGTTTGTAACGTATTTCTTAAAAAAACAAAAACAAAAAACACACACGAAATGGAGTTTGCCTTTCATTCTAGTTACTCTCATTTAGAAATATATAAAGACACTAAATTGTTAACTTTAACCCCTAAAATGTATATGTTTTTTTTTGTTTTTGTTTTTGCTTGACGAGTTCTCGCCTGACCAGTAAAAGAAGACGACTCTTTGTTGCCCCCTGGTGTTAAATAGCATATATTACACTTCATTCATTTTTTTTTTTTAGATTTGGTTCCATCACTGCAGAAACGGAATGAAACAATAATCTTAATAAACACATCCACTTTTTGAATAACAGTTTGATATTTATTGTATTATTTCTTTGTGTATATAATTCCCTGATTTTTTTTTAGCCTGGTGCAAAGTTGCTTTGTCCGTGAATGTTCTGTACATATTCTAATTTATTCAAAATCTGCTTTGTGGCATAATTTCCTCTTCTTTGCTGGCAAAAGTCAGGCAAACAAAATCAATGTGACTCATACTGTGTCAATTAAAATGTGATTTTTGATTTTCAAAATGATAATGAATTTCAAGTTGTTTTTAGTTTCTTTTATGTGATAACTTTTATTTAAGCAAACTTACTGAGCAAAATCTGCCTTTTTGGTTTCTTGTTTGTTTTGATTTCTATTTGTCAGAAATTGGCCTTTCTCCATTAAAAATGGCACATACCTGTTTTGGTAATTTAATGTTCATTTACTACTACTACTACTACTACTACTACTACTACTACTACTAATAATAATAATAATAATAATAATAATAATAATGAACCAATAATGAACCAATAATGAAACAAAAATGTAATAAAATCTAAAAGATCCTTATCCATTCTTAATCACAAAACCAAAAGATGCCTCATATGTGAATTTCACATTTTTGTAATTCAAAACAAATATCAAATAACTATTTGGGATTTATTTTTTTCATGTCTTGTTTCTGATACAAAAATCCAATTACCAGAATATGCATTCTAAAACTCTTGTAACATTTGAAATCTGCTGTAATAATACCACAGTACTTTAATTAAAAACACAAAAAAATCAAATAACCTCATTCAAAAGGCCATTTCTAAAATCTTAGCAACTCAAATAGACGTTTTGGGTTGTTTTGCTACTAGCACATCACCCAAACTTCATTTTGCACTATTTACCTGACTTTTCCTGTGCAGCTAGTCTTTTCGTACAACAAAATATAATACATTAGGTTCATATATGCAAATTAGTTACTTTTAATCAACAAGAGATTTATATGAAGGTGTAGATGTGAGAAACAGCATTACAATATGTATTTGGATACTTTTTCATTCTAAAAGCATAAATTATGTTATTGTGGTTTAATTTTCTTGCACTTTTGTTAGAAATATTTATAAGAATACTTTTAATTAAACTTATCTAGTGATTGAACAAATTGTAAAAACATTTCAACATAAAGCGGAATAAAAGAATGGAAAGATACAAAATACTTTTAAATGATCTGAGTTTTATTCTGCTCATTTTTAACAGTTTGAAATTATGACAAGAGAACAAGCCAACATTCCACATCTGAGCGAGGCTGGGACATGTAATATAATGAAATATGGAAACAATGAAATGACAAAAAATCTGAGGGTCACTATATACAGAGTTTATATATTTATATACGTATAGAAAATTAAATGGCAATGACATTTACATTTTTTTCATTTTAATATCATATGGCATCTGATGAAAAGTGAGTCAGAATATTTCCAAATGATCAACTAAACCTGACCAGACACAACCAAAGTAGATGAATTAAAGAGATTATTTGTAATGATCTGGGATTACAGAAAGAGAGGACAACTTTCTTAAATGCAAATGCACTTATGTGTGCATTTGTGTAATTTAAAATTTATCTCCAAATATTCATTCTTCTAATGACCTTTAACCAGTGGCTCCCAAGCTTTTCAGTTTCTGACCCACAGTATTGAATATTGCTGTTTGATATACACAAAGATAACTAATGACCCATTTAATGAATATAGCGACGAAACAGCCTCAACCATTACACTATTTTTATCCATTTACAACTACAGATATCATCTTTATTTTTTATTATAACTTTTAAGGTAAAAAAAATGTAATAAGTAATTATTTTTTAGTTTAACTTAAAGTTCTTTAGATAATCTGAAGACCACACACTTGGTGTTTCAAGACCCATATTGGGATCCTGACCCAGACTTTGGAAACCACTTATCTAAACAGATTAACACAGCTCTAATGTTTTGCGAATTTTAAAAAAAAAAAAAAAAAAAAAAAAAATTAAAATCTGGAAACGGAAGAAGCAGTATCTCATACATAGCGAATCGCACAGTACTTTTCAGAAGTCTCGTTCATCTTATACATGCATAGATGCTTAACCAAAGACTGGTTAGTATTAAATTTGGACATACTAAAGCACATTAACTCACCAAGTTAGCGGTGTAGTTTATTATTAGTGAGCCCACCTGTGGAAGACAGAGTGGTCTCTATGATGTGTAAGCAGATCTGTTCATCAGAGATTTATCCCGTAGCTCAATGGGACGGCAGCAAGATACAAGCGGATGGGTTCAGATCAGACAGCTGCTGTGAGATACAGCTCTTCGTCTTATTTGTGATTTGTTTTATCTTAAATCTCCAGTATTCCTCTTAATAAACCTTAAAAACATGCTTGTTTCTTATAATGCAGCAATTCACAGAAAAAAAATTCACAATAATGATCAAACAACATAGTTTATCATTTTGGTCAATTAAAAAAAATTATGATAAATTTGAAACTTATTTTATTTTTTGATTAATCAGCTTCTAGCAGTTAAGTTAAAATTATACTTTTTATCATTATTCCAAATTCTCAGAAAAATGACCTTATATAATTAACTTAAACTGTTAGCTTTGAGAAGGAGCTTAAATGAAACAACTGGTAGTAGTTTCTGCCAATACATTTGTAGTATATTAAAGAGATAGCTCAGGTCTAATTGAGGTTCAATTAAAAGGTTATAAGAAATTAATATCTCGGCTGCATCCTTCACAGTGATTTATGTCAACGCTATTTTTTGAACCATTAAACTGTTGATAAGTTTGTATTGGACGGATATTTAAACAGCTGATGATTATTTACATGGGGAACCAAGGTAGGAGGTGGTCTGCTACCAAAGATTTTCCTTCTTCATGTGTAAATGATCATCAGTTTCAGGGTAAATAATATTCTAATGCAAATGTAATGACATTTTAAAGGAAAATAATATACCTTCTCCTAGAGCAACTAATTAGGATTTATACTAAATGAAGTCACCAAGATGGGAAAATATAAACTGCTTAAAATCGTGTAAGATAACCTCGGTTTAAAACAGCTGAACTATCCTTTTATAGCACAATAAGTGCATCTGTGAGCTTGATACTAAATCGTATTACTAAGACGTAATATTGCTGGGATACTACTTATTCTTATTCATGCACTGGCTGCTTATTGATTAACATTTTTATTTTTGAACTAACAAAGATGCTACCTTTCTTTTGATTACATAGTCATTACTGTGACTGAAAAATAGACAATTTCATTGCAGCAACAGGCTTACATCACCTTTTACAGCTATCAAAAAAATTAAATCTCCTACATGAAACATCCTCCAATGATTTGCAGTTTTGCAGAAATGTAAATAGATACCACATGTGATTTTAACTTGATGCTTTTTTTTTTTTAACAAGTGCCTTAGCAAAAGAAAAAAGAGGGTCAATGCATGTCAGAAATGCTGTGCTAAAAGAACAACCATTTGTGTCCATGAGACTTTTAGTAAAAGGTGTAGGATTGCTCTGCTGTGTTTCACCCGAGCTGAGTCTCAGAGCTTGTGTGGATAGCAGCAACTGCAGATCTGACTTACTGGGGGCCCGAAGAGTGACACAACAGAGTTCAGGGGGAGACAACGTCTCCTCCCTTCGGTCTGTTCAGTTAAAGAATGGAGGAGGGAGACGCTTTGGACTAAATGTGTGAGGGTGCAGAACGCTGCAGGGAAAATTATCCAGTTCACTTTTTGGCTATGTCCCCTTTCTTTAGAATGATCTGCCGCTGCCAGGGGGCCAGCTTGGTCTCATCGTAGCCCAGGGTTCGTAGTCGCTCCAGCTCCTGCTTCTCTTCTGACTCCTTTGCCTGTTTGGCCTGCTGTTCTGCTTTTCTACATGGAACCAGAAAGAAAGGTTAACAAACAGTTATTAATATTGTACTGTAATTTTACCTAATATAATACAATAAAGCAACACAACATTTTACCTAAATGATAGCATATACATAAATTAGTATTTTAGGTTGATTTTCCCATGTTTTACTCAATTAATGATGAACAGTGCATCCCTTGGAAATAGCATTTGCCCTCTTATAATTTTTGGAGAGACCTGGAGAGGGGGTTAAATACTACTGTAATGCTATGGCATGATCTTGAACAGACTGTGCATGCTCGCAAACCTTTGAATGTGGCTGATTTAAAACAATTCTGTTGTAAGAGAGCTTAATAGGAGTTGTTGCTGCCAAGGAAGAAACAACCAGCAATTACTTTTCCACACATGGCCAGGTTGGGTCGGATATGTTTTTCTTCTTAATAAATGAAATCATCATTTGAAAACTGCTTTTTGTATTTGCTCAGGTTAGCTTTGTCTAATGTTAAAAATTTGTTTGACAATCTGAGAGATTTAACCGTGACCACTTTTTCATGCCACTGCACGAGTTACGAATTTGCAGTAATCTATTCCCTGGTCATGATGATGAGGTTGAACTTAGAGCTCAGGCCACATTTGTGTGTGATCAATACAGCAATACAGTCATGTTTTAGCACAAGACTTCTTGGGAACTAAACTGATGCCACACATGTATTTGTAAATGTATGTACTACATTACAGGGATTTAAATATTCTGTGTGGCTAAGGCAAAAAAAAAAAAAAAAAAAAAAAAAAAAAAGCAGCATTCTCTTGGTCTGATTAACTTCAGGTATTGTTTAAGAGTTAAAACTCTTGATTTTTTTTTTAAGTATCTTTTAGTTCATGGGGTCTGACTTTCCTATAAATTATGAAAATAGTACTTCAAATCTGTAGAGGTCTTCTGAAGGAGATCATTTTTTTACTTTTACCTATTTTTTTCAGTCCAGTTCTTGCATGTGTCCATCATAGCACAGTGGCCATGATCTACTGGGACTTTATATTAGTTAGAGTTATTCCTGGGTTTTTAGCTATTTCAACCTGGAGAGACTCATACAAAGCCGAAGCTGGAATTAGAAAGTTTTATTTGACATGAATGAATTAAAGTTTTGGCACTCAGACCCCGGCAGAAGATGTGGGCGCTGTGATTTGTAATAAACTCAAATGAGCATCTTAGGATGAGGATTAGAGACATCTTCCTTCCGGGGCCCGGACACTGGTGGTGAAGGCTGAAGAAAGGAAGGAAGCCTGATGGAGCTGAGAAAACGATGGTGGAGAAGGGGGGTGGTGAGCAGATGAAGCCATGGAAGGCCTTATAAATGGGGACTTGCATGATGATTGGCTAAGATGAGGCATGGTCTGATGCTGATAGGCTGAGGTAGAAGTTCATGATGCAGCAACTGGATGGTGCAGGTGAGGCTGAAGAAAGTCTTCCAGTTTGAATTTATGCCTGGGCTCCATTTTTTCTTTTTTCTTACTGCATAGTTTTGATATTGCTCCTGATGTTTAGCTGCCATATCAGCATCCTTCAGTGTCCTAGATTTCATGATCCCTCCCAGCTGCCATATTATTTGTCATAGCCTTTGGGCTTCCTGTTTGCATCCATTCCAGATTTTCTTGATGCTCTCCATATCTCTGTGCTTGTTGTTCCTTTTTCTTCACAGTTTTGTTAGTTTAAAAAAAAAATTAAACTCATTTTAGTCTGTCAAATATGATTCTTCCTGGATCCTGCCTGTTTTTGGATCCATCAAAGCAACATAATGTGACACTGGTATGCAGCGTGTACTTAGGTAAACAATGAAAGTGGACTGGTTGAGGGCAATTTAAGTTTTTTTGAGTAGAAAAAAAAAGGATCTATGAATAGTCTTGTCAACAAGAATTAAGAGGAAATCTATCAAATACCTTACTCAGGACCTGAGAGGTGAATCTTCCTTACTGTGTTCTGTTTTCAGCAAAAATCATGTTTGCAATTGCCTCACTGCTTCAAAAGCATTGTTTTATATCTGTCAAACTGTTAGCATGTAGTATTTTTAATAGACGTCACTCAAGAAATGGGTACACATCTTTGTGACAAGTAAGTGGCAACAACGTTCTTAAAATCCAATTTAAAGTAGGATTTTTATTGTGTAGCTAAAGCACTAGTATAATATATAATAGACGAGGAGTGATAATGGTCAGGCACTGAATTGAAAATGAGTAAGAACCCAGCCCAAGTAAAGATTCAGATTAGAAAACCTCTGGCTCCTAGGATGCAAATGACAAAGAAATTAGGGATGACTCAAGACTTTTGCAAAGCAGGAGGTCACATTTCCTCTTTGTGGACATTTTTAATGGCAGACATTGTCGACTGAAAAACATAGCCACAAGCTAAAATGAACTCCGAAAGGCACTGAATTAGGCAAAATGAATGCTTGGATAAATGTCGATGAGCTGAGGTCAATACTTACAAGTAAACCACTAAACTAATGATTCATTTTAAGTTTCCCCTAATGGGCTATGTAAAACCTCTGCTGAATTTGCAATTAATAGAAATCTAAAACTCTGTGTTGTGAAAGTGTACTTTAGAGCAAGTTACAAAGTTCACATAGGGAGGGTGTGCAGCTTTAAGTAGAGTTTTGGTTTTGCTTTCACAATATTCAGCTGATGTTGCTCCCCATAAAACATATGCTGCATTAATCATTTGCTATCCCAGCATAGTACTGGATGAATTATCTAGTTTTATTAAGTTCAACTGTACTGTATCTGCTGTATTAAAATATATCCAGATAGGATCTGGCATCTGAAACACTGGCTGAAATATTTGTTCATGTGTTTTGAATTATACTGTGAAGAAACAACTGCAAATCTCTAAGTATTTTTAAATGTCATTAAAATTCATTAATCACTTTTTATATAATATAAGGTCATTATCTTTGATGGAAGGCTGATTCCACATTCATTACCTCAACCCAAATTTGCCAAAAAAAAAAAAAAAAAAAAAAAAAAAAAAGGATTTAAGTTGTTTTGGACCTTAATCCATTTAAATAGTTTATTTTGAATGTTAAAATCATTAGTGTGTGAAACAAATGGAACATCTTACCTTTTTTGTTCCCTGTCACATCAGGAGGTCAAAAACACAAGAGAAAAGGCGTAAATATCTTGAAACAGTGAAAAGGCATTCCACAAGTTACATAAATAATGTCATGCAGAGATAGTTGCAGAATACAAGATTACAAAAGATGAATAAATATCAATAGTACGATTTTATTTGATTGCAACATTAACTGTATTTTTTCCTTTCAGATAATTATTAAAAGATGGAAATTCTAGAGCTGGCCTTCAAATAAGGAGCTCAAAACAGATTTCCCACTTTCCGCAGCCACAACGTCCTGCTTTCTTATTGGGGCGCTGAACACATGAATGAAGGAAATTTGACTGAAATTTAGCAATGCAAAGAGAAGAAAGCTGAATGTAGCAATGGACTTAAATTAGTTCTCTGGTGCAGCATGAACACTTAAACATTACAGTCAGAGAATGAGAGAAATCATGCATTTTTAATTTATGCTGGCATTTAAAAGAAGCATGTTATAATTTATGATTTCAGGATTGTCAAAAAATGTTTTTACTTGAACAGAATCAGGGTTCAAGGAATCACATTTCTTGATATAATTCACATTAATTACCATGTGTTGTGAGCTACCCTGTAATTTACATCTCTAGGAGCTAAAATATTATTTTATGCTGTGCACCTTAGCAAAGCAGTTGTAAGCAAACAGAACAAAATATATTGTATTAAATCAAAAATAATTAGAGAAATGCAGGAAAGCTGAACAGAAAAACAATTTTGGAGTGCAAAATAAAAAGAATGACCAAACCAAAGCACATTGTCAGTGATTAAGTGATTTATGCCTTTAGATCCATGTTGCCTTCACAGATTTTAACTTGTATTTTTGAAGATTTCAAATATTTTAAAGTTTTTCCAATGGCCTTCTACAAAAGAATGTTGGTTTCATCATGTTATTATTGATATTCCTGTTGGTTGCTTCTGCATTTTGGCGGAGTAGGACTGAAAGTCAGTTGAGGCAAAAGAAAACCTTTTGATGACAGACAGTGCTGTTTTTATGTTTTCTGGATTTCTTTAAAGCCTTTTCATACTGTTTTTTACTCAGTTTTATTTGAATGTTTTACAGATATTGTTTTATTTCTTTGAACAAAAAGTTAGAGTTAGAAATGATCGTGACTGAAATTTAGCAATGCAGTTGAAGGCAGACAATTTGGATAGATAAATGTCCAAAACCATCCATCACGCTTATCCTTGCAGGGTTACTGGTGCCTATCTCCAGCAGCCAGTCCATCACAGGGCAAACAACCATGCACACACACACTCACACCTAAGGAGAATTTAGAGAGACCAATTAACCTAACATGTTTTTGGGCTGTGGGAGGAAGCCAGAGTACCCAGAGAGGACATGCAAACTCCTTGCAGAAAGACCCCAGGCTGGATTGGAACCCAGGACCTGCTTGCTGCAAGGCAAATCATTTAGGGGTGTTCCACAGGATTCAAACCATGACCCATTATTGTCTTCTCTTTGCATTAATAACCAAGGACAGACTATCCCAAACTCAGCTTTCTACTTCTATGCAGATGACAATATAATTCACTACTCCTGCAACGACTTTTAAGTGTCTCCAACATGTCTTTGACAGTACAAGAAAAACTGTCACTGACAAAAAGCCTTACATGCAAAGAAAGCAAAACTAATATTTCTCACAACTTCAAGATTAGCAAAGTCAGCACTGTCTGAAAACATTTTAAAAAGGAGTGATCCACAAGCTGAGTTGTTGTCCAGTTTTAAATAGTTAAGATTTTTTAATGATGAAAACTTTCCTCTTAGGGTCTGATCATTATATTATTCAAAAAAGCTATGGTGGTTCCATGAGCACCTGATGCCTTAAAAAATCTTCAGTCTGAACTTCATCTACAAAACTTTGTCACTGAATGAATTTAAAACCTTGGAGAAAAATCATTAAAACTGTGCAATTTACTTCTCTGTGGTGTTATCTTTGTATCTGACCTGTGTTGTTACTATCTTGGCCAAGTTTCAATGGGATCCCAATAAGATCACAAGGTGAATACACAGCTGAATGATGAAAGGAAATGAATGAATGGCTACTCTCCAGAATAAAATAGTATATCACAGAAGCTGTTTGATGTCACAACAATGAATGTTAACATCATCTTCATAGAAAAAAATGGTTAAGTGAACCACCTGCATCTTAGCCTAAACATTTCCAGAGTCGGGTGCTGCGGTGGCGCACGCAACCCAAATACTGGCCATTGCAGGTTCAAGTTCCGGCCTGTTGACCTTTGCCGAATGTCTTCCCTCTCTCACTTTCCTGTCACTCCACTATCAAGTAAAAGGCCACTAGAGCCACAAAAATCCTTAAAATAAAACATTTCCAGAATTGAAGTTTGTAAAAACAACTGCCTTATTACTCACCTCTCCTCATCCATTTTCTTCTTCATCATGTCCCTCCTCCAGGCTGGCATTGAAGCCAGGCGTTTTGCTTCCTCTTCAGCCTGTGAGAAAACAGAGAGGGTCCGAGATGGGGGCAAAAATGGGGACCCAAATCGGTCAGTTAAGGTGTTTAAACTCTAACTGTATACTTCATACCCCAAGTATTTTTAATGATCAATTACATTATTAACCCTGCTAAATAGACGACCAGTAAAATCCCCAAATACATCTGACATTCATTTGTTTTAAAATGCAAAACTTTCTCATGAATATGAAAGAGTCATATTTTTATGTTTTCAGATAAAGGAAAATAGTAAGATATCTTGAACCGACGTATAACAAAACCTGTGAACTACAGATTTGATGTGGCTGTAACATAACAGTGTCAAAAGTGATAATAAAAAGACAAATCTATTCCAGTCAGTCAGTGGTGATGCTGAAGTGTGCTGTGCCAATATATTTACTGTCAAATCCCTGCTCCATGCTGAAAGAGCAGGCATACACCTGCAGGGAGAAACTGTGATGAAATATGAATCCAATCTTTCTGTCTATTCATATCTCCAAGTACAATTTCCTAAACAAAAGGCCTTTATAAAAGACAAATACTCAACAAAGGACCCTCTTTAAACAGTTGGATAAATTTTCAAAAGCAAACAAACCTCACAATGTCTATTACCTCTCTTTTTGTTAGGAATAAGATAAAGGCTTTTAAATGATCAGATCGGTGTTTTACAGAATGTTTTCACTGTGAAGCAAATGTAACTGGATCCTTTTTGCTCTTTGCGTCTGTAACAGAGGGTGGAACAGGAGGAGAGAAGAGGCCAGCAGTGTTAGATTTCTCATCTTTGCCTGAGATACGTTACCCCTTTCTTTCTCCATCCTTTTACTCAAGGATTTCAGTATAGCTATTGTGAATCCAGGTAAGAATATCCGCTCCATGAATTTTTAATGATTCCCCAGGGAATTTCAGACCAAGAAAAAAAAAAAGAAGCTAGAAGAAATCATATTTTTTAAAGTTCTAATTTGATCAAAATGAAATAAATTGGTCAAAAGTGAACAGTGTTAAGACTGGACTAAAGTGGCTCACTGTTAATTTAGTATTAGGTCATTCATGTAAATCTTCTGCTCCTGCCTTTCAGCGGCAAAATGCTATAAAAGGACTGATCTTTAAAGAGTGAAAAAAGCATTTTTCCTTTGAACTGCAACTTGAAAAACTCACTATCTCTTCTTGACTCCCAGCAACTAGCTGAGGGACAACTTGGAGGTGAGCGAACTTCACGAAGCTTGAAGCCCTGTTCCATAGGAAACCCAGTATATACCAATGTCTATACAAGGGACATGATAATAGTATTGTATTTATTGGGATGGAGGTTTTGGGTTGTTTCTTTTAGCCTCTAATATTCACAGCGGTTAAGGACCACAGCTATAATAGCTAAAATCTGTAAATACTTGAGACCCCCTCTAAAAATGCATATGACTGCCTATTTTATTACTTCAGACACAAAATATACCAAAATATGCAATAATACGCACAGTGGATGACGTCTTAGCACAATCACAAAAGTCAATATGTACAGTCTTCCTTATTTCCACTCTTGGGGGTACATCCAACAAGCATCAAGGAAAAATAAATAGTGCTCCTGGATTGGTTGCTTTGCATAGCATATCAAGTAGCATTGTGTCAAGGTATTTCAGCTTCCCAAGCTGCATTTTCTTTTGAATATTTTAGATATTTTCTAAAAAAAAATCTGTGACTCTAATAGGCGGGGGTCCACTTCAAAGGTCTTTTCTACTGTTTTATAATTGACCTGCAAATTTGACCTATAATCAATATTCTGTGGTACTTTATCATTCAAATCATTATGGATTACCATCAGCACAGACTCTGTAGGTGTTATCTTTTAACTCAAACAATCAGTACATTAATTGATGAATGTGAACGTAACTCTTTAAAGTAAATGTCATTAAGCCTACCAACTGAATGACTTCCTTTGGAGCTGTGAGGTGATGAAGAGTCACAGTAACGTTCTTATGGCTCCTGTAAGCCATGGACAGCATGACAGCAGGTGGCACTAAGAGGGTTACATGAAGGTAATCTTGATGCCACAGAATAGACACTATGAGAATAGGGTGTTTTACCGAAGCCACTGGCAGATCATTGGAGGATTTCACACTGAGGAATTGAGTGTCTAAAAGGGGCTGTGTCACTGGAAAAACAGTAGATCTCTGAGGATGTTAAAGTTTACCTCTAGTAGGCAGTGCTTGGGGAAACAGTTTAGAACTTGAACAAACCAAAAATTTCTATAAACTTTATTTCTGACAGTAATGTAGAAATTAAGTATTAATGACAAAAAAAAAAAAAAAAACACAATTCAGTTACAGAATCTGAGAAAATCTGTGAAACACACCTTAACATCAGAATAACAAATAAAAAAAATGCTAAGGAACATTTACAAACTCCTATTTTAAATGTTCATAGAATTAGAGCGTTGAATAATAAATTCTTATATTAGTTGACAGAAATCTGTTATTATCATGTTTTAAAGAACGTTTTCCCCACTCAGTAATTTATGTAATCCAATACTAAAAGGCCCACATACAGACACAGTGATGTAAAAACGGATATCATTTGTGAACCACAAAGTGCACTTAAACTTTTACAATAAGGTTTGAGAAACAACCATCACATGGAGCAATTTCTTTTGAGAATAAATTGTTTTTTTGTGATATATGAAAAGAATTTATTTTCTTATTTTCTGATGCTTGCACAAGCTTTAGAACAAGACAAAACCACAAAGATAGGAAAAATTAAAAAAAAAAAAAAAAAAAAAAAAAAAAAAAAGTGACTGTTCTACCACAGATTTTACTGCATCTATGTTATCACTTCAGCTCACTGCTACACAGCCAGCTAAATTTCTGCAATGGGATTTTATTCTGGATTTACTCCAGCATTCAGGAAATTGGAACTCTGACCTGGAAATTACGTCGCAACAGATCTGATCGAATTCTGGTTTTAAGACAAACAACCACTGATGAAAACTACTAGTACCAATTTACACTGATAACTATATATTTATCTCTGTTTTATTAGTTCAAACTGTAAAGAAACATGTTAACAAATGGAGATGTTAAAGCACTGTATGATGCCTTGGTGTAATGAGAAACACACTCAGAAGTGCCAATGAATAGTTTTGTACCATCAACTTGTCATTCCTTATGTTTTACAAACAGTTATAATTGTTTTCTTTGTTCATTCTGTAGACTAATGACTGTGACATGATTGTGCCTGATTAGCTGAATGTTGTTAAGGATTATTTTGAAAAATAGAGCATGACAGAGCTTCTCCTCCTTTATGTGTAATCATTGGATTACTATTGAACCTCCTCTCAACCACGATTGGACAGTGCATGTCGCCAGTCAGCCAATCAGCTGCTGTTGTCTTGGTGTTACTATCAGGAAAGGAGTTTCAGTGTGAGGGGCAATTCAAAGATAAAAGTAAAGGTAGATACATGTCAAGGTAAAAGTACAAATAGGTACAGAAGTAAACCTGAAGGTAAGCTTCAGAATAAACAGATCACATTTTTCAAATGGCAAATCTTTTCCTTAAAAGATTATTTTGGGATCATGGCTTCTTTTAAAGCTCTTCGTTTAAAGGTTCTCACTTTAACTCAGCTCAGAATAAATTGTCAGTAGTACGTGCTCTGTCTCTCCATCCAAGCATCTAGAAATGGGAATGTCAGCACAACCGAATGAAGGCTATTTGCTGCAGTATAATCCCCTAGGTAGCATGGCCTAAATGCTAACACACCCGATTAGTTTCCTTTTTCGGTATGTTGCACTGTGCAGATTAGCCTCTCAGATCCAGCACCATCTCTGGTGGTGGACACTGCTGTTAGATATCAAAAAGCTCTGCCTCCTTTTCCTTCCAAAAAACAAAACTCCGATCAATGTATCTGATGATTTCCTCATTGCTGAACTCTTTGAGCTCATAAATAACTTTAATCGCATCCTCAGAAGTTTCATCTGTGGGTGAAACTTGATCAACACTTGGTTCTTCTGTGAATCTAACTTTAACAGGTGGAAGATCTTTCTTTGGATCTGGTCCTAAGGTGTCTGTGCATTTCTGTTTAGTCTCCAGCTCTTTTGCACTTTCAGCTTTTGGGTCCCTCTCTGATCCAATCCCAGACTCATTTGATGGCATCTGCTCATTGGTTGCCACAGTCTCCTGAGCAGTGGCCTCCAGTGAGGTTCTATTGTCAGAGACACCATTCTGGGCAGCAGTAGGTGATACTGATGGAGGAATATCTAATTGGGAGGCTGGTGGAGAAGGTTGTGATGGCGATACAGATGTTGTAGACTGTGGATTTGGAGATGGAAGTGAAGGATGGGTAGGTGGAGGAGGGGGAGGATGAGAAGGTGGGGGTGGGAGTGATTCCTGCAGTACAAACATACCAGGAGATACGGAATTTAGAGATGCTGTCATCACACCTCCCTCATCATGCACGTCACCAAAATGTTTGAGTTTTATGTCCTCAAAGCCGTCCACCCAGTCTCGTTTCCCACTCTGGATTTCCACCATCACTTCCTTGTGAAACTGTCTTATAACTTCCCATTTATGGCTGCCAAGACGGTCAAACATCTCATAGCACAAGAGGTGACGGAACTTCCGCTCACTGCGCGACATGTTCATTTCCAGCAACTGGAAGTATCCAAGCATGAAGAGGTCAAGGGTTAGACTCTCATAGCTCACAGGAGATCCATTGATGTGTGGAAGGAAGTGCTCTGGCCAGTAGATCATCTGGGCCCGACTCAGCCTCCGGATCTGCCGCGAGGGCACTTGGCTCATAATTGATCTCCAGTGGCCAATCAGATTCCCTACCACTTGCTTTGACTTCATAAACATGATCAGTTTGTCATCTTCACTGTGCATTTCATCACCCATTTGAGCATTGAACTGACTGTAGTCCTCACAGCCCACATCCAAGTAGTTTCCCCTCCTGCCTGTGTATTTAGTCCGATAAGATTCTGAGATGGTATACTTCCTCCAGTGTTCAAGGAACAGAAGGACGATTCTCTCTTTCCTCATTTCAATGCACTCCTGGACATAGCTTAGATCAGTCTGCACCTCCAAGCTTCGTGTTAGGTGATCATCAGTTAAAACTGGGTCTGAAGAAAGAACCTGGTTGAACTCTTTCATGTTTGTTGGAGCCATTGCCTCAGAGGAGACATACAACGGAGAAATATAGGATTCAGTAACAACTGGTTCTTCAACAAGTGGTAAGACAGATTCTTCTACTGGAGGCAAAGGCCCATTGCTTCTATAGTCAGGAACTGTAGGTGCAGAGGAAGGAACATTACTATTGTGGGTTGGCTCTAGACTATAACTTGACTCACTGACCACTGGGAGTGACATTTTGCGTTTGTAAACCCTATTAGATGGGTTATTTGTAGACTGTGTCTGACTTTGAAGCTCATAATTAGCCTTCAGGTTCTTCACAGAAACTCCACATTGCTTTATCTCCCTTTCCACATCTTCTCTTGTTGAGAAAGACTGAGAACGCCCAATATTTCCTGTACCAACAGATGTTTGACACTGGCCTGTGCTAATACTTTTTGCTTCTTCTTGGGAATTTCCAGAAAGTATAAGATCTAAGATGTCTATCTCCTTGCCTCCAAGGGTGGCAAGGAGAATCGCCATACTCTTGAGCAGGGTGGAGATTTTGCTGCACCAGGCTGGGAGATCCTCAGCTTGGCCATGAACTTGTTTTGGATTGACTGAGAAATACTCCTGATTAAGAGCCGCAGAGACTGGCAGTAGCTGGTGAAGCTCTCGCTCCAGTTCCTCCAGTTCCTTCTCAACTTCTGACATCTTATGCATGACCTGCAGATTCTCAATTTGTTTCTCAATTCGATTTAGGTCAGCTTCGGTCATCAATTCACCAAACGGCCCTAAAATGGCATTGTGGACGTGGGAGTAGTGCCATTCTTGAGGTTGGTAGTATCCACTTGACGCAAACTAAATCAGAGGTCAAAGGAGACCAACAGGACAAGAAGAAAAAGAAGAAGGAAGGAGGGATTCCTTCAGCAGGATGTTCCTTGTTTCAAACACGCTTCAGAGCAAATCCATTCTAACACACAGGATTTACATGGATTTAGTGGTGCAATGGCACAGCCTCATTACAGGCATTAAACTCTGTGCTGTAATTTAGAATAAAAGCAAACAGAGAAACCTTTGTTCTCTTAAAAAGAACCAGTAAAGTTAACACTGAACCGACCATATTTGTACAAACTCAAAATCAGTTTTGGAGTTCCCACATCTCTTTAGCTGTTCTTCGGACCATTTTACACCTATATGAACTATTATTCTAACACCGTTAAATCCCATTTAGATACAACAGACACTTCAGTCCTCCCAGCAACGGAGAACACCATATTAAGTGTGTGCAATAAAGTTAAAACTGCTTATACTGGTCATTATCTAAGGAAAAAGATTTAAGCTACTCCATAACAATGTATTATTGGCATCCCTGGTAAAGATATTTAAAAAGCTTTAAAATCAATTCCTCTTTTCTATCCGTAGCATAATCTCACATGTAAAAAGAAAATGCTTTTGTTCTCAAATTAAAATCTTTGCAGGGTTTTTTTTCTCACCATGAGTGGTGGCAACAAACACATGTGTCCTCATGCAACCTTGTTTGTCATGGGTCTTGTTGATGAAAACATTTTTATATTGTTACATTTTTGCTCTGATTGCAGATATCGGGAAATTTAGACGCATAGCTTTAGTTGAACAAAATTTCCAGATTTATAAAGATCAACACATATCCTACCTTATTTAAATGGCCCGTTCTCTTGTCTTTCCTATTTTGAAGAGCGTCTAAAAGAAATTGATCTCTATATCAATTCATATTTATTCCCCAGGTAAAAAAGAAGTCATGTATTACTAATTAAAAGTTTATTTACACTTCTAATCATAATTAAACTTAAAAAGGTAAAGTACGCATTAGAAATGACATTTTTGGAGCACTTGTAATCTTGAAAAAAGCATTTTTCTTAATTTAAAATTTGTTACATTTTAATTATTTAACTATATTAATACAAAATTGAGATTATTAATCAATAAAAGAGAAATGTATTTTAAGACTTTTCACACATTTTTACCAGGGATGACAATAAATGTGGAGGGCATTCTATTTATAAACTAATAAACCCCATGGAAAAAGTTAAAAATAAAAGCAAAAATAACAGACAAGATTCTTTAGCTTTTAAATGGTCACTGAGCTTCTTTTGTATAGTGGTATTTTACCAATGCCAAAATGCTCTTTCAGGGTCTTCGAGGATATTCATACTGTAGTGTGAATGGGCCCAGCATCACACCACTGAATCTGCATGTAAGGACTTGAAGCCACAGTACTCCATCACCAAACACCAGCTCACACTGTGTGTGTTTGGTCAAGTGTCTTGATGCTGTGATGGTTGATGTAGCCAAGTTTTCAATTCACTGCACTTCAAAATATCTCAAGAATGTCTATTAATAATGAAAAAAGTCATGCAGAAGTCAAAAACACTTTGATAACTGGTAAACACATGTAGTAGGGCATAAACTTTTATTTTTAGTTGTTGATTACAAGCGGACACAAACAGATTTATCTCCTTAGCCAAAATTTGAAGCCATTAAAACCTGTAAGATGAAATATTAGTGTATCCCAACAAATTAAACCTCTCATGCATCACCGAGCGACATTTAAGAGAAAATCCTTCCTGTTGGATCATGTAAGAGGCAAAATTGGCAACCTGTTGTTGTAAATTAATAATTATTAAGTTAGAAATAATTAATTTATGTATAACTAGAGTCTTATGTTACATAAGCCCAACTGGTGTTCAGACAGCGTCTGTATGACTTTCTAATCAGTACTTTGTCTAATGAGACGTAACAGCAACATGCTGAATATTATCTGGTGATAGAAGATGTGTGAAAAGATAATTAAAATCGGAATCTGCTTAAAAAGGTTTCAAACTGTCTAAGAGAGGGTTTTCAATTTCCAGTCCTGAAGGGCCAGTGTTCTGCTGTTTTTAGGGGCGTCTCTGGTCCAACTCACCTGAATGAGATGATTCTCTGTCCTCAGCATGCAATCAACTCCAACTGAGTCCTGCTAATGACCAGTTACTTGATTTAGGATTTTTGAACCACAAACACAATGGCCCTAAAAAGGGCTGGAGTCTGAAACCTCTGGCCTAAGAAAATATATTTTCTTTGATGTTAAGACAGAAGAGTAGTTTTTTTAAACCTTGATTCCTTCAATTACAAGCGTCATGCAGAAACAAAATTAATTAATGAAACATCAAACACTCAAGTACTAGCCATCCCTTTTGTGATGCAATTATGAAAAAGCCAAACGCCAAGCCAATAAAGGTTTTTTTTCTCTTTGCATATTTCAAATTTAAGAGACCACAAATGGGATAGACAAAACACAGCAAAACAGCTGTTATCTGGACACAGCATCCCAGCACAACACCTACCTTGCGTTTGTGCTCTTCCTCCTCCTGCATCTTGGCCTGAAGCTTTCTCACCATCACCTGTCTTTTCCACTCAGGGATGGCTTTCCCCTGCTCGTCATGAGTGGGCACCAGCGCTTCAATGTCAGCGAGGCTTGTCTTCCTTCCCGACTCTGGCTGTGCTGCACCAGCTCCGTCGTTCCCGTTGACAACGGAGTTGGAGGACAGCTGCTCATAACTTCCAGAGCCTGACATGGTCCTGGAACCAGTAGGACTGGGAGTGGGGCTGGGGCTGGGGCTTGGGGTGACAGGTGGGGAGGTGACAGGTGGGGAGGTGACAGGTGGGGAGGTAACAGGCGGACTGGATTGTGGAGGGGAGGTTGGTTTGGTGGGTGGGGGAGATGACTGGGTCTCTGGAGGTGTGGTGGTACCCTTAAAGGAGATGGTGACACTAATTACACATCACACTCATCCCAAGTAATGGTAATATCTGTGACTGAACTGCTGGAGCCTGTGTTTCTGCATTGTCCACAGTCTTATAAATGAATTCAAAACTGGCAGAAGGTTTTGGACCTACATTGTTTCCTGTTGGCCCTGTGTTGGAGAACACAGTGGTGTAGCCTTTACTATGAGGTGTGGGTTTGAGGCTCTTTCCTGCTTTGATCTCTGCCAGCAGCTCTGAGTTGTCTCCGGTGGGGGACATCATGTTGAAAGATTTTGTGCCTGCAAACAAAAGGAGAGAGTGGACGAGTGAAACCAGGTAGAAAGATGGATGAGAGAGAGACAGATCCACTAAAGAGAAGAAGAGACACCGGGTGGCGTTTCAGTGTTTAAATATTTTATCTAATCAGGCAGGTAACAATGCTGAACCGCAGTATGTTGAACAATGATGAGAGGTCACTCGGGTTATCATGGATAAGCTGAATATGCATATTTGTTTACTGAGGTTTGCCTTTATACTGTATGTGGGTCTGTTTGAGACATCTCTGAGTAGATCTGTGTTGCCTTAGCAACACCTGGACCAAGCCTGGATTAAAAGGTGACCATAACACAAAACTTGGCTGAAAACTTATTTGTTGTAGAAAATAGGAGAACTGAAGAGATACAAATCGGATAGAGCTATAAAATACACATTTTCCCTTTTTTAATAGAATGCCTATGGCCTACAAAGGACTTGTAGATGAGTTTTAGAGAAACGGTCTATAGAAGGATATCAAAGCTGCTGAAGAATTATTCTGTTCCTGTTTTTGAACAGATGTTTTTTACATTCATTGTGTCTTTTTAGTGCAATGTCTTGCAAAGAAATCGGTCCTCGCTTTTATTACCTCGCTTTTATTACTTCATGAGGTATAGAATATATCCTACATTCAGGAAGGCATTTTGACTGTGTTCACAAAGTGAAGAAAAAAACAACAACTAATGGATCGTCTAGAGCAAGCTACAAAAACAATGGCTTCAGCTCTGGTCTAATTAGAACTGCGTTAGCAAATGGGCTAGTGACTGGAATAGGATAATTTTCTGCTAGACTGGCACCATCGGTTAGCAGTTGGGTGGAAACATTAAAATCCTGTTTTTTTCAGTCCGTAAATGCACCACACCAGGTCATGCAAACAGCAACACTCTTTAGTTTGGAAGTTGGAACTGTGAGAAGGCGGCTCAAAGTTTTTTCAAAGTATTTTCAGTTTTAGGATGTTAAAAAAAGATACCAGAGTAAGGACAAAAGCTATAAGTTTCTCTTATTTAAGGAAACTCTTTTCAATTTTCTTTATTTCTTATTTTCTTTTCAAGAAATCAAGCAGGTTTTGTTTTTAAATGTTTTCGGGTATGAAAAGAAACTGTCTACCACATTAAATTGGTGAAGAAGTGAATTGACCTGGAGGCAGCTTTAGGAGATACAGCTGAGCACATACTTTGAAAGTGGATCTTATTCATTTGGGTTTTCAATCTCTGTCTCTCATGAAGATGCTAGATTTGGAAATGTTGGCTGACTTTTGGAAGTTTAAGTTAAGGTAACAATCTACATTTTTTTTTTTCACATTTTGTCTTGTATAAATAAGCAAAACCCTGTTTCACAGTGACAGTTCTCTCACATGTGTGACATGTGAGAGCTAACGCTCTACATTATAAATAATGAGCACTCATGCAGAAAGGCTGGAAATAGTGTTAATTACAATTCTTAAAGAGAAATTGGAATCAGATAAAATCAGTATCAGTAGGTCAAAGCTCTACTAAAACCGGATTTTAGAAAACAGCCACAAATTTTTGATCAGTGCATCTCTAACTTTAATCAGAGGAAAACACAAATTTATGACAGCAATAATTAGAAGAAAATTTTTGTATAATAAAGCGTCAGTTCCCTTAATAAAAATAGAAACTTTGGATTCATCTTTCACTGACAGTAATCTGTTTGTGGTGAGAGAAGGATATATTCAGCCAAGCTTCAGCTGCCTCTAAGGGCAAACATTACAAAATGAGACAAAATAAAAAAAGGTAAAAGAATTAGTTTTAAATAAAGACATATTTTTTTTATTGTTTTAGTCTTATAAATTTTTATAGTTTAAAAATATAATCAAATCAATATTATCCTTAAATATATTTAAGGGTTATGTATTAATATGTAGTTCTATTATACTACCATTCATTTAAGCCTCGAAACAGCATTCAATTTAGTAATAATGTATTCTTATCAGAATCCAAAGAGCCAGTTACAGCCTCACCTGTTTTAGAGAACGTTAGCCTTGAATGTAGCAAATGTCTTCAATTCCTCATTGTTTACTCAGCTTCTATTTGCAGAACGGATAAAAACAAAAGTCCCTTAGTAAAAGTGTTCCCTGTCGAGGCGACCGCAATGGTCTAGATGGACACAAAAACTGGCTAGCGTGCTACCCCTCCTCACGCTCACCCGCGCTCCCTTTCTCCCATGGAGGAGGAGAGAACAGCTTTCTATTAAAGACTCATCATCACAGTTGGGGGAAATCTAAAGGAATCACCAGTAACTGGAAGTGACAGCGAGCCACTGGAAAGCTGGCCAGGAATTAACACACAAACACACGCACACAAAGAGGCCGTCAAATCGTCGGCTTGTCAGTCCACTCTCTGCCAGAACAATCCTCTCAAGACTCACACACAGTTTGCTTTGCATTTTTATAATTACAAATTTCATGCTTGCTATGATTCCTGCCTGTCAAAAACAACATGGATAAAAGAAGCAGCTGATCTGAAGTAATACACTGTTCACAGCTGTTAAAGTTACAGCCACAAATGTCACTGTATTTACAGGGGTTTAAGTGATAGAGCATCACAAAGTAGTACATGTAAAACAGAAAGAAAAGGATGATTTTAAAGTATTTTCCCCCCAAAAATGCTAAAAGTGTCGTATGTGTTGGTCTTCCGCTACTTTCCTTCAATAGCTCTAAATAAAATTCTTCAAACGTGCAAAATACAATGTGTGGAGGAAAACTAGCGCTGCAAAAGTGTGCTTGAAAGCAGGTCAGGAAATAAAATGCTAGCACAGGTACACTGGGAGGCTGTTGAGTTGTTAACCACCACACTAGTTTTTTTGGGATACCTTCCTTTAGCAAGGAGAGGGAGGCTGGTCACCAGAGTTGACAATAGTGTAAATGGGACTGAATGAAGGGCAAAACTGGAAGAAAATCTATTGGAGGTGGCCAATGATCAAAAAGGTTGGTGGAGGTTCCACTTTCAGCAGGATATCAACCATTAACCTACAACATGAGCTACAATGGAGTGGTTTAGATGAAAGCGTATTGATGAATTAGAATGGCTCAGGAAAAGTCCAGACCTAAATCCAATTGTGAATACATGGCTAGACTTAAAACTTGCAAAGCTGGCAGAGACATGCTCTGAAAGAGCCCAAGCTGAAATTGCAGCAAAAGTTGGTACTTCAAATAATATGACTTGGGAGGGCTGATAACAAATGCACAGCACACTTTTCAGACTTGCATTTGAAAAACTTTTGAACGTTTTTCATTCAACTATGTTGTGTTGGTCTGTCATATAAAATCCCATCTAAATATGTGGTTGGATTCAAGGGCTAAGAATATTTTGGCCAAATACCGAACAACCTATTAAGACTTTACTAAACCTGTCTAAAGTTTCATTAGTTTGACAAACCTGTGCTACCGTAAATATTTATTTTTTTAAATTTACATAGATTAAAAACAAAAAGTGATGATGAAACAGCATACCTTAAGCATTCCCTGACAAATCCCTATTACAAAGATCCAGAACAGTTAATAGTCCATAGGAATGTGTATTTTAAAGGATTAAAAACTACACTGAAGTTACAGTGGTGCATCTGTTTGAGTTTATGAGCCAGCAGCTGCGTATCTGCAGACAGTTAAATCCTGTTTAAAAAAAGGGTGGGGATTCAGCAAGTCTGAGTGAATGAGAAAAGGCTGGAGGAGTGACAGGTGCACAGTATTTGAGAAATAGATTCACCGAATGAACATCTCAGTTTGCAACACTATCTGCTCTTAATTCAGACCCATTATAGCACTTTAGGTCTGGCACACAGTAGACATGGGCAAGTTTAGGTGACAAACTTTTTTGTGGCCATTTTCTGAACTATAGGAATCAGCAAATATCTGCCTTACTTGAATGAAATGTTGTGCTTCCCTTTTTAAAGAATGGCTAATAGAATCTGGCTACACATTCATAGCCCAGTCAAACTGGAAGTCATGGTTTACTAATTTAAGGATTGACTGAGGTCTAGATCATAAGGTGACATAAAAGACAGTGAAAAGTTAGAGGTGCACGAATCAGTTAGCCAGAGATTGACATCTGCCATTTTTTTCTTGGTCAACATCACCTGGTTACATATATCTGAACATCATTCCTGTTTATAACAGGATCAAAACTAAGAACTTCCAACATTTTTCGTCTACGTATCAACCAACCATATGTATGGTCTATGCATCAACCAACATGTGCTTTAATGTACTTTTTTTAGTTCAATGGAAATAATAAATGGAGATAATTTTCTAACCTCCATTCTCTATTGGATTCAAAACTACAACCTTTGTCAAAGAACTGGAAGAGCATTTTTCAAATTTTATGAGTTACAGTCCACAGAAAAAAACAAGAGAATTGGCAGGTCAGTTCAAAAACAAAAGTCCAAAATTGGTATAGGCCTGCAAAAGCTGGATTGGTGCATCCCTACTCAAGACTAGTAAAATGCATTTTTGGAAAGGAGAATTTGAATGCATGACACATAAACCATGATATGCTACCAAATAATGCATCCAAGGAATCATTTGCAATTACAATATGAAACTGATTGAAACAGTGATAAAAACTGAAATTTGATGTTGCTACTAGGAGCTAGGAGTTAAGGAGCAGCAGTACACAGCATATCTAATCATGGCTCTTTATTTTTATGGCCTCCATATGACATTTTACTGGCTGATCAATGCAGGGAAACAAATCCTATTTCCTTAGACCACGCTGTTCCTTACAGTGCCTGAGATAAAGATGCAGAGTGTAAAAACTGACCCTGTCTTTCCCGCGGCAGAGAACTACAGAACAAAAGAGCATGACAAACCATCGAGCTGCTGCAGCCTATCCAGCCAGCCACCTGTCTCTCTGTGTCATCTCAACAAGATAAGCAGTAAAGTCATTTTGAGCTTTTTGTTGTTCTTGACGTACTTTATTTCATGACTGTAAGAAAACACAAATGAATAGGAACACAGCCCTCTTTATCTCTAAGTGGTTTATGAGTATTCAGTTTGTTAGATAACAGAAGGAGCTGAAACAAACCAGACAGAAGGAAGTTAACAAAGTGTAAGTATTATAAAGCTGATGTTAAATCAAGTAATTAACACTTTACTGCTGCTGGTGTTCAGTTGTTTTCCCTAAGATGATTATTTAAGATGATGCGCTTCCTCACAACCATTCAAAAATCCTTCTCACTCCAACTTCTTTTAAGGATTTCCCTTTATATCCTCTCTTCCTTTTGATTTCAGAATAAAACCACATTTCAGTTTTGTTGTACATTGTTATGGGAGAAATATTTGTCTCCAAGTTTTTTCTTCACTGTGCTGACAGATGAGTTAAATAAAATAGATAAGGATTAATGTATGCAAAATAACCTCATTAATTATTGAGAAGACGATCGCTAAATGAATAAAATATTTTGTTTAAACCCTATATGACAATGTTGAGCTATTATTTTAATATGATTATTTTTATTTAATCATTATATTTTACTGCTTCTCCAGCGGTCTGATATAAAGAATAAAATAAATTATCTGGATTAAGTTACTTTATTATTATTATTATTATTATTATTACTGTATTGCAAATACAATTTAGTAAATTGAATAACTGAACATTTAAAACATAATTTATTTATTTTTTTTACATCTTCTTTACCATCCTCCTTACTGTGCATGGAGCAAAAATTGGCAATAACAGACATTAATATCTAAAACAATTATTTCTTACCATGGGATATTTTCCTCCATTGAATAAATGTACCCAAATTAAAGGCTGGATTCTTCTATTTTTTTCTATGTTAAATCATAAAACTACAATTAAAGGTGAATCTATATTGAAGCTCCTATTTACAAGGGGTACAAAAAAATATGGAGGGTGCTGTAAATAAAATACATATAGATGATGAGTTAAAAAACCTACATACTAAACAATCAGATTATTACTTGAGAAAATGTCAATATTGATGGTTACTTCCTTCATATATTTAGTTCTGTTGCATGGCGATTCTTATAATATTTTTTTGTCCATGTGCCTATTTTATCATATGGTTTTCCAGCTTAACCTTTCAATTTAGTTTAAGGAAATAGCTTTTGTGTCTCATACGCTAAAACAATTTAGTCCCAGTGATATACTTTAAATATATAAAAAACAGCACATTGTCAAGTTTACTGACACAATGAAGAACATTGCTTGGATCGGTTTTAATAAATAAGAGGAGAGGAGTGAAAAATATAGTCATGTGAAAACAATTAAGACACTAAGTTGTAACATTTGTTAAAAACACACAAAAAAATCAAGTAATATAAATAAACAACAAAACCAGAAGAAACTTTTTTTGTAAAATGTGATAAAAATGCATTTTTTGCTAAGGAATAGATTTAGCTTGGTGTGCTCCTGACTATTCAGAATCGGAATTAGAATCAAAATCAGCGTTATTGGTGAGGTGTCTGCACACAAATATGGAATCTGACTTCCAGCATACAGAGAATAAATATGTAAACTTTAGAGGAAATAAAATAAAGGATAAAGAAAAAAAGTGTATCTGTTTACATAAAGAAAAAGGAAGAAAAAAAAGTCAGGTTGTGGCAGTGCAAACATGCCTATTTTGTTTCATAGCAGAGTAGGTGACCACTCAGGCTACAAGATGTTCATTATATTCATCAGAGAAGCAGCCTGAGGGAAGAAACTATGTCTGTGGTGGCTGGTTTTGGCAAGCAGCGCTCTGTAGCACCAACCTTATTCCAGATAGTAGTGTCTAGGATAAATGGGGTCTGCAGAGATGCTAACTGCCCTTTTCCTGACCTTGAATAAGTCCTATTTAAGTAAGACTGAACACCATGGTGAGATCAAGGAGCTGTCCGAGGCCTTCCAAAGGGAGATAGTAGTATCTTATGATTCTGGTAAAGGATCTCAAAAAAATCTAATATCAGCCATTTCACAATATGGAAAAAAGTCTACAGCATATTGCAGGCTGTTGCTACTGTTGATGTGAATGTGCATGACTGTACAATCATAAAAAGACTGCACAAGTTTAACTTTCATGTAAGATGTACAAGGAACAAACTTTTGCTCTCTAAGAAAAACATGAGGCCCAGATTGGCATTTACCTCCAGGACGAAGAACAGGATTTCTGCACTAGTGCTCTTCAGGCAGATGAGTAAATAACATTATCTGGACACCCGAACAGAGAATATGTTTGACTTAAACGAAATACACCACTCCAGGAAAATATCTTCAAAGAAACTGTAGTGCACAGAGGTGAAAGTGTCATGGCATGGGGATGCTTTGCTGCAGCAGGACCTGGTCAGCTCACCGTCAAAGGATCTACGGAGTAAATCCACAAACTACTAACTGAGAATTAATAAATGGAAAGTCCTGGACCATGTCCTGATTAAATCAAGATGCTCTGAGGTGACTTCAAATGGGCTGAACAACACTGGAAACCTCTCAAACATCTCACAACTGAAAGTGAGGAGTGGAGCAAAGGTTCCTCAGGCCAATGAGAGCCTGGTAGAAGCTTCTTACTGAAGTTATTGCAGCTAAAGAGGGTAATGCTAGCTGTTAAAAGGATAAGGTGTCCAAACTATTCCTTCACCCAAAACCACATTTTTGTAATTATTATATTTAATGAGTAGAACATGTTTTAGTTAATTAAATGCAATTAAAACACTTTTTTCCAAAGAAAAATGTCCTAATTTTTTTCACATGACTGAATTTATGAGGAAACTCAAGTCACATTTAAATGTCTTATACTCTGAATATAGGGGTTGATGTAGATCCTGACATCTAGCCTCTCTAAGGTTGAAAGTCTCAGTCTGTACTTACTCTTCATCTGTCTAAGCAGCCCTCCCTCTGGGTGGGAGGTAGAGATATTCCCGCCTTGAGAGCAGCGAGGAAAAGCCATGTCAGGCAATGAGAGAAGGGAAGAAAAGACAAAGACATGCAGAGGAAACAGGTGAAAGTGGAAAGATATAATAAAAGAGAAACAGACAGAAAGACTTGGGCATTAAATGCATAATGACAAAATAAATTGTAGCTTGATTTATTTTATTTTGTGAGGTAATTGTTTTATCTTGTCACTCTTCCCCTTACCTTATCTTCATCCAGCAGTTTAGTGCATTGGGCCACATTTGAATTTTCACCTCATATTTGTTGAACAGCCACTGAGGACTGTTCACAAGAAATAATGCTGGCCAGCTGCAATACATTTAGTGACTTCTAATTCCTAACATTTCCTACAAGCAGAACGGCGTGAGTTTTGTGAGACACAGTGATATAGGGCAAAGGACCACTTAAGGAAATAGCTGAACTCTAAACCAGATCTCAGGGTAATGGGATCCCCCATATGACTAATTTACAATCTCTTATTTAGAAGGCCAGGCTTGAGCGCTACTCATCTTCACCTGGGGTGATAACTTAGTGGCTGTCACTGTCACACTCTGCTTTCTAGGAATAACATAGTAAAAGTATGCAAGTGAAAACATACTGAAACTGATATTACAGCAAGTAGGAAGACTTTAGGAAAATAAAATAGAATTGGAGGAACTCACTTCCTGATGAGGAAGATGGGCGCCTCTTGTCGGTGGAGCACGGGGTGGTGCTGCCATTATTCTGGGTGGTTTGTGCCTCGGCGGGTAGCGGAGGAGGAGGAGGGGGTGTTGGCATTGGATTGCTGGGAGGAAGAGGAGGCGGTGGAGGTGGTTGTGGAGGTGGCACGGAGTCGTCTGTGGTGCCATTTTCAGAGGTGGGGGCGGGACTCTCAGTTGGCTCCTCCAATAGCACCGAACCCTAAAGGAAAAAGGAGGAAAAGAGGAGGAGGATGTCCATGACATGATACTTCCTTATTTTAAAACCATCACCTTTCCAGAGTTTTACCACTATAGTACTGCTGGTCTATCACTGGTTGATGATAAGATGGATAGGACACAGCCTTCAATAATCACTGTACCTATTGAACTTTTGACATTTCCATGGTACAGCCACAAAGTTTATTTTTTTCTTCTTTATTTTGAGATTTTATTTGTGAAGAATTGGAAACCATTTATCCTTTCCCCTCCATTATACTCCTTTGTGTTTGTTTAGTTCAGAAAATCTATATGATCATATGGATTTTATATCTCTATAAAATTTATATAAGGTTATATAAAGGTTTGTGTTTGTAACGTAACAAAATGTGAAAAAGTTCAGTTGTTATACTTTTGCAAAGCACAGTTTTTTTTTTTTTTACTCAGGACAATATTGTTTAAATAACTGTGACAGTTTTATCATGCTTGTTTGTAAAAAAAACCATCAATATATGTTGAACTTGCATGATGCTGAGAGTTGTACAAACATTAAATTCTTGCACAGGCTGCTGACAGGAACAGATGTACGCCTTCTCCTTGTTTCCTGGCGTCTCTAATCAGCCCATAAAGATACAATACTCTCACACGAATAAGGGAGCTAATATGACCTAATCCCAAAGGGGGCAATTCTGAGTGGAAAACGGTACAACTAGACCATCTGTCAATGCAAGTGATAGTCCTGCACGCGTCCAGCACACTCCAAAACCATGCTTGAACTCAGCTGGAGGCGAATTAATGGACCGTGACATTTAACTGGACCCCCCCCCCGCCCTACCCCCGGCACTCCTCAGACGCGTGCTCATCATTGTTGCTCCCTTCACTTTCTAGCCATCCCCGGGGAGATGAGGCGGGGGAACGATATCCAGATGGGTCAGTGAGCCACGTGCCATTCCCATTGATTAGCCTTTCCATCTGCTGGGGTCCTCAGAGACAGGGAGGGGCCCCTCTGGGATCCTAATTGGCTCAGTGAGGATTATACCATGTGTCACTCCAAACACCCACCACTCCTGATACTCGTGGGAGTTTAAAACCTCTCCAGGGATAGTGATCATTGACTCCAACAGATTATTTATTCATTCTCTTATGATTGTGAAGCTATGTGGCAGGAAACAGGTGGTTTAACCAGTCATTTAAAAAAAAAAAAGATTCAGTATTTATTGGTTAACTAATTACACAAGTCCACATATGCATTTTTAATAAGAACCTGTCATTTTGAATGAATGATTTTGCTTTATGGAATTTCTTGTCGTGAAAAACAAAGGTAAACCAGAACTGGGGGCCTACCAAGCAGCATTTCTAAAATTACACCCTGTATCTGAACGATCTGGATAAAAGCTATTAAAACAGTTTGATATGTTTTATTTCGGAGCTTTAACCTACAGATTTAAATAGATGAAAATATAACTAGTCACAAATCAAATCAAACATGTTATATGTGGTATTTAAAGTGATTTACTTTGATTTTATTTGGTTTTTTTTTTATTTTGGTAATAATCAGGTATGTCTTCAGCCTTTCTCCATTTTTTGGTGTGTATATCCCTATTTTAATAATAATGATAGTATTTATTATTATAATAATAATTTTACAGCTGATAAATTTTGCTGATAAATGTCAAATATAACAAAATAAAATGGAACAATTTCTGTCAGACATTTATATTTATGCTTTCACTTTTACAACTGTATACTTTGTAATTTAGTTTTTAAGTATTAGGTATATTGTCCTGTACAGTGTTTTTAAATCCTTCATTATATGTATATTTTTATAAGTAGATCCATTCTATTATATAACCTATAACCTATGACATATCCTCTGTCTTTAGATCTGATCTTGGAAATAGAATTATAAAAAGCTATATTTATCACAGACCTGCATTCAAATAAATTATTACCTATAGAAAAAAGTTAAAATAAGACTTTTGTTGCTGTTTATTGGAAGCTTCATGTTCGGTGCTGAAGTTCAAGCGCCTGTCCTAAGTTTATAAAATGATGCCTATATAGACAGTTCACACAGAGGGGTGGAGACAAGAGGCAATGGAAATAAGGTGTTAGGGACAGTTTGCATCGACTGGAAAACAAAAGATCAAAAAAGTAAAAGATTATGTAACACACTGAATGGAAATACTCAGGCAAATACTGCCTGTCAATGTTGTGCCCTTAAGGCAATGCACATTCATTCAGCTAAACCACACCCAAAACTCCGATCTCACGCAGCAACAGGATGTCCACACTACTTGGACAGCGACAGAACACATAAGAAGACTAATATAATAAATAGATGTATTTTCATTTTCAGTGCAGAAAAATAAAGTGAACTTTTAGCTATGTCAGCATGCGTATGAGTAAAATATACCTTTGGAAGCTTTCAGAAATAATACAGTCTGTTTGTTTTGAGGCTATCTCAACATATGGAACCATTTAGATAATGGTTTCAACTTACCTCCTCATTGGGTGCCATGCCTTTGCTCCCACAGGGCTCCGCCGTGTCGTTGCCCAGACTCTTGTAGTAGTCCCCAGTGCTGGGCTGTTTGTTGAAGCTCCTCGACTTCCTGTTTGAATCCACTCGCCGCAATTTCTCGTGGTTCTCTCCAGGAGTCAGCTGTTTCACAGATTTAAAAAGAGAAATGTACATGATCTTTTAAAATTTTAATATTTTTAGATGTTTTTTCATGCTGTATAACAAATGAATCCATGTTTTTGAGTGTAGGTGTGTGTGGGTGGCAGGAAAAAAGCTGAACGCCAACAGAGTACAATGTATTTACTCTCTTTTATTGCCAGATTAGCTCTCTCGTGGGACCAAAGCAGCTTTATTTGAATAACAGAACAAAGCTCTAATTTAGCCCATGTAAAGCCCTGGTATCTACTGTATGTTTCACCATCAGAAGCCAGTTGGGCCACATCCAGATTTTATACTGAAGTGAATGAGAAAGATGGAGCAGATCACTAACTTAGCCCTTTTAGCCATTTAAGCATCGTCACTTTCTGCACTGACATTGTGTAGGAAGTTGGAGTTCTAATAATATGACATTCAAATCTTCTCAATCACAGTCTTCACCACATGACAGACTTTACATACTGAAAAGCATCAGTGGAAAAATGTTTCATTTTCAGATGCCAGCGTATAAAATGTTCCATATCGTGTTGGTCTCTGAATATGTTTCCTTCATGCAAAAAGCCTTAACATTTTCATAAAGTACTTGCTTCAAAATATATTTATGCAACAAAACTTCCTGATTCCCATACATCAAAAGACTGTTTAACAGAAATGGTGTCACAAAAAAAAAGGACAAGACATATCTACAGTACAAAAATCTGTTTTGAAGACTAACATGAAGAAGGCATGCAAGCTTTTAAAGCAAAAAAACTGCTTTGCCTTTCAAATCCAAGACTCAGGAACAGATTTGTATTTATTTACATCCAAATGCTGGTACACAACTTGACTTTTTTAGTTTTGCTTAACCCAAACCGGAACCCTAAATGTTGGGACGTCTGACATTGATGTGTGCAGAAATAATTGAGAGCTGACCCCTGACCTTCTCTCTTCCTGTGCACTATTGTGTTCCAAGTTCCTACAAGCTTCTTTAATTGTGTTGACTCCTGTCTGCTGTCAAAGAGATGGTCCCTGAGCCCTAATCAGCAGGGAGGGTAAGGCGAGCCCAGAGAGCTGCAGATGGATTGTCGTCCCCCAGGGAGGTGGGTCAACAATGGCAAATGTACAAAGTGGTCCCCCTCCCACCCCCCAACCGCTCCCACCCCCCCCACACAATCTTTCATTTATCTGGGCATACACCAACACCTTTTCTTTTCATTGTACATATCTGTCTGTCAGCAGAAAATGATATATGGCTTTTGTTCATGTGCATCCTTTTTTTAAAAACATTTTATCAGCATACAGAGCAATATCAAGTTTGTTCAGTCAGTTTGTTGGAAATTTTTAATTTACATGTAGTCAAACACAGGTAGGGAATTTGTGTCATAAACTTAGATTGTCTCAAATGCATAAGCATATTTTTAAACAACAAGCTTTTAAGGCAGAAAAGGAAAACAAGTCTGATTTATGGTTCAAATGTAAAACAGCTGAAATATTCAAATTGGAAAGCGATAACTTTACAGTAAGAGGAACAAAAAATTAAATATTATCCTTGGAAACGCAAACACACTTTACCTTAATGCTAGGAGTCCAACGTTACAGCAGCTTTCTAGTCTGGACCAAGCCACATCCACAAAACTTGGCGGAGCCAACAGAGAGCAGCTGTCACCAGATCCAGTGCCTCACCTTCTCTCTGCTCAGTGCCTACACCTGTCACTCTACCTGGACCTCTCACTTTACCCACAGGCCTCATCAATAACCTATTGGGCCAGCTCAGCAGCGGCTATGATGTCACCACCATCCCGTTGACTGACCACACCCCAACCCTGCCCAGTTCCGCTTATGCAAAGCACAAACGGCCATGTGTTCCTCTGGTCATCGCTTTCGCCACACGCAAATCCTGAGAGGCTTTGGGATTATCAGAATATTCCATCCTTCTGTGCAGGTGCGAAACCTTTCAGGAATTGTATTTACAGCAGGGATAATGCCAAAATCCAAGTTTTCTGATGGATTGCAATCCAAAGAATTAAACTTGGACAGACATAGCAGTCATGGTGGCTAGGGTGGTTTGTGTGCTGCACAAAAAACACTTTGCTTTAAGTCAAATGCAGACAAATGAATCAAGCTCAGCACTGTCAACAAAATCCACCCGAGGCTCACTGTTGCTTTAACATGCAGGAGGATTGTTTTTCACTGTTTGGTATACAGAGATCCTATTTGTGTGTCTTTTTGTGCACATGTGTGTGCATGGGATCTGAGAGCCAGACCTAATCTAAATTATTAAGAAGGGGCGCGCCTTGTGCTAATCACCTGGGCATGGAGAGAAGAGGGGGCAGCACTAAAGTTTCATTAAAACACCTCTCCCACAGAGTGCCAGCTATCACACGGAAACACACACACACACACACACACACACACACACACACACACAAAGAGCTCGTTATAGAGACAGTCTATGTGAAAATCTCACTGACTCATGATTTTATAACTGCAATGTGAACTACTTTGCATGGCAGATGCATACACCCTGCCACTGTCTAAGCATATTTCTTTCCTGAAACCAGCTGGACCTGTAACTTCTTACCTATCTACTGTTTAGATAAAAATATTCAGCAGTTAGTCTCAGCCAATGACCAGTTATTATTCCTAATTATTTTATCCAATCATATCTAAGAAAAAAATTAACCCTGTTTTGGGGAATTTTATGAGAAATTGTTAAATTGTGTCAAAAAAAATTGGATCTTTTTCACATTTTATGTGATAGACCAACACCAAACAGGACATATTATTATTGTTCTGAAATATATTTACAAATAAAAATCTGTAAATTGGGAATTTATATTCAGCCCCCTTTATTCTGATACCACCAAATAAAATCCAGCAAAAAATTAGACGTAACCTAACTACAAAATATTACACTTGTGTGTAATTCAATCTTAGTATAAATCCAGCTTTTCTGCAAAGACCTCAGAGGTTTGCCAGGCAACAATAGAGAACAAACAGCATCGTGAAGCCCAAGGAACACCACAGACAGTTTCAGGACAAATTTGTAAAGAAGGTTAAAGCAGAGTTAGGTTAGAAAACAACATCCTGCCCTTTGAAAATGTCAGCTCACTGTTCAATCCATCATCTGAAAAAACAAACAACTTGACCCAGCTGCACACCAAACAAAATAGGAGCACCCAACTAAACTGACAAGCAACCGTCAAACAACTCGCAGTTAGGGTCATGGTAACTCTGGGGGACCTGAAGAGATCCACAGCTCAGGTGGAAGAATCAGCTGACATGACAACTACTAGTTGTGAACAAATGTGTTTTTTAAATCTGTATTTCACCAGGTGAAATGTTTGAGAACCAGTTCTCATTTACAAACAGACCCGGGCGTAAATGGAGGTGCTCTGGTCAGACCAAAATGGAACTCTCTGGCCTACATTCAAGAACCAGAACTTCAATAGAAAGGTGTCGAATAGTGGTGTCTAAAGCCAGTTCTCAAGGGTCAGTGTCCTGCATGTTTCAGATGTTTCCCTGGTTCAAGAAACCTGAAACAAGTGATGGTTCATTATCAGGCCCCTGCAGCCCATGAAGACACACTCAGGCGCTAATTCAAGCATTTGAATCAGTGATGTCAAAGCAGGGACACATCTAAAGTAAACGGGACACAAGGCCTTGAGAACTGGAGTTTGACATCCCTGGTTTAGAGCAAAGCATATTTGTGTGGTAGAATGGCCGAGTCAAAGTACAGACCTGAGGCGATATTTAAAAAGTAATGGTTACAGACATTCTCCATCCAGTCTGACTAAATTGAGATGTACTGAAAAGAATAATGAGCAAAAGATTCAGTCTCCACATGTGCAAAGGTGCGACAGACATATACTTAAAGGGGCAGTATTATGTGTTTTCCAGGCACATACAATCACTTCATAGCACAATCAAGTAACTATGTTACCTTCAGTTGTTGTAAAAATTCTGTACATATCAAATATGACTTAATAGAAATTTGACTTCATTGCTTAATGCCTTCAAACTGGGCCTCTGTCTCTGTAAGAAAGTCCTCCTCTTTCCAACACTCTGTCTTCAGGAAGTCATTATAACAGACCTCCTCTATTAACCCTTTAAAAACATTTTTACCTGCGCTGCACTGAGAAGTAGCTTGTGTAATGAGCTCAGCAGATGCACAGTTTCACCAGGTGTTTGCTAATTGCTGCTGGGTAGTGTGAAGGAGCTGAGTGGGGAAGTCACAGAGGGAGGGGTGTTCTGTGTGGCGGAAGCTTGGAAGCTTAGAAACTGCAGCTCTAAGGAGGAGCTGGGTCTCGAAGGCAGAGCTCAGTCCCACCAAGCGTTTTGCACACCTGAATGGCTGCCACAAGAGATTAAAGGATTTCTCAAACATGCATGAAAGAATCAAAGCAACACTCCAGGTATGTTTTTTATGAGGGAATAACATTATAACATGATGTAACGCTCAAAAAGTGGATTTTACATAATACTGCCCTTTTAAAATGACTGCAGCTGTAGCTGCAGCAAAAGACAATTTTATTAGGTATCGACTCAAGGGGAATAAATACAAATGCTTTTCAGATTTCTATTTGTGAAATAATTTGAAAATAATGTATCATTTTCTGGTCTCTGGTCTGTCATACCAAATTTCAAACGAAATATGTTGAAGTTTTTGTAACATCACAGTAAGTTAAAAATTGTAAAGCACTTTGTGTTACAACCACAGTCCAGGCATGGTAACAATCAGGAAAATGCATTTTTCATGACAGAGTCAGATCTGTCGTTGCTGCAACGCTAAACTCATTTACATCTGTTAGGAACACAACTCAACAATTTCTGTTTTACTAAAACAACAGAAGCAGAACTGACATTAATATTATTACCACTCAATATTGCTACTCCTCTTCAGACTTTTGAGTCATCTGTGGCCAGATTAATTAGTGTAATTAAGATCAAACCCATCACACTGGGCTTCACATGTGTCAGATCAGAGCCCTGGCTCGCAAACAAGCATCTTCTGTGGCCTCGTTAGCCATGCTTATACAATAACATCATTGTTGGCTCACCAGAGAAGGTACACTGTCACAGAAGAGCTGCAGTCCAGCTCATTAAACCCACTGGGGGGAAAGAGGCTAATTGCCAATTTATGACAAACACACAGCTCTTCCTGTTTCTTTATAACATATGCTGATGATTAAAAATGAAATTATAATTTCTGGGAAACGTCTGTCTTGATGTCTACAAACTTTACTGACAAATTGGACGCAGGAGCTTACCACCACTGTTCATACCTCCTTTTTGCTGCTTTTACTGTCCACATGCCGCAAGTTGCTTTTCACCTTCAGGAACTCAGCTGGTAGAGGTTCTTGCGGGGGCGGAGGTGCTGGATAGCTCGGAGCTGGAGGGGGCCCTGGGGGAGCTTGAGGGGGAGGCGGGGGAGGATAAGTTGGAGGTGGTGGAGGCTTGGGTACAGCGTCACCTGTTGTCTCATCCCTATTGGCCGTGTTAGTACCGATGTCTGGGTTCAACATGTCCATGTAGGCCTGCATGTCTGAAATGGCTGACTCTGGTGCACCTGTGATGCAGACAGTTCATAAGGAGACAGCGGTCTCACAAGAACACAAGTAAAAATTATACACTACTGTTTTTAATTAGCAAAATAAAGCTGATTTCTGGGATCTGATTTCCTTTTCTTCATAAACTACTTAAATATGACTCAGAAACATGACTGGAATTACTAAATAGAACAAACTCTGCGGACACACCACTAGGGCGCAGCACCTGTATGTAAAGCACCTGAGACGGTCCCAAGTGAAACAAACTGTTAATAATGGGTGCTCATGTGAATTTAAGGCAATAATCAAACAGCAGCATTATGAATAAATAAATAAATAAAGTTATAACTCCGTTGTTTAAATTGTCACAGACCTTGATGTGCAACTGTATTTAGCTGGGTGGGTGGGCCTCGAGACATTGTAAGGCTGCTTCTCTTCTCCCCAGTGCTGGACTGGCTGGAGTTGGCAGAGTCATAGTTGGACAATGAGCTGGAAGGGGAACCGATGTCAAAGTGTGCTGCCTGGCTGGCTGGAGGCATGGTGGTGTTTGGGGAGGAGAGGCCCGAGTCCGGCTGCTTGGACTCGAGCTCTGTTGAGGGGTCTCTAGACAAAACCCGATGCTCCACACTCTGTCATCGGAATATGAAAGAAAGCATCACTGTACAGTTGCCTTGTAGAAGTATTCCCACCCATTGAACTTTTTCACATTTTGTCCATTTCCAACCCAAACTTCAGTACATTTTATTGAAATTGTCTGTGATAGATCAACACGAAGTAGAGTGAAGCTGTGAAATGGAGGGAAAATGCACATAAACAGACTGAAATATTTAACCATTCTTTGTAATATAGCTGAAGCACACTGCTTGAAATCAGGTACTGTACATCAATTTTCCCATCAGCTCTTACCAGATTCCCTGTCCCTGCTAAAGAAAAGCATTTCCACAGTATGATGCCACCACCACCATGTTTCACAGCTGGTGATATGCAGTGTTCGTTTTCTGTCACAAATGGCATTTGGCATGTGGAAAATTTTGCTCTCATCTGATCTGTGATTCAATGACACACAGGTAACTTCTAGGTAGCTGATTGCCCTTGATTTTATTTAGGGGTATGAGATTAAGGGCGGCTGAACACCATGCATCCTTTTTTTTTCCGATTTACAATTATTCTCTGCATGCCACCTAGTCTTATTTTACAAGGCAGAACAATTCTCATCATTATGAATTATCCATATGTTCAGACATCAGTTCATAAACCCTATTACCTCTCAGTCCCTGGTGAATTAAATGAGGAGAAAATCATTATGAGTTTAATTACTATACAGTAATGAAACTTCTCACAGCTGATCAGAACGACTCTGGGGCTTTTGTTTTTTCCCAAAGTGTTCGACTCATGTGGCTTCATGTCCCTCATGACAGAACAAAGAACATAAGACAAAGGAGATTTGTCTCCCCAGCACCAGCAGTTATATTTATTCTGCATGCTCTGGGACTTTAATTTGGTAGTTATGTAGGATGCAGTAAGTCAAATTTTAGTAATTAGCTGAAAAATCTGGAATAAAGTCAGTTCAGTGAAAGCGACCTGTTATAGCACATAAATCATGTTTTTGTATGTTTCGTCTCTGGGAACAACCAGATAAAAGGAAAAAAGTACCAGGTGTTTGTCTATGTTATGTTATCACTTATACAGGAGCATCTGGGAAGTACTGATCTGTTGTGGTATCAGACATTTTCACCAATCAGATCAATGAATAAAATGTTTTACAGTTGTTTTACCTAAAATCTGGCTCCCCCTATGCGGTGCTAATTTTACCAATCTTTAATGGAAAACTTAATGGATTTTGGGGAATCAGCTGCTTTACAGACTATCCAGATAGGAGTTAGATTTACAAATAACCAAATACATAATGGTTATAGAGTGCAAGTAAATAAATTCAATGTAATAAAGTATGAAAGTGCCAGTGTTGACTGAGTTAAACCTGTTTTGCTGGAACTGGCCTTGCATGAACCCCACAGCAGATACTGCCTTATGTAACAGCAGCCATATTGAGGGCACAGAAAATTAACTTGTACTGCCTCACTCACTGTGTAATAGTCCCTTAATAAAGGCCCAGTTTTAGTGCAGAAATGTGTATTTGTAAAGAAACAAGGTAAAGCAAAGTGTTTTGGAAACTCTGTGAGGAACAAAATACACTCTTCATCTTCTGTCTTTGACCTGTTTAACATTACTGAACTTTGGTCAGTCTATAGATCAGTACAGTAAAATTAAAGGCATCAATTTTCATAAAACTGTTTACTGAAAAAAAAGAGTGTGCTCCAAGCAATTATTTATACCATGGGTCTTTAAACCTTTAATCTACACAGGGTCAAAGTACACATACAGATCTAAATACATATATATACATTCAACTAAATACTAAGAAAAACAGAAAAATCAAACAAGGACAGTGAATATCAAAGAAGTGAGAGTATACACAAGTTAGGAAAATCTAGTTGGAGCCATTTCTAAACTGCGGCACATTTTAAGATCTTAAGGAAGAACTGCCACCATCATAGAAGGGAAGACTGGTTAAGATGTTCATGAGCAACCCAGAATCTTCTAAGGCCCAAGCCTGACATTAGCTGGAAATTTGTGGAACACCAGAGTCATGGTGACTTGGTGAAGCAAGTTTTACGTCACCATGGACAGAGAGGGTGCCGACAAATAAAGACAACCCTGCTCCGAAATCAACACCTTAAAGCTCGACTGACATTTGTAGCTGCCTACATAAACAAGCCGAATGGCTTCTGGAGAAAAGTTTTATTTTCAGACAAGACACATAATGAGCTGTTCAGCCACAATGACGAGAAGGATTCTGGAGGAATCAAGATGAGGCTTTTAAATCTTAAGAACAATGTGCCACTTTTGTGGTAGCATCATGCTGTGGGCTGTTTTGTTAAAAAGTGGATGGAATAATAAAGATGTCGGATTTTCTCCAACCTGACCTGAAATCAGCAGCTAAACGGTGAACCTTGGACACAATCTGATGTTCTAACTACACATCCAGACTGGTTGTGGCATGCATAAACTGGGTTAATATTAAGCTTCTGGAATGGCCTTCCTAGCGCGCCAAACTCAACTCTTTGGAAAATGTGATAACTATGCTTAGAGACAGGTCTGTGCCAGGAAACCAACGAGTTTAAATGAACTCTACAGTTTCTACTACAAATAGTTATCAAATATCCGGCAGGACTGATCCCAGAAGCTTGCTGATTTCTACAAAAAGTTTGGAGTCCACTTGTAACTTTTTGAGGGATGAATATTTACAGGAATGTATGTTAATATTTGAGTGTGTATAATCTGGACCCTTTGTAGATTAGAGAAAATTCACAATCTTCAATCTATTGTTTTTTAAAAATAATTTCAGGTTGCATAACAATTTATTTGGGAAAAGAAATAAACATAAATCAAATTAATTTTTAAAAGGACGAAACTGTGCCGACGATACTGGATGTAAGTTTAATAACCAAAACAGTTTATATTACTTTTGTGTATATAGTTTGTTAGCATGAAGATACTCCAGCTCTAAGCAGCAGAAGCAGTGTTGCATAAGCTTACTGTTTCAATGTAACTAAGAAGGATAATCGTCTACCTTTGCTTGCTATCACTGCTGATAGTGGTGGTAATTTTATTGCACAAAGTATATTTAATTATTTAAAAAATAATGTCTTCAAAGACCTGAAAACCAGAGGAATTTTATTACAAACCTCTCTTCCTTGACAAAGAGATTACCTCACAGCTTGGCTCACTTTGCCAGTGGATCAGCGTTCAGGACTCAGTTGATCAGAGTTCAAGTAAGACTTGTTAGCCACAGATCTTACCATGTTTTCCACTGTGCGCAGATACTTGGCACACTGGGAGTGGCCATTGTATTCAGCCAGGTCCGCAGCTGTGAAGCTGTCCTGGTCCCGTATGCCCAGGTCCACCCCATTTACCACAAGAATCTGACAGCACTGCAGAGTAGAAAGAGGACAGGTCAGTTCGAGATGAGAAGGAGAAACATAAAGCTTCAGTGCTTCAGTCAGTCTGGATTAGTGATGACAAACTCATCTACATAATTACCTTTCAGGTAATTGGTTTTGCACAAACAGTGGGAACAGTTTAAAGTACTGAATGAATAACTTGAGGGGTTAAATGTGGACCACAGTGTTGAGAGACACGGCTGTCTATCTGAACTATACTGCTGTAAAAAAAAAAAGACAATAACTACATTTTTAAAGTTCACCCATACTGAGACAGCTATCTTAGAAACTCAACTACATTTCAAACTAAATATGCTGTTTAAAAGAACATTACATTAAAATAAATGAGAGAAAAGCATTTTGTTTTTACACTAAATAACTTTTTTGCCATCTTGACTCATTGCACTCTGAAGAAAGACTTATTAGAACAAATAATTTCTAATAGGGTCTCACAACCATTATTAGGAAGGGAGACAGGTTCAGAGTGCATGTCCTTAAAGGACCAAATACTATGGCAATGGCATAAAAAACTTTTAATTCTAAGATTGCAGTGCTGTTTATGTATTGTAACATTACTGGGTGCTGAATTTCTTTGTTTCACATTTTGTCAATGTTAATGTATTTTACTGGAATTTTATGTGATAACACCAAAGCAAAGTGGCTCATAAGTGTCAAGTGGAAAGAAAATCATACATTGTTTAAACAAATTTTCAAATAATAATCCCAAAAAGTATGATATCCATTTCACTGGTTTATCCATATTATGGCCATTCAGTCCTGTCCCCAGTCTTTTGGGGATTTTTCTCAACCTGCTTTACACATCTAGAGACAGAAATATTTGCCCATTCTTCTTTGCAAAATATTTATAGCTCAGTCAGATTGGATGTTAGGTTTTGAAACAAAATCTCTATTTAGGTCTTGACTAGGCCATTCTATGACATAAAAATGCTGTGATTTAAACCGTTCCATTGTAGCTCTGGTTGTATATTTGCTCCATGTCCTGAGGGAAGCTAAACCTTTGCCTCACTTCAAGTCTTTTTCACCCACTAACAGACTTTCTTCCAGAAATATCCCATATTTAGCTCCTATTATCTTCCTATCAACTGTCACCAGCTTTCTCTCCTTGTGGAAGAAAATTATCCCCACAGTATGATGCTGCAAGGACCATGTGCCACTCTGATGGTGGTGTGTTTACAAATAGGTTGGATTCTATTACCCTCCGCATTTTTGCTGTGTACCCTACATGGATTGAAAGCCATGTATGTATCCTTTTCCCTTTCTAGCAGAAATAATCTTTGTGCTGGTCAGTCTCACATAAAGTGAAATCTACGGATGTTTGTGGCTGAAACGTGACAAAATGTGAAAAAGTACAGTATATTTCAATACAGAGTTTCCGGTGAGCTTGATCAGATTCTGTCAAAGCAAAACTGTTAGTCAAAACAGCAGGTTGAGAGGGGGAGGGGTGGTTGGGGGTGAAAACCATATGCTTGAGGCCATTCAATCAAAACAGATGGGCTGTAAAACCCAGCATGGATGAATGAGCACAGTAACTAAAAGAAATTCCTCTTCATAAATCCTCGGATTATTGTTTCCTTTGGTATTTTTTCTAAACGTGTCCCATTCTAAAGCTTCTATTTCCATTATTATAAAAATAGCAAAGCCTAAACTTTTTAAGAGACAACTTCTGATTGCCCCACCTCCAATTCCCCATTCTCTGCTGCATCATGAAGGGGGGTCCCTCCCCAGTTGTCAGTGACTATCTCTCCGCCATGTAGCAGCAGCCAGCTGAGAACCTTGGCATGGCCACGGCTGGCTGCAAAGTGCATGGCGGTGGCGCCGTCACCATCCCTGTCTGCCAGGCTGATGTCTGTGAAACTCATCTACAGGGTGACAGTATAAGAACATACATTACTGATGAGAAGATCTTGCCAGCAAAAAGAAAGGGAAAATGCATCTCTTTCAAACAAAACATGCTGGGTTGTAAATAATTTGTGAAGCTATCGACACACCAGCCAGACGATGACAGTGTTGTGGCCCATCTGAGCAGCAGCATGCAGAGCTGTCATCCCATCATTGGCTCTGATGCTCGGATCTGCTCCGCAGTCCTTGACCAGGTATTGGACAACCTCCAGATGACCCTCCTGGCAGGCCAGGTAGAGAGGCGTGGCACCATTCTTAGTTTGGGAGTTGACAACACTGCAAGCATACAAGGCGTGAGAATCATGGATACCCTGAAAATAAACCTGATAACTGCTGCTATATTTGAACTGGAATTAGTGCTCTAACAAGTCATTACCAAGGTGTTAGACAGGAAGCTGGACTTGACCCTACAACTTTAAGACTACAAGGTAACTGGTCTACCCACTGAGCCACAGGCTCTTCCCAAGATCTTTAAAGCTGATTGAAGACAACCACAGATGTTCTCACACAGAGGGAGTGTTCAGATGCAGAGGGAGACCCTAGTTCCTGTTTGCACCCACCTACTGGTTATGGGTGAAGGATAGATGGTTGCATGGACTGGCAAATGTTCTAAAAAACATTATTACAGTAAAAATGTCATCTTTGTTTTACAAAAACTACCTTTTAGCAAAAACATCCACGATTACTCAACAAGGCATGCAGTTGGACAATGTTAAACTAGTTTAAGCCAACGTACAGTGATGTTTAGAGCAATGCATGAATGGAACTCACTACCACAAAACATTAAACAAAGCACCGCTTACCGCTTAAGAAGCAACTGAAAATCCACTACAAAAATAATTTATCATTTTAATAGATGTATGTGTTTATGTATTTATGAATGTAGAGATGTTATAGAGAGATGTTACACTACTTGTATGTGGTTTATGTATGAGAGTACCATAGAATAAGACAAAGTAGACTACATTTTAAATGAAGGTAAACATTTTTATTATGTATGGGAAATGTAAAATATTTCCCCATCTTAAACTACACGCTGTCTCTCATTAAAATGATTGAAAATGGAGTTTGTTGTTTTAATACTTCATCTGTAATATGATTTTTTGTAAATGTAATCTGTCTTTTTTTATGTAAACTGACCCCAGGAAGAATAGCTGATGCAGCATGCTGCTGATGCTAATGGGGATCTCAATAAACATAAACATAAACTTAATCTTCTGACTTACTGATGCAACTGGAGACACACCTCATAATATTAGCAACTTCATTCAGTAAATAATTTGTTTGGGTTATTTTCTTTAATGGCCAGTGAGTCGGGTGATGACAGCCGCCTCTTAACAAGTTTTCTATCAGGACTCTCCTGTATTTAGCTCCATCCATCTTTCAATCATCTCTAACCAGCTTCTCAACGTCATAATTCTGCCACCACCATGCTTCACAGTGGGGATGGTTCAGGCCATTTTGCTTTCATTGGACCAGAACCTTTTCTTCCACTTATTCGCTGTGTCCTCTAAATGGCTTGTGGCCAACTGTAAGCAGGACTTCTTATGGCTCTAACATACATCTGAAGCCTTGACACAGGTGGATTCTCTTTACTAATTACGTGACTTTTGAAAAACCGTGTATTGTTTTCCTTCTACTTCACAATCATGTGCTACTTTGTGTTGGTTTATCACATAAAGTTCCAATAAATCTGCTTGTAACATGCCAAAACGTTAATGATATCAAGAGATATGAATGCATTTGCAAATCACTGGTATCAGAGCTTTTAGATACAAGGTTGATATGGGTGACATAATTTGTGTGCATTTGGAGACTGTCATCAAATTCTTGAGAAGTAACACTGATATATTAGTGCTTAATAGGACAATGATCTTAAATCACATTTTATTTCATCAAGCAACAACTGGGGGGATAAGAGAAAAGTGTGCTTTCTTGTTCCAGTGGTTCTATATATTCCAGATACAGCGCTTGCTGCAAAAAGGCTTTTCAAAATGCAATCTCTATTTTTAGCCTCGGATTTAGACAAGTACACACACAAGCAGGCATACTCGATCAAATCTCACTATCTGCTTTTTTATCCAAAGGTCCTTAGCCTTGCTCTCAAAGCAAAACTTTATCCAGTCCTCACGTCCCTTCTTGTCCCAGATATTCTCTGTCGCAGCGGGAGGTCACGGAGTAAACGAGCGCTTCCCGACTAAATCCCATAAGGTCGTACTTTATTTGGACTCTGACAAATGAGCAATGAGTCGCTTAAGAGGATTATCAATCTACTAGCTTTGCTTGACTCGCAATGTGCCTAACTAAGAGTTGCCAAGTGGTCAAGTGGAACTGAGCCACTAACATGCATAAGAAAGCTAAAGGGCTATGTTTTGCCTTTGTAAGATTTGGCTCTGTAAAGCTTATGCAGGCTGTGGTTAAAGTATGCCAAACCAGTTGTCTTTATGATCACTTAGGTTTAATTTTAGCTACAAAAGATCAAGATATACTGTCTCTTAGAAGAAAACAAACATTAAGGGCATGTTTGAATGATTAAGTGAAAAGTTCCACATAAGAACAACTAGATGATAAATATTTCAACACGAGGAAGTCGTCTATGCTTCTGTCATCAGGAAGTGAGCATGTTAATAAATCTTTCATTGATGTAACTAAAGTGGGTTTTGCTCACATGTTTTTCTTAGAAGGAGAAAAGTATGTTTCTTTAATTAATTCTATTCACAAAACTTCACTGTGATAAAGGTCATGCATTAAAACAACCAGGAACAAACTCCTCAAAGCGTAGAGGCTTAGAAAGTAAAGAGACGCTTCTGGAGAAGGGGTGTAGATTTCAAAGGGTTAGGAAAGAGGTTAGTCCATTCTCTGACACAAGGTGCACCACCTCAGCAGTCACTGTACAGAAAGCATTTCACACTGGAGTCAGAGACATATGATATATTTCTATTTCAGCTTCAGTGAGCGTTTTGCCTGGGCAATAGTCTGTCCACTGTACCTTTCCTTTCTGCAGTAACAAAGACCAAGGTTATCTTCATTACAAGTAATGTAACTGATGTCCTACTAATGGTCCTTTTGGCTAATGAAGGCTTTTGACATGCTCAGTGTTTCTCCCCTTTTGTATAATGAAGAGTGATGATAGGAAAAACCATGTGCATCTCACATGTGCATGTTTTATTGGTTATAAAAGAAAAAAAAGGTTTTAACTACAAAGTATGAAAGTTTTTCCAAGTCAGGCTACAATGCCATTTATTTTTGTATTTTGTTGTTTTTTTATGTTTTTTTTGCTTGTCTATACAGCACTTTGGTCCTTTGTAGGGGTTTTTAAAAGTGCTGTAGAAATAAAATTGGATTGGACTGGAATTAGAACAATGCACAGGGATTTCGATACTTAACAAAGTTTTGTTGCACATTACAGCAGAACAAGTACCATGCATGGTACCAGCTGACAAGACAACACCCAGGGCTCCTGATGAGCCAGCAGTAAAGACAAGTCACTTGATCTTTTACCTGGTGAATGCACTCTATGAAATTAGACACATTCAGTCTTGATTATTATACAATGTTGTCCAAAATAGTAAATCATTAAATGCCAACTGGCAAAAAAAAAGAAGTTGTCGACGTCTTTCCAAGAATGCCCAGCTGATTTCACCCAGTTGTTGTCATTGCATGAATCCCTTATCCTCAGCAATCATGGAAGTTACCTTTTCAGAGCAGAGATTATTTTTAGATTAGATTTAAAACATCAACAAAATGCATATTTAGTCTTTCAAAATGACCACATATTATTCAGTTTGTGGCTATCTGAGCTTTTCCATTGTTTTGAGGAAAACCACATAGGATCTTTTACATGTATGTGGACATTGTTATTTTTTATCCAACCATAGTCCCTATACCTAAAAAGCTTTCAGTAATGCCATATTACATTGCATTTCTTTGTTTTAGACCTCTTGTTGTGAAGGATGGCTGGGGCTTTTATCCAACTTGCACCAAGAACTTATTAGGAGGATTATAGAGCAAAGAAGGTGCAAATAAGCTACTGGTTTAATCAAATACTCCCTTATTTACTCATTTCTCTCTCTGTGCTAACACCCTACCCGACTTTATGAAATAAACTACCTAGAATCAGAAACCGCTTTGACTAGTCATTATAACACTGATACATAATTAAAACTACACAAACATCTTGAAAATGTTCTTCAATACAATCACATCTTCATCACTTCACTGTGTTCACTTTCAACTACATAAATAAGCAAGTTCTATCTCTGCTGGAGATTAAAACTCTGCCTTTATAAGGTTCCTCCACATTTTTCAGGTAATAATTCTAGACATTTCCAGACTTATCTTTCAGAGCTCCTGCTATTTTTTTGTTCATCTCATAATAGAAGATACTAAAGTTCAGCATAAATGTATGGCATATGTTTCTGCAGCAGGCAAGCTTTAAAGGAAGGAAAGAAGGAAGGAAGGACAAATGAAAAGAAGGAGACATGGAAGGAAGGGGAAAGAAGAATGGGAGGAGACAAGGAACAACACAAGGTAGCACAGAGGCAAGGAAAGGATGGACACAATGAAAGAGAGAAGGAAGGAGGAAGGAGACAGCCAAGAATGAAATAATAGCTTAAGGGAAAAAGGGAGCAAAAGAAACAAGGAGATGAGGAAAAAAGGAAGGAAGGAAGGAAGGAAGGAAGGAAGGAAGGAAGGAAGGAAAGAAGGAAGGAAGGAAGGAAAGATAGACACACAGAAGAAACAAACTAAGCACGGACACAAAGAGTTTGGAAAGAAAGAAAGCACAAAAAAGCACAAAAATGGACAGAAAGAGGGAAGGACACAACTTTTTGGCAATGGGAAAGAGACTAAACTCTGGAAATACAAATATTTTTTCATACTTTTCCAGACCTGGAAAATAGTGAAACCAAATTCCACATTTTTCAAGACTTTAAAAACCCTGTCTTTACGACTGTTATGTAAGAAATTAAAATCTTTTATTTTCAGGTTGAGGGTGTAATATGTATTTATTTTAAAGCCAATGGCATGAAGAACTAGAATTAACCAAATTCCTATTTGCAACAAAATCAGAAGAGAAAAGGAGTCATTAGACAGTATGTTCCCTCAGTCCACACTTCTGATGGAGCTTTAGATAGCTAACTTTCTGGATTATCTCAACACAGAGCAGTGTCCTTTTAAACTTCATGTTGGAACGGTCTCCAGGCCAAGGATCTTAATCTGCAATAACTGATTACATAAGATGTCTGCAGCTTCCCATTAACTATCTCTCTCTGTCTTTCACCATCATTCATTCATTCACTCTTTTGTCTAACGAGGCTATCAGCACAGGCACGGCACATTAAGCTTTTTGTTTTGGCTCACTGGGAGAGACTGGTAGGTGAAATGCCCTTTCAGGGGCCGTTCACAAAAATATCTGGAAACAGAAATGCAATCACCCATCCTGCGACACCACCACCTGAATACAAACTCACTGATTCCGAGACAAAAACAAATACTGCATCAGATTCATACTAGGAGTTTTGTTCAGAAAGGGGGTTAATAATGTGGGATGAGGCTTGGATTTCCACTGCAAATTAATATTTGCATGAGCATTTAATTTAAATTCAATAATTTTTTGGAGATGTGCTGATGTCAGATTTTGAGACAAAATTCTAATCTCCAGTTTTGTAAACTTCTAACCTGATGATACCACTTTACTTTTTCATGGTCCTGTACAACTACAGTAATTACAGCAATCCAACTTTTTTTTCTAGAAAGTGCTTGTAAGAACTGAGGAATGATGTCTTTGTTGTCATTTTTATTGTCATTAAGATGTCATGCTGTAATTAAAAATGGAACATATGTCTAAATGTAATGCTGAAAACAGAAAACACCACAAAGGTATTGTTGTTTACTGTGACTGTATGTACTTTTATGCCCTGCAGTCACACTCTCATTATGTTACACCATAATTAGGCTGCTTGTTACAAATGCAATGATGTAACCAAGATACTCCATGTAATCTTTGTGATCTTTCAGGTAGAAAAAAGACAGCAATAACACTTAAGACTCAGGGATACATGTTTGCACATTATATTGAAGCCTGAATATTGACTTTTATCTCCACTGTACATTCAGGGCTAGAGACTAGAAAGAGGCTCCTCTACACAAATGGATTTGTTTCCCTAATTATCTTATCACCATTTGGTGCTTCTGTGTGTCGCCGTGGAGACGATGGTAAACAGCAGTGATGGGAGGGGCGGCGCAGAGGACTGAATGGGGACAAGCTATCAGGGAGCTGCAATGTCTCTGAGGAGCATTAAATTTTCAGCAGGTATGTACCCGTCTGGGGTGCCTCCACACAAAATTGGAGGTACGAAGCGCGACACTACCTGCCTTATCCTTCTAAGGGAATCAGTCTCATTATAGCTGTAGTATGAGACCATGCTTTGTTTTATTGTGTACACTATATTGAAAAAGAAGCCTTCATTTTAAAGGCCATTTTCCACTATCTCAACAACCAGACAGGTTTGATAAAGTAATTCTGAACCACAAAGCAGAAGTCAGGTAACTAAAACATCCCACAAGTATAAATGTATTTAATTATTCTTCTACAGCTGTAAACAAAAGACACTGCAATCAAAATAGCTGTCTTTAAATGCCAACTAAAATCCCTGAGTAAATTTTACACAAGATTTACACAAATATTCTGGGTTTCAATCACAGTAAGGATTTAAAAATAAACATATTGCTCGTTCTATTTCAACATAGAAGCTTACCAATAGGGATGCACCAATCAACTGGCAAGTGAACAAAATTAGCTGGCTTTCCTGTGATTCGTTCTGATTAGTAATAATAAATAACATAAATAATATATCAAATAATAATAAAAATGATTTTCAACCCTGTTCATTCAGTGCATCAAAATTAAAAACTCCAATACTGTGATCTGTAAAGTTGTTCTTTGAGTTAAGCATAAATTAGTGACATTAGTTTTCTACTTTCTTAACCTTTTTTGGATTCACATAACTACTTCTATCAAGGCTCGTGCTATCAAGGAATATGCTGCCTTTTCTCTTTTATTGTCAGTTTTGTAACATTTGATTTCTGGATTAAAGGACAATGAAAACAAACCAGCTTGTGTGTCTTATCCTTAAGAAGAAAAGTGCAACTGGTCGAAATCGGTGTCAGCAGATGAGACCTCAAAGGAAACAGGAAATTGGTATTTGCCAGGAAAAGCCTGAACATATTTCAAGTTCTAGATCCAGTCAGATGCTCAACAGAACTGAAGACACCCAACCAGCTCTGATGGCCAGTGTGGTATATTTTACAGTATTTCTTGAGTTTATTCAATTCAGTTCAGTTCAGTTTATTTATATAGTGCCAATTCACAACAAACGTCGTCTCGAGGCACTTTACAAAAAAAAAAAAATAAATAAATAAATTCAATCACAATTGTAACCTGGTTTCTAACCTGGTTAGGAGAGGCTATTTTCCTAACTGTGTCAACTGTATGCAGGTGACCTTTTATACAACCGACTTGTTTGAATAGAATTAGTCTTCATAATAATTAAGTGTGTGCTTCCTCTGTGACTGATGAGCGCTGTGTCAGCTGCCAAGTGGACCACATTGTTTAATGAGTCAGAAAAATATCTCCTTTGTTCTTTGTTGTATGTATGTTCATCTTCTGCATATAGTCTATGACAATGGCATATTGTTTGTCAAAAAAGGGAATTTCTTTAAGGGTATTCTGTGGATACAGAGTAGCAAGATAAACCAGACTCCAAGAGGACTTCACTAGAAGCAGAGATATCTGAAACTAATCTGAAAGGTGTTTGTAAAATTAAGTAGAATACTGCTTCTGTCTTTATAAGTGTGTGTGACCAAAGTTATCATTGAATATTCAGTCTCAATGCACACAAGTTCATGCACAAAGTCCGTTTTGGACTTTGGTCACAAAGTTGTCGGACATACGCGACATCAGTACAATAATTCATCGCACAGACAGTTTTTGTAAATGTCTGAGTCACAATGTACAGCCATGCGGTTTTCAAAGTTTTTTTAATTGCAATATATTTGCAAGGTTAGAGGAGAAGTATGTCGGTCAACATGTCAGATAATACTAATACTTTTCGTCAGACAGTACTAATTTACATCTCTAATGTCTGACGTGTTTTCACAAACACTGTTCTTTGGCTGTTTAACAACTTAACTAGCAACTGATTTTTGAAGAAAAGAAGGGATATTGGGGATAAAACAGCCTTGAAGCCTTAAATATTATGTATGTTGATACTGCGCTTATACAGTTACAATTTATGTCATTGTTGTAGAAGTACAAATTCACAGAAGTACCTGTTCACAAGCAGTAGGTGGGGTTACAGTAGGACAGTGGGAAATTAACCACTAAGAGGTAACAAACACATAAGTTGTTGTCCTTTCAGCACCTCCCTTCAGGGGGCTGCCATGCCCTCTCCCACTGAACAGCTGCATGCACAAGGTCTTTGCAGATGTTTTACGCAAGATACCCTTCCAGATGCAACCCACCCATTTACTCCTGGGAAGGAACGGGATTTGAACTGGGCACCTGCTCTACCCCTGCCGCCCCACCTAGAGGTAGCAAACGCATATAAATATACATAGTATATAATGTCATCAAAGTTAACAAAGGAACTATTTAACATAAAGGATTGGAACATTTCAAGAGCTTTTTATACCTAAACATCACATTTCATTCAAAAAGCGTATTTAGGTAAAATGTGTGGAATTCTTTGGAGGATTGCTGTATGTTGTATACACACAAGCATTGGCAGCTTGGTCCTATAAACAAAGTCATTTGTAACTTCTACTAAAAATATCTCTGAGATCCTTCACATTACCCAGATTATGTCACTACAGATAAGAGGAAATGGGTAACTTCTAAATCAAAGTGACACCTGGTAAAAAAGGAAGTATTTTAAATACCGTAAAGACAAGTCTTACTTTGGGCTGTGTCCCAATAACAGTCGGAGCGAAGCCAGATCTCCCTTGGCAGCTGCATAATGAACAGGTAGGGCTCCTGTATCGGTGGAGACCCCAGGGTCCACTTCACCACTCTTCAGCAGCCATTCGGTAATCTCATGGTGACTGAAGCGACATGCAAGGTGGAGAACCGTGGCTCCAGAGCTGTCCCTGTCCTGCAAATCCAACCAGATGGACCAAGCTGAAAAAAATCTGCACTTACACAGTTTGCTTTTTTTTAGTTCAGAACATAATCTGTCTGCGGAAACCTGTAAAGTCAAAATGATCAGGGTACATCTGTTAGAAAAACTAACACCAGTTTCCTGTGTAATTTCACATTATTGAATTAAAAAGTAGTAAAAAGTGTTTCTTCAACAGAGAAACCAGATAAAAAAAGAAACTAATATTTTAGTTGCTTTGCAGAAATAGTTCAGCCTCTGTTCTGCTCCAATTAAAATTCTTCCTGGCCTTGGATGGGTCAGACCCTTAATTCCTACATTGTTTGGCACAAGTTTACTAAAACAGGGAAGAAAACAGAGGGTCTTTTGAATCTTCTCACTCAAGCAGAACTGTGTTATATATTGTATTTGTCTGCTGTTTTTGAGTTGATGTGACACTTTAAATATTCCATATCTAATTTAAACCTGGTACTTAATTCTACATCACTACCACTTGATACTCATTTGTGAATTTCTTCCACAGATACAGTATATTTAACCTAATGGCCATTGTTCAAAATTTCATGACTGCATCATCTCATTACACTGATTGTTCTATGCCTGATTTGGATTTCTCTACTGCTTCTGGATTCTTGATCTCTGGAGCATCCTAAGTTTTGTTCCTTTCAAATGTGGTCAAGAAGCTTCCATGTATAAACAGGTTTCTACAGCTGTGAATCTTGATGACCTAAAGACCTAAAAGTCTGTGATACAAATGTACGTTTGTGTCACCCTTGGCAGCAACAACTGCCATCAAGCACTTTCAATTATTAGCTATGAATCTTTGACATCACTGAAGTATCCAGCTACATTTGAGGATTAATAAGCATGAATAGCCTGTTAAAGGTCATGACCCAACACTTCAGCCAGACTTTGACGAGGCCACTCTAAAACCTTATTTCCTTTTGAACCATTCAGATGAGGACTTGCTGGTGTCCTTCGGATTATTGTCCTGCTGCATAACCCAAGTGTGCTTCATCTTAAAGTCACAAAGTGATGGTCAGGCAATCTCCTTCAGGATTTTTTGAGGGAGAGCAGAAATCATAGTTCAATCGGTTGCAGGATGATGTTCAAGTCCTGCAGAATCAAAGCATCCAAAGAACATCACACTACCACCACTATGTTTTATTGTTGGTATCATGAACTTTTTCTAAAAGGCTGTGTTCATTTTATACCAGATGTAATGGTACATCTTCCAAAAATGTCCACTTTTTTCTTATCAGTCCACAGAAAATTTTGCCAAAAGTGTTGGGGAAAATAAAGACATCTTCTAGCAAACGTGGGCCTTCATGTTCTTTTTGCTCAGTGGTCATTTTTGATTTGGGACCATGGATGCCAATTTTGCTCACTCTCTTTTTATTGTTGAATTGTGAACACTGACCTTAAAGCTGCAGTAAGTAACTTTTATGGAAAAAAAAAAAAAAACAAGTTTGTCACATATCTGTTAAAACTGTTACTATGTCCTGACAGTATAATATGACACAAATAATTTGTGAAAAAAATCGAGCTCCTCTGTCTTCTCCCTGTGGTCCTAATGCCATCTGCAGAAATACAGACACTCCTTCTTGTCAGAAACAACCAATCAGAACCAGGAGGAGTGTCCTAGGACCATCCATCATGCTCATGTATGTGCTGCTCACACCCTCTGCCGCACAGCGTGTATGAGCTCAAGATTGGTAGACCAACAACCTAAAATACAGGAAAACTGTTTATCCACTACCAACAGTGGCCATGCTTACTAGCCTGCACATTCACCACAGGCTGCACTGTGAGGGAGAAGCTGTAGTGCAGCAGAGAGTAAGGGGTAGGGTATGAGCAGTGCATATACAAGTGTGACTGACAGTGCTATGACACTCTTCCTGGCTCTGACTATGTTTCTGACTCCCAGTGAGAAACATAGTCAGAAACATACTGCAGATGGCAGTAGGGCCACAGGAAGGCAGCAAAGGAGCTCAATTTTTTTCACAGATCATCTGTTTCATATTATACTGTCAGGACATACTGACAGATTTAACTAATATGTAAAAAACATATTTTTATAACAGTTATCTACTGCAGCTTTAACTGAGGAAAGTGGGCTCTACAGTGCTACAATTACTTTTATAGGTTTGTTTGTGACCTCCTGAATAAGTTGTCGATTTGCTCTTGGAGTAATTTTGGTAGACCAGCCACTCCTGGAAAGGTTCACCACTGTCCCATGTTTTGTGGGTAATGACTCTCACTGTATGATAGTTGCCATTTCATGTCTGTTCTTGAATTCCTTTCAAACAGAGCATCATATGTTGCATTTTCAGATCTCTTTGTCTACTTCTTGTTGCCAGACAGGTTCTATTTAGGGGATTTCTTAATTGTACAGGCCTTGCAATAATACGCCCCAGTTGTGGCTAACAAAACTTAACCTAAAACCATTTGCTAATTTAACAAGAAAGACATTAAACACATTACATTAAATAAAGGGATTCAAGAATAAATACAGCCATTTACTTATATGAAAGAAAACTAAGAACTGTATGAATATCTGAAGACCATATTAGATATTAATTTAGAAGAAGATTTGTGATTGTGAGATACTGATATTGCAAATCCTAATTTTTTTTTAGAATTTTTGTCCACAGAAGCTAAGAAGCTAAAATCAGATAGAATGCCTATGTTCTAAAATTTAAGACAAGTTTTAATCAATAATAGCAAATAAATACATTATAAAGGAAAAGTAGAGCTAATATGTAGTAAGAATATAGTGAACGGAGATTGCTGATTAATTGCTCATTAATGGAGAATAGCACAAGACAGCAATACAAACAAGATGTAAGAAAATGCATATTTATAAAAGGTGAGGAATATAGACTAAAAAGGGGCAATCAGGATAATCTTAAATGAATGTATGATACCCTGTTCCAAATAAACCTGCACATTTTCTACTCATGCTTCTCATCTTTCAGACCCATTTGCTATACTATGTTTTCTACAAGAGCTAGCATACTTAGAAAGAATCATCTGTTTAAGATGGATGAACACATGATATTGTCTATCTTTTAACCAGTTACTGGCTACTTGGGATCTCTGTTTTTTTTGAGAAACTAACTCTAAAACAATGCAAAGTACTGCAGCATTTTTTTTTTTTTTACATTTTCTGTCACAATATTTAATAAAACTCCTTGGAAACCCAAGCAGGATCTATTAACTAGGATTAATTTGCATGTACTGAAAACACATGATGTAACTGAGTCAGCATAGGGTTTAATTCATCATGTGAGGGTTTAACCTTTGTAGCACCAAGCACCCTTTCATATTCTACATTAACTGAGCTGACATTATATTTTTGTGACCCTCATTAGACACTGTCAGTGCTGTATATGGGATATTAAATATGCAAATTAAGTTTTGCATATCTCATCACCATAGTAACATCAGACTGTGCAGCAAGGTAAATTTCAATCAGAAAAAGACGGTCGTATTTTAATGTGATTCTAATCCTGAATGTACAGTGCCATCTGAAAGTATTCAAACCCAAAACATTTTTCACATTTTCTTACAAAACAGTTATTCTACAACTGATATGAACATCGCTTTCTTTTTTTATTAGACTATATAGCCTCAAATGATAATCCTGTAACAAATTCTAACATCTTTGTAAATTTATAAAAAACATATTAGATACATAAGTATTCACAAGCTTTCATTGAAGATGGAGCTCAGCAATATAATTTTCCCTGATCATCTTTGTAATGATTCTACAACTTGTTGTGAGTCCACCTGGGGTAAACAAAGTTGGTTGAACAAGGATTTGGAAAAGATCATCTCTCTGGGCTTTGGCCAAAAGATGACCAAGAACCCAGTGGTCACTAATGTGGAGCTCTGATGTTCCCTTGTGGAGATCAGCGAACCATAAGTCAACCATTGCTAATGCACTCCACCAATCAGAGCTTTATGGTAGAATGGGTGGATGGAAGCCACAGAAAGGCACATTCTAGCCCACCTGATTTTCACCAAAATGGACCTTGAGCTTGCCAGACCAAGAACAACAAAGTTCTTTGGTCTAACGAGACCAAAATAAAACTTTTTTAGCATGAACTCTAAGTGTCTTGTCAAGAGAAAATAAGGCACTGCTCATTACCAGGATAACAGCATTCCAACTGTCAGAGCCATGTTTCCACTTTCCCAATGTTTATCACCAGTGTAATTCTATTCAGGTGTTGCTAAGGAGAAGGGGCAAATGGTTTGTGCTTAGTCTAGAGTTCTGAAGGAATTTCATTGTTCTAAATGGAAATGGCAAGATAAACGGACGTTCTAAAGGAAATAAATGACTCTTATGATGAAGTGGAAATGAAGGTCGCCATAGTGAACTTTGAATGAGTGCACGTAAAAACAAAACCTACCAAGAAACAAAAGCAACCAGTAGCGTAAAATATAGGATTTTAGTTCCAACACCAACTGTGAAGCATAGTGATAGCAGCATTATACTGTGGGGTGTTTTTATGCAGAAAAAACTGGGGAGCCAGTCTGCATAGAGAGTTAGATGACATCTGCAAACATAGTAAGGATTCTTCAAGATAATCTGCTCCAGAGTGTTCTCAGCCTCAGGCTCAATCATCTTCTAAAACAACAATGACCTGAATCACACTGCCAGGATAACAAAGAGGTGGCTAAAGACTAAAGTCTGTGAATGTTCTTGAGTGGCCAGCCAAAGCCTAGACTTAAATCCAGTTTAACATCTCTAGACAAACCTAAAAATGGCTGTTTATCAACACTGCCCAATCAGTCTGGCTGAGCTTGAGAAGATCTGCAGAGAACAGAATGGAAAAGAGTACAGAGCTTGTAGAGACAAATCCAAGAATACTTGAAGCTGTCTGTTAAAACTGATTTTCATTTTCTTATTAATGGCTATTATATGCAGATATCTCGCAAAAAAAAAAAAAAAAAAAAAAACAAACAAAAAAAAACAACTGTACTCGAATTGACTTTGGAATAAATCTGTAACGTAACAACTTAAACACAAAAATCTGGTTTTATTTAATTTGACTGCCCCACCCTGTTGCTTTTCTAAAGATTTATTTATTTATTTATTTTTTTATTGCAGTAGCTGCTCTTCTGTGTGCCTAAACCACAACAATGATGAAGAACCTTCACCATCATTTGATGATGTTTGGCAAGATAATAATAATAAAAAATCTGCAAGAAAATTTCAAAAGCAGCTGAGTTAAAATTCCCAAATTCATAGTAGGCTGGTATCTAAAACAGTTTTGGGCTGCACAGCCAGTTTTCCTGCTAATCACAACTGTACCCACACAAATTTGTATGTTCACATATTATGGCATAGTATTATGGCCACCTGCACAATGGTAGGTTGATTCCCCTTTTTCTGCCAAAATAGTCCTAACCCATCAATGAATGGACTCCACTGACCCCCTAGATTCATACACATTCTATTTAACCTAGTGTTTTAGGCTGATTTTGTAATCATAGAAAATTAGTGTGGCAAAGTAAACATCTAGTAAGATGATAGTACTCCATCAGTGACTGCATAATTCATTGGTGGTTATATACTTTGTGCAGGAAGCTGGCAAGGATGAAGTTATCTTTTGCTTTCACCAAACCACTGATTGATCAGTAGTTCCTTCAACAGGAAGGAGAGAAATTGCTTTGTAGTTTAAAAATGTCAGGCTTTTCATGTCATAATTAGGCTTGGAGATAATTTTGTGGTAGTAAACAGGAAAACTCATGAAATCTACAGACCAACACAAAGCGCTCTAACACTTGCAATCAATGTCCTGAATCTATTGGTTCTCAAATTATGGTACAAGGACCATTAGTGGTACTTGAGCTGTCTGTAGTGGTACTCTTTGTGGTATCAATTATTTTATAAGATAAATTTGATGTGATGTAGCGCTAATAAGCTCCAAGAGCCATAGAGATTAATAGTTCATGCTTGATGAGACACTTCTCAAAATCAGTGAAGTGGGGAAAAAAATAGCTGAATTCCCAGTACAAACTGAAGCGGACTCCAGTGAACCAGGATTCACTGGAGTCCTGGTTCACTGGAGTGATTCTTATGCAGTGGTCTATTTACTTTTGAAGTTGGAACTTGGATGTGGGAATAAGCAAATTTAGCCTTTCTAACTTTCTAATTCAACTTAGAAAGTCAAGGAGGTTTGTTAATATATGTGCTCAGTCTCCAGGGTGATTACTCATAGCAATACAAGCTAAAAACAATGTATTTCTCCACAGTTGTACTTTCAAACCTTGGTTACATGTTTGCTTAAGGAGATTAAATAGTGTGTAAAAGTTTCAAAGAGATGCAAATAATCAAAACTGCAAATGAGCTGTTTTTACTGCTGCAAGTTTTGGATGGAGGGCAGCCGTATTGGATTCTGAGGTCAGGTTTGGTCAGAAACCTCTTACTTTCCCACTTGAACTTTGTCTTCAAATCAGGCTATTCAGTTCATTTCTTCAACTTACAAAACTTTGGAAATGTTATCTTCTCAGTAAAAACTTAAACCACATTGTTCAACCAGTCTTGCAATGCCAACAGACTTTCCAGTCATGGTGGACTACTGTTGTTTGCTTATAACAAAATAACAAAAGCTTTGATAGCAACTGTCCTAAATCACAATGAAACTGCATTGAGCAGCCTACCTCTGGAGCTGATTAGCTATTATTTGAACCTATTATAAAACTGTTGTCTTTTTATCACTTGAGTAAAGATAATTTTCCCATAGCTTTAATTCCAGGTCAGAATAAACAGCACTGAAATGCTGTCTGGTTCAGGTTCAGGTTACTCACCTCCGGCCGACACCCCCCCTGGGTCAGCAGCCACTGTAAGCAGGCCAGGTTTCCCGTGGCGGCCGCATCATGCGCCGGACTGGCCCCGTTGTTTGCCAAGCAGTTACCCTGCAGCCCTGCCTCTTCCACCAGAAAACGCAGGCAGGTCAGCTTCCCGGCCCGGGCTGCGTGGTGAACCGGCGAAGCCCCCAGCACATCCCTCACGTCGCTGCTGAGAACCTTTGCAGCCAAGAGCGTTTTGAGTGTCTGTACGTCTCCCTGCCTGGCTGCCACCAGCGTCCTGTCGCCCTCCGCCACCATGGCTGCAGGCTGCTGCGGGTTAGGCGGCTCCTTCCCTGGGTTGCCTGCTATGACCCCCCCCCCCCACTCCTCCTCCTCCTCCCTCTCCCTGACTGAGTTCACCGGGCGGACAGGGTTGGCAATGTTGTATCCATAAAGCCTTTGATCATGTCAGTCACCAGGTTAATTCTGTGGACAAGCTTAATCATTGCTCCATGGGGTCTTTATAGAGCGATGATGAACAGAGAACTCCGTCCCAGAACATAAATATATGACATACTCTTTACATACTGAATTAAAACTCAATGCATTTCTTCGCTATTTTTAACTAAACTAACCTCTGCTTTGCTGCATAAATTATCCGCTTCAGCTCTGCCTGACAAGCTGTATTCTCCTGAACACCTGTTGCACAAGACCTTCTAAGTCCAATAAACTATTTATATTTTGTGTGTTTACTTTTTCTACCTAGTTAATGTCTCCTATCATGTGGCTCGAAGAGTCCTGGTGTTTTTTTCTTTGTTTTTTTTATTTTTTCTTTGAGCAGATGGCGACATGGGACGGAGAGCCTGATAAATAATCCAGTAGAGGGAGGACCGCTGAGCCTGTGACAAGTTGCTGCTCATTGAAAATCGGCTCACAAATTAAAGGAGCAGTACGGACAAGCTGCTGGGAGTTCAGTACTTCCTGTGCGGTCCAATAGGGAAAATTATTAAACAGTGGGTGTGTGTGTGTGTGTGTGTGTGTGTGTGTGTGTCTAGCTATAGCTAAATACTGATTTAAGACTGGTGGATTTTTTTATTTTTATTTTTTATTTTTTTTAAGCATCCAGTGTCAAAGCTCCACCAGCATAAATTTTGCGTTAAGATGTTGAACACCTGCGGTTTCCACATTGTAGATGTCCATCTAGTGGTCTTTTGTGGAACTAGCTTTGAGAAGTGTAGTTTTAAAAGAACATCTTTATTTTTCAAAAGCAATCAACTCCCTGTGTTGGAATAGTAGTAAAAAGGTTAGGGGAGAACGGGGTTGGTTGTCACACTTTTTACTTTCACCTAAATTTAAAAAAAAAAAAAAAAAAAAAAAAAAAAAAATGCAGTCAATCCCATTTCAATGTGTAATGAAATCTCAAAGTGTCTTGTCGGAACAGAGTAACCTTATGCTTCTCAAGAGATTTTTTTTTTTTCAAGAGATACGCACCACCAAATAGTGGATTTGTGACAGCCAATCCCGTTCACCCCCACATGGTTTGACTTTCTTTTTAGTTTGACAACAATATTTTCTTTCTGCTCCAGATCACTGCTCCATTTTTCTTGATGGAATATGTTCTAATAAAATAGTTTTAATTAAATTTAGATGTTTTTATATTGTATTTCCTGTTTTTTAAAAACTCTTTCAGTTTGCAGCATTATAATTCTTCTGACCCTGCAGGATATTCCCATCAGCTACTTTAGGCCACTTCAGACAACTTCCCTTATGCACAATAGAAATAAGAAATATAGAATTTAAAAGAGAACAGTATTTCATTTGCAGATAGTGATAGTGTCCTATTGTTTTCAATTAGTCAGTACCACTGTAATTACCTTCCAATTTTCCCAGAATGTAAAATAATGTTGTAAACCCATTATTTTGTACAGGATTACCAAGAATACCATAGTCTTACGGTGAAAACCACTAACTCTGCAGTGGCAGACTACAGATAGGATCAAACGTAAAAAAAAAAAACTGTTACACATGCAGTTATCTTATTGTGAAACAAGAAAAAATGCTTGGAGTGTAAAATGAGCTTGCAATGAAGACTATGCAACTATTCTACTTTGATATTTTCAGTAGTGACAGAAATAAATTCATTATTTAACCCTAATAAATGAATTTAGTCATCTAAACAGTTGAATTCTCTTGTTTTTTTTAAACTAAATAAATACATAAATACCAGTGATGTGCACCCTGGCTTAGTTTTTAATTTTTCAACCATCACTTAGGTAACTTTGGCCAAAAGTGGATAGAGAGGAAACCTAACATTTTATTTCAAATATGTCTCACTTCACAGTAAAACATTTCTAAGTCATTTTAAGCAAATCAGAACTCTAAATGGCAGATGTTGGTACAAAACTGTAAAAAATTGACAAGGAGCATTTGAATTTCACCTATTTGGTCATTTAGTGTTTATGTTAACACTTTAGCCTCCAACCAGGTGTCAAATGATGTTAAATATTTTGTTTTTTTTTAAAAAACAGCTATATGTACCACATAGAAATGTATTTATTTTTATGAACCAGTCTTTATCTATGGGACACACTAGTATACAGTATTTCCACATTTTTAAGCTATATGCTGTAACTGTAGTACTTTTGATCACCAAATGTGGCAGGAAAGCTTCATATTCGAAAGTGCACCTGTAGACTCCACCTGTAAAGGTGTTGAGGGTCAAGTCATCATTTTAGCCTCTGATACTTCGTATTAACTGTTTCAAACATGGTTTGAATATGAGGAAACTTAGAGGTCAGTACCAGGTGTGACAGCTCAGTGATTCCCAACTTTTTAGCTTCTGATCCAAAAAGTAACTGAGAAAAAGCTCTGCGACCGTGAGAATCTAACCGTCACTAGCAAGTCAATTAAACAAGGATATAACAACACAAACGCCGTCAATCGCCAATATATCGTTTTATGCGTTTGTACATACGGTTTTAATAATCTCTTGTAACTGTTATAGCATTTTGCTATAATATTTTTTGCTATTTGCGTTGATTTCTGACGAGGAACTAAAGACAGTCCACAGGATTTTCGATTTCTGGGAGATCCCGACATTCTTTGGGAACCTATGATATAAATAAGTTTTAACACTTATTTCCTTTTAATTAGAATAAAAGCAGTTTGCTTATTCAGTGAGATGAGATTTTTTTTTTTTTTAACAATTAAAATATTAACTCGGTGGCACGTGTGCAAAATTAAACACACCTGGTTAAAATTTGAATATTTTTATTGGTTTCTTTTAGCTGATTATTGATAAACTGGTGAACGAATGACTTCGTGTTGCTGCCTGCGTTCACCATCTACCAGTGTCAGATTAGTCTGATTGATTTTTCCGCTCCAGCTGCTTCTGTGGGGTGCGGCTCCTTTCCCTGCGGGGGAGTTGGAGAGGCTCGTGCCTGGCGCGTGCCTCCTGCTCCCATCTGTTGCACAGTTTCAACTGTCACAGACACCGCGCGCAAATTTGGATGGAAGTGGAGGGGGAAATTCCCACGAGCGGTCTGGTAGTTACAATTCCCCAGAGGAAGTGGGCAGTAATGGACCTCTAACAGGCTTTAAGGGAGAGCAACACAAGAGACACCCAAAAACAGAATATCAAATGGCATGCATAAGTACAAGTAGGATATTCTGCAAGTAACAGAACATTTAATTGTCCACAGCAATATTACGACATGATTAGTAGATTCTGTTGTTAACAGCTGTCACACTGTATACCAGCAACATACTAAATAAAAACAAACTTTTCATAAAACTTTTTTCTTGCATAGATCTCTGTTTTTGTTTGTTTGTTTGTTGTTGTTTTTACAATGCCGACATGTTCTACTTATAGGCCTATGGATGTTAGGCTTTACTAAATTTTGTTCATATTCTTATTATTGCTGTATTTATTTTGAATGTATCTGTGTGCTTTTATAGTTTCCCATCTCTTTTATTGCTCTGTACAGGGAATCTGTCCACTTAGGAACAAATAAAGTTATATTCTATTCTATTCTAATCTTTTCTTATGGAGCTTTACCCAAAATATGCTTTCTCTTATTATATATCCATATTGTTTTTAAGTAAAGACAAATAGTGAGATCTTCCATGAAGTTCAAAATGTTCTATTTTTTGCGTTATATTGTATAATAATGTATTGCCTGACTGTCAAATCTTGTTTCTTAAAACAGAAAATATTGACACAAGCACTGTTTTTAAGCAATCTGTATGTGGTGCAGCTGCAGGCTTTGGTGGCTGCTGTAACATAGGGTTTAATCGAGTGTTGTTAATGGTGGAGTCCTTTCCCAGCAGTCTTCAAAGAGCTTCCCACAAACGTTGAACCAGTCAAGAATTAAATCCCTATTGAACTGGAAAAGGAGGGGTAGGGGTGGGGTATGTGTGTGTGTGTGTGTGTGTGTGTGTGTGTGTGTGTGTGTGTGTGTGTGTGTGTGTTGGGGGGGAGGGGGCTGTCAACGGTTTTTTTCAGTCCACCATGAGCCTGAGAAAGCTGGGATATTTCGTGCACGCGTCAGACATGCGACTGTTATTCAAATTGGACTCATTTATTCAGGCGTGGGCCCCATATCTATTATATGTTCACATCTGCTGCTGCGCGGGAACGTTCAAATCAGGAGGCACCCAGATCAAGTTCAGGCCTCTTGAACGTCAACGACTCATGTCGTGGTTTAAGATTGCAGAATAAAATGTTTGAAAAACGACTTTAAAGCCATTATGTATATCAGTTAAACAATCGTTTAATTTTTTTTTCAATCAGTATTGCTATTTTAGCATTTCAATGAGGTCTAAAACTTTTCATTAGTACATAAGAAAAGCAAAACCAATAAAACAACAACAAAACAAACAAACAAAAAACCCCCCAATGAAAAATCGCCAATATAAACACAATTCATTTTTGGGGCTATTTTCCCCTTGTTTTATTTAACTTTTGTTTCATTTTAATTTGATTTAGGTGTGGCCAAAGTGTCGTAGTTATAAAATAGCGTTTGAAAGTCTGACAGCAAATCTCCAGAGCTCCTCACGCTTTGTTCCTAACCACAGCTGGTTGGCGCGTGCCAAGCAATAATTGCTTTTGCATGGGTAAACTGGGGAGCGTGCAAAAAGACGTCAATCAGCGTTGGAGCAATAGGTTTATATGATTTCATCTCCAACATGCATTGTATTAGGTTTATGGTATATAATCCATTAAAATATATGACTGAAGAAAGTAAGAGTTAAGACAACATCTGACTTCCGTTTGGAGAAGAGACAATAGAAGTGTAAAATTGTGAGGCCAAGATTGAAGTGTAATTGCATAAAATATATTTGCATTGAAAATCTCATCTTCCATGAAGCTGCAAAATTCCAGCTTTATTCTAATAAACACTCCAAAACAAAATGCATCCCGATGTGTTTTGCACTAAAAAAGAAAGCACAGCACACAAAAAGAGCTTTATTGAGCAATTAAAAGAAGAAACACACACAGGAGAGAAACATTATTTATTCGTACATTTCAAGAACCTTTCCCCCTTCCTTCCTTCCTTTCTTCCTTCCTTCCTTCCTTCCTTCCTTCCTTCCTTAAACTGGAGCTAAACTGGAACTAAATTGTGCAGAGTATGCAGATATAATAGCTTGGTTTAATTACATATTTCTATATATTTCAATATGAATAATAAAAAATTGTAATTGCTCTGACGGGAGATTTTACTATCAGCTAAATACTAAATAGCTACATGTTTTTTTTCTTAAACCTCCACAAATATTTTGCTACTCGATCAATACAACTTTTTTGGGTCTGAAGAAATTTGGCAAACTTTTTGTAGATCTTTATACACACACAGACCTCTTTTGTGACCTCGAATTCACCCTTCAGCAATGATGCCCCTTCAGACATGAACTCGGTCATCCGTGAGCTGCAGTGAGAATAACTGTGGTCAGACTTTCTCACACCCAGACTCATTAACAGCAGGCAGACAGAAACAGGACTAGTAGTTTTTATAAAACAGCCATGCAACACCAACAGATAAAACTTAAAACAATACCAAAGTGATTTATTGATATTAGAGCTTGGCATGTTTTTTTTTTTTTTTTAAAACACGTGTAAATCAGTAAATATTGCAAAATATGCCAAAATGCATTGAAAGCTCCTGAGACACGAGTCTCTGTTTATTAAGTATGGAAATAAAATAGCAACCCACATTATATTTGATAATAAGAAGAACTAAAGGTTGAATTATATAACTAATGTTTACAAGTAAAATTATGTGGGTAGGATGCAGCAGCCATGTGTGGTTTAACATGTCATGAATGATGTTTATCTATAAAACCCAAAGTCAATAACGTTAATCAACAGCGAACATCAAATTACAAATGACCATATCTTAGATTACATACAGCTAGCAAGTTTAAATAAGGAGAATTGTGATATATTGTGATATATCTATTTAAATCAATAGCAATATGATCACATAAACTATGCAAGCTTTGAAATATTTTAATAAAATGAAATAAAAACATACCAGACGTGGTGTCAGGGCTGCTCAACTGTCCGTGTCCTGCAGGTCGCTCGCTGCATGCTGCCGGGTGAAGTTGTATTGTGCGCCCTTGTTACACCGCGAGTTTTGGGACTCAGTGACAGGGAGGCTGCTCGTTGTGGGCGGACACTCCGCGCAGACCACACCCACTGCTGGGGTGAGCCTGTACAGAGAAACATATGATCAAGTTTATCATCTTATTATAAAATCAAAATTACTTTATTGTGTCATATTTTTTTTTTTGTAATTTGTTTTAAAACTGCAACCTTTTTGAACTATCAGTACAGCCCGCGAAAGAGACCATTTGTTGTCGAATCAGTTTATATTTATTGAATTACTTATTTATTTGGAGGGGGTGGAAGGTGGGGGGGTGGATCTATTATGTTTCAGCTGAATTAAAAATTATATCATAATTAAAAAAAATGTAGAATTGTAATATATTTTTGATTTTATATATTGCAGTAAAATTGATACTGTTGATTGAATTTGAATGGTTCTCATTTAAAGAAATTATTATTATTATTTTTACGGCAGAGCTTTTTTACGCACTTACTTCGGTGTCCACCCGTTGATTTCCCTTCGGACAGCTCTTAATAGCCTCTGTGTCTATGTAACTTGAAAAATAATTCAGCGGAGAGGAAAAAGCCATCTGCTGCCTTTGTTTGTCCTGGCTCGTGCTGTCCTCGTGCCCCTGATATGGCCAGACAATAATTTTCCCTCAATTAGGACTTTATAATGTTGGAAAACTCCCCCTAAGAAACCGCTGGTTTCACTGCACTTCTCTTATCCCTAATAAGATAAATGATTAAACAAAAACTCTAAGAAGCACAATAAAAAGTTTCAGCTTTGAAGCACCATCCACGCACCTTGCTCATATGCAATCAGCGGAATTACTGATGATGTCCAGAGCGCGCTCTGAGGCGCATGAGTAAAATGGCTATCAAGGCTGGCAAGGGCAGCTATTGGTGGAGAGGCTCCTGGGACGCTGTGAGTTTACCTTCGTAGACTTTGAGGAGAAAAAAAACCAACAACAACAAATGTGCATGGCCAGATGTGAGCTTGGAGCTTGGCTTTTGGCTTGGTGAGGCTTCCATGGGTATTCAAATCCTGTCTGAGCCAACACGCACTGCGCAAAAAGTTCTCCGCCTGTAAAAAAGGAAACGACGCTCAAGAACGATGCTTTGCCCTGCAGACGACTTCATCTTTTGAAATTGGAACAATGACAAAGGATCTAATAAGTGACAAAGCGTCTGGAAATTTGTTTGGACTCAAATGTTCTAAAGAAACCCATCTGGTATTATTTCATTCATTTAGAATACATTCTTTACCCCGAAATTTGAGAAGGAAATCTGCTTTTATAATGCTTGAATACTTGTATGATGGACTTTGGTCACAAAAAAACACAGCCTGCCATCGGTGAAAGGACATAAAATACGTGCCATTTTACATGGTTCATGTGTCTTTATTTTTATACGACAGATCTGGAATAACTCCAAATTACTGGACACATTATCATTAGATTTATTTTCGACATTTTTTGGAAATGTTAACCACATCCATCTTTTGTTGTCCCATGACACACCACTTAATGTGACTGAGCTTAATGAGACTGGTCACTGGTCTGAAAAAACAAAATCAATATGGGCAAAACAGTAATGTTTCTCTGCACATGAAAAAACTGCTCATACTGACACAACATAGCTAAACAACTTCCATGCTCGATTATATTTAAATTTTTGCTGCTACTGCAGCTAAACCGTGTTTTTTGTGTTGTTTTTTTTTTTTTTTTCAGAATGCTGGTGAAAAACCAGCCTCAAGAACACCCAAAGACAGCAGGCATACCAGGGATACAGTATGGCATATGTTTAAAGCAGGGTTAGGTTATAAAACAATAACCCAAGCTTTGACGATCTCACAAAGCATTGTTCAATCCATTGTCTGAAATGGGAAGAGTTTGGCTCAAGTGCAACATACACATGGCTTTGCACATAAACTGACAGCTGTGAAAGGAGAGTTGGGAGATCCATGGGTCTCTATGGATTTCTGTGGATCTCTTCCTGCAGAGAGCCACAAATCTGGCCTTTATGGAGGAGTGGCGCAAAGGAAGCTATTGTTGAAAGAAAATGAAAGAAGTCTCATACAGTTTGTCACAAGGCATAGGAGACAAGGTAAAAACGTGGCTGAAGGTGCACTGGTGAGATCAAATCAAAATTGTATATTTTGGTCTACATGCAAAATACTTTGTATGGGGGAAAGGATAATAACCTAAGTATCTGATTCAGGTGTACTGAAGTGCATACACCTCTGAAAAATATAGGATCTGGATCACAGACAATCCCATTTATACAACACAGAGATAAAAAAAAAAAAGTTGGTGGCATTTTTGTGATTTTGGTATCAGAAACTTTTATTATGGAATTTCTCCAGAAACTTTTTTCTTATTTTAGCTCTACACATCTCAAGTTGATTTATGCATTTTGTCACCTATTGATAAACATATGGTACACCACATTTCAGAACAACTAAAAAAGGAGTTCCAGAGCTTCTCAGTCAAGAAATAATTTGACAGTGATACTGGTGTTGGACCTCGCTTATTTCTTGAAATTGTTTAGCCTTTTATCTAAAACATTGGTCCACTTGTGACCAGTTAATAGTGACTTTGATTCATTGAGATACTTTTGAATCATTGCAGTTGCCTTCTCCTTGATGCACTTAATAAAAATGTTTTTGCCTCAAACATATTATCAAACTTCAGCACCATGCAAGGGGGTCACCAAAATAAAACAAACAAACAAAAGCACCACATGGAGAAAACACTTTCCATGTTGACGTATATCTCAAGTGAAGTATTCACAGGACTTCACTTTTTCCACATTTGTTAAAAATAGAAAACCAAGAAATCACACTTACGTAATATTCACAGCCTTTGCTTTATACTTTGTTGATCCACCTTTGGTAGCAAAACAGCATCAAGTTTTTTTTTTAATATGATGCCACAAGCTTAGCTCACCTATCTTTAGGCAGTTTGGCCCATTCCTCTTTGCAGTACTTGTCAAACTATCAGATTGGATGGAGACATCTGTCAGCCATTTTCAGATCTCTCCAGAGACGTTCGATTGGATTCAAGTCTGGACTCTGGCTTGGCCACTCCAGGACATTCACAGAGTGGTTCTGAAGCCACTCCTTTGAGATCTTGGCCATGTTCTTTGGGTCATTGTCCTGCTGTAAAATGAACCACTGTCCCAGTCTGTCAGTCTGAACAGGTTTTCATTCAGGATGTCTCTGTACATTGCTGCATTCATCTTTCCCTCTATCCTGACAAGTCTGCCAGTTCCTGCTGCTGCAAAACATCCCTATAGCATGATGCTGCCACCACCATGCTTCACTATAGGGATGGTATTAGCTTGGTGATGAGCCGTACCTGGTTTCCGCCAAGCATGACTCCTGGTATGCACACCACACAAATGTGCTTGGCAAAAAATTTCCATTAAACACACTCTTAAGCCTTATGGAAGATCTTCCTAGAAGAAACGAAGCTGTTACACCTGCAAAGGGTGGACCCATGTCTTGTGAGTAAGTGATAAAAATCATAAAGTGCTTCATAAAGACAGAACATAAAAAAAATTAAAACATAAACCTTCTGAATTAACAATGGGATGGCAATTCAGTTTTTGTCTGCGTAAAGGTGGATAACACAAATACTTTTGGCAATAGGCCAATGGTAGTTCAAACTCAATCAGATTGGATAGATCTGACTGATCCAATCCTTGAATAGTTCTTGAACTATGTTCTCCTACGACCATAGGAGAACTATGTTTGCTGTGTTCCAGGCTTACGGCGAACAACAAATGGGACTTGTTATAGCTGTCTTTGAACAATGATTTTCTTCTTCCCACTTGTGGAGTGCACAACTAATATTTTTCCAGTAAACAGATTCAAATACCTGACCTGTGGATTTCTGGAGCTCCTCTAGAATCACCGTGACCCTCTTGGCTGCTTCTCTGAGTAATGCTCTCACTGCCTGGCCTGTCAGTTAGGGGGATAGGCATGTCTTGGTAGATTTGCAGTTGTGCCGTACTTTTCCATTTTCTAATGGTGGACTGAACAGTGCTCGTAAATGTGAGATGTTTCAAGCTTGGGATAATGTTTATCACATAACTCCTTTAAAATTTTAAACACAACCTTTTCCCTGACCTGTGTGCTGTGTTTCTCGGTCTTCACAATGCTGTTTTATTCTCTAATATTCTCCAACAAACCTATTAGGCCTTCACAGAACAGCTGGATATATATACTAAGATAGAATAACACACAGGTGGGAAACAGCTACACAAGAATTTATAGGAGGGTATCAGATTAAAAAGTATCTGAATACAAATGCACTCTGCACTTTCCATTGTATTTTCTTAAACAAATTAAGGAAAATATGTATTATTTTTGTTAACTTTACAATTATGTGCTACTTTCTGAACTGTAATTCATTTAAAAAAATATGTTGAAGTGTTTGACAGGAAAAAGTGTTTGTTTTGTATGAAGATATATTCATAATGTTAAAAAAAACAACACCTGATTGTTTTTCCTTGAGTATGTCTTTTAAGGCAAAAGTCAGCTAAAGGCTTTCTGTTAATTCTATTGACATAATCAAAATTCACATTCCCCTTTTGCAGACTCTGTTATATTTATCTTATGTTATTCCATCACAGTTGTGACAGTCATTCTTACTCTTTTTCAGAAAATAAACGTTGAAAGATATTTTTACCGCTTATCAAACACAACAGTGCTGAGCTCAATTGAGACACAAATGTTTCCCAGACATGTTCAGACGCTTCAGCGCCATGTGGATAATGGTGGTGGCGTAGGTTTTGGCGTGGCATGCCAGACGTTATACAGGTTCCGTCATAAAACTAAGAAGTCTGGAAGCTTCTGTATGGCTCTGCTGGGAGACTATTCCCATCATCACTCTGACGGGACGGAGCCCATCGACGCTTCTGGTACCACGCCTCAATGAAACTGATCTGTCTAAGCGGTCCGGCTCGCGTCAGGTCTAGCCGATATCACACAACCCAAATTTATCAAACTGAAAAGTAGAACTTTAAATACTCTCTCACTGGAAATAGCCGCCTTTTCACATTTTGATCCATACCGTTCGGTCCAACCCTGACGATGTTTTCTTTGTAATACTTAATATTTTTTGTGAAAATAAAATCTGATCAACAGTGTTTTTGACGTTCTTATTTTCCTGATTAAAAACTAAAATAAAATATCCATCAGATCAAATTGTAGAGATCTTCCTCCATGTTTCCCGAAGAACTGATTCCACGTATTTTCTGTCCGTGCTTCAACAAAAGATCACTTTGCTCCAGGCTCGGGCAGATGGATACCCACGCTGAAAAACAAGACAAAAAAGGTTCCAACCGATGCCCCTATCCCAGTTTTTTTTCTTGGTCTTATCTGAAAGGACCAGTTCCCAGACAGGAGTTGATGGCAGTTATTTGGGGGCCCCATGGGACAGGACGCGTGCAAAACCCCCTATCTGCAAAGGCGTGACAAAGAAGAGCATCAGTAATGACATTTTTGAACCGAACAGCGATCTGATGTCAAAACTGAAGTTGAACAGCTTTTTAAGCACGTTGTCACCACACACTGTTTCATAAAGAGTTACATTTTAATTTAAAAACCGAATATTGTGCGTAAAAGTGGAAATTGCTCCATTTAAACGTTTGGTTGCGCAGAAAACTATCAATAAATTTTAATTTTGTGAAATCACAACTGTAGACGCAAAATAACTGTTTTATTTTTAAATATATGACCATAGTAGACATCCATGTTTTGCTTTAGTTACATAAAAATAAGGCACAACAGCGCATTTGCTGCTATGGCGCACACCGAACGCGCAGAGAGCCGGAACCTGGATGCTGACGACGGGAACATGCAGCAGAGGATCGGTGGAGCAGAGGCAGACGTGGAAGGAGGGAGGGGGTCTGTGTGGTTTGGAAGGGTGGGGGATGACATAAAGAGAAGGTTTCCATCTGTTGCGCCGATCGTGGCGCGTGCCGAACGCGTGAATCCCGTTAGATCCGAGCCTGCATCATCAAAACCAAAGATTAAATTAAACTTATTAAATCTGTAAGAAAAGAAGCTGCATAGTCTGAAATACTCAGAATTTTACTGAAAATGTGAGTTCTGATTGTGCGTTTACAGATCTTAGGAAATAAGGAACTCATTTGTGGAGAGATGCTTTTTAAGGATCCTGGATTTAAATAGTCACCTTTGTGTTATAAATACAGTTTTTAACATAACTATATAGGTTTTATATTTTATGTCTCTTCTATTTATAAACAGACACATCCGTATTCCATAAACGTGCACATCTTTGTTCATTTTAAAGCGTAAACTCCATCCTGTTGATAATGGAACAGGCTGTTCTTCTGGGAGTCCATAAGCAGATGTAAATGCATAGCGTGGCTTGGGTATCTGGTTTCCTTTTTTTTTTTTTTTTTTTTTTTTTTGGGAATAGATTGATCTCGTCAATTTAGATTTACGTTTGGCATTGCGTGTTTTGTGGCAGGACAGAACAGACTCTATAAGCACATAGAAGCTCAACCTTATCCACGCCGTTATAATTTTAATGTAAATTTTTAATTATTACCAACCAACAATTGTATCCTTTCTAAAGCATAACATTTAATTGGTTCATACATGAACTTGAAGGTAAAATCAAATATCAAGTTAAGCAGAACTGTTTATAGACAATTGTTATTTGAGTCCTAATTTTACTGATAAATAGCATGCGAAAGGAAACACATTTTACACATGACAAGACAAATTAATAGACTAAATCAGTTTCTGCCGCTTAAAAGGCAAAAGCATCTCAATATCAGGGCTCAAGTGCAATTGGATCTTGGTTGAACGTTAAACATTTAAAATTTAAAAGCAAGAGAACGAAATATGGTCACGAAACCCTGCATACCAGTGTACAAGCGCAAGTCCCTAAAGGGACCAGATGGTCAGACAGCAACTCCGCTTATTTCTCCCCAAAGGCAACCCCCGCCCCCAAATAAAAAGCACCTCCCACTCCTTAAGCGCAATAGCTTACGTTCCCTCCCATCTGACGCCCTGGAGCCACATAAATAGGAGGCTCTCCAGCACTCTGGCACACTTGAGCTCAGCTCTTCCAGCTGAAAGTACAAATAAGCACAACTGCAACAGCGAACGAAATGAGTCCGAGCATCTCTGCTAAGGCTGGTCAGCCTCTTCCTGCGCGCTCCACCGTGGCCCAGAGAAAACAAGCCCACGAACTCAGAAAGGTAAGAAAAAGAGAGATTCTGAACAAGCAATAAATACCCAAAAATTAAATGAAATAAAGAGCAGCAAAAATAAAAATACTTGTTATTCCTTCCAGACTTTGAAGCCCTTGCTGGAGAAGAGAAGACGCGCTCGCATTAATGACAGTCTCAATCACTTGAAGAGCCTGATTTTGCCTCTTGTTGGCAAAGACAATGCACGTTACTCCAAGCTTGAGAAAGCTGATATTCTGGAGATGACCGTCCGCTTCCTCAGAGATCTTCCTTCCTCCCCAGTTAAAGGTGAGCACCATATTCCACTTAAAGGCTCTATTTAGTTGTCCTCTTTTCAAATATCCTTCATGTTAAAGTCAATCCACTAATCAGCTCTCCAATCTCCTTCCTCCAGACTCTGCAGACAGTTATAGAGAGGGTTACAAAGCCTGCCTCCAGCGGGTATCCGCTCTGCTGCCCAAAACCAGCCTGGATCAGGATGCGTGCCGCCGGGTGCACGACTTCATCCAGCAGACCATGTCCACCACAGTCACACCGACCTGCCTGAACTGTTGCACCCAGAGCTCCAGGACTCTCCCTCAGATCCAACAAAGGCTCTTGAGCCTCAAATCCAGCTTCAGTTCCAGATTTGAGAACCAGTCCCGCAGAAACCTGGGAGCCGAGTCTCCCATCCGAGCGCAGGCCCTCCTCCAGCAGCCGGTCAGCGCTGCCATGTGGAGGCCTTGGTAGAATTTCATGGACGTATATCTCATCTTGGTCAATTATTTTGTCTGTTCATATGTATTTTATTTGTATTCTGTCATTGTTTTAGCAATGAAGAATCAAAAGAATTGCTATGTAATGAGTTAATTTTGCTTTTGACTCATGTTGCGTTTATAACCTGAAGGCATGGAGCACAGATCGCAAACTGAAATACATGAACGTTTTAGAAAGCAATCCTCTTTGAGGTTTCAAAGAGACGGGTTGTAAACAACACATTTGTAAAACCCTAAGGGTAATTTAATCGGAGGGTTGCACTGTGGACTTAAGGCTTTTTTCGTCTGTGCAACAGAACAGTCTGTAAACACTATGTGTTCAATACAAGTATTTATTTTTCATTTGTGACATGTAGAAAAACTTGTGTCCTGACATTTGCGATGTTTTCTCATTAAAAAAAGATTTGAAATAAATGTACACTAAACACAGATGGCTGTCTTGTTTAATCTTTGCTTTTTTGCAACAACAGCTCAGACGTATCATTAACCTTCATGAGAAGATTTAAGGGGGGCAAAGGGGAAAGAAAGAAAGAAAAAAAAAAAGGCGCTCAATCGCAGAAAACCACAGGTCAGAAAGAGCAAACTGGTGCTGATGAGCAGCTGCTCTATTGTTGGTGATGGTAGGCGCCTCTCTGGTTACCGCCCAAACTGTGGGAAGATGCGTGGGGGAGCCACCATGAGAACAGAAGCGATTCCAATTGGGAAAAAAAGCATACACAGCCATGATACTTCTTAATCATCTTTGTTTAGTTGCGCTTCATGCGTTAATATCAGCTTTATAACCAAGTTTAAATGTCAGGGACCTCTCAACTGTCTGACCTTTGGCAAATAGACATTGTTGAACAAAATCTATACGAAGTCATGTTTAAATGCTGTCAAAAGCCCCATTGGGGACACAGCTGGAAGAAGATGCTCTTGTAAGATAAGACCAGAAATGAACCGTTTGGTACATATGCAAACCACTGTGTGTGGTGTAACTTTGCATATCGCTCTGAAAACACCATCTCCTCTGTAAAAGATAGCAGGGGAAGTGTCATGCTGTGGGAAGCTGTTCAGAGTTTCTGGGAAGATGGGTGGCACTAAATCTAATGCAAGCCTAGAAAAAAACCTTTTAGAGGCTGCAAAAGACTGAAGTCTGGGGTGGAGGTTCACCCTCCAGCAAGACAACAACCCTAAACACACAACAAAAGCTGCAATGGATACATGATCCAGTGTTAACTGGCCCTAGCTGGATAACATATCTCTCAGCCACGCTTTGTTTCTTTTTTTTTTTTTTTTTTAGCTTTTGCTACCACAGTATGAAACATAATAAGAGACGGTCTGAGGGAGGCTTTGGTAATTGTAAACCTACTTATTTGAGGTCCGTTGCACAATCCTTTGATTTCCAGTCACTTTTAACTAAAATTTTTAACTGAAGTTAAAAAACAAAAGGTCTTTTACCAGTTTGAAAACAAGCTATGCTAAAATTAAAGTAATCTTTCATTAATTGTTAAGTAACTCTTAAAGGAAGATTCAGAAAGCTTTTGTATTTCCAGTTTTAGACTGAGCAAATATTCATACTGAGTTTATGTCCATTAAAAGCAAAGCAAGAAAAATGGTTGAATTCAACAGACTGGAGATAACAAGGCTTAAACTCGACCAACTTTTCTTTTCTTACTGGAAGTAATATTAACATTTTGGAGTGCTCCAGTCATTGTCCAAGCTTAAATCTGTGGAGGAGCCAAAGATTAGCATGATGGCATGGAGATGTTTTAACCTCAAAGACTTGGAGCTCTTCACAGAAGATAAGTCTTTAGAGTACCAACGGAAATGTGCAACAAGCTGCTCAGCAATTATAAAGGCTTGATTGCTGTAATGGTAATAAAGAATTTTCCACTGGTTATTAAGAAGCACAGAAATGATTGTCATAATGAAAATTAAAATTAATAATCCTTTTACATTATTTTGTTATCTTTTAAGAGATGCATGTCTCATTTCTCATCAGAAACAAACTATTTGGTTGAATGAAAATAATTTTAAACCTACATCTGCCATTGGGTATGAATACCTGGAGGTTGGCCCCCTTTCACACCCTCAGTCAAGACTTTGAAGAATCACCTTTTATTGCACTTACACCTGAAAGTCCTTTTTGATGTGCACATCTAGAAACTAAATTTTTCCCCATTCTTATTTAAACAAAGCTCAAGCCTGGTCAGATAGCACATAAAGTGTCTGTGTAAACCAGGGGTGTCCAAAATTTTGTCACGTGGGCCAAAATCATCAAGTCAAATGTATTCATGAGCAAAAAAAAAAAAAAAAAAAAAAAAAAGTACTTTAAGTACTTTTAAGTACTTTTTTTTTTTTTTTTTTTTTTTTTTTTTGGGGTGGGTGGGTTGCATGAGAGGGATGTTATTCATTGTAGATCCAAAACGTTTGCTATATTAAAAGAAAGGCATCTAGTTTACGCTGATCAAGAATAAAATGTTTAATTTAACAAATTAACAAATTAATATCTTTCTTAAACTGGAGTTGGGGGGCCACAAGAGTTGGGTCATTCATGAGTTTCTCTCTGATAAATAATCTGAGGGTTTCACTGAAAGGGATAGGACTTTTACCTGACCCCACTCTGCTGATGGGTGGGGAATCCCAGCCAAACTAAACTGGGTCTAGTTGAGGAGTTAATGGGAGCTTTGGAGCAGTTTTGGTGCTGCTTCAGAATCTTCCTTTACAACAAGATGGAGATTCAGGAAGCAGGAAAACTACCTGACCATGTGGGAGGATCTCTGTGCTAGTTCCAGCATTCAAGTAAGTGAATACACCCTGGAAATTAAACCAGCCAGAACCTCTCTCAACAACAGCTGTCAGTATGGAGGACACTGAAACCCACATATTCACAAACCCTCGGTTCCCCACTGTACACTTCAATCCCTATGAGATTCATTCCCAACCTCACAAACCTCCACCCCCATCCCATTATATAGTAGACAGACCACATGGTCTCAGAAACATTAGAAATTACTAGGTGAGTTTTGCTTTCTTACAGAAAATCCTAAAGGAGAATGCCCAGCCACCAGTTCTTAAACATAAGCTCAATTGCAATTTTGTTATTTAACAGAACAATGGTTCAAAGCACACCAGAAAATCATTCCATAAATGGCTCAAAAAAGACATAATTACAGGCTTAGGCAAAGTCTGGACATAAACCAGATTGACATACTATGGCATGACCTTAAACAGACTGCTCGTGCTAAGAAAGGCTGAGACAACAATGAGGCCAAAATTCATTACCACTTGTTGAAACTGCTGAGTGGAAATTGTTGCAACTTAGGGTGAATTAACAAAGAAAAAAAAAAACAAAAAACAAAGAAAATCTGCAACGGAGCAAATATGTTTAACAACACGGTACAATTTTTGGTCACAGAGTGGTGTAGTTGTTAGCACCAAATGTCTTCACTAATAAACACTCCTAGAACATCGCATTCAACCCTTGATGCCAATGAAATGATACTGGTCTGACAAAAACAAAGAAAAAAACCCCAACAGCATTCTGCTTGTTCTTTCCCTCAGTAACCTGAGCCTGCCAGAGGGAACACATTAAGTCAGGTCAAGTTTATTTGTAAAGCACATTTCAGCAACATGGCAGTTCAAAGTGCTTTACATTATAAAACCCTAACAATTGGCAAACAAAACAACGAAAAAAGAAACACTACATTATAGTGACGGAATAAAGAGAAGTAATGAAAAATTGTAATCCAGATCAGAATTGATCTATTTTCCAGTTATTATTAATCAAAGGCAATGCTAAACAAACAGGATTTTAGCCTTGATTTAAAGGAATTCAGTCTTTCAGCAGCTTTGCAGTTTTCTGGAGGTTTATTTCAGACGAGAGGATCATAAAAACTTAAAGCTGTTTCTCCATGTTTGGTTCTGACTCTGGGGATGCAAAGTAGACTAGAACCAGAAGACCTGAGTGGTCTGGAAGGTTAATACAGTGACAACAGATCTTTAATGTAATTTGGTGCTAAGCCGTTCAGTGATGTGTAAAATAACAAAATTATTTTAAAGTCTATTCTCTGAGCTACAGGGAGCCATTGTAAGTACTTAAGGACAGGGGTGATGTGCTCCATTTTCCTGGTCTTAGTGAGAACATAAGCAGCAGCATTCTGGATCAGCTGCAGCTGTATGATTGATTTTTTAGGCAAACCTGTAAGAAGACTGTTGCAGTAATCAGTTAAATAAATACATAAATAAGAGTGGCCCCAGGATTGAACCTTGGGGAACCCCACATGGGACTTAAATTCACTCCAATGTAAAGTTACCTATTGGAACAACGAAATACCTGTTTTTTTATGTAAGACTCAAACCAGTCAAGTACTGTACCAGAGAGTCTGACCCAGTTCTCCAGTTGCTTTAGTAATATGTCATGGTCAACAGTGTCAAATGCTGTGCTTAAGTCCAATAGAACCAATACGGACCGTAGAAGAACCATGGTTGTTCTACGGTCTGTATTTACATGGATGTCATTGAACACTTTGAAAAGAGTGGTCCCAGTACTGTGGTGAGCATGGAAACTGGACTGAAAGACGTCAAAGTGGTTGGTCATTGTTAAGAAGCTATTTAACTGTTTAAGCACAGCTTTTTCTCTTTCTCTTTGCTGATTAATGGAAGGTTGGAGATTGGCTTGTAATTCTGCAAGTGCAGCTTGCTTATCCAGATTGTTCTTTTATAGACTAGTTTTAGTTTGATAGCTGCTGTTTTTAAAGCCTGGGGAAAAACACCTGATAAGAGAGATTAGTTTACAATTTGAATCAGATGAGAGCACAATGACAGGCAAAACTTTCTTAAGGAAAGTTGTGGGTAGGATGTCAAGACAACAGGAAATGGAGTTTAAGTGATATATAATGTCTTCTAAATTTTTATGGTTGAGTTGGTGGAATTGTGTTATTTTCTCTCCATTTATTATGATTAGACATAGAATTAGTACTGGATTTTATATTGATGTGCAGTTTAACCCTCTATTTTTTTCATTTTCTCTGTAAAGAGGTTAGCAAATTCATTGCAGAATCTGGTAGAGTGGAGTTCAGATGCTACTGTCACAGGAGGGTTTAGAGTATGATGTGACCAGACGTCATTTCTGATGTCTACTACCTACTTGCAGAGGGAGCCTTAGTATAAGGCTCTTTCAGATTTGTGGGGGATCCTTCCATTCTGCTGCACTGCAGCTGAATATGAGGTGTGTAGTTTTTATGTTCCAATCCAGGTCTTTCTGATATGTGTTCACAAAGGTATTCAAAACTTGCAATCCAATCCATCTCTTCTGCACTGACACTCATGCCACTGTGATGATTTTGCTTTTTTTTTCCTGAAGTCAATGATCATTTGTTGTGTTCTCATATTGAAATGGAGATCATTGTTCCTACATCATGTGGATAATGAAAGGACCTCTTCCCTTTTTGGTGCTTCATTGTTTATAAGATCGGGTTGTGTCATCTGTGAATCTAATATTTTTGTTTGCGCTTTGGTTTGGGGGACAGTTATGGGTGAACAAGAACACAAGAGTGGTCTGAGGATGCAGCCTTGGAGATCCCGTAGTGCTGATGTTAGATGAAGTGTGGTAACCCAGCTTGACATGCTAAAGCTGGTTCTTGTGAATATCCTTGATTTATCACAATATCACTTTATTATTGTGCCCTTTGGGAAATTTTCCTTGCAGCAAGTTGGAAATTAAAAAAAAAAAAACAAAAAACCACAACACAGAGACAATCACACAACAACATTGACAAAACATTAAAAAGTCTATAAAATATCATTACAAAAATCAATAAAACAGGCTGAATGACAAGATCAGGCCTGATTACATTTAAAATTTACCTGAATATTGGCCTGGGTTAATAAAAGAGTTTTTCCATCAGTTGGTTCTGAATCTATTCCCAGATGGTTGGATCTCAAATTCACCATAAAGTGGGTGATGTGGAGAGTGGAGAACATTTTCTGCCTTTTGTATGACTCTCTTTAAAAACATTTCTGTTAAATCAGGTAATCTAACTCCTAAAATTTTGCTGGCCAGTTTTACAATTTGATCCTGTTCTTGTCTCCTACTGATAGGCTGCCAAACCAGGTGATAAAAGCAAAAGTCAGGACAGATTAAATCAGAGCGTTATAGAAAATGGTAATCAACTTTTTACACACTCCAAACCTATTTAATTTGTGGAGGAAGTGTGGTCTTTCATGAGCTTTTTCTATACACATAGCTTTGGTTTTAGAGACATTTAATTTCAAATAGGAATTTTCACACCACATAATACAATAGTAAAAGGTGAATCATCCTCTCCCTGTAACAGGCTGACAATAACTGTATCATCTGCAAATTTCAAGATGATTTTAGAGACAAAGGTGGGTTAGCTGTATTGTAAACAGATTTTGATCTAGCTCATACTCTAACCACTAGCTGGTAAACTCCTCATGCTTCTGAATGCTAAAATTAGAATCGTCTAAGAAGAAAACATTCCTAATTAAAGGGGCAAAGTTTAGCATGTGGTGCTCTAGTGTTCTTGAAAACTTCCAAGAGTGGTGGTATGACAGTAGGCTTCATGAGATAAAACTAAAATCAGCTGTCCTCCACACTGCAAGTTTTGAGTGTGCTCACATGCAAAAACCTTAAGATTAGTTACCATGACTACGCAGATGATACACAGCTCTACATCCCAATGTCACCAGGTGACTCTGAATCACTGAAAAGACACTTACAATAGAACAATGTACGGATGTGCCATAACCATCTTCAGCTGAACAGAAATAAAACTGAAGTTATTACTTTTAGACCTAAAGAGGAAGGATCTAGTGTCAGCATGCAGCTTCAGCTATGACAGCTAGAAATTAGTGATCAGGCCCAAAATCTGGGTGTAGTGATGCACTCAGACCTGAACCTTCAGAGACACATAAAGACAATTACAAAGTTGGCCTTCTATCACTTGAATAACATTTCCAGGATTAAAGGACTAATATCCCAACAAGATCTAGAGAAACTTATATATACGTTTATCCTTAGTCACATTGATTACTGCAACAGTGTCTTCACAGGTCTGCCCAAAAAATTGATCAGACATCTGCAGCTGATCAAGAACGCTGGTGCTCACATTCTCACTAAAACAAGGAAGACAGAGCACATTGTCCCAGTTTTAAAGACCCTACAATGGCTCCCTGTAGCTCAGAGAATAAACTTTAAAATACTGTTAGTTTATAAATCGCTGCATGGGTTAGCACCAAAATATATTAAAGATCTGTTGTCATTGTATCATCCTTCCAGACCACTCAGGTCTTCTGGTTCAAGCCTACTCTGCATCCCAAGAACCAGAACCAAACATGGAGAAGCAGCTTTCAGGTTTTATGCTCCACTAATCCATAGAGTATTTTTACAATTATATAGTAATATTTATATTAACCTGTAAAGTAATTTTTACCATAATATAGTACTAGTATAGTTCATCGTTAAATGGCAAGAAAAGCGCAGAGTCTGCATACTGTCTCTCTCTCACCATGCTGCGGTAAAAGTCACTTGGAGCTTATGTATCTTATTCCCATGATGTGTCGCTCCATGGTCAGACAAAGGCTCAACGTTATCCTGACCCCACAGATGGGTTTCCGACGCGGAATTTGCTTGAAAAGACAAAAGAAGGTGCTCTGATTGTAAGAAGAAAATGGAGAGCTGCTGATCCCCCCTCCCTCTTTGCCCTCATCATCACCATCCCCCCTATATTCCTGCGGGAGGTGTGGGACGCGTGCAGCAAGTGTGCCGCTTAGTTCCAGGGAAGGGTGCTTGGCTTTGCTACTGCATCACAAAATCATCAAGCTGGCCTTCATGCTTCAAATACATAACATTTATCATTGAGAAATGTCACATAAATTTAATGATAATAAAACACAATTTTAGCAAATAAATTCGGTTGACTTTAAAATTAGTAAAACAAAAATATCTAAGGGAGACTAATCTATTATCATGTTCTCAATCATGTTGATGTTCTATAATCCCAAAAACACTACCGTAAACTCAAAAGTATACATCTCAAGAATATCATAAAGGTAGGCTAATTGATTTCAATAAATCAGTTAAAAATGTAAAACTCATGAAACACAAAGTGATGCATCACACCTTAGAAATGAAAGTTTTAAATCAAGACTATGAGTAAAGTTAACTTTCAGACAACAGTTAAATCAATGCTGATAAACTTAAAAACAGTCAGGACAATTTACAACTATAAGTTAAACACAACTATAAGGAAAACACAAACTCATATTCTGTGTGGGAATAGACAACCCCTATTATGACAAGCAAAGTTTAAGAGATAAGTGTATTTGACCAAAGGGGGTTGCCAGTTTTTACAGTGCAGACTCTTTAAAAAAAAATCTTAACTTTGATCTTGATCTTGTCTTATATTTTAATAGTTTCCTATGATATACATTCTCAGATCTGTGATTATCGCTGTTACTTCTCCACCTGTTTCTGCTTAATGTCATCCTTCCACTTAACTTTGCTTGGACACAGCTCTCTGTGAAGAGCTTCTTCAGCGATGATCTTTTGTGTCTTACCCTTATAGGCCATAACACAGTCTTAATATTTCTATACTGACATTATATATATTTTTTTCAAATCTTACTCATATTTTTTGTTGAATTTTGTGTTTTCATCTACTGCAAGCCAGAATCATCAACATGATCATCACTATCAACGTCTGAAGTATGTCGCTCTGTTTGCAATGAATCTATGAGTTAAACTATTTGAATTGGATCATTGAAATAAATAAATTTTTGATGTAATTCTAATATAATGAAATGTGCCTGCAGATATGGAAGAAAGAGTGAAAGAATTGTAAAAATACAGATATTTTTTTTAAATAACGATCTAGTGCTTCCTTTTATTTTGTGTTTTCAGACTATTTTAACTCCAATACAAAACTATTTTTCTGAAGGTCATTAGAAATATAATATAATATATATAATATATAATTTTGAGCTAGAATACTGGGCCCCTATTGCATTGACTGGTCTTTGCATTTGTAACACGTATTTTTCTTGATGTCACCATTAGTCTCAACATAAAATTGTAAAATTTCCATGGGAAGACACTCCTTCAGAAAGGATCGGAGCCATACGTCGTCCTCTCTGGAGCCCAGAATCTGTTGTCCTCAACAACGGACACATTTTTTTTTTTTTGCCTTTTGTCACCGAACTGATAAACACGCTTTAAAGATAGCTTGGACGCTGAAAATCATTCAATGATCAAGCTAAAAAAGAATAAAACGGAGGTGGGGTGTGTGAGAATGGTGTGTTATGATTGGACCTGAACAGTATGGGCCTATTAAATGCGTGCAAATGGGATAGCCAAGCCAACACTGCGTGGAGATCATGTGTCCTGCATTTGAAGTTTAGAGGGGGGGGGGGGGGAGTGCACGCGCGTATCCCACTGCGTTGGATGAGAATCGGTGGGACCCAGAGCCACGACGCAGGAGGTGAATGGGGGAGGAGAGGTGATGAATGGAGGTATAGGGTGAGGGTGGGGTTGGGATTTGTAACAGACAGCCATCTGGTCCCCGTGGCGCGTGCTGAGCGCGTGGTTCCCCTGAGTGCAGAGGCATTTGATGGGCTGTCATGTCTCTTCAGTTTTTATTCAAAACCAGAAACCTTGAAGCACATTTTAGATGTTCTCTTCCAGAAAATTTAAAGAGAAACGACGCTTATTCAACGACTACCTCATGTCCAAATCAAACTAAACTCTTGCAATATTTATTGTATGTCAATATTTTCTGCAAAAAGTGAACAGGGTGTAATTTTATTTCACGCAAAAGCTGCTGTGAACGAACACCCCCATCCCTTGTCCATCCTCCGTTGTTTGAGGCCCCACCTCTCTGTATGAAGCGGTAGCTGCAGCCAGACACTCCCTACAGGTAGTGACTCCATTCGGACAGAAGCTGCACAAAAACGTCATATGGATATGCTAAACTATTGTTGTCAAAATGTAAGAGCAGATGTTATTTAAAAGTAGCGTGGCTTGGGTGTGTGATTGGAGAACGAGGGTGTGTTTAAGGGAATAGTTTTGTACACACACACACAAACAAACCTGACCCCTATATGAGCGATGTACGTATTGCATCATGTTATTGTCTGGAGATTTATTGTGAATTGGTACTATATAAATAAACTGAATTCAAACGATATAAACTTTGATATTAAAAATAGGACCAGAGCATATCACAGAAAGGATAATTTGCGGTTAACCATAACTGTGAGATTGCACCGGCGCATTCACTAACTCAAAGATGTTTTATCCATTAGGTATAGAAATATTGCTTGGAAACATGTATACACAAATTTAAAGTATCTTATCATAAGTTATTCATGCCAGTGTCAAATTTTAAGAAGCACCGAAGCTGTAATTCGTTTCTATTCACGCCTGACGTGCGCAATTACGCACCAATCTCAGTGTTGATATTCAAATAATAAATCACACATTAATTCAATCGCTAAGCAAAAAAGAAAAAGCAGTGTTGATTTGCGTTTAGAAGTTTATAAAATTTCTGGTAAGTTAATGGTTTACGCCATGCTTTGTAATGGTGCGCGTCTTTACGCACTGATTTCTCCAGCTTTCTGACGCAGCTTTTGTTTGGTTTATGTCTGTGGATCAAATTGCAGACACGCATTTAGCTTTTGCATAGTTTAAAAACTGGGGACAGATGGTTATCTTATTAAAGTCGAAGCATTTGTGTTGCTTTTGTAGTATACGGGCCAGTACGGATCGTTTGCTTTGGCTTGGGGGCGTAGCCGTGACGCACGGAAACCGACGCCACTGACCTGGATAAATACAGCACCTTCAGTCCGTCAGAGACACATCCTCCCCGATTTTGCTCTTGAACACTTCTGTCACAAATGTCTCCAAACATGACCTATGACGATCTGCCGTCTTTTTCTCCAAGGCTGACAGTGGCCAAAAGGAAAGAGGCTCTGGAGTTGAGAAAGGTAAGCCAAATGATTGGATTTTCTTGGATCAACTCAGGTTTTTGCCACAGAATATTATGAATGTATACTAAAACTCTCTGTGTTCTCTTCAGACTATGAAACCACTTATGGAAAAACGAAGGCGCGCCCGGATCAACGACAGCCTGAACCACTTGAAAAACCTCATACTTCCCCTCACAGGCAGAGATGTAAGCCGCTCTATTGTGTTTTATTATACCCAAAGTCAAGATGTAGCCCCAGAAAGTCAAGAGCAGTTTGAGCTCCGTGTGTTAAACATTCGCTTTTGTGTTTTTTTAAAACAGAAAACTCGCTACTCCAAGCTGGAGAAAGCTGACATCTTAGAAATGACCGTGAAGTTCCTCAGTGACATTCCTCCCTTTAACGCCAAAAGTGAGCAAGAATTCTGTCCCTTTAAAGCCTTTTATTCATTGCTCACGCCGTGGGCTCCATTTGTGAACAACAAAACTCATATTCATTTGTCTTTCCAGGCCCAGCAGACAGCTACAGGGAGGGTTTCAAAGCCTGCCTCCAGCGCGTCCCCGCTCTGCTCCCCAAAACCAACCTGAACCAAGAGGCGTGCCAGCGAGTCAAGGACTTCGTCCAGATGTCAATGTCTGCGAACAGCGCCCCGACCTGTCTGAACTGCTGCGCCCAGAACGCCAGGGCTTTCCCTCAGCTCCATCAAAGACTCCTGACTTTGAAAACCTGCAACAGCTCCAGACTGGCGAGCCAGTCCCTCGGTGGCACAGCAGCAGCTCCCAGCCGAGAGCAGTCAGGCCTGCAGCCAGTCAGCGTTGCTGTGTGGAGACCCTGGTAGAGCTCTGCAGTTAAAGTCTGCTCATCTTTAAAGACGATATTACTTGTCATAGTGTCATAATGTGTTATGTTTAAATTGCTTTACTTGTAAACATGTTTTGTTTTTCAGAACGTATTGTTGAGATGGTTTGATTGAGTATTATATACTTAGGTTTTGCGCAGGTCTGTTGTCTTGTGTAAGATGTTAGACAGTCGTATTCTTAAATCCGCATGTATGTATACGTTCAATATTTAGTCCTCTTTCTGGATTGAATGATGAAGGGCTATTGAAACAGCCCTGTAAGACCCAAGGGGTCATTATGTGTATAGATTTGCACAAAAGACTTAAGAGTCCTGAGTGCAGATGGACTTTGTAGACATTAAATGTCTCTGTAAAAGTATCTCTTTTGGGACGTCCTGTGCTTGTGCTGTTTGCAGCACCTATTGTGTATATGATGTAAATAAATAAAACTACGATGTCGTGGTTACGTCTTGAGTTTTGTTCTCTGTGCAGACTTAATGGGTAATCATTAGGAATGTGTGGATTCGTTTATTGCATTCACAAAATGAGTAAAAGAAAAATAAACTTTTAAAGTCAAAATGGTTTTCAAATTAAAACTACAATTAAAGGAAAACTGAACTTAAGAAACTTAACTAAAAACTAAAAGAATCCTAGTACTACTCAAAAATATTTAAACCCACCAGACTTTAACTTCAGAATCTAACCATAAACCACTGAATATCCTTTTTTAATCTCTGCCTTTTTCTTATTTTTCTATCCTCTGGTTTAAAAACAAAGTCCTTCAAATGTCCCCACCTTTTTGCTTCTTTTTAAAACTTATTTCACCAGTTTTTATAATTTGGATTTCTCTTTTATTTTTCAAAGTACATTTGCATATATTATTGAGGAAAAATTATTTAATTATTTTTGCTGTTGAATTTTAGTGGTGAAAAGCACCTCAACCCTACATGCCTGTTGAGTAGGGACTCTATAAAGATAGATTAATTTAACCTTACATATTGGTGTAAAAATAGCCTAGAGTGCGAATCAAACATCACCAAGGACATTTTATTAAATAATTAATTAATTACACTGTTTTATAAACGTGTCTGTATTGTGGGACAAATGTTTAGTTCATAAGCGCCACCTATAGACCTTATACAATTTAGCGCCTATGAAGCAGATGTTTGAGCGGTCTCTGCTGCCCCCCTCTGGTGAGTTAAAATACTGATACAGTTTCAGTTTCTACTGCACAATAACGTCTAATTTCACCTCTCTCAACGGTCGTAATATAATAAAGGCCGGAAGATAAACTGCATTCAAGTTTGCTTTACTTTGTAAAGTGCAGGCCAAGAGTAAGAGACTTTGTTAAATAATATTTTGATAAACTGGTCAACATTTTTACGGTCTCCATTACTTTCCCCTCTGAAAGAGTCCTGAAAGAGACACAGTGACCACAGCAGCTCGCGGACGCCGCGCCGGGGTAGTCTGCCTGAATTCTCTCTACATCACGCAAGGAATACAGTTGTAACACGACACAGTGAGTCCCGGGTAGCTCAAACCATCCAAACCATGTCGTCGCCGGGGATGCGGGAAGCATCATCCCACCTCCAGCTATGCAGGTATGACGTCCATGTTTAATTTTTTAATGTGCGGCGAAGACTGGACTGGTTGTCGGGAAATGTTGAGCAGAGCGCTGCTGCCTGCGCCGCCGTGTGACCGCTTGTTCACCTGGATGATAACCGCCGCATCGGGGCTCATCCTAACACAACATGTCTACTTTGTCCACGAAAATGCTGTCTTTGTTAAGTCTGCGTTCATCAACATGTATTCTGCTTAGCTTTACTGTAGCAGCTGTCCTTAGGATCTTAGCTGTGTGATGACCGACCTTAGCTCGGTTAGCACCGGGATGGGAAGCACCTTAACTGCCAAGGACAGCTCACTGTACTCTAAAAATAAAAAAATAAAGGGATATATTTTAAGAGAAGACGTAGACATTTCCTCTCCAGTGATTCTCGCAAAATAGTCGGACTCACTATTTGAACTCACGCCATTTATTTAAAGGAGTTATCCAGATGAACAGCATAGAAAGAAACAGTTATTCAGCATGACTACACTGTAATGACTGCTAATCTGATAGTCTGTGTATTAAAAAAAAAATCCCTTCTATGTATAAACCCAGCATGTAGGGTTGTAGCTACTCGCGTTCGCCTGTAGAGGTCGCTAAATGACTCACCCACAATATTATGACTCTCTAATATTCATCACATCGTCACTTCCCAGTTTACCTTCAAACCAACCAATGGTGTGCAGTTTTATTGTTTAACCTTACCAACGTCATAGTGTTTTAAAATTATTCAATACTGAGTAACTGTAAAATAATCTTTATTATTTATAGAAACAAAATAAGCATTGTACATAGCCTTGCAAAAGTATTCATACTGCTTGAACTTTTCACCATGTTGGTGTATTAAAAACACAAACCTCAATGTATCCTACTGTGATTTTAAGAAAAGACCTAGAATGAGAAGCGCATGATGAGGTGAAGTGGAATTAAAGTCATTCATGATTTTTCAAAACTTTGTTGTGCTTTTGTATTCAACTGTACTCTGATACCACTAAATGCAATCTAATCCACACAATAGTCTTCAGATGTGATCTTATTAATAAATAGAGCCTAATTATCTGGAGTTAACTGTCCCTATAAATATAGCTGCTTTGTGACAACCCCGTACGACATTCAGTCACAGATACATGGGGATGGCAGCGTCATGCTGTAGGAAAACTTCTCCTTAGCAGGGATTGGGAAACTGGTCAGAGTTGAGGGGGAGATGGATGGTTCTAAACAATTCTGGATGAAAACCTTTTAGAGGCTGAAAAACACTTGGAACTGAGGAGAAGGAATGCAAATGTGTTAAAATGGAATGTGCTAAAAGGAATGTGTTAAAATGGCTCAGTCAAAATCCAGAGTTCGATTTAATTTAGAATTCGTGAGAAGTCATCCTTGGGCTGTTTTGCAAAGAAGAATAGGCAAAAACCTCTAAATCTGCTAAGAGATAATCCAGCATAATGTTAGAAATAAAAAGCTGATAGACATGTGCCCTAAAAGACTTTCACCATGCATATTTTTCACTCTCCTTAAACATCATGCAATACTTTGTGTTGGTCTATGACATAAACTGTGATAGAGGTATGAATATTTTTGCAAGGCACTGTAAACTGACCATTATATGAAGCAGTTTTCTAAACACATCTCACTGAAAATAATCTTAAGAGTATTGATCAGGCACATTGTAACATCCCATTTAATGTTAGCCAGTCAGAACCTGAAATAATTTACACACAGCATTTACTTATGCAGAAACATCCAGATGATGCATGTATTAAACCTTTAGATAATCGAAGAATCAGCAAACTTACATGTGTATTGAATAGCTGGATCTGATCTTTTGCACTTTTTTGAAAACATTTTACCATGTTGTGCTCTACAGTGTTTTTACTGCATGTACTAAACAAATCTGAATGTTTGCTTTCGAAAGCAAAAACCCATCAGTTGTGGGCGTGGATGCAAATAAGCAAAAGTAGTAAGCTTGTTTGTTTGCAGGGCCTTTTCAGGTTCTCTCTGTCAGAAGTATCTGTCCAAATGGCTTTTGGGTTATACATTTTTTCTTTCAAGTTTAAGATATGAAATGAACCTATTAGCATAATTTTATTTCTGAACTGTCATCTAAATGTTTTGTACTCTTCACCTGTAAGATACAGAAATAACATAAACAATGAAAAGAAGAAAAACCTAAAAGCAAATGTTTTGCTGTCAAAATCTGGAGATGTTGATGACTCACTTCGTTTTTGTTTTTTTTAGAAAATGAAATTATGCACTGCAACAGTGTGCCCTTTTAACTCCCTCAGTAAATACTGTCAAAAATGTAAATGTCAGGTAAAATATGTAGTCACATGAAAACAGCAACTGAAGCATAGCAGGAAGAGATTGGACCCAATTTAGAGAAAAGTTTAGCCTGGTCCTGAATACTTCTGTGCTGTTGCTCTGGATGCACCCATCAGAGTTTTGTGGTCAGTTTCTGATCATGTTTGCAAAGCTGCCAAATTTTGACAATTTCAGTTTACAAAGAAGATTTAAGAAGGAACCAAGAGCGTTTAAAATATTTTTGTTTCACCTTCCTGTCATGAGCCGTCGTTGAATGTTTGTCTTAGGTTCAGGTACAATGTCATTCAACTTCTGTGAGAGTGCAGTTGCTGTGATCGGGGCTTGACTTTTAGCTCAGAACCAAGACAAAATAATTACAGAGTTGAAATTACCATATTATACCATATTATATTAGCCAATAATGCAATTATTGCTGTCAACTCTACCAACTGCAAATATCAGGCTGTTTCCTGAAGAATGTATGTGGATGGAGACAAAAACTACTGAGGTAGGGACTAAATGTCTAATTGGAAAAGGTCTTGATATGAGATTAGAATGACTGCTACAACATGATAAAAGTCCTAAAAACACACTAAAATACACAAAGCATTGTCCACCTTTATGCAGGAAATCCCCAAAAAATCATAACGTAGACCCTCAAGAACTTTAGAATGCACGAAACCCACTAAAAAAAGAACAACCATACTTTCAAAAGTAGGTGCAATAAAGTAGAAAAGAACAGTAAGCCGAGTTACCCAAACTTTAGCTTGAGGCTGTTCTTTTTGTTGTTTGAAAAAAACTCCAAAAACCAATCTGACATAATGAAAGAAAGAAATATGTTTATCTGTATGTCTGTTTCTCCTTCATGCCTCTTGAAGAGCCACCCATCTTTTACTCAGCTAGTTACAGTACAAAGCAAATTTTAACCACCAGTGCCTAGCTTTTTTCATGTCACCATGTGTCATTGTATGAGACATGTCCTGTTTTTCCTGTCACAAAGATGTTGTCCTGGTGACGGCAGACTTTGTCCATTGACAGGTGTGCTTAGATCCAGTTTGTTTGGGCTCTGACTCGTTTAAGGCCACCTTGAGGTTTAGCCTGCATGACATCACTTGTAAGAACACTGTCAAAACCTGAGATCACAGCACCAGGAAATATAAAAATCAGGCAGCAGGAAGGCTTCCAAAGAAGAGAGAGTCAGGCAAGGTGTGAAAATGGATAGTAAAAGTGGCAGCAGATGAAGTGGATAAAACAGTAGCACTAATGGAAAAGCAGAAGCCGAGTCAAAGTCAACCAGTCTGCAGGGATGTCTGTAAAGATGGGGCAGCTGGATCTGTGGTGGGAACCAAATTTCAACTCAGCAGGTACTTTATTGCACCGAGACATAAACTTTTCCGGTTGTATACTTCATTTTAAACACTCTTCGCGTATTAATAAAAAAAACTACTTAAAACCTTAACTTTTGACTGATCTTGAATTTCAAGCAATATTTTAACAGCCAAACAAAACTTGTTACTCTCAAGATTCGAATTTTAAAGTCAACACCCATATCTAGATCTTCTGAATGAGTCTCTCCCACACACCACCACTGATACCGGATACAACAGCTGTTAAACGCTGTCCTACAGAAGAAGTGCTACGACAGAAAATGTCATAAAAGATAATCCGACTCATGAGGTTTCACAACACCAGTTTTTATTACTGTTCCGTTTTCCTACCCTGCAGTGTGTATGACTGTGTAAGTCATACACACTGCGGAGTTTTTTCTGTGCTGAAGACTAACTTTTCTTCTCCGTTTTACAAGAAGTCTTCTGCACTTGAGTAAGAAGCAGAGTGACTGCAGTGTTTTATGGAAGCTAAACCACATCACAGTATGAGATTAAGAATGGCGTTATGACGTGGATTTCCTTTCATTACTGATTGCTTTCTTTACTGTTAAGCATGACTGTCTTATTCACGAGATTAGTCAGGCCACAGGCTTGTTTGGTCTGACTTTGTGACTTGTTAGACCTGTCTAGGACACATACTTTTGAACTGATGATGATCCTGATATGCTGTTATAAAGAGTATGAGTAGTTCTTTAACTATAACAGCTGTAATGAAGAAAAAAAAAAAAAAGTTCTTATAAGACTGTGCAGGATACTTTCTCCTGTTTTACTTGTTTCTAGCAAAGAAACCCATCAAGAACACAATAACCTTGATCAGTTTCAGTTGTGACTAATCACTTATGGGCTGGGAGTTTTTCTTCTTTTTGTCAGACAGTAACCGACTGCCATTTGATTTGATCCATGCTAACAAAATATAGTCAAGCTTTAGGATTCTCACAGAATGAAAACTTAGAGTAAAATATCACAGTTTATTGGCATCATGATATTTGCACAAAAATTTCAAACAAAAGCATGGTTGTTAAAGGAGAAAAATAATTAACTCCAGTGCTGCAGAAACAACACTAAATATTGGTTGTTAATGTTGTAATCTTTTAATCTATTACTTTTATTTATTTATTTGGATTTTGACAAAAACTTAAGCAAACATAAGTAATAAGGTTGGCTATTTAACAGACATTAATGAGTGTGATGGGTGGTGCTCGTTCACTTTCAACACTCGCTCTGTTAGTGTTTTTTACTATGAAACAGCCAAATTTGTCTTTGTTATGAATGAGGAAAAAAGTGTATTAATCTTCTTTCAGCCAGTTGACCGGGAGTGTGCAGAAACATGTAGGGGAGGGGCAGCGATGCATTACCCTATGCTCCATTCAACCAGAGAAAACTCGGGCCATTCTGGCCCTTTTTGCGACATCTCATTTAAAGAACTAATTAACAGCATGAAAAATGTTTTTGCATTTTTTGAAACCATAACTTTATAAAATTTCGGTATGCCTTGAAACTGGTAACCGCCCCATGTTTATCTGTAGCTTTTCAACAGGATACAACAACGTCAGCATTCGTCAGTACCCCTGGTAGAGGTGTGGATATATATCCTGGATGAAGCAAACCGTAACCAGGTTACAAAGGTCCTCATACCAACTGCTCTCATATGAATTTCTGAAAAAATTCAAATACATAAGAAAGTTGCGTGGTAATATGTACATTTATGGGTTAATTCTGTGATATTAAACAATCACACTAATGACATGTCTGGTCTGTTGTACAATAAATACAAATAAGCAAACACAAAATTCCACAGAGTGCACATGTTAGGGCAGGTTTGCTCAACACAACCTAACTGCGTGATTAACTTTATTAAGTCACGACTGCATTCTCCATCAAAGTGAACAGGCCACATTAATCAAACAGAAACCTGGGTTTGTATAACCTTTAACCATTTAGCTTTTATATGTATGTGTATGACAAGGGGGTTTTGTGTGTGTGTGTGTGTTCACTGTTAAATAACAGCAGCAATTCTAAGTTTTTTTTACACACTTTACTAGGGATGCCAAAAATTGTGGTGGGGTGCTGTATCTTAATCCAAAATGATTTAGTAATGCAGACATGTTACCATCAGATTCAGACACATGCTCTGTTGCTTTGCTGCAGGATTATGCTGCCGGATGACGCCAATATTATGGGCAACGTTCATGGCGGCATCATCCTCAAGATGATCGAGGAAGCTGGAAGCATTGTCGGCACGAGACACTGCAACACACAGAATGGAGTAAGCACTGACCATATTTAGTCCTTATTATTTTTATTCCAGTAAGGAACTTTGTGGAATGTTCTTTGTAACCAACACAGACTAAATCACCAGTTTTTTACACTGCTGCCTTCATGTCAATGTCCTTGCAAGCAGAGCAGTCACTGAGCTGTCACCGTTGCAGGCTGATGAGGCCAGAGAAGCTTGCAGGGGCTGAGCTCAGGAACATGGAATTATTTTTACACTTTCCACCTGAGCATAAGGATGTCTGACAAAGTTTTTAATTGTTTTCAGAGCTAATGAAGGTAAAACAACCGATGAAACAGCAGGGTGTAACTGGGTTTGTAAAATTTGCATACTGTTTTTCGAGCACACATTTAATCTGTGTTGACCAGATGTGGAGGTGTTGGCGATTTATGTTGAATTTGGCAATTTTGCTTTACAGGAGTGATAATATTGAATTTTGCCAAAAACTCCCTAAAATTTATCTGAAAATTTCTGTTGCTGATTTTATTTCCTGATATAGTAACATAACTTTGAGATATAGAAATTATTATTAGAAGTTGGACTTCAATGCTTTGCTAAAATATACTGGGACTATACAAGAACTTTTCCAGTGTTTTCATTGTTAATTATTATTTAACCGCATAATTAGAAAAATGACTTGTCCTTCATTCTTCTATCTGTATTTTTTTTTTTTTTTTTTTTTTTTTTTTTTTTTTACCTTTCTGGTTCTCTTCTGTAGGATCGTTGTTTGGCAGCTCTGGTTCGGGTGGAGAAGACAGAGTTTCTGTCCCCTGTGTTCATCGGCGAGGTGGTCCATGTCTCCGCTGAGATCACTTACACCTCCAAGCACTCGCTGGAGGTTCAGGTCAAAGTCATCGCTGAAAACATTTTGACAGGTGACTCATCTTGACACTGACATTCAGTAAAAGAACATGTACATGCCATTTAGAAAAGGTCAGAGACATTAAATTCAAACCAGCCTATAAATTACATGCTACTGTACTTTCTAAAGCTGCTAATGACATCACTTTATATTCACAGACATTTTATGTCTTTGTGGTGCTGTAACAATCATGCTGGGAACAAAAACAACATGAAACAGTCAAGTGCTAAAGGATTTAAAAACAGAAATACACGCGCACACACATAAATACCCTCCACCTGAAGTAAGATACCATTATTTTACCAGGGTGAAAGCTTTCGATCAGCATTCTAAAGTTATTTTATTGTAACAGAAAGCCAAAAAAAATTAATTCTAATATAGATGGAAGGATAAATTATCATTGCATGATAAAAATGTATTAAATTTTCTAACGCTGCTCCACTGTTCAGGGTACCGTAGGTTGGAGTTTATATCAACAAGACAAGAGGCAGAGTGTGAATGTAAGCTCAAAATGTGAATGTGAGTGCAGAATTTATTCCAGGGCTTAGTCCCTAAAAAAAGTGTTGAAAAAAATTGAGTCAGATGGTGTAAATTGTGGCCATTTTAGGTGAACTAACCTGTGCTTTAATAACTACACAAACTACATAAACAAACTTAATCTTTTTTGCTTGCAATCATTCATAGCATCTTGGAAGGCCAGCAATAACATAATCCTGTCCAGACCAATCACAGTAAACTTTCCAAAAGATGCAATACTTAACTTTTTGTTGATTAAACAAGGAGAAATGATAATTGCATACAGTGAGCTGGAATTACCCAGACTGTGGCCATTACGTGAAAATGGTGCTTTTTCTTTCTGAAAAATTTGTTGGTCTATGTTCAGAATTTTTAGGATGGATTGGGTGATTTTATTTTATTTTGTTTGCAATGAAATAATGTAGAAGGCATACAGCACAGTTTTGCAAGCAACATACATAAAAATGGGAGGTGGTGCATCAGGTAGCAAGTAGACCAAGAAAAAAAATCTAAATAGATATCTGAGTGATGAAAAGTTTTAATGCAGGATTAAACCAATATTATTTATTAAAAATAAATATAGAAAGAAAGAATGTGTTACACTTCTACTCTAAACCTACACGAGTTCTGGGGTTAAATGGCCTCAAAAAAACATGTTCAGCCTTAAGGCTTTAAACTTTCGCAAAGTTTCTGTAGAGGAGCGTTGGATCTCATTATTGTCTGAACAATTATTATCTGTACCTTAAGTATGCTGCACACAATAATTTATGTCTTTATTATGTAAACCACTGATTTAACCCCTTTTTTTCATTGAGGTTGCGATCTGCAGAAGATGCTGCAAGCATCTTTAAACATTTGCTGAGTTTGTGGCAGCAAAGAGCCTGATAATTTAAGAAATGAAAGGCAGCAGTTTATTTTCCTTGCGGTGTTTTTACATAGCACTGTTGAGATTCTAAATGCATGGCATTTTATTTATCATCCACTCATTAATATGAACAGTTGAAAATCCATGTTTGGTCAGTAGAGGGCAGCAAATCTTATTTATTAAGTTAATGAGTCTAGATATGTAAAAAAAAAAATAGGCTTAAAAAAGCTGAAACTGCTTTAAGAAGATACTGCATTGCGCACTACAGCTTATTGTAGGGCTATATGCTACATAAGCCAAAAACACACATACACGTTTACAGGCATACGCACTTCCCCTGAGTAAAGCTGCACGTACAGTAAGTCCCCATTGGACTGAGTGTTACATATGAACCTTTAAATATTAGCTGGACAAAAAAAGCAAACTAAGCTGCTCATCTGGTATTTATATTAAAGTGTGTTTTATCTGCATTTACACATGAGACAAATGTTAATTATTCAGCTTATTAAGGTGTTTTTGGAACATATGGTTGAATTTTTGCATAAAAGTTGCAAATATCGCTGACTTTATAGCTTAGTTTCAAACTATGTTTGGTGGTTGGGTGTAATTAAAGAGGGTAAGAAATAGATTCAGTATGCAAGAAAGGGTGAGAGGGAGACTGAAACAAGGAAATGAAGGGAAGCAGAAAGGCAGATGGAAGTAGCAAGCTGGCATGGAGAAATTGAAAAGAAGAAGAAATATTGGAAGTAGGGAATTATGGTATGATAGATGAGAAAAACGGACTTGTGAGAAACTAAAGAAGTATCCCCTAGACGGCTGTTGCCATAGCAACAGGCTCATAGTGGGTTGGTTGGCTCGTTGCTGGGCCCGAGTGCTCATTGATGGAGGTGGAGGCAGAGATATGAGGTGACAGGTGGAGAGCGGTGGGCATACATGCAGGCATCAGCAGGGACAGCCCTCTGTGGCCTTGACAGGAAGGACCCCTGAATGGCAGAAGATGAGCTTATTGAGTGAATTCATTCAAGACATGGATTGAGTTTCAGAACACAGGCAACCATAGTATTTCTTTAAACAGAAACATTTTTGAGAACATTTAATATCAGAAGAAGTACCCTGAAAATATGAGGATGTCCTGTTGCATCTGGTGCTTCTTTATGGCTGTTCTCACCCACAGTCCTCTCCACAGTCTAAGATTTATCAAAGTGCCTTTCACATTGTTATAAATAACCTTGAACTGCTAAGAGAATAGCTCGCTTAGCATAAGATTTGTATGGATATTCTAGCTCAACATCCATCATTATGACATACTGTCTATATTTCAAAAACTTATTGCCTGAGAGTTTGCAGACCATCTGAAATCACTCCTGTATCATAATGACTCACTTATATCATACTGGAGCAATCGAGAAATCTCTTGTTGCCTGTATTAAGGTAAAAAGATGCCTTTATTTAAGTTAGTTGTTTTCTGAACTTATGATACATAATAATATATTTTTTAAATCACTTAAGCCTGATAGCTGCTGTTATATTGTTTTCTATCTCTCCATGTTTGTTGGCATGTCAAAAACTCTGTTGAAAGAACAAGGCAGACACACAATAGTGTGAAAAGGGTAAAGGCTGTTTTGTTTGGCCTGGTAGAAGTGGCGCTATAGCTGATTGAATTTGTTGATATTTTTCAACGTTATATTCTCAAATATAAAGGTAGTGATTATGGTTTTAAGAATGGTTAGAATGGGACAAATTTGTTTTTAGACATAAATATCACATGTTGCTGCTTTAGGAATACTGAAGGTCACTATTTTCATATCAGCAAAGATTATGGTGCACATATTGTTAGTTTTTGTTTTTTTTTTTTAAATTGAGATTATTTCCAACAATTCCTGTTCTCTTTATAATACGAGAAAAGTACACAAAAGTGCTTGTCTAAACAAAAAGAAAGTGGATTAATCTAAGGTGTACATCCTTAGTCAGTATTATGTAGATAGGCTCAGCCCCAGCTTGTAAACACAGGGGCCACTGAGGTGAGAACCTCTGGGATATACTTTTTAAGCTGTGTTGACCAAAACACAGCATCTGCAATGACATTTATTCTTATAACAGCAAAACAAGTTATACAGTCCTAATCCATAGCAGCTACATCTAGGGGTGCGCCAATTGCAGTTTTCTGGCAGATCACTAATCACCAATCTTTAAAAAGCCTGAATTGCTGATTCCGATTTTTGTTGATAATGATTTTTTTGCCTGAATAGTTGCTAAATATAGCGACAAAGCTTCTAAGTTGGCAACAGTGTGGTGACTGTTGTCAACCGTGCACATGCAGAAGTATCCTGGTGGGCGGTTCATTCAGCCCTCTCTCACGGCAGAGGAAAAGGGGACAGTGGCTGATTTTCAGACCTTTGCGGGGGTAGATAGGATTGGTGGATAAGATCGGTTTCACGTATCAAGTATCGGCCCAAGTTATAGCATGAGGCAGTAAAACAAATATTCCAAATATTTGGAAAATATTTGCACCTGTGCCAAACAGAGGACAAGAAAAGGGGCTGCAGCTTTGTGCTGATTTAGGTCATATGTACAGAATAGGAAGTGGGTCATATCTGAGTGTTTGGTGTATGTATGGAGACATGCTTGTGTTTGTGTGAATACATTCAAGTTGAACCTATTTATGTGTCTGAATGCATTTCTTTGTGTTCAAGCCTTAGTGGTATGTGCCCTTTTTGGTGTGTGGTCATGTCTCCTAAACATGTAAAACATGGATTTATTTTATGATCTGCACTTAGATTCATCATTTTGTGACATGTGGGCTTTACATATGCAGGCGCATGTTTTTCATCAGCGTTTGGCCCTTTAAAAGGTTCCTGCAGGGCCGAGGGGGAAGAAGAAGAAGATAACGGGAGCAGACATTATTTGCTTCTGTCATGTCGGCTTAGCGTCAGGCCTCGCACACTGTGGCCCAGTCAAATACGGATGCACAAGTGGATGTACCTGCACACACGCCCTGACAGAACACGCGCACGTTCCCCATCGTGCTGCTGAAGCACGCGGATGAGTGGGGAGTGCTAGGAGGAACAGGGGGCACACAAGGAGCCTGAAATGCTGACACGGTCGACACAGAAAAAAGTCGCACTTCCACACATCCTCACACCCACACAGCTGCACTCTAAACAGACATTCCCTTTCTTATTAAAATAACCAGGATTGGCCCAATTTTACACATTCAGGGCCAGACTTGAATATGTGTATTTTCATGCAGAAGTTTGTATTTAACAGTGTTCCTTTGTACAGCCGTGAGGGGTTTTTTGGCTTAAATGTGACAGTAAGACTTGTATATAGTGTTTTTTGCACATACATCTTTGCGTTTATGCATTTATGTTTATTTTCTGGGTGTGTGTGTGTGTGTGTACACACACTTGCTATTGTATTTAGGATCATTTCTGGCATCTGGCAACACCAATGGGCCTTAGGGGGACCTAAGGGACCAAAGGTTAGTCCTAATATGGTGGACCCCCTTGTTTAGGATTAGGAGTCAGTTTTAGAGATAAGGTGTGAATTAGGTTTTGGTTAAGGTTAGGGGTAGGAATATACTAGTATTGGTTAGGGAAAATGTCTGTGTTAGGCATATTTTCAGTTACTAAAATGAATGGAAGTCAATACAAAGTCCTAATATGGGTAGAAATACAAACGTGTGTGTGTGTGAGAGAGAGAGAGAGAGAGAGAGAGAGAGAGAGGCAAAGTGTCCAGGTTCCACAGTCAGTCAGGCAGCATCTCGTCAGGCGGGCTCGGTCACAGACCCTCAGGGTAAGATTGCCTACTGTGGGCACGAGCCGTGATGATTGTCCCCGTTGGGGGATCGCACATGCGCACTGGCACACGCATGTGCAGTCACAGTCATGCCACAGTGCTGAGAGATTTGCTTGTACCCACCCATGTACAAAACTGTCTTAGGACACACAGATACCTCAAGTAATGCACACACACCTTTCTAGAGCACTGCATATGCACATAGCACCCATAGACACCCAGATCTGCTCTGCACACAGATGAAAAACACAAATTGTTTATATAATTAGAGGTATTTGTGCTCTATGTGGTGCAGGCACTTTCAAGCACAGATTTACATAAACATAGAATAACCAAATCTTGCCCCATCAACACACACACTGACTCTTAGAGACATAGCTGAGAGAAATGCATTGTGGGTTGAGACTTAATATTCTGTAAATGTGACAGCTTTTGTTCTTGAAACACAACTACAGTTAACATGTACTGTTTCATGCTCACATGAATCCATTTTGCATTTTTTCCATATTGCAGCAGCCTAGGTGTTTTTGTAATATATTAGAGTGCAAGTTCTGGTGAGGACTCAGTTATTCCACATTTATTCCCACTTAAAATTACACCTAGACATATCACATCAGTAGCACATGATTACAACATCATTACTCAGCATTTTATCGGAGATGTGACCTGCTTAAACCTCAGACATTTTGGTGTGCTCTTGACTATCGAAATGAGAGTGAACACCATGGTTAGATCAAAAGAAGCCTTTCTGAAGCCTTCAGAAAGAAGATTATGTGCTAAGGGATTTAAAGAGGTCTCAAAAGGATTTGAAATCAGCCATTTAAATCTTTGGAAAATAGTCTAAAAGTGGAGGATATTCAGAACATCTCCCAAGAAGCCCAGGCCTGTTTGTTCTGGCAAATTCTCCCTGAGAGCAGACTGCAAGATGCTAAAAGAAGTCTCTAAAAACCCTAAAATGTAATCACACGTTCCACTGCAGGCTCCCCCTACTGCTAATACTAAAGTGCATGCCTCTACTGTCAGAAAGGCTACTCAGGTTTAACTTTCATAGGAGGAGTACAAGAAGGAAACCTCTGCTATATAAGAAATACATGAAGGTCAGACTAAAGTTTCCTGATAGAACATAAACAAAGACAAAGACTTCTAGTGTTGTGGTCTTTAGGCAGATCAGGACACAGGATATGTTTGGCATAAATGAAACACAGGATTCCCAGAAAAATAACCTCATATGTGACTGGCCATGTCAAAACCATGAACAAGTCTCCTTTTCAGTTATTTACAGATTCTGAAAGTGTGAATTCTTAGCTTACCAATGATGTTGAACACATGGAAACAAAAAAAAAAGAGAAGATATGACCATTTGAATGTTGGCACTCTGGATTCTAGATTTCTGAAAAAACAGCTCACAAAGTCACAGAAGAATTGTCCCAAAACCTGCTGAACAACTTGAGGGTATCAACAAAGGCTGTCCATTTACTGTGTTTTCTCAACTATATTCGCTCTGGACTATAAATTGCATTAGTCAAGAAGAGGAAAAAAACATATATAAGACTACTGGAGTATAAGTCACATTTATTCAGAAATTGTTAAATGTGAGGAGGATCTTCTCCGTGTTAATGATATGATTTGGTAACACATTGTGTTCAGCTGCTTTTCAACAAACTCACGGAAACTGTCGACTTTGGCCTTGAAGTCTGTTGGCAGTTTCTGATGCACCGATGTCCGTGCTCTAAATAAGGGGGGTTAGGAACGACTCTGCGAAGTGCGCAACAGGGCAGAGCAGAGACACATGTAAATCCGGGGTGATAGAGAGGCAGTTGAGTTGCATGAAGTGGTAACACCAAGAAGGTCCGACTGCAAAGTCATTTATATTCATCTCCGTGGCAACTACCAGGGTGGGGAGACGTAACTGCACTGTTCACAAGCCTCAACAGGTGTTTCAGCAGTTTCGAAAGGTAGCACTGACAGATAGACATAGTTATCTAGATGCGCTACAGTAGGAAACTCTGACGAGGTAGCACAGATTGTCAGAACACCGACAGCACGTTCTTTATGTATCCAACTGTGGACTCGTTTCTCCAGCTCTGGTCATCCAGCCTTCAGCCCGTGATTAGCTTTCCTTGCAGCTGCAGACAGTAATGTCTAATCCTTGGTTCATGTCTGTATAAAAAAAAAAAAAATAAAATAAAAAAAAAATAAAAAAATAAAAAAAAAAAAAAAAAAAAAAAAAAAAAAAATATATATATATATATATATATATATATATATATATATATATATATATATATATATATATATATATATATATATATATATATATATAAAAGTTGGCCCTGACTATAAGACGCAGGACCAGCCAAACTATGAAAAAAAAATGCGACTTATGGTCTGGAAAATACTGTACATTATTTTGGAATAATCCGACACCCCAGCATTGACTGTCAAGTAGTGATGGGCTTTATGGCTGTTTGAAGGGAACAGAATCCTCAGGATCATTTCACTTTAAAGATCCTTTAAAAAGATACATTTTTGAACATTTACATTTTTCGAAGAACAAGCCATTTTATCCATAACATCGTTTTTATAAGTGAAATTCACAAAAAAAGTAGAATCATTTGTATGAAGTAAAATTAATATTTGTTCAAATGTTACAAAATACAACCACAGTATGCTCTTGCAGAAAAAAGAGCCGTTCAAAAGAATCAAATCACTTGTAAACATCAAGTCACTACTCTCAACAGGAATGACTTGAAACAAAACTTCAAAAGTGAGTTTTTTTCCTGGTGTATCTAGTTAGAAATATATATTTTTTTTAGGAGTTTTCAGCTTTTGTTTCATTTTCCAATAAGCTGTGAGCTTCTGTCTTTTTAGCCTTTGTCATGAAGTCGTCTGTGAACCCTGAACTCCTGTGAAATTAAATCCTGCCTAAATACACGCTGGAGGGTCTCTCAGCTGGCTGGGGAACAGCTTGGGATTCCCTCAAATAAGCAGAAGAAAACAATAAATATAACATGATAGACAATGTTTTCTTCATTTAGATTGTTGAGCTAATATTTTTTTTAACTTACATTTATATCCAAAGAAAATTATGAGCAAGAAAAAATGTGGGCAAATCCCTTGAATATAGAAAAAAAATCTGAAGGCATATCTGAGATTTGCAACAGGACCTGCAGTGGAGCTAGTGTTAGGATGAACTGCTCTGGAGTTCGTCAGTTTAGGAGCTGCTTTTGTCCCACAGTCGGTGTAAATTTAGTTTGAGACATTAAGTGCTGACAAAAGTGTTTTTTTTTTTTCTTCTTTCTTTAAACAACCAAAAGCACTCAGAGTCTAAAGTATACAGTCATGTTTAAATTGAGTATTGGAAATTCACAAAAAAAGCTCTGCCATTAAACTTTTCCTGCCCACATGATTAATCTCTTCCTATCAGGCTGCAACATCTCACAGGGGGACCATAGTAAAGTTAAAAGTAAAATAGAGCCTTGGCACAGTGCAATGGAAAAATCTTTGGTTTTGATCACTGAGACTGAACACCAGGAATGATCCTCTCTGTGCTATATCCAATCCTGGAACATATTGTCCAGGATGGAGGACAAAAATAATTTTTTTCTCCTCTGTGAAAGAATTAAGAGCAGTGAGTAGGAGACAAAGGGGGAAACAAAATGGCAGTAAAACCCTTTGAGGTGAAAGAGACAGAGGAGGGCAAGAGGCGCAAGACCATAGATCAAAGATGTTCAGGTAGCAAGTCTGATCAAAGTGGTTGAGAAGAGAAATTGTGCTTTTAGGTATTTTCAGGAATAGCATGATGTCATGATTGATGCTTTAAACTTGGATTAAAGGGGATTGAATATGGGATAATCCATGCCGGAGGGAGTCTTTCTCCACATAAGCACCGTCCCTTTAAATAGCCTCTCTGGTTAATCTTTGGTGTTGTTTCTCCTGTTTTGGTTAGTCTGAGTTTAATTTTTTCTGTGGAAGCTTCTGTATTTGTATCTGTATTTGTTTTTCATTCTTGTTCTTGGTTTCTCTCTGAGTTGATTTTGCATCTCTGTCATCTTTGCTAATGTCCTCACTGTCTGTGATCTTGTTTCTGATTGCCAACTCATTACTTATTCTTGTCCTGCTTAACCCATCTGCCTCCACTCAAGTAACACCCCCGCCTCCCCACCCCCGCCCCACTTCAGTACATATACTTCTTGGATGGCTCGGTTTTTTCAACATTTTTCAAATGTTCTTGTCTGTTGATTCTTATGTAGTGCTCCTTTTTCATCCTAAAGATTTAGTGTTATATTACTATGCCTTATCTTTGGAAGCTTTTTTTTTTTTTTTTTTTTTTTTTTTTTTTAAATTTCAACAGAAAACTCCAACGAACAGTCTAAGAAATGTGTATTTTTCCCTTGGGTCATAGTTAATGGTAATACTAGAGTTACACACCAAATTTCTGCATTTTGTCTTAAGTTAAAAAATGCTCATAATTGCAAAGACTGAATACTTCCTCGACATTTTAGATATTTGCATGTAGACTTTTTGATAAGGAAGAAAATTGGGCATGTGAGGTCTGTATAGCAAACTACATTAAAATAACAGATTATGTTTTTACTTAGAGTTTGTAACAAATTGCGAGCACCCAATATCTTACCTGGAGTGGATGAATCTAGGAACATTTTTATTTTGGACTGATGCAGTTTCCCCTGGAAATTAAGCTTATCCCTACTAAAAGCAGTGCTAAGACCAAAGCAGATTTAGGACATTTTAAAAGCTGCCGATATTGATTTTAGCTGATTTTTCTTTAATAATAATAATAATAATAATAATAATAATAATAATAATAATAATAATAATAATAATGCTGAGGTGAATGGAGGAGGTGGTCTCCCTCCTGCATGTGAGTTTATAATTGATTACTTGATTTTTTTTTTTTTGGCACATAACACAATTAAGCTATACTGATTAAGTTTACATCTGGTAGGATAGTTTTGTTTCCACTGCTTTAATAGCTAAGACAAATCAGGTTATCCTGTGCCACAACAGTGGTCTTTTTATTGATGTAGTGCATCACGTTGTGAATTTTTATTGTGTTTTAGATTCTGAGATGATATTTGAAGTAAAGCAGATTAGGTATATAAATCGTATACGCAGAAATGACAGAAATCACAAGTATGAACGTGTGCTTATATGAAATCCGCGTTCAGCTAAAGAGCTGCTCAGGTAAAGCTACGAAGCCACTCGGTACTTTTCGCTTTTCACTTAAAACAAATCAAATACACAACGCAACAACTCCAAAACACTCCCGCAGAGAAGTTGTGATCAGCACAATATGCCACAGTAACATGGCGATTTTTGTTTCACTAATGCTAGATACTAAAGGTAGCTCATTTGTTTCAAAAGTGCAAACATTTTATCTTGAATTTAGCAAATAGTGATGGGTGGTACTTCTGTGTCTGCCACTGTCCGTCAGCACGTTTTGCATAGAGAGAAATTAATTCCTCCAAGTCGCCGTCTGTCTTCTTTCTGTAGCCGACATATTCCCATACGCCAGACTTTATTCCTTTAGACTGGGCGCGTGCGCACGGGGTTGTCAGGGGGTTGTTCGGGGGACTTGCCTGGACTTACAGAGTTGTTATGGAGGGGTGTGCGGGGGGAGGGGTGACACTGCAGCTAGACATGAACGGTGGGATTTGACCTCCACTTTATCTCTGATCAGACATAAAAACAACGATACCGCAGGAACGGTATGATGGAAAATTTCAGTGGTTTTGAAACCGTATACCTTGAAACCGGTAACTGGCTGCCTGCCTAACATGCCTGAGTGGGTCACAAGTCAGCGTGGTCACCAGCCGATTTCTCTGTCCATTTCTACTTCACAGTAATTTGTAACATAAAATGACTTGGTTCACTTTACTCTAGATTCAAACGAGGATCTAATGCAGTTGTGACTGTGGGTAAAATATTTATGAAACAGCACTGGCGGTAACTGCTGTCAAAATTTTTAAATTGAAGTTGTTTTAAAACGGTAGCACTCTTTTTTTGCCTTGGCCCTGCTAACTAACATGTTCATAATCACTCTATCAAACCCCGCTACAAACTTCAACAGGGTCTCTTCAAAGGAGATATGTGCTGACCATGTGTGCTTTTATAATGATCAGGAAAGAAGCACCTTACATAGGAATGTTTATTTATTTATCTTTTTGATCATGTTTTGTTTATGGACTTAAATTTAAGGATAGTTGTATCTTGTAAGACTTGGACTAACTTGAAAACCAAACACATTCAGTCAGTGGAAATTTCAGAGAGCAGATTTGTGAGACTTCTGTTCTGGGGGAAATGCAGCCAAAATCAGATCTATAAATTATTTAGTAATCCTAAATAAGTAAACCAGCTGCCTGTTCTGCCATCTTTTATGAGTGAATTAATTTTATTTTTCTGTTATCACATGTAAAGTTAAATTCTAACCATGCAGGAGTTCTTTCTTAAAGACAACACAATTTTTCCTTTTCAGGGGTTATTTTTCCTTTTGCCTAAGAGGTTTTGTAATCCAAAGTGATAATTAATCCCTCGAGCATAGCAAGGAGGAAGTTTTGTTGGGGACATTGTGAAGGATAAAGGATGAAGTCAAAGCGATGTCATGCTCAAACATCTACATTGTCTTCATGTGCTGCAGAGGGATTTAACATTCAAAGCCAGCTCCCTGGCTCCACTTTGGTCAGAAAAGGTCATCAGTCGTTCTGGGAATGCTTAATTCTGGAGATTCTCCCTTTGTCTTCCTTTTCATTCCTTGCCTTCCTCCCTTGATTGCAAGCACAATTCACTTAAAACTTCCAGCAGGAGCTAATAATAGAACAGAGCTGCTCAGCACTGGGTCGAGTCGAGGATATGTAAATATGCCTCTCTCACTCCTGTGGGCAACTTCCTGGTTGTTGGCAAGGGTTTGAGCCAATGGGAAGAGGAGTGGGAGAGAAGTGTGGTGGGCATGGCAACGAGGCCCAGCTGCCTTCTCAGTTTTAACTTCAGTGTACAATATAAGCAATGACCTGTAGGGTACTCTGTTCCCAAGAGTTTTTTGTCAAATGCTAAACACACAGCCCTTGATGCTTCTCAGATGATCACAGGCCACAAAAATGACACTATTATTCCTGATACTATTCCTGATTTTTTCCCCCTTGTTTCTGAGAGATACTTAATTAGGATCCATGTAGCTGAAGTATGCATTATGTTATGAACCACTTTACATTAAGGCAACCTTTTTTTAAAATTATGCACAAATACTTTTTAATTAGGTTATTAGTTTGGTTGTAGCCAATCAAACATATTATAGGACATGCTATTTGTGATCTATGTTTAAAAATCACTTTAAAGCCTGCCTTATGGGCATTAAAAATATACAGTAAATGGGTTGATGTTTAAAGTTGGCTTCAAAGTGTAAAAGTGTGTCCTTAAAACAAATATTATACCTGTGTCACAACATTGTTCTCATACCATTATTTTGGGCTGCCCAGTAGTATTATTATAATTCCATGCCTGCATAAAGGTGGCGTCAGCTATAGTATGATAGTATTATATTGCATGGTAGCAAGATATTTATACCAAGATTTAAAACAAAATTGTATAAGATGATCTAATTGCTTTTTCCATTATTAGTCCCTTCCAAAACATTTATTTTTACATATACTCCAACAAAATTATAGAATAAACACCCAAATTTAGAAGGAGTTTTCAAGTGCTTACTGTGCAGAGTATTGTAAATTTTTACCGTTTTTCATAAAGAAACGCAAGCTGATAATGGCTGGTTTAGTCAGATGACCAGAACAGGTAGCCAACCTGCCTACATTAATTAGAACAATGGGTGGTGGTCCTGTAGTTCTTTCAGCCAGCTGATAGGCAATGTGCAACAATGGCTGGGGGAGGGGCAGTACTTTGTTAATCTATGCTCTCTGGAGAAAACTTTTAATCAGTCCAATGCTTTCTCTGGTAACTGACTTTAAAATGTAAAAGTGGTATGATGGAAACTCTTAGCGCTTTTGAAAGCGTAGCTTTTAAAGGAGCAGTATCATGTAAAATTGACTTTTTTGATCTTTACATCATGTTATAATGTTATTCCCTCATTAAAACATACCTGGAGTGTTGCTTTGATTTTTTTCATGCATGTTTGAGAAATCCTTTAATCTCCTGTGGCAGCCATTCAGCTGTGCAAAACGCTCGGTGGCACCATGCTCCTCCTTGGAGGTGCAGTTTCTAAGCTTCTGAGCTTCCGCTTCACACAACACCTCTCCTCCCCGACTTCCCCACTCATCTCCTTCAGACCAGCCAGCAGCAATTAGCAAACACCTGGTGGAACTGCGCATGTGCTGAGCTCATTATACAAGCTACTTCTCAGTTCAGTGCTGGTAAAAACATTGTGAAAGGTTAATAGATGAATGATGTTGTGATGACTTCCTGAAGGTGGAGTGTTGGAAAGAGCAGGACTTTCTTAAAGAGACAGAGGCCCAGCTTGAAGGCGTTAAATTATGAAGTCAAATTTCTTTTAAGTCATATTTGATATATACAGAATTTTATAACAATGGAAGGTAACATATTTACTTGATCGTGCATTAAAATGATTCTTTGTGGCTGGAAAACACATAATACTGCCCCTAAAAGACTTTGGTACACTTGAGCCTGGTTACCAACCCATACCTACCTACATACACAGAACATTAGCATGGCAAAAAAAAAAAAAAAGTTTTAAAGAGTTTGTATAAAGGCTGCAAAATATATTTCCAGTCCCCACCATGTCACCTGGCTGGCATCCATCTAGCCACATATATTGTTCAAATGCAGAATGTACATGCAGAAAACCTGAAAATAATACTTCTTCAAATTTTGCGTACATTCAGTCATTTGCAATTGTCATAGTTCACACACTGATATTGTGATCACAATTGCAATTCAATATATTGTGCAGCTCTAGTTTGGACAAACCTCTCAGATTGCATCCAGACGTGGACATATAACTACAGTATCAGGAAAGGTGATTTCTAGATAGATTCTTATTTCTGTAATCTGTGTGAGTTGGATTCCTTTTCAGAACAGGATCCTTAAATTAATAATGAAATTCACATGTATTTTTCTCAATCTCAGAAGTACAGCTGGGAGGCATGTTAGCCGCTATATTAATATGAGCTACCGATAATGCAAAATAAAATGCTCTAATTGTTATTTGTACTGATGAATCTAATTGTTTGTTTCTTAGCTACTTCTCTTATTGGTCTCTGGATTTATACTGTTATATGAAGGTGTTCATTCCAATAATAACTGGGTTATTATTATTATGGGTATTGTCTTCATTAAAATGTCCTAAGTGTAAAATGAGTTATGATGCAGATACATTTCTTTGTACATTTACAAAAGTACTTGTTACTTGGGATCAGAGCCAGGTTTTGTAGATTATTGCTGAATCCACAGTTCATAGTGAAAATCAGCGACTTGGCCACAATTTAAAGATTAGAATAGTTTAAGACAGTGATTTCCACTCAGCTGGTGTTCTCACATGTGTGTCATAACTCGAACACCTTAAAATAACCCCTCTCTCTCTATTTGTAAATTAAGTGACAAAGTGTGGGACAAACGGAAATCGCTATGACAGCCTCTCCGCCCGATTGCGATGATACGTGATTTCCGTGAGTTTTTTTATCCTAACTTTAGGCACAGATACAGAACTGGAACTGCTGCATTCAAGCTCGAGGGCCTTAATTTTGCCTTGGTGTACACAACATGAGTATTTGTTGGGAGAATTTACCGTGTGGGATGTCATGGCATTAAATCTGTTCTATACTTGTAGGATTCACAGTTTATGAATTATGCAGAACCTTGTCCTCACCATGTTTACTAAATATTCATTTCTGCTCTGAATGAACAAGAACAATTGTCTCTGAGTCTTTGTTGTTCTCTTCATCTGTTTTGCTTGCACCAAAAGACTAATCTATAAACTGTAACAAAAGAATGGTTGAAAACTAAATTTGCCGTTGTTTTGTATTAAGAGTGCATTTTGCTCCATAGTTTCTTTAATAGAAAAACATGTCAGAACATCTTGACTGCCAAAAACAGCTGGAAACTGTCCTGCTGACATAATTGGACATGAACTCATTCTGTTCTTTCTTATTGTAGGTGCAAAAAAGCTGGCCAACAAGGCAGCGCTGTGGTACGTCCCCTGTTCTCTGCAGAATGTTGACAAGATCATGGAAGTGCCTCCTATTAAGGTATGTTAAGACCTATGTTGGTCATCTTAGAGGGATAGATAGACATAGAGTGACAAAACAACAACATTAGTAAACATTATGTTGGTTGGCTGAGGACAGCGGAGGCCGAGGTGGTCAGTAAATCATCATCCACCATCAGCCTGGGCCAGGAACAGTCAAACTAACGAATGGTCCAAAACCACCCAAGATGGCTTTGATTGAATTAATCATCTAAAAAGAGAACTTTTATGCCAAAATTGATCAAATACACCTGTATCGAGTTACACATTTTTACAAAGTAAACTAACCAAAAGTAGACATTTTTTGTGAGAGTTCTGTTGGGGTAAAATGGCACCATGAGGTTTTAAGAGCATTGTTAATGAGGAGAAGGATATTAAACTCTCTTTTGGATTTCACAAGGAGCCAAGGAAAACATATTTTATTAAACTAGAGTAATATTATCTCTATTGGCAGTTTCATTCACCTGCTTACTTTGAGATGTAGCTCTTCCTGAAAATCAGGTACAATTTATTTTTGAGCAGGAATGACCATTAGCCTCTGCTAATGTTTAATAGAAAGTTGTGCTGCACAAGATGGTTATACCAGAGATGAACATTTTCACAACAAAGAAATAAAAGTTATCCCCTGGTCACATATGTATAGTTACATAATGTTTTTGCTAATATTTGAGGAAAGATATACAAGTTGAGTACACTAGAGTATACATATGTCTTCACTGTATGTGTTCTGTGTTGTAGTATGTTAGTGCAGAGCAGGAAGAAGAAGGCAGGAAGCGCTATGAAGCACAGAAAATTGAGAGACTGGAGACCAAAGCGAGGGTTGAGGAAGCAATGCCAGCTCGACCAAACCCAGGTATCATGCAGCTGTTTTTACCTGTTAAAGCCAATAAATTAGGGTTCCTATACAGTCCGGAAAAGTCTGGAATTTCATTTGAGTTTTTTCTAGGTCTGAATAAGTATGTAAATAGAAGAATAGGGAAACATATGTGTATTTCTAGACTTTAATCCCTATCTCATTGTCTAAATGTTGTCCTTCCTTCCTTAGTTTCTGTTTTTCCAGGTTCAATATTTAAGGCCTAACCTTTGTAGAAATATCTGACAAAGTTAATAATGACTTTTAGTATTTTAAAATCAGCATAAAGTAGTGAGTAGAAAAGCATGGATTTGTATGTAGCCACTTTTCCATTGTCAAGTCTCACTCTAACCGGTTAATGTCTGGTTTGGTTCTGCCCAAGTTTGGAACATCTTCATTAGCATCTGTTCACAATATCACAACATCGCTCCTCTATTTACCCTTCACAACATTTTTACCAGCATTGCACTGAGAAGTAGCTTGTATAATGAGCTCAGCAGATGCACAGTTCCACCAGATGTTTGCTAACTGCTGGTAGCATTTTTCATTTTGCCTTATAAAAATTCATTGCTGGCCCAAACATAATTTAAAAACAATTCAGATTAGTTGATTAGTTTACTATACATACAAGTCAATCTATGGTGTAGCACATTATTTTTATTTTTTTAAACATGCAACCTTTTGGATTTAGGTTATACAATTAAAAGATGTAAAGCAATATCCATGCATGAACTTCATTTAAAAGAAAATTCCAAACAAAGAATATAATACACATCACGCCAAACTAATATTATGGAGTCCTGGTGTTTCACACTGGCCGGTACAAAACTGTAACTCTGATAGAACATTGACCAGAGCTGCACTGTTTCTGGCTTCTTCGTTGCGTGCCAATTTTTTGGAGAGACATGCTGCTTGCAGGGCTGCGAAATCACAGACATTCTGCTCCAAAAGTTGATGCATGTGCTCCTTGCGCTGCTCAAGATTAAACTCATGATTACGCTCCTCCACACTGAGCAGCTCTCTGATAGCAGATGGCATGTCGCCTGGTCCACTTTGTTGGTTGAGATGTTGTTTGGAGTTTGCAGTGATGGAAATTATGGGCCAATCAAGGAATGCAGTCTGCTGTCAATCACATCTTGTGCACAATACACAGCTTGGTGTGGCTTTTACTACCCCTGAAGTAGTTACGTAAAACTGAGAAAAAAAACCACACAGGATCTGCTAATGGAGTTGAGTCTGGCCAGGGCACACTGGGACAGAATCGATTAAAGTCACTACTGTGGAGGAGCGACTTATGAGAAGAAATCCTGTATCATGGTAGAACCCGGAAATAATGTTCTGTTTCTGTGCTGTTGCACAGTTAATACAACTATTTTGATCAGTGGCTGTAATTATGTGAAGATTAAAAATAGTGAGTTCATCACAATGTAGAATGCAGTGTTCGGTTTGTGTTTCCATTGCTTTCTCTTTCTCAGATTACTCCAATTGTAATAATATCCAGAGCATGAAGTTTAATGCAAACATCATGCATCTGTAATGTGAAATATTTGCATCTGAGAAAATATGTGGCACTGGGTTCTTGTTTGGGACTTGTTTTTACTTCGTGATTAAATTTATGCCATTCTCATTACTGAAGAAAACTAAGATAAAAGAAAGAGAAAGGAAGCAGTTAAATTCTGTCAAAGTTCTTGGCAATAAATGCTCTGTTTAAGAATTGTGGCATAACAGTTTTATCTTTTACATGTACACATCACAAATAACATCCAATATCTTTTAATAGATTTATTTTTGTGTAGCAATTTCAAATATTGAACTATTATCCAACTCTTGTCCTTTTTGCTGAACCATAGAAGATGCACCGAAAGGTAGGTGAGCAACATCAGCAGGTAGTATATATGTTGGAAAATGTTGGTCAGAAAGCATGCATTCCTCACTGTTTGTGGTGAGAATTTGGTGTAGTTGGTGTTTTGGTAAAATACACTTTTTTTTTTTTTTTTAAATCTACAATTTAGTTGTAATACGATTTTGTTTGTGTGCTTGTGTGTTCACATGGCAGAAAGGTACACAGTTGGCTTCAGCCAGTCCACCCTGATCCATTTGGTGGGGCCTTCAGACTGCACACGAGATGACTTTGTCTATGGGGGTGAGTTTATGTCTTTTTCATGTTGCTTTTAATGCAGGTTACTAACTGGACAATTGGATCTGATTAAAATTTTGCTGAGATGCTTCTATAAAAACTCACCTTTACTTTACAATGTAAAGAGGCACTCAACTAGCCAGAGCATTAGTTTACTATGTCCCCTCCATGGCTTGTGGAAAACTTTAAACATGACTTTTAATGGCTTTCCTTCAACAATGGCTTTCTTGTTGAGTTGTGGAGTTCACAATAATTCTCCCCACTCAACAGATTATTTCACCTGAGCTGTAGACCTCTGCAATTCCTCCAGATTTACCATTGTGCTTTTGGCTGTATTTTGAGACTTTGGTTTTGTGTTTTGCCTTATTTTGGTATTTGTCCCTCTTTTCTTTCCTTAATCAGTTTATTATATAGCTTTAAGATTCTGTAATATTTTTGTTCTGTACTTGTATTTATTTTAGCTCTGAGTTACAGTCTTTAGTGATTGCTATTCTCTGTAGATCTTAGTTCCTGTTTCATTTTGAAACTGGTCCTTGAACTTTGTTTATTTAGTTAATGTTTCCTGTTGCTCCTGTTTCTTTATTTGTCACCTTTTGGTTTTAATCTTGATTAACTGGTGGTGAATATGATCCGACCTGGATCCTACACATCCACCGGGTGTATGCTGCAAGCTTGAGCCAAATTTCTAGGTTTGCGTAGCATTGTGGGATGCAGTTGATTAAACTAACTGATAAACAAAGTCTTTTTAAAAAGCATAAAGCCCCATGCAACTTCAAGACGTCTTCTTAAAATCATTCAGTATACTTTATCAGACAATTTGACCTGAAATGATACTCAGAAACAGAATAACGATATGATTAAGTTCTCCACTACTAGCTCAGAAAACGGAATTGGCCTCCTGTATTTACATTTGGTACTTCTGCCCCGGACTAATCTGACCAATAAACAGGCTAAACGCTCTAGTGTGATTTATAGCGATAGTGTTTTTGTTGGAGTTTTTTTTTTTTACAAGTTACAAGTTGGAGGTTTTTTTTACAAGTTAACAAACCAATACACTGTGAATTCTTTTGCCAGACACTGTAGATCCTTATAGAAAAGAAAACCTTCAAAAATGGAAATTCATTCTTGACTGAAATTTTACCTATAAAAGATGAAAGTTAAATAATGTAAAAATTAAAATCTAAATAATTTGACAACACTTTTTCTCTTCTGTTTGAAAATACTTACTGACTGAGCCATGTGTTTCTCACATTTACCCATAAAACTAACAGTGTGCCAGAAAAAAACACCCTCAGATCATGTTGAAGGTCCTGCCTGGTGTGAGCAAGCTGAGAGCTGATGCAAACCAAGTGAAATCGAGGAATGTCCATCACGAATCTCACTGGTTTCTCTGGATACAGTTAGGGATCAGTGGATTGTAAAAATGTTATTTGGAAAATATCTATTTCTATCGATTTTGACAGCTGCTTAGATTTTGGACTTGAAATCATCCATAAAGCAGTTGACATGTAAGAGACGAACCTAAATATATTCCATGAGATTTAAGGGGTAATGCTTAAAATGTTGTCTACCTGAAACAGTAGTGACTCTATCCACACAATACTTTGAATGTGTTTAGATTAATTCCTTCATGTTAAACAGCTAAATTAATAAGCTGAAAGATGAATATAGTGTCATATATTGTTTGCTTTTCTCAGCAGAGAATCACATGACAAAAAGCAGAGAGAAGCCTAGTGAAATGAAGAATCTAAATATATGTTGTACTTGGATCTATTTATTCTGTATCTATAAAGTTTTAGACTGAACAGAGATGCTTAAAAAGAATTGAATGGCTTTTACAGCACCAATTTTCCAGAGGGATTATAATAATGAAAAATGCGGTTGGGTTTTATCTAGTTTAACTGTAAACAATTAGCGTTGATTGATTTACCGTCTGTGTGCGACTTAGGTAACTGCCTGAGCAGCTGTAGTTCACTGTTAACTGCATGAGAGCACTCCATTGTTACGAGAATAGCTGAAATGGGGATGGATGAAAATAAATTAAGAGTGAAGAAAAAGTAGAACAGCAGTGTGCAGCAGTAGAAAGATAAAAAGGATATTGTTCAGTTTGCACCTTTCAGTGCTTCAAGTTTGTCATATAAAATGTCTAAATAAACCGTAGAGGACTTCATTTTTAGCTTGTAAAATTCAGATGGCTCATATTTTTTTTTAAATGGGTTTCACTGGAGAAGTTATGAGAACTCAGTATCTTCCCTTTCTCCCTTTGAATCTTCTTTTTCATAAAATTAGCTTTCCAACTGCAATTTTATATATTGCTACAATCCAACACATGGGAGAGTAAATCAGTGTAAAAATCAATAAAATAGCATTAACTTTCATCTGTTCTCCATACCTGCTTATTCTTACAGTGTCTATATACCTATCTGCAGATATCATTGGGTGAGTGGTGGCCCATCTTTTCCCAATTGGAGGGTTTCCCCTGAAATATTTGAGTGACATTACCATAACAGTGATTGCTACATACTTTAGAGAAAGGAAGGAATAAACCTGACAAAACAGTACAGAATGAAAACTAAACTCATGACACAGAATAAAATCATAACATAAATACAGATTTGTTAGTGTAACCTCATGTATCCATCAATCGGATTTCTAGTGTTAATAAAACAGAAACCTTCTTGGATGCATTTGGGTCAAATCAAAAAATTTGTTTCCAACACAAAGCAGATGCTTTCTATTAGTTGAGATATATTGTTTATGACTGGATGTTCCTGCCTCACCCTGCCATTTTTATTGAAGTCAGCTATGTAGGGAGGCCATGAGACAGTGCAGAGCATGAACAGAAGAAAGATGTTGACTGAGAACAAGAGGAACTGAGCAGTAGACAGGATAGGAGAGACAGGATGGACAGAAGAAGGATCATGGAGAGAAAGATAAACGTAGATTCATGGTTGCCTTTTTAATTTGGAGGGCTCGCTTGTAAATGTGTCCAATTAAAATCAAATATGGTAAAAGCATGCAGGTCATTTAAAACACACACACACACACACACACACACAGTTGACTCTTTCATGCCATTGCTCATTAGGCGATGTACCCTGTTGTTCGCTGCCGCTGCTGCTTTCGCTACACTTATTTTGTTTACATAACTGAGTCAGGGCAGGCAGTCAGGGTGCTTGCTCTCTCTTTTCCTCTCGTAACATGTCTTCCATCTCTCCACTCTGCAAACGTACTGTATCCTAAGCCGAGAGAGCCAGTGGTTCGACAATTACGTCATGGCCACTAACACATGATAATCCAACTGTCTTACTGCGTTATCTTTTGTTTCACAGTTGTTTGGGCTTCTACTCTTCTGTGGGTTTGATATTCATTATTTAGGAAGTTGTTTTTTTTTTCAAATTATGTAACGTTACTTTACACCTTTTCCCCATATTAGGAAATATAAAACAGCTGAAACATTTAAACTAGGGATTCTAGATTCTCTGAAATATATTTCCTCCTATAAGTTTTGAAATCATGATTATGTTTCAGAATGTGGGGACGGGCTCAAAAACAATGTGCATCAAAACACACCATAGATTATATAGTTATGTATGGTACATAGTATCATAAAATGCTTCATATAAGCCAAAATGGTCTCTGGATGGAAGGAATAAGGCTGAAAACAAATATGAAATGGTTGTGATCTTCAGGCCCTGAGGCAGCTCTGCATTAAAAATAGACATGATTCTGTAAGTGGAAATCACTGCACAGGCTCAGAATCACATCTAGTTTATTGTCACTGAACACAGTTTGTTCTTGCAATCCACTAATGTAAAATAAAACCCTGTCATGTAGGGGAAAAACCTTGCTTAGACTTGAGTTTATTTGAGATAGGTTGCGATACAGACATTTTCTATTATTAAAAACTAAAAATGCAAAAATTTGTGGTGATCTGAGGTATATTAGTACAATGTGTCCATGTTTTACAGTTTTACATCCTGCCATCTAAACATTCTTTCAGAGAAGTCTTTGCTTATTTCAACAACTTTATGCCGAACCTAGCTTGCATAACGATATAGCTGATATAACTCTGAAAGAGTCATGTCATGAGTTCAGAGCAAGCGGTTGCATTATTTGACATGACATTAAGTAATGTATTTATGGGGTCACTGCTGCAAGATTTCTCTTGTAAATTGTGAAAGTGCAGAAGTCGGAGGCCACTGGACTTCTCGTTTCTTGAGATTTGCCTCTCATCCTTCTTTAGAACCAAAGAGGCTTTTTGGAAGAGATGGAAAATGCCTTCAAGAAACAAAATAAGTCCAGTTGCCTCCTACTTAAACACTCAGGATTGTCAAGTCCTGGATAATTGAGAATCTTCACCAGCATATTCCCCAGCAATGGTATATCGTTGGTATACATGGCTTCTCATAGTTGTTATGCTCATGCTGCATAATTTTACAACATCTCCAAAAAAATCTGTCCAAATAAATCTGGGTCTAAAAAACATCCTAAATCCGATTATGTATTAAATGAGCTAAATTTAAATTTGTTTTGTACAGCAAATTGTAGATATCTATAATTCTGTAGTTTACTTTATTAATAATAGTAGACTGAGTCATAGATATTTCCTCTACAACCTCTAGAAAATTGTTAGCTTGTCCATTTTATTTTTTTCCATAAATATTAACTATAAAAATTATAAGAAATCTTTCCATCTTACTTTATGAGTATAGTTGCGAGGAACTCATAAGAACGGTTAAGAATTAGCCCAAACAGTTTTTAAAACTGTTCTAAAGAGTGTTGAGAGTTCAAGGACTTTGTAGCTTCTTCTTAAATGATGGATACCTGGGTAAAATGATGAAACAGCTGATATGCCTTGAAATATTCTAAATAAAAGAAAAATCACAACATAGAACCCCATAAAACTCTGCATTCCTTTTGCCTTTGCTTTCCTTTTCTTTAGGGTCTTTGTTTGTTCTTTACCTCTGCTCGTTATCTCTTGCTCTCTTCTTTCCTTCTGCTCGCTCCCTTCCTCCCTTCGTGTCGTTAACAAGCGTGCCACCTGTTTCCATGGACACAGTAGCTGATTGCCACATATGGACTAAAGCATCTAACTGCAATTTCTTACCAGCCGGTTTGTGTATTGTAAAGTTTTACAGGCATATTTAGCACAGAAGTGACGTTGCCTGTTCTCAAGATGGTAACAAGAGAAAATATAGATATTCTATTATGAAATTTGATAAAGAGAGACATGTTCTTGAGCCTCAAAACACAGAGTGTGTGTTACTTGGGGTTCTAATATCTGCTCTCTACTCTGCTCTTTGATTAGGGAACATATAAACATTTCAGTGCCTGCAGTGGAAGTAATCTTGTTTGTCAAACACCAAATTAAAAAACATTTTTGAAACAGAAATAGTGGTTTTACTTATTGCAACATAGTTAAATGACTTACTTAAAACACTGCTTATTTCAGATATACAAAGGGATCATGCATGAGGTGTCATCTCACAATTATGCTATTCTCGGAGTTCCCCCAGTGAGTGTTAGAAAGAACCCTAGTAATGATCACAGCCTATATAAAAAAAGGGCAGAGGGGGGAGGGGGTTTAAAATCACTGTGAGAATTCATACTGCATCTATTTGTGAATTAAATTAAATCCAATTCAATTCAGGTTATTTATATTGTGCCAATTCACAACTGTTGTCTCAAGGCACTTAAAAAAAAATTTTAAAAATACAATTTATATACAGAACTATAGTCAGATCATTCCAGTCATGCATACAGATTAATTATCTATTACATACATTCCAATTTGATTCTATTTATAGGACAATGCAGTCAGGATTGTCTTCTATCGAAGGAGTTAGGTGTGAGCAAAGATCTTCAATGGTTGCATTAATTGATTAAAGATCCCTTAGTGAATTGGTAAATGTACCTATAAAGGGTGATTTACATCTAGTGGGAGGACAAAGACACAAATGCCAACATTATTGAGTTTAAAAATTATGTTGTCATGGCAGCTACAGAAAAACAGAAAGCCTTCTTTTAAATTTGCCTCAACGAAAGGAAAAACAAGCTATCTGTTATGCACAGTACATTGAAAGAGAATCTTCAGCAATCCATCTGCTCGTATTCTAAATTAGGGCATAAAACAAAAGTAAATTCTGTTCCTTTATGTCTCTCCTCTGCGATGTAGGTTCCAGACAGACTGACTGGTTTCAACTACTTTAAAAGTGAGGCTGTCAGCTTAGACAAGCTTTAATTAAATTAACTAAAGACCCAACGAGCTATGTTTAAACTAGCTAAAGAGAAATTCTGTTTACTTGTGCTCAATGTTTGACATAGAATCAATGAAAGAGAAAACCACCCACCTTAATTTCATCAAATTGATTTAACACATCCGTAGCCGATAGGCAGATGCAGCAAGGAAGCCTAGATCCTGAGTGTGAATGTGAACAAATCATACCCTGACGAAAACAACCAGTACACTAAACTGTTTCAGCAAGTGTAGAAATGTAAGGATGGGCTTTTTCAACCCCTTAACTGTCACCCCCAAAACGATTACAAGTCAGACATAGGTTCCATGAGGACACCACTGTCCTCATGGCAGTGAAAAGGGTTAATTCAATTTTTTTCCTTAAAAATCAATCAATCCATTCAACCTCTGTCATCTTAAAGAGAGAAAGAAAGACACACAAAGAAGCCAGTTAGTCTAAGTTTTACAAAACACAGTGACTGGTGTCCATGTTCTGTGCCCATGTTAGACTTAGCCAGAGGTAAAAACCCTGAGAGCATTGACATAGATATTATTAATCAGACCAAGACATCTGTTCTACCATTTTATCCAATAATAATTGGGGCTCTTGAGTAAAAAACACACAACACAAACAATTTAAATCCTTGCATGGTTTATTTTAATTACTTAAAGCAAATAAACAATGTAATTAGCCAGAATTCAGCTTTAAGACTACCACACCACTGCTTTAACTTTTACTAGTTCATCATTAAATGCAAATAAACTTTTTTCACATTTTATGTTCAAGTTCCACCTTTCTGACATTACATGCACAGAAGAAGTGTATTTTATGTTGACATCAGTTTTAGATGTAGTTACTATGTGAAAAGGCATTTCACTGATTAACGGCTTGTTCAACCTGAGAATGAACAGTTGTTCAGCTTCGGTGTTAAAGGTTTTTTTCCCTCCACGGAAACATGCTCAGCAGGCAATTGTAATCTTTTTTTTGCTGCCATGAATAGAGCAGCATCCACCAATCACAGCTCATTTCAGTATCTTGATTGATGTTGCTGGAGGCAGCAAAAAAAAAAAAAAAAAAAAAAAAAAAAAGTACAAAATGCAAGTTGCTGCCAGAAAGTAACAATTTAAGGCCACTCAGATGAATGTATATTTCATTGCAATAACTTGAATCTGTTTTGGTCCAGATGTGAGAAGGTGAATGATAGGACAGATTTTTAGAAGAAATAAAAATGGGAATTTAAAAAGTACCTGACAAAACAATACAGATTTTTGGGGGATTGTAAAACAAGTATCAACTCAAAAAAAAAAAAAAACCAGAAAGCAATGAAATAACTAAATCTTTAACCTTATAACTAAATCAGCTTTAACCTTTAGAATACTGATCTGTACCATCACATGGTCTTTATCATCAAAGATATAAACAGTTAAGAATGTGCTTAAATCTGACATGCACCCATTTTCTGTGGTTGGCTACAGAAGCCACCACATTGATTGGTTACCCCGGTTGTGAAAAATCTTACTTTTAATTTAGCATCTACTTAGGAAAGTCCAGTGCTAAGAAATTATTATTCATAACTGGAGGCACAATTGTTGATACCCTTGCTATTAATAGTTTGTACAGCCACTTTTTACCAATAGTTAGTCTTCTCTTATACCATTTGATAAGACTGAAGGATACTGGGAGAGGAATCTTAGACAAGTCTTCTTTGCACAGTCTCTCTGGATCATAAAAAGTCTTGGATCTTTCCCTATGATATCTTCTTCTCTGCTTACCCTAAATGTTTTCTGCAGTCCTGGGGACTGAGAAGATTCTAGAAAAATGATGATTTTGTGTCTGGTGAACCATTTATACGTTGATTTAGCAATTTGTTTGGGGTCAGTATGCTGCTCAATGTCCCAACGATGACCCATTTTAAGTTTTTCTTGACAAGAGGCCAGCAATTTTTATTTATGATCTCGTGGTATTTTAAAGAATTCATGTTGAAATGCATTCCAGGACCTTTGGAAGAGAAAGAGGCCCTCAGCATCAAAGATCTGTCAGAATATTTAACAGTTAGCATTAAGTGCTTTTCAACATATTCATTCTTTATGTCCACCAAACAGCTTAATGTTTGTCTCATCTGCTAAAAGCACACATTTCCAGCTAAAGTTCCAAGTAAGTTTTAGCAAACTCCACATATTTACATTTGTGATGGTAGGACAGAAAAGGATTTTTTCCTTGCATCACTCCCAAACAATGGATTGGCATGTGGACAGTGTCTGGTGGTTGTCATGGTGACCCCGAGATGCCACTCTTTGCTGCAGTTTTCTGTGGAGACTGTTTTACCTGTCTTACCGTTCTTCCCAGTGTGCGAGGGGGACAAGAAATACATCCTCATCCACCTGAATGGCTATGAGAAATAGGCTGCCGTGTCAAAAAAAAACAAAAAAAAACATCATATGCTATGTACTCATATTAATGGTTGGCTGTTCCTGAATTTTTCAATGTGAGTTTCGATGTGTATGTTACTGCAAAAAAAAAAAAAAAAAAAAAAAAAGATGAATTCTTTACATGGCTTTCTAAACTTTTTACCCATGGTGCCAATAAATATGGAAGACACTGTGTTTGCATAGAGTTTACAGTTAATAAGAGCACTAATCTTGAGCTTAATGTGATTTGTAGCAACCTAAAGCCACATGCAGATTTGATAATAAGCTGCCTGCTGTTTAATAATGTTTACCTGGAAGGGGGGTATGTTGGAGCAAATGCAGCCTATAGGAGTTTCTAAGAAAATGTGGGTGGGATTGGGTGCATTGCAATACCGTTAACGGGAGCGGTTTCCATAGAAACAGCTCATTAGGAGGCAGTTTGAGCTGTTTGATACCGTCCATGATTAAATGACTTGCTGGGGAGGGAATGAGCATGACGGGAAGAGATGGAAAATCATCAATAAAGATTGACAGAGAACCAAGCCAGCAGAAAGAGAGGAGAAACTGAAGCTTCAATAGTGATGTGAGACTATATAAAGGAACTGAAGTCAGTCGCACTTTGCGGAAGGAATTCCTTGTAGTGTAGAGTGCTCTGTATCTTAGCGAGTGCTGAATTAAAAGGCTTGAAGTCAGAATACATAGTTGAAGGGCAGTAAGAGCTGCCTTGAAGACTTCTTTCATCATTGCCTGTGGACAGGACTGCACTCAGAGGTTTTGGAAAATCGTCACAAGGCATCTAATCACAGAGGTATTCTGCCTTGTGGCAAACTGGGCTCCACTGGGGACTTGGTTGCTAATTGCCCCTTTTTCCCCCATTTAGAGTGAGCTGTCTTCCCTCTTCACACACACCACCACTACCCCTTCCCTCCGCCTTTTTGTGTTCCCACCCTACGGCAAAGAGAGAGTCATGAGTGCCATGTCATCCAGAGAATGTGTAACGTCAGGCCCAGGGCTCTCTTGGCCTAGGCTGTCCTCATTTGCAGTCTCACATTGAGGATTACTTCAACCTTCTATTCTGACTGTACAAGGAGAATGTTTTTGCAGGAGTTGCATTAATGCTTAAACCGATGATAGGGATTAACAAAGACAAGCATCTACGGTCATTCGGGACAGCATAGACGTTGACTTGCTCTATTCAAGCATTTTAGTTTATTGTTAGGGGGTGTTGGTATGTATTTTTAGGATCAAATATACTAGATGGATTTGGTGCATGAAATAAGAATGTAAAGACTGGAAAAATGAAAACAGTAATAGTGATGGCTATAATTAGCTTAAGTTAATATTTCTTGCTGCTGCACCTTTTGTTCAATTCAGTTCAGCTTATTTACATGGTTCGAATTCACAACACGTGTAATCTCAAGGCACTTTATAAAAAAGTCACTTTAGTCCAGCCATGCATACATTCCAATTGACCCGAGTTATCGAACAATGCAGTCAAGTTTAGTTTATTATTTAAACTGGTTCAAAAAGTTTTCTATCGAAGGAAACTCAGCAGATTGCATAAGTATTCAGTCCTCCTGGACTTTGTATATTATTAAAGGGGACCTATTATGCAAAATTCACATTTTGCACATTTTTATGCTTCCATATGGGTCTCAATTGCTTCAAAAAACAGCCCAAGTGCATAAAAAGCCACCTAGCTGTTTTCTGGCAATAAGTTAATGTTGTTTGGTGTCTTCAAAACAAGCCATTTCAAAAACCTCCCGATTGTTAAGTCACAATCGAAGGGCACTGTGCCATTACCTAGCAACCCCTGCTGAGCCAACCCCTCACCTAGCGGAGCTTCAACACGTTGGGTCAGCTGATTTTACCACTGTATGTGCTGTATAATGGCTGCTGGAAAAGTGTTTTGTTGTTTACTTACTATTCAGAAACCACTTGCTGCATTCTTGTTGGTTGTGCAGGAGGTTCCACTTCTTCTGCTTTCGGGTCTGATTCAGGGTCAAAGATTTACGGTTGTATAATTGTGCATCTGTTTGTTAGCTATTTTCACGTGGGAGTGTAAACCTTGAGTTAGGGGGCGAAGCCAGCACTAACTTATTGGGATTTGAAGTGTTAAGAGGCCCTAAAACTGCTCATTCTGAAAGGATCTCAAAATAGACAGAACTGACCAGACTGAAAACTTATTTTCTAAGAATGATTTTGTGTAAAAAATGTAATGAACATGTTTTGTATAACCCATAGACCTATCCTAACCTGTTCAAGGAAGCATAATAAGTCCCCTTTAACATTAGCTTTAAATAGTAAATCTCTTATAAAGAATGTCCTTTCACCTTTTTCATGTCATTTCACTGTCTTTTTCTGCATGCGATGACCAAACTGCTTACTTCCGTATTTTAATTTGTCATCTATCATTACATTGTAGCATCTAACAGGTTTACTTCTACGATTACCCTGCATTTAGCTCTATTTTTCGTGCCTCTGTCCCTTACTAGCTAGCTTATGCCTGTGGAAAAAAGCATCCTCATAGCATGATGCTGCCACCACCATGTTTCGTATTAGGGATGGTGTGTTCCGAGTAATGATTATGATCATGATCATGTATGTCAGAAACAAATGGTATATGAACTACAATTCAGTTAAAATGTTATGCAGCATAATTAAAATGCATTGATCACAAAAAGGCAATTGTAAAAAAAAAGTTATAAATAAAGAAACCATCATTGCAAAAGTCACTTAAAGTCAGACAGTGCTTGTCTCCTGCAGCAGTCACTGGGTGAGAGGTGGGGTGGAGAGGCAGTCCATCACAGGGCAACGCAAAGACCCATAGGAAAGACAACCATGCACCCACACAACCATACTTGAGGGCAATTTAGAGTAACCAATCAACCTAACAGTCATGTTTTTGGACTGTGGGAGAAAGATGGAGTACTTGATGAAAACCCATGCATGTATGGGGGGAAACATGCAAACTCCATGCAGAAAGAGTCCAGGCTGGCATTTGAACCCAAGACCTCCTTGGAGAAGGCCATCAATTTATCAAAGAAATGTACATCAATGAAACAGTTAACCCAGAAATGAGGCATGAGAAATAATAACAGAAATGAGGCTAATCAAAGACTGGTCCCAAAATGTCTTATTAGAAAACCTGAAAAATAGAAAAAACAGCCCCTTCCTAAAGGTAACTATTTTATTGCATTTTTCTATTCAACATAGTTGATTCATTAAATTTAAATCAAAACTGCAAGGGGAGGCAATTACAGTCAGGGAGTCTTCTAACAAAGTAATGCTGACTTGTATATCCTTTTAATGTGATACATGATCATCATTTACGATCATCGTCTTGTTAAGGTCACAAACCACGTCTGTTAAATGTTACACCCTCAAACATGGCCACTCCATGCTTTGAATAGGTGCAGCCCACTGTGCCCCAAACTCAGGAGACATTTTCCATCTTACGTGAGATCTCATCAATTTTCAGAAAACAACAGTGGAAAAGATAGAAGCTTTGAAAAATATCTTACAACAGGCTCAAGGAGGAATGCATGATATTTTGTTGAATACAGAAAGTGGGAATCTGCCACGCTCACCTGTGGGGTGATCATTTTTGACTGAGGAGTTTTTTCATTTCTGTTTTAAAATATCTGGTCATAAATTTGCATACATTGCCAGAATATAACTCCTAATGGATATACATTAGAATGCTGTTAATTGGTTTAAACATAAAACTGATGCTGGATGTCAAAATAATGGCATGTTTAAATCTTAATCAGCTCAGTGGACCCACTTTCATGGTAAATGCATGCAGCACATTTTGTTATACTCCCACACACTTGGCTGTCTTAAATAGAGCCACACAGTGCAGATGGTATAAACCTTTGGGAGCAGAATCAGCCTCCAGCAAGCATCCTCATTGATTTTCTGTAACATAAAAGATACATAATGCAGCTCAGAAGGAACAGCCAGGGCAGCCGTAGTGTGTGGTGAAGGGTCTGACTGTCTGTAAATGAACACACTTTCACAAACAGACACGTCACACATGCTCACAGACTGTCTCTGAGTAGCAGATGTCATTCTCTTGTTTTTCCTCATCTCCATCCCACCCACTCCATACAACGTGTCCCACTTTCTGTGAGAAATCATCAAACAACTATTTCCTTTACACATGTCACCAGCTGCCAAGGCTGAGTGTGTGGTATGGGTGTGGTGGTATGAATTCCTCTGCTTCCACTTTTTGAGTACTGCACCTTGAAGGAGGTAGCTATTTGTAAGATTTAGTGAAATTGTTGAACTTTGGACTAATGTTTTGGACTAAAATCCTTAAGCCTGAAATTTAGGGATGATATATACATATATATATATATATATATATATATATATATATATATATATATATATATATATATATATATATATATATGTGTGTGTGTGTGTGTGTGTGTGTGTGTGTGTGTGTGTGTGTGTGTGTGTGTGTGTGTGTGTGTAGTATCTGGTTCTCTATTTTTCTTTACCATTTCCTTTGTATTGTAATTAGTCAGATGTCAGATGGCTCAGCTTTAATGGAAGTAATTTCAGATATGAACTATACACTCTAAAATGTCTTGGGATTACTAATAGTTATCAAAGTTGTTCAATTTGATTAATTTAGTATAAATTATTTTCTAGAACATTTAGAAGATTTCTAATATCACGATTTCTAATATCATATGTTTTTATTTGTTGCTCCGTTAGTTTAATGCTTTTAAAGTATTAACTGTTGAACTTCTTGACTTTCCTATAAATCTCAATAGATTATTTGAGCTTTTGGAGTACTGTCCATGGTATTGTTAACTCTACCACTCATACATTAATATAGGTCTTCTTGAAGACCTGTAAGTTAGCCATTGCATTTGTATTTGGGTTCCCAAATACATGTTCAGAAATGTCTTTTATGGTGTCAAAAACTCAGGTTGGCAAGGTGCACTTTGAGGGTGTAAAGCAACAGGCACATGCACTGTATATATAGGTATTTCAGAACCTGTTGCTCTTCTAGGATTTTAAACCACATCCATCCTTTAGGTTTACAAAAAATGATGCAAAAACAAGAAAATATCCAATAAGCAACAGTTTTGTGGATGGAAATGCCATGTTGATGTCAGAGGCCAAAGTAGATTGGGCAGATTTCAGCTTTGACATTCAGGTGGAAAGCATTTAGCCATCCAACTTTTTATTCACGGCTCAGGCTGCTGCTGCTGGTGTAATGATGTGGGTGATATTATTTTTTCATTCTTTGGGCTCCTTAGTACCCTTTAAGCATTGTTTAAATGCCACAGCCTACCTGAGCAGAGGTTGATGCCAAGATGGCTATTTGTGTCTTTTATTTCTTAAAATTTTAAACATTTTTTTCCATACACAGTTTGATCATTAAATCAGTGCTTTATCTGGTTAGACTTGTAACAAAACTAATTATATCATTGTTGAAATGTGTCAAGCTGTTTCCTGCGTTGAATCAGTTACACATCTGAAAATGAGTATCTATAAATGCAATGAAATCTTTGTTCATCTGTGCTTGTGTTTGACACAGGTGTGGCCATGAAGCTGATGGACGAGGTTGCTGGAATTGTGGCTGCTCGGCACTGCAACACAAACATCGTCACTGCTTCTGTGGACGCCATCAACTTTCATCGCAAGATTAGGAAAGGTGAGGACAGCCTGGAGAAAGCACACCAAGATTTATGTCACTCATCTATTAAAGTACCAGTTTTGAAATTATCAGCATTATTTTAATTTTGCAAGCTCAGCAACAACATTGATTAACAGAACAGGTAGGGTTTATCATTTTGCTTTTGAAGTTTAATGAGGAAAAATACTGCTTTCCATTTGGCATGGTGCTGGTTATTTTGCCACTTTGCCTTTTTGTACTTTTCATCCAGAGAGGTTTTTTAGTGATTTGCAATTTTCCAGATATGACTTGGGTCATAGGTTTTCAAACGGTTTCTAAAAAGGTGCTAAAGCACAAGGAATCTCATTTATTGCGAACATTTAATTTCTTTGATGATGCAAAGATAAATGTTTCAGTTTTTTGTTCATTTAACTGAAGAAAACTGTCAGGCACCCATCTCTTGATTGAGTCTAAGCACTTTAGTAAACAGCAGCCATCCGTTATGGAGGTTTTTGTACTAACTATGCATGAATTCATATCTGCTTTCAGAACTGATGATTTAAAGTACTTTTTTGTAATCCACTCATACTCTACTGTAAAGAAAATATGTTTTTGCGACTCCAGTTAATAATAATAATAATAATAATAATAATATATAACTGCAGGTCATCATTAGTTATTTCAATTTGATCAGTGCTCATAATCTGTCATATTTCATAAGAGTCAGTTGGCTCAAGTGGAAATGAGACAATTACCAGTGGAAAAAAGGGGCAATATTATATATTGAAAACAAATTATACAATGAAATTACACTAAACAAAAATATAAATGCAACACTTTTGTTTTTTGCTCCCATTTTTCATGAGCTGAACTCAAAGATCTAAAACATTTTCTATATACACAAAATAACCATTTCTCTCAAATATTGTTCACAAATCTGTGATACTGAGCACCCCTCCTTTGCAGAGATAATCTATCCCACCTCACAGGTGTGACATATCAAGATACTGATTAGACAGCATCATTATTGCACAGGTGTGCCTTAGGCTTGCCACAATAAAAGACCACTCTGAAATGTGCTGTTTTGCTTTATTGGGGGGGGGGGTCTGAAAACCAGTCAGTATCTGGTGTGGCCACCATTTGCCTCCTGCAGTGCAACACATCTCCTTCGCATGGAGTTGATCATGTTGTTGATCGTGGCCTGTGGAAAGTTGGTCCACTCCTCTTCACTGGCTGTATGAAGTTGATGGATATTGGCAAGAACTGGAAAACGCTGTCGTTTATGCCGATCCAGAGCATCCTAAGTTTTCATGTTCTGGTTTTTATCCCACGTTTGAACTAAGTGGGTCAGAAAAGGCAAACATAAGTATGAGATGTTCTTCAAGTGTCCACTCTCAAATGGATAATAATAATGATAATAATAATAATAGTAATAATAATAATAATAATAATAGTAATAATAACTTTTTATCCTTACTTTTAACTAATCCAATGGATGGAAAAAAACATTAAAGATTTAATAGTATTTTGGCTTTGAGATTGGAAAATAAAAGATTTTGTACAGAACCAAACATTTATAAAGGTGTTTGAAAGAATGATTTCCAAAGCATCATATGCAGTTTTTTTTCCTGAATATTTTTGTTCTAGACAGCATGTAATCCAGACATCCAGTCCAAATGTTCAGATGTTATGATCCCCCAGGATAAAATGTTAACAATAGACTGGCTTCATCTCTACCCATTGTTGAATTATGAAGTGGAAAGAAAATGTCACAGCTCAGCACGACTGTGCTCGCTCAGCTTTGCATTTACAGTACACGTGTTTTCAAATACATCTACTTCATTCAAGCAGGATAATTCATTTGGTTTGCAGGGTTTATCTGTCGAGGTCTAAGTATTAAGAAGCAGCAGTATGTAGGGCCTGAGATGTTTAAAGCACTGGAAAGAGTGCTTTTGACCTCTGGGGTAATAAGCTGAAGGGGTTTGGATCCAGAATATTTCATGCAGTACCTGTTTTGATTACCGCTCCATCACCATTTTTTTAAAAACTTTTTATCCTCTGGTTTTTGTTGTACTATTCACTGCTCCTAAAGAACTACATACAAATCTAAAATACACGATGAAATAATGAAAATCTAAACAGAGCAGATTGTTTAAAATCCACATGCATGTCCTTTTCTTAGTTGTGCCAGTGTTGCTCCAGTGTGTAAATATACAACAAGCCGAGCAAAGTTGCTTCTACCTTTTCTGCATGGTTTTGATGAAGTAGTATAATTCTTTAGATGTAGGAGGTCAAACAACACTTTACAGGAAAGGAACACTTGTCTTATCTGTTGATGCCCAAGCAGTAGGGGTACTTGCCTAGGATATCAATGTTATTCCTCAGTTAGCAATGTCTGTCAATCAGTCTGCATCTAGAGTCTCCATTGTAACCAGGTGTACACCGATTGCTGTTTTCTGGCCGATCACCAACCGTTAAAAAGTCTAACCTACTGATTCCAATTTTGGCCGACACTGATTTTTTTTTTTTTGTCTGAAAAATTGCTAAATATAGTGAAAAAGTCCCAAAGTTGGCAACAGTGGGGTGACTATTGTTAACCACGGATGTGCAGACTTAACCTGGTGGGTGGGTCTTTCAGTCAGCCTTCTCTCATGGCAGAGCAAAAGGGGACAATGGCTGATTTTCTGACCTTTGTGGAGGTACATAAGATCGGTGGATAAGATCGGTTTCATATGTAAGTACTGGCCCTTCACCAATTTCCCAAAATTTAGGAAATCAGTCCGACTTATCGGTGCACTCCTAATTGTAACCACGCATCTGCTGGACTACTTTGAGTTTTAGCTCACATATAGGGTATTCCAGTAGAACCACCAAGTGGTCTTCTGAACTGATTGATATTTGTTGCCAGTACCATTAATACATAAAGTAGGAAAAAAATCCAAACACAGCAGTATCTTACTTGCAGGCATGGCTCAGCCTTCGTCTCCAAGTACACTACAGCTTGTGGGAGAGAGACCACTGCGAATCAAAAAGAAAACGTTATCAAAAGGTCACTGACTACATTCGCTCAGGGTTTATTCTTTTTATGTTGTCTTTTGTTCTTTTATACATTTTCCCAGGGCTCAAACATCAGGCTTAGTTTTATTTTAGCCTCTTATAACAAAGACCAGAAACACATTGTGCCCTCGCCTGTTTTAAACAGCCATCTTGACCTCTGATGGTTAAGAGCGCTGGTTGAGAATGTTTGGGTTTTTTTTTTTTTTTTTTTTTAGATTTGTCAGTACTGTTTAAATTTATTGAACAGTTTTGGAAGTTAAACAAGAAGATTGACCTTTAAAATTAAAATGTTATATAGGTGTAGATATAATGAATCCCTGTAGTGAGCATTTCAGAGTAAAGTACAAATTTTTTAACATAATCTGAGAAGAGAATGATACAGCTCTCCCAACATCCCTAATGGCTTATTTGCTGTAAAGATATTTTTGGATAAGGCAACACTAGACAGCAGAAGCTTAGTTGTGAATTCTTCCAATCTCAGTTGATACTTTAAGGCTGTGAGAGATAATAGACTACAGCCTAGCAAACCTGCTGCTGTTGGTAAAAAGGTTGCCATTTGACTTTTCTTCAAACTACAGATATGTTTATGAAGACAAAAAATTTCAACAAGGGGTCTGTTAGCATCTGTTCTGTTAGTCAGTAGTTAGAGAGTTATTATTGGCAGCAAAGTCTGTAAGTGTTCCTCTTGAGGTTTGGTTTAAAATGTTTTATTTTTTTAAGTGCACACAGAATAAATGTTTAACAGAGTACTTAAGGGGCTGGAAGTAAAATAGGAAACTTAAGGTTTAGAAACATTAACATTAAATGTATCTGTAGATTTCAACAAAATACAAGTCCTACATTTAATTTGTGATAGATGACAAGAGTAGGACATTTTCAGAGGGCTAAAGTTCTTTGCACTTGAATGTGCAATGATCTTTTTCATAAGTAGTTTTGAGCATAAGAAGGTTTATTTAATAAAGTCATTTCAGATTTGTGGAAAGACAGACAAATCTAATTTCAACACAGTCAACCAGAGAGTAGGACTAAAAACTCATAAGATCTATTGATGACTTTTTGGAGTTCTCCTATGTGTGGTCTGAACAGTCCATTTACCTCAAACCAAGAACGTCAGTCATCTTGTATTTGCCGCACCATACTTAAACTTTAAACAGATGACACCAAAGACTCAAACTTGAGAAAACATGCTTTTGTTTTTGTCCTTGTGTTGCTACAGGAGAGCCTCATTGCTGCTCTGGAGCTTTCTCTTCTTACTGTAACAGTCCAACATAACTTTCAACACTTATAATGTCTACACAAGATGTATAAGTTTCATCCATCTTGTATTTTCTCCTTTAAAATAAAATATGTCTAGAGCACAGAGCACAGAAGAGCACGTTTCCATATAGCCTCTCTCCATATGTTTAAACAGTTTGCCAAATCAGAGAAATACATTTATTCATATTTGAAACCTCTGTTTACAGTTAAGCCCAAAATCGTTCATACTTGTGGCACATTTAGGGTTGAAGTTATCTTTTAATTTTACTAGCATGTTTCCTCTGACTGAAACTATATTAACATTTTGGAGTCCTGATAGAGAATCTTTGGAAGGAGCATTTATAAGAAGGGTCTTATTGCTGTAATGCCAAGAAAAGATCTGTTTGAATAATTTTGGACTTGTCATTTTTAAATAAAATGTAAACAAAGCACATGGATGTTTGTTTTTTTTTTTTTTTTTAAAGTGATACTCCTCTTATATTCTTTTATCATCTTTTAAGAGATGCCTGTTTCATTTCATATAAGAAACAGACTTCTTGGCTGAATGAAAGTAAGTCTGTATGTACAAGTTTTGAGATTATTGTGTAAATTTTATTACATAAGTGTCCATTTTTTTTCTATTAGCTTAAATATATAAAGTAAATTAGTCAAGACATGATTTGCAGCAATACAAAACCATGGTGTTTAGAGTGAGTACTCATACTGTCACTTCTTACCAAGAGAAGTTATTAGTACTGATGTTAACAGTGACATTGATGAATATTTGTGCTGCAGTAAAGAAATGCAACACAGTTAAGATTAGATTAATTATTTGTAACTCAATAAATTTGCTGCACTATCCTTATTGTTTCATGCGCAAATCTTAATTAGTGTTGTTCTGTCACACACCTCATTTGTTACTTATTTACTGTAGTTCAACGCTTGTAGATCCTCTGAGCCCTGGTGTGTTGACAAACTTAAACACATTTAGATGGTGTGCATGAAAGTATTTTTATTCTTTTTTTCAATTCTTGGGGACATTTATTTTTTCCATTTTAAAATAAAATACAGAATTATTTATCTCTTCTTTAACAGCTTGTTGCTAATTGTATAAAACTTAACAAAACAAAGCTAAAAGAACCCAGCCTGATTAATGGCTAAACCATCAATATTGCATGTTTACTCCAAACCAAACACTCTGCAAACAGTAAAGCAATGGTGTTGTCAGATTGAAAAAAATAATTAGTATTATTTGGAAGTGAAAATAAACAAAATAGATGTTAGATGCTATCTATTGATGTCCCATGTAATAGGACAGTCACTGGTCTTTTTTGTGATCCATTGCAACGAAATAATCAGAGGTAAAAATAATGAGAAGAAATAGATAAAACCTCAAAAGCTGAATGTCAGATGAAAGGACATAACAGGGAGAGGGAGAGAAAAAAAGCAATGAAGGTGGGATAATGACAGAAAGAAAAGAATGCAACAGTGTTTCATCATAAAACCTTAAAGTTATGTTTTTGTTTTATTTATCTAAATAAACATGATTCTAGTTTCAGGCTTGTGCTGTTTGGATGTTTTATGCTTTTCTTTATGATATAAACTAGAGACAAGATGAGAAAGTAGTGGAACTTCAACCAATTTAACACTCAAGAGAAAATATTTTTGCTTGTTATTAAAAGTAAACAATTATCTTACTAATGCAGACTGTACCAAAAAGGGCAAATCTTTTGTTCAACACTCTCAGCTCAGCGTATACATATTCCTTACCGCAGGTTCGCTACATCAGACGGAAATGGGACCTGACCTTCAGAGCTGCGCACGTGCAGGATCTTTCTGCATGAATCAATTATTAATCACGAAGGTCAAAAAAAAAAAAAAAAAAAAAGAGCCATCATCAAGACTCATTTTTGTCATAATGTCGCGGAGCAGAGCTCACTCCTTACTGCTGAGCTGTCTACATCTGTGCCAGAGGCGGTTTATCTCAATGAGACTGGACTTGGTCCTGGTGGTGACATCTTAAAACACTCAAAGGGGCAGATGACAAGAGGGAAGATAAATGGCTTCAGTGTATCAGCCCATCTACTTGTCGCTATGCATCCTGATATACATTCATTGCACTACATCACCCTTTTACAGTTTATCTGTGAAAGATGTTTTTGATCTGGATGTCACAGTTAATATATTGCCTTTTATATATTAGATACACTGCCCTCAGAATCAGCTATATTTTAAATTTCCTCAGGAAAAGCTATCTGAGGAGGGTAAGTTTGTGTACTTCATCACCCACTGAGGCCTGTTGTTGGGTGCTTATACACATTTCTACTCAATGTTTTGACATTGCTGTCCTTCCGTTTGTGGCGATTCTTCCCTTTCTTCTGTGATGATGCTTCGTCAAGAACAGATGAGTGTCAAGACTAAAGATGAATTTTTTTTGTTTTAGAATTTGTTAAAATTGATCTGATAATGTCAGAATGGTTTTATGTTACTTCATTTTGTGACTTTAGAGGTTCACGTCTACTCATTGGGCATTATTGTCACTACTTTTGGGCTTTTAATGGTGTATTTGAATCATTTCTTTTTTAAGTTGAAATAATTTGTGGGGCGTACACTCTTAATAAAATGTTTTACAAAGCTTGCAAACAATTTAAGGAAAACAGCAAACAGTGTCTATTGGCTGATCAAAAGTTTAAGACCTTTGCCATGAGAAATACCCAAAACAGAACTAAAAGTGTCAAAAAATGATGCAGTAGTGCATCATTTTGCTCCCTCACGCTGTCTTTTTGATTGTTTTTTTTTTTTTTTTTTTTTTTTCAAAAATTTGTGTAGGTATGAGTGCTTCTGCTGTGGGAAAGTCCCTCGATATGGTAAAGATAGCTTCGTGAAGGGCATCCGTGGTCTGGAACTGACATGCATTTTTGTAAACCTGCTGTGCTATCTATCCTGAAATGTTTTCAGTGGGATTTAAATCAGGGGGATATGCAAAATAGTTTAAAACAGGGATGTTGTTGTCTTGGAAGTTCTTTGTCAGATAGACTTTATAAACTGTCTGTTTAAACCTTATTGATCACCATACAAATGAAGTCTTAATTGAGAGTGCCTGAGCTGCAGCATCTCCACATAGTCACCTGCTTTTAGACACCCCTGATTAACCTGAAGCTCAGTAATTCCATTGAAGTTAAAACACCCAAGATCATGATGAAATTAACTGTGTCCCAAAGAAAACATCACAAGGGGGATCTTCTTGTCATGCCAGTAACATTGGAGGCCATCAGGACTGTCCTAACTACATTTTTTTTTTCCCTTCAGAGAATGAAACTTTCCTCCATTTTTTAGCTTCCCATCTTTGGTTTTCCCTTGCAAATTCAAAACACATCAGTTTTTTTTTTTTCACATGTCCTGTTGCTGCATTTTAGGCAGAAATAAAGAAGTTAATTGCCTACTTGTGCCAGGGCAAATTTGCTCTACAAATAGGATATCTCAATATGAGATTGACTTTATTAAGACAAGACTGCATCCAGTCTTAGACACGATACAGATAGACAGGCCACATTTATGTAATAGGAACCTGTGTTTGTATGACCTTCAACCATTTGGATTATGTGTATGTCAGTGGTGGGTGGGTGTATGTGTAGATGGGTGGGTGTTTGAGAGTATGTGTAGAAATAAGTGTGTTCGTATTGAGTGGGAGTATGTGTGCAAGCTTGTCTCCTGGAGGTACACATTTAGAGTGGTGAGAATGGTAGAAAGCCTGCAGCACTCAGCACCCAAAAGTAGCAGAGGACTCGGCCCAGGCAGACAGACACAAGGCACCACCCCAGGACAGCCATACACCCTGCACACTGAAGCACAGGAGCAGCAGCCCCTAGGCCAAAGAGGCACAGTATGTCAGGTTTAAAACAATATGTCAGGTTTATTTCGGGCTCAGGCCTTAATTAGGGTTAATTAGCTTGAGCTGGGTCGGGGTGGATTTTTTAAAGTCTGATCTAGAGCGTTAGAGCGTTTTAGAAGGTTAATGTAAACCTGCTTTATACATTTCAGAACCAGTTATGAAATGTGTTTGGGATCATTGTTTTGTTACAACACTCAGTTGTGTCCAGGTTTCAACCATCTGACTCAAACTGTCACTATCAGATGAAAGAAAATTGGTTGAAAGTCTCAAAAAGAAACTGGGAATCACTAATATTCAAGTCTATCATAAGCTGGAAGCAGACTGAGCACTGGTGTCACTGTCCTCTGTGGAGCAAATTTGACATCAACATAGCCTAAGAGTCGGCAAGGAAATAAAGGAGTTTCTGGCCCAAAATACATCTTAAAACTTGTCTCAGATTGCAAACTGTCCTGATTTACTTCAAATGCACAGCTAGAAGGTGAGAAACTCAACACAATTCCCTTTTCTAATATCAATACAAACAAACTAACATCAAAATTGCTTTTGGTATGCATGAAGCAGGTTGACTTTGGCTGGATTGGGTTCAACCCTATTGAAAAAGATTGAGTCCATGGTCAAGGCATGAAAAGTTTATGTATATAGGACCATTCATACACAAGCCAAAATGCTTTACAGGACATCAGAGGTAATAGAGATGGAAAATAACAGAAAATAACAAAGCATATAAGCATTGTATTAGAATAATGTATGTAAGAATACAGCTATTAAAGACATTGAAGAAAGAAATGTTTCAGACGGTTCATGGTTGGGTTTTTTTTTTGTTTTTTTTTTATAAACTACATTATAAGTTCACTCAAAGAAAGATTTCTTTTTAAACAGGCTGTATATTGTTTTTAATATACTCATACTTACTACTAAAAATTGTTGTTTCTATTCTTTTTCAGTGTGGAGGAGGTAAAATTTCTGATTTCTTCTGGTAAAAGCACCATCAAATAATTGTTGCTTTACCAATCTTCTGCCATTGTTTTATTTCTAATTGTCCACAATTTCACCAAAAATAAAAAAAATCAAAAGCACATAAAAACATTAATGTTATCACTCAAAATAGCAGAATTTCTATATTTACTTAATATTTTGATTAAAGTCACCTAGTTGTGTGTTTACTTCCACATTGGTAGTATTTTCCATAACAAGAGTCTTTTTTGCATTTTGTACTTGAGTAACAGATCTAAAGGATTTTTGGTTGAAAACATTTTTTTCCTGTTTCTTTTTGACTTGGACTTTTCTTTGTTTTATTAGCACTTCAATATTAAGCCAGGATGTGTCTCAGCCTGCAGAGATAACACCTTCTCTCCTCGTCTCTATGGCAACAGCGGTAATAATACAATGCAGGCACATCAAAGAGAATAAAGGAACAGAACCAGCCATGCCCAGTTATAGTAGTAGACTGGTTCTTCTACCTCCCTGTGGTGACAGGAGGACATTTATGATAGAGAACATCAGAACTGATTACATTTGGGTAAGCAGATGAATGAATAAACATTCTTTAGCACTTGTAAGCCTGGCTGTCTCAGACGTCTTGCTGTCAGTAAACTTTTCTCCTGCTCGAAGTGTCCTCAGCACCCTCTCGCCTCTCTGCAGCATGCCGTATGATACTGCTAAATTCTCTATGAGAAAATAAAAATTCAGTGTTCATCAGAACATTCCTCTCTAAGCCTTGCAGCCATGGTTAACAGTTTTTTTTTCTTTATAATTTTTCTGCTGTTCCTTGTTTTTTACCACCCATGCTCATACTTTTCTCAAAATCTTTCCCTGTTGCAAGGTGTATCCTAGCAACACTGAAAGACAATACACCCAATTAGATGTAGGAGACACAACCTGTCACTCAGACCGATGATTGATGGAATTGCTGTTTGGGTTGATGAGAAATGTGACATCTCCAAATGGCTGGAGTGAGAGAGTCTCTAATTATTATCAGGTTTATCTTTATATGATTTTGTGCTATTTATTTAAAAATACAGAACAAAGTGCATCTCATATCAGTTTAATATGAAGCACCCCTTTAAAAAAAGTTTAAAATACTGGACAATCAATAGTTATACGGGACAGTTGGCAGCCATGGACGTTGCCCATCAAGCCAACAACACAAAGGGACACGTTTTTTAAGAGCAAGGGTTGCTCCTGTGAACTAACCCTCTAACCCTCTCTGATGGGGCTTGATGCTGTAATTTAGACTCCACATCTGCCATGTTCATTTTTGACTTCTTTGTATATACAGGAAATTCAGTAACCTATCAGATTTTTAACAAAATCTGTCAAAACAGAAATCATTTCACTGCTCAACATCTTTCTAAGAAGTGAGCCAGTCATGGTGTGAGGAGCTGCAGCTTTCGGAGATTTTTCAAATCTAACTTGAAAAAATTGTTAAAAACAGCTCAGATATGAAATCATTAACTGTACAACTGTGTATGTGTGTGCCAGTGTTTAGGTCTGTATGTGTGTTTGTCGGTGTCGTGTGATTAGGACGGAACTTGTAGTGTTACCTTTCCTGCTTTATTTTATTATTGTATTGTTTATCAATTTCTGTAACCTGTTAAGGGACTTCAGAGGCTAGTTAGCTTTTGCTATAATCTGGTACAGTGCATCAAATGGTGACATTTATGTTTTAGCTGTACATTGTTTCTTTTTAAATAGTTTAAATTTAAAAATAGTTTATTATTATTATTATTATTATTATTATTATTATTATTATTATTATTATTATTATTATTATTATTATTTCACAATAATATTAAAATTGCAACAAGCCCATCCTGTGTGGTCCCTCTGCATCTATGGGCAACACCTATGGCTAAATCCTTTCCTGTGTCCTAACCCTCGACCTCCTGTTTGTCTCCTGACGCAACATCATCAGCCTTCTTCAACCTTTGATTTGTGTTCAGCTATCTCTGTAAATGACTTATTTATTTATCTATTAAACCTATTGCTGTAACTGTTCACTAAGTGTCAGAATTCTATTCCACACCGCAAAATGCTCGCTATATTGTATCTGGGTGTATCATGGTTGGATTTGGGCTTTAAAAAAATCAGGAGTGAAACTTTAAGAAATAACCTGCAAAACCCCCATTTTTCCTGGGTTAAATTTACCTTCAAGTGATATTAAATGCACAATATTTGCTTAAGTATTCTCTCAAAGTTTTTTTTTAATTTTAAAATGTTACCTTCTTATTTGAAAGGTAGGTGTGCTGTTCCTTATTTTTTATGTCCTGATTTTTGTCCATTGAAGCTTCTTGTATTTTGTCCTATAAAGGATGGACAACAAAGTACCTTAACTCAGTATTGAATATCTAAGAAACTTAAGCGATTTTCAACTTTAAAATTAAATCACAGCACAGAATGCAATTTATTGCTGCGTACTTTGGTATTTAAAATAAACACACTCTGTAAAACAGTTTACTCAATATCTTCCTCCTTTTCTCTCCAAGGTTGCGTGTTGACGGTGACGGGCCGGCTCACATTTGTCAGCAACAGGTCTATGGAAATAGAAGTGCTGGTAGATGCCGATCCGCTGGTGGAAAAGGAGAAAGGGAAATATCGTGCTATCTCAGCATTCTTCACCTTCATCTCGCTTGACAAGGAAAATAAGCCTTTAAATGTCCCACCTCTAAAGGTTGGTACCAAACAACCATTGTTCTGCATTTTAAACCATTATTGTAGAAATCAAGAGTCACAATCTCATGTTTCAATACAGGCAGGTCTGGCTCAAAATTAGAGACAAATGGGGTTTTGTTTGATTTGTTTTATGTAATCTACTTTTATATACAAAGGGTTTTATTGTGGAAAACGATAAACTGACCCTAAATTTTCATCATATTTGCCAGTAAGGAATCCTCATTTAAATGTATGATTTCTGTGTTGTTTATTTTGGATGCTTTCACTCTGACTGTAATAAGGTTATTATTGAAGAATGTAGAGTGCTCACCTAACTTACCATGAACATGTTTTTTCTGTGTTCTTACAGTCAAGGCTTGTACATACTGTACCCCACAAGTACAGAGAAATTATGTTCTTTCTTCTGGAGCTGCAAGAAAAGAATGGATTCTTTTCCTTTTCTTTTAGCTTTTTTCTTGAAACATTATCTGGACAGAACTTTTTCCTTCTGTTCTTTCAGACAGCTAATGTGTGATTGGTCAGAAATTAGAAGTGTGCATGATTGCAAGTCCGAAGTATGCTTCAGTGGTAGGGGCCCTTGAGGACTTCCCAGGAGTTCTGCTCTTCAGTTTCTTCAGAAGTATTAAATCTCGTGACCAAAAAGAACTTAGTTCTTGTTTTCCCATCTCCAGTAAAGGAACAATTCTCTGTTTTTGCAAATTATGTGCAGGCCTGTAGGGAAGAGTTGAGAAGAGAAATGACAATTTGGATCAAGCCTTGATCATCTTTGTCTTTGTGCACAGCACTTCAGATTTTCATCTCACCTTTTTTGTAAAATACCAGCAGTTTCTTGTGCTGTATTTGCTGCCTGCCTCCACATGTTTAACATTACTCAGTGACTTTCTTGAAGAGCATTTTGTCTTTACATTTAATTGGGCTTTGGGTTGATCCAAAGTAACCATCCACTAACCTTGCCAGAACTTCCCTCAAGCACAGAGCAATCTTCAGGCTGCAAAGCAGCTGCTGTGCAGGGATTTCTCTGTCAGGGAGAACAGGACAGTGAGAACCTCAGTTCAAGAGACCCAGCCTGGGTCACTGAGAGGTAAAAAAAGATGATCCAGGTCTCAAAATAAGGCACTCTATTTCTTATGATTAGACAGTTATGAGAAACCAAACTTAATTTAGATGGTTTTGCTCAAATTAAGCCTTTTTTAAACTTCTGATAGAGCTCAAGAACACCTTTGATTATGCCTTTAATCATGTTAGATATTTATCTGAATGTTTGTTTCCAACTATAGAAATTTCTCTTTCGGTAGTATTAGTTTTCCCATTTGTTACTTAATTTTGCAGTTTCAGTTAATTATTAGGAAACAGACTTTGGTGTGAATAATAATCGGTGTAATCTCTGATTAGGTGTAAACTTCTGATTAATATACAAAACCTTCACGTATCATCTTGCTCCGTGATTAGGAGCATTTATCTTTTTGATTGATTTTTCAGCAGATATGAGACTGATCAATTTTTGGGAGACTGATTAAGATTTAATGAGACTTTCTAAACTTCTGGTATATTGATATAGTTTAACATATCCAATCAATCTACTGCAGTAAAGGAAAGAGTTTTTATTTTGTTCCATGCTGTACCCAGATCTGATCCATGACGAGTGAAGGCTGTTATACCTAAAAACAATCCTTATTGTCAGTGTCTGTCTGACTCAGCAATTTTGGGGTGTAAAAGCACAAATTAACACACAGGCATGATAGCGATGGGTGCTGTTTGCTCTGGCTCTGTTCTACATGGTGATTCTGTTTATTATGCAAACATTATGCACACAAGCCATCTGCTTAACCCGATATATTTGAATTATTTCCTGGCGCCACTCACCTGCCCAGACTATCTCTGTGATGATCCTTTGAAATCTCGTCCAACTCTTCTGAGAGATGTGAATTCATCCTGTCAGCGGGTGAGATTTAAACAAGAGAGGGGCTGCTAAGATCCTGGTCCAAAAACTAAACAAAAGGTTCAATGGGTTGCAATTAATTTTAAATCTAATATTTATTTTACTGTAAATATAAAGGTTATGATTTCTTAATTTCATAATTCAATAATTATTCTTTTTATGTTTTGCTTAGTTGCAAATTTTCCCTGTTTAGTTAAATGGATTGGCAAATGCTGTTGGGCTAAATGATTCTTTATGATGTTGTAATCATGCTTTTCTCTTTGCTTTGCAAGGCCAGAAAAGCCTATGACTGTGACATGAGCTGAGTAAGCAGCTTCAGAGAAATTTGAAACTCCAACAGCAGGCCAATATTCTCTCAAGTGAACACTTGAACCACATTTACAAAGTTAGTACCTGAGCTCATCATTAAACTTTAAGTATGTGTGGTTCATTGCAGAAACCAAAGAGACACATTAATAAATCAAGCCAGAGCAGCAAAAATGGTAATAGGTTGAAAGTGAAGACTGAAGCAGATTTCTATCTTAGAATCCATTCTCTCTTCTTAAATTACAATAAAGAAGTCTCTCTAAAATCTAGATTGAGTATACAAATCAAATATTTCCTGAAAGAAAGGCAACTTTCACAGTGATAATATCTGTGAAGTATTTCAAAAGGTTTGTCATGGATAGTTTGTCATGCCCATAAATGCTGCATTGACTCTTTGACTATAAACATCCAGAAAAATCTGAAGTAGACATTTATTTTTAGGCTTATATCATTCTATTACAGTTTTTTGTTTTTAATTTTGTACTTGCTTGAAGCTTTTGATAGTTATATTCATTTCTGAGAAATTATCTGCTTGAAAAAAACACCTTAAAAACATTTTTTGAAAATATGGAAATATGCAGATGGCAGCTGAGAGTGAAATGAAATGACATCAGATTTATATAGTGCTTTATTAGGACACTCAAAGATGCTTTATAATGACTGCAGTCATTCCGATTCACACTGATAATGGCAAGCTATTGGATTGTCAGACAGAAGTGAGACTTCTCTATACCCACGCCATCGGCCCTACAGCCATAACTTAGAGAGAGCAGACTCTCACTCTACAAAGAGATTAAAAAGCACTCAGTGGAAAATCCAGTCTGTCTTTAATTCTCCACAGTGGTGAAAGAATACTTTATGCCAAAAACTATAATTCAAAGGACTACAACTCTGCCAGCATTCAGGTAGATGTTCTGACCAGAGCTGGTATTCTCACACATGGGCATCAAGTCTCAATTCATGATTCACGATTTGACTGAATGATTTGCTAGAATTACTTGGTATTAGCCTTTTATGCAGTGGCTGTGTAAAGCATGACAAAGGTGAATGGAAGCAGGTGAAAGTCTTACTTTTCTGAAGTTAATTAATCTGTGTTTTTCTCATGAGAGTTTAACTGAATAATATAACTATGTTCTGAGGATGTTTGTCAGTCCATTTAAACTTGAAACAAATGGTACACAAGTGATGGCTAGAAGGGAAGGGAAAAACAAGTTGTGGCTTAAGGTTATTATTGTGGGTAAACACAGACGGAATACTTGGAAAAAGTAGTTATTGACTTGATTATTGAATTTAATAATACAATTTGGGGATGTCAGGCAAGATGTAGTCATCCATAAAGTACAAAGCACAGTAAAAGAATGCATTTTCTTATCTGAGAAGCTTTAGGCTCATAACCAACACCAGTGTTCACCTGGATGGTCTGACAGTTGACTCCCTGCTCAAGCTATCTGCTATCGCTATGCCATGAACTTTGTTGTATCCTCGTATCCTCATCCTTCAGCCTGTGTTACTTGAAGCCTGAGTTTGTTTTATTATCCTGGGGCAAAATGGTTTTGAGCAGAGAAATTGTTTCTGGTGTCAGGAGAAATTTGCCCTATTCACCTAATTTCTTTCATGAATTTCATTTACTTTTCTTGCTTAGCAAGATCTTTGGTTGAAGTAAAAGTGATCACTCCATTAAACATATTCATTTTAAACATATTCAGCCTTTTTTGGCAAGAAAACAAAGTTTAAAACAAGAAAACTCTTTAAAACAATTGCCATTCACTTTCTGCTGTTCCATAAGCTTCATTGTCATCTAAATTTAGTAATGTTTTTTGTTTTATATGAATCCAAAGGCTCTTTTTGTTTCAGAAAAGTATTTTAAAATTACTTGTGCACTTAAAAACCATTGAAAAGCCAATTATGATTGGTTTATGTTTCATCCTTTAAACATTTCTACATTTTACAGCTCTAAACCATGATATTTACCCTGTATTAAAAAAAGGATGTGCTTAGCTACACAACATCCCTCTCTGGTGATGGATTAGCCAGATAGTAATGATCATCAAACATGTGTCTCCTGCAGATTGGCCTTTTCAAAAGCTCCTATGTTTCTTCCTATTTCCATTTCACAAAGCCGGCCCTTTAGTTCAGCCATTGTCTGCTTCCCCCTCTGTGCATTCATTATCAGGTTTTCCATCTCAAACAGGCAGCGCTATGCTTGAATTTTATTACTTGAGGATTTCAGTAATAATTTGAGTCTCTGTAAATTTCCTTCTCAATTCAGTTTAATGAAAAAGAGCCATTCGAAGGAAAACTTAACATTGTTTTAAAAATGTCGATTTAGCACTAAAAAAAGGAGAAATAAATGGAGCCCTGACTGCTGATGTTACATGCCAGCTCAACATGAAGAGGAATATAGAGAAATTTGCACAATGATGCATATACTGTAGATATGTACTTTGAGTTTAAGGAAGCAGCTTTAGAAAGTGCAGATCTCTACGTGTGAGCCTTTGCTTCATGTGACCAGATCACTGAGGAAAAATGAATGAGAGAGGAACGGCGAAGCTCACTCTGTTCTATTTCTAGCTTTCTATTTACTGTGAGCTTAAACATGGCATGAGGTTGACTTAAAATGAGGGAGCGTGCGTTCAATTTCAATCAGTAGGAGCAAACTATTCACATGTCTGGATCACAAATGTATAAGACAGGTGTCACATGACCTGTTCAACTAATTAACATCCCCGTTTCCTTTAAGAGTGGTGATAGGGCAACAAGGGATAAAAGTGCAGTAAAGACATTAATTTACATGAAATGATGGATGACAGCAAACAGAACATATAAAGACAAACATCCTTGCTGACTGAATTTCACCTAGGAGTATTAGCTTCCATAGATGTGAGTTCTGAATAAGATCAATTGAAAATGATACAAAGGAAAAAAAGTGGGGATAATTTTCACTTCAAATATAGCGGTGTAGACGTTTTCTTATTTGGCATGCCATTAAGGACAATGTCTTTTTCTGTTTTTGTGAAAAAGAAAAAAAAAGCCTTAAAGAACATCCTCCTCACTTAAAGCTTCTCTGTATGGTTGGTTAAACTAAGTGTTTTATAGCCAGTACCTGGTTAGCATGGGAACTGGTCGGTTCTTATATAGTCAACCTTAGATTTTCTTTGGTTTTCCTGTTAGCAACTATAAACAGTCAAAATGCTTCTGATGACTTGACCCAGTGGCGTTGGAACAAAGTGAAGCAACTTTGCTGTTCTGCAACAAATACCAAAGAAATTTATGTTTTTTGTTTTGAAACCTGCAACACAGTCTATGACTAATTATGATGTAATTTAGATTTTACATTTCTCTTTTCCAAACTTTTATACCAATCTTAGCTGCAGCTTCTACATCTTTGTTTGCCACAGTTTAATAAATATCATGAAGCTGCTTAGTTCATCCAGTTTTATGTCCAAATTAGAAGCAGCTACTGTCACATGGCTGTCTGAAGATGACAGATGTTGATCTGCCAACCCTACTATTAGGGTTAAATGGTCTCCTGCTTGTGACTCTACTGTCCCCAGCATTATTGTATCCTGTCATTTGTTACTGGCATGTTAAAGATTACAGTGTTTACAAGACCTGAACCTGTTATCCAGCTCTATGTTTGCTGTTAGGTTTGTGATCGTTATCATACCGAATGAGGTACATGTTTAAAATTAGCTTTTAATACTGGCACCAATCACTTTTTGGTTCATTGCTTCTGCACTAATGAATAATAAGCTGATATAACAGTACTTTTCCATTGTGATACAACTGCAGTGATTGCTCTGAATCTATTTACCTTGAATTCTGGTTGACTGATTAATTGCTAAGCCAATTAATTTAGTGGAGCGGTTTAAACCAGCTTACTTACTGGACTTAGCCTTCACATGGGTTCTTCTTGTTTCCACTTAGCACTTTGATGCTTTAAAACTTTAATGTATTTGGGATGGCTGTGGGATAATAAGCTATTAATTCCTTTTAGAAAATAAAAGCTGTCATGGATTTTGTTTCTTGGTAATATGACACTTGATAGTCCAACAGTTTCCTACTCGTGTTAATCGGGATTGATTGCTGACCTGTAAACAGATACTTGGCTGCTTGAAAAGTCCAGATTGAGTTTCCTACCATAACTATTGTATTGATCAGTTCATTGTGTAGCACTGAAGGAGAGGATATGTTCATATGTTGAAGGTCATAGACTAAGGGGCTGTTAAAATGAATTTCAAGGTGTTGCCACTGATTCAGAACAGGGGTTACATCCATACAAGTTAAAATGAAATGTATTGGAGCTCCTAATAAACAAGTAGGTGAGTGAATTGTTAAAGGTGCACTGAGAAATCAGCCACTTCACTGAAATAGACCAGTTTTATTCTAATCATTGATTGGCCGGTTGGAAACTAAAGAACTAATCTTTTCTTCCAATTCGCGAAAACACCATATATAAGTGCCACTAAGTCACTTTGACAGCTATGACACACTTCCATGTCAAAGTTGTTACTGAGTAAGAAGACCCAGTTAACTACTTTCAGTGTCCCAGAAGTGATTAAAAATGAAACTAGAGGAAGCACAGAAGGCGTAATAAGCTTTTTAAAAGAAAACAGTGTCTGCTACGGAGACAAGTCGGCTGTTCATTCAGACTGCCGACAGTTAGACATCAGCAGACAACAGGAAGCTCATAGTTTTATAGGGAACTTCCTCTGTTCTTTTGATGAAGTCATTTCTGTTTGTGGTGAAACATGCAATATTAAGATAGGGTTTTTGAAATCTCATCAAAAGGTAAAGGTCTACTTATTTTGCAGAGAATACACACAGGGACTGATGTCTACAGTTAGTAACAATACATGTGCTAACCAGGCTATTTGTGTAGATTGTGCTACAAGTTATTATAAGATGTTAAAAACAGTTTACTATCCTGTTTAACTGCAGGGCTGTGTAACAGGAACTGCTCTCTCACTTACATACACATGATGTTATATTGCCTCTTGTCCTCATATAAATGATCATGACTGATTACAGCATTGTTTCTTAAGGTTCCCTTGTAGTTAGATCAAGTAAATTGTAACTTATAATCTAACACATAATAGTAAATCATAGAATGTCAAGTTATGTGGTATTTATTTTAAAATGATCTTGTAGAAAACAAAAAGTTTTGATATGGTGCACTTTATTTTGGGGTGTGCAGAAAAAAGGATAAAAGATAGTGAGCTGTAATATGTGTTGTAAGGGAGCAAAATGCTGTAATTCTTTATAGTAGTGTTTCATTACGAGGATTTTACTGTTTGTAAATTTTTAGTGATGCAGAGAGACAGCTGTGACTTTGTTGTTTTTGAGAATTGTTTTTTACTGTAAACATTTTTTATTAAGACAGTTCAAGTGAGAAAAAACGCATGTTGTTATACATAGTTCTTAAAGAGAAACTGCAGTTAGCTTGAATTGGGATAGGTAGATCAGAGTGTTACAAAATCAGGGAGCAGAAAGTGGCCTAAAGAACTCAGATCAGTTCATTTGAAAATATCTAACAAACAGGGAAAATTTCAAAGATTTGGGAGAAAAAAACATGAAAAATGTTGAAAAGGTTAAATTGTCTATTCAGGTTACTGGCTTTTTGCTTTTGCTATAAACTAAAGCTCAAGTAGAACTCTGTTTGAAAAGTGGTGAGAAGTGGCCTGCCACCACCATAATTATTTAGGTATACAATTATCTGCACTCCCTTTTTAACTCTGAAGCCTTTCCATTGTTTGTGAATCTGTTGTGCAAAGCTGTGAAGCACTTTGCATAACATTTTCCTTTTATTTATTTTTAGATTTACAGGACAAAGACAACACAGACAAAATGAATTTGGTGGTTTTCAAATTTCTGAATTTGTATATTAGCAGTAAACAGTTTTGTTCCACTAGAAGCAAAAAAGATTTAAAAAGTAACAAACCAAAACATTTCTCTGAATGTATTTAGGCCAAAAGGGTGTTTGCTTAGCACAAATGGAGGGCTTTCCTCCTCTGTTACTGCATGTATACATTTTTCAGTTGATTGGTATTACTTTCCATTCAGACTGGCCTCTTTTAAAGATCTCTTAGCTGAATTAATTTTTTAAAGCCACAAATTTTGCTCTTTCTTTGGCTAATGCAATAGTCACATTTCTCTCTCTCTTCAACAAGGTCACATAAAAACTCACATTGAAATGAGCTAAAAGCTGGGATGAAACCACTGGGTATGCTTCATTTCCTGCAGTGTCCTATAAAAAGATTGAATAATGTGGAGAGGTCACACATTATGAGATTCAGCTTATGTTTTATCTCCGTGTTATAATATTATGTGACTTTAACTATGCATGTTTTGCAAAGGAAAAATATTTTCCCTTTCAAAAATCAGCTTCATTATACTCTAGAGGTCCTCTCCCCCCCCCACACACATACACACATTTCTTTATTAGTCTAACTATTAGATTTCTTTCTTTTCTTTCACTGGATTCTCTTTGGCAAAATATAACCGACACTGAAAGCTAAAAACAAGTGCTAGATCATCCCTAATAAAATTTTTATAACACCATGGCGGTTTTTGAGCCAGTTGTGTTCTATAAATAGCCTGATCGAAAGGCCTGCCTCTGCTATTTTTAACTGCAGGTGCTTTTCCCTCTCATTCTCAAATCCTTGGTGTCTCTCCAGTGAACTCGCTGCATTTGCTATCTTTAGATTTTCCTTTTATAGCTCAACAGGGGGGCGAGGGACTATACAAGAGTGGTTATGAGGGGGGGTTGTCATAATGTTCGCACACTGCTGTGCGTCGAACGTCGAAGTGGGGCATGAGGACAGCGTGAGCAGGGAGGGCTTTAGGGGACTGGCTTCACAGCAGTACCCTTGAAAAGTACTGAAACGATATATGCGCATGCTGGGCCAGTTAGGAAATAAATGAAAAAGCCTGCAAGCACCTTTGACCTGTACAATTTTTATTCTCTTATGATTTTGAAAGGTTCTGTTAAAGCTAAAAGGGTCAGTATTTCCTCTGCGAAAGGTAAAAGGCAGGCTGCTGATGTCTAATGAATAAAGCAAGTCCAGTCATGCCCATTGAGCTTGAAACAAGTTTTTACCTCTTTTATCCCTTTATCTTTTATTCTTTCTTCATCTGTCCCTCCTGCAGCTTTCAGTCTTTTCCACCCTCTTCAGATTTCCCACTCCCTCTCCTTCTTCCATCCTCCTTCCATTTTTTTTGTCCTCTTCATCCTTCTTTTCCATCTTCCTCTTTCTTCATTGGCAAAGACTCAACTAGCCTCCTCTGACACAAAACAAGCCCAGTTCTCATGGCAACCTTCTGTAGTCCACATGAGACGATGCACATTTACTTCTAGATGCCGACCATCGAAAATGGCCACGAGTGGGTTAACAGGTGCACTCACACCAGAGATTCTAGTAATCCAAAGCACGACACAGAGACCTTAGAGCTGTTTGTTCTTACTGAAGCAAAGCTTATGAATCTGAAGGGGACTATTAATTATGAATATAAGGTTTTCAACATACCTTATTCATGAATTTGCAAAGATGCTTAAATATTTATGAACGTTCTAACAAAACTACAGTAAATCCAGTATAGTAAAGGCAGAAAGTAAAAAAGACTTGGCCACTGTTTACACAAACAAACCATTTTGTGACAATGCACAGTTGTAGAACAGACACCCAAATGTGTGTTACATCTTTAAGTTGGACACTATTTGCAATACAGAGAGGGAGCTTAAGAACCCACACATACATGGAGAGAACATGCAAACTCTATTCAGAAAAACCCCAGGTCCGTATTTGAACCAATGACATTCTTGCTGCAAGACAACAATTCTTCCAGCTGCTCCACCATGCAACCCTCTTATTCATTTTTTTTTCTTTTTACTGTCAGTCAAACATTTTTCAAATTATTCAAAACATTGTTTTGGTAAAAAGGAATGTAGGTAGAGGTGTAATTCCTTTTAGTAATGGTACAAAGATAATAGATCCACAGATCCAAATGCACACAAATTTTATTGTGTACATTTTGGATCCAATGACATCACATGAGGCAGTAAGACTCGGTACTAGACAGCGAGGATCAACAATAAGAAGTGAGCTTCAGCACTAGGCTCCATGGTTCAGTGTGATCAGCTTAGTAAATATTACTGCAGACAGATTTGGGCCCAAATTCTGAAGCTTTTCAGTGTCAGACTTTTTTCCTGAGGAACAAAATAAAAAGAATATGAATATGAAGATCAGACTGAGCAAGAAATAAATCCGTGGTCAGTCCCTTGACTCCTAAGCCCTGATAATGCTTGTTTTAAGATTGTCTGATTGGTTTTATTGGAAATATAAAGTCATAACATTGCTGATTCTAAAATAATATTTTAAATGTATATGACATTTATTTATTGCTTCTAGAACGAAGCTGGGAGTACCTACATGTACTCATGAGAATGAATTAAATATATATATATAAACTAGAAATATTTAGAAAAATCTGAGTTAAATTTGGACGTCTTTTGAGAAAGTATTACAAAGGAGCATGAAAAGGGCAGTCGTGCTTGAAAACAGGAGAGGGATTGGCAAGTGCAGAGCTACTCCATTCCCTCCGGTATATTCTCTGGTGTTTTGTTAAAATGATTAATCAATAAGTGAGTAAGTTTGAAAAAAGTGTTGATGGATGAATAAAGGATTTTTGTTAAAAGGAAAATAAACTTTTGAAGTGACAGCAAAATTTTGTGGTTTTGAAAGTGTAATTTCTTTTTAAACCATAATTTACCAGAGACCAGTAACTGTGCCAACTGACATGGCAATACTGTAACAGTGCTTGCAGTTTTGGCATATATAGAAAATAAATAAAGGACGAAAACACTTAACTGCATAATTTTTTTTCTTTCATTCTGTAGGTCAGTGTAGCTTTTGTTTTCCATGGTGTAGACTGTTTTGTGCCGCAGGTTGAGACATGGTGGGGGTAACTGATAGGGCGAGTCATTTTCAGTCGTAGTTTAACAGTTTTGCAACTCTTAGCAAAGTATGTCTTTTTTTTTTTTTCAGGAACAACTTTGCACGAAATGATCACCGCAGGTCTTGATTTCTTGATTTTGAAATCTAAATATACCACCTTCCCCTAATCCTCCTCACAAATAGATTCCACACACATCATCATGAAATTATCTGGGAATCCAGGAAGTTTTCTCATATAATGCTCTAATGTTGAGCAATAGCTGAACACAATTAGAATATATGACCCCTGAAAGACCAGTTAGATTAAAAACATGTAAATACACAGAAAAAGCTCAAGAATCTGTTTATTTAGTAAAACTGTGATCAGTTGATCTCTGCTATTAGGATATGTTGTCAGATACACACACATGGAAGGGTACATTTATTTAGAATAAAGACAAATTTAAAATAAAATAGCTAAACTAATAAAGAAACTGACCATCACAGGTTGATTTCTATGTGACAAACTATTTGTGAAGTAAGTGTGTTTTATAGAAAAGTCTGTCTGGGAGCTGTTAATAAACAGCTACACAGAACCATGCCTTTTAACAAGCAATTTTACTCACAAAACTCAATGCAGAGCAATGGCAATGAATGTCTTTTTTTCATCTGATGCAGTAAAGTATGAAAAACACAAAAAAGAATACAAAAACAAAGTAAAGATGACTCAGGAATACAGTGTATGGTTATAAAGGGTAGAATGAACAATATTGTAATAAATATAAGCAGAGCATATGACCAGTTTTGCTCCAAAGCAGCAGTTGAAACTCAGATGGGGACCAAGATAGGTGACCAAGACTCAGGATGGCAGCTTTACCATTTAAAAAAAAACAAAAAACCTTGACATTAAATATGGCAACAAGCAGTGAAAAAAGGGCCAATCACTCCACTGATGCACAGTCATTATGGCAGCCTGATCTGATTGTGTTAAGAATGCGGATGTTAGAACTGATGTTGCATTTTTATCCATCTTTTTTATGCAGCTGCTATGAAGCTGGTTCAATTTTCTGTTATTTATTTATTTTTTAATAATCTTCATGTAGAGCTCAGTTGTGACAAACTGATTATTGTAAAGATGGATTTCTTTAAAAAATTCACCATTACCATTTGGAAGAATTATTTATTTTACAAAATTTAATTAAGAATGCATGTTATTCATTATTGTTGCAGATCCTGATTGTCAAATGGTGCTATTTTTCAGTGTGTTTAGTTACTCTTTAAGTTTTCAGTCCTTCTATGACAGCTGTTACAGAAAAAAAAAATCACCCATATGATCTGACTTTCTACTTTTTCATCTTCACTTCCAGTTTCTGTAAGTTGTGTCAGACATGTATTGCATTATTCATCTGTTTGTTTCTAAGCTCTCAATAATCTTTACTAATATGTTCTTTAAATATCTAGATAAAAGTAAAGCAAACATGGAACCAGGTCATGGTACACATTTGATTAAGTTGTTCATATTTTTCAGTTCAATTCAGTTTATTTATATAGCACCAATTCACAACAAATGTCATCTTGAGGGACTTTACAAAAAAAAAAAAGTAATTTCAATTCAATCACACATACATTCCAGTTGATCCTAGTTGTCAAACAGCACAATAAGCTAAGTATTCAAAGTAGTTAAAAAGTTTTCTGTCTAAGGAAACCCAACAGATTGCATCGAGTCATTGACTTGTAGCATCCACTCCTCCTAGAGGAGCATGTAGTAATAGCAGACAATTGCTTTCATTGTATCGTTGACCTTACAGCAAGCCCTCATACCAAGCATGCATGTAGTGACAGTGGAGAGGAAAAACTCCCCTTTAACTCGAAGAAACCTCCAGGAGAACCTGGCTCAGTACAAGCAGTCATCCGCCACGACCAACTGGGGGTTTGAGAAGACAGAGCAGAATGTACAAGAAGAAACAGATGTACTGATGTAGGATTGTTTTATATGTTTGTGAAAAGTAAAAAGTTAATAGCAGAATAAGGAGAATGATTAGTTGATGCCAGCACTTTCTCAGTTGATGCCACCCTCCGGGAAGAGATATCACAGCCAAATGGAATGCCAGACTAGGTGTAGCTTCTATGGAGAGAAAAATAACAGAGAGAAAACAAAACATTAACTGTTGAAATAACAGCAAATAATGCAAATTGGAGAGTAGTAGAAGAAGAAAGTGAGAAAAAGTGGTCAGTTTGTCCTACAACTGTAGAACAACATGGTTTTAATCCGTTTTTCAAACGGAATGTTTTTTGTAAAACTTTTTTTCACTATATTCACACTGTACAACTGAAATTACAACTCTATTCTAGTAATCTAATGGCACAGTTTACAGCCTGGCTGAGAACAATTTATTTTTCTTGGTTTCTTGAAAAAAGAGTTCTAATGCTCTGTTGTATGGGAACTCAGTCTGAGGGGTCCATTGATGCTGACTGGCATGCACGCTGCCAGATGGTATTACTGATAATTGGGAAGTGTTAGATTTATTTCAATCACCAATATCATGCAAGGAACGTTAGGAATATTAAAATATTACACGTGTCATATCACTATCATTTCTGTATTCCTCAGAACTTGAGGGAACTGTGTCACAATAAAGAACATTGAGCATCTCCATCTAATGTCCACCTCAATGCCTGCCTACCTTCCTCTTCTTCTGAAAATATTTTAATGTAGTCATCTGAAAATGCAACCAGAAATGAGTCTCAACAGAAAAATTACCCGACTTTAAGCTACTATGTCATGATGTTCAAAACGTATCTGAAACATTAAGCATGAAGGCCAAACTATATTAATTAACTACATTACTGTTGTTCAGATGCAACATACGTTAACATTTGGGTCGTTTTCACAGGCTTGAACTGAAACGCATTCAACTTAACCTTCCTTATGTACCTTTCTTTCACTTTTTCTCTCCCTCTGTTTCGGACTGTCGTCTCTAGTTTTCCCTCACTCCTGAGAGCGGCACACTGCACTGTAGCCAGCTTTGCAGCCAGACAGGCAGGAGCTGGCATGTTGTTACCACCCCCATACTTCACAGTTTGGATGGTACAAGCATCCCTGTTTTTCTTCCAAATGCAACAAAGGTCATTATAGGCTAACCGTTTCACTGCAGTTTTATCAGACCACAGGACATGTCTCCAGAAATGAAGGTCTTAGACCCTGTGTTCATTTGCAAACTTCTGTCTGGCTTTTTGTGTTTCTTTTGAAGTAAAGGCTTCTTTCTTGCTGAAAGGCCTTTCAGCCCATGTCAGTACAGGACACACTACTCTGTGGATAACGACACTGTCTTACCAGCTTCAGCCACCAGCTTCACAAGGTCTTTGGCTTTTGTTCTGGGATCAATCTGCACATTTTGGACCAAAATATGTTAATTTCTGGGACACAGAACTTGTCTCCTTTTTGAGCAGTATGATGGTCGGACATTCCTATCATGTTTATACTTGCATATAATTGTTTGAACAGATGAAGATGTTTGAACCAGACTGGTGCAGCTCCACAATTATCTTTGTGATATCTTGGCTGATTTCTTTTGACTTTCAAACAAGAAAGCAGTTTGTTCCAGGTAGGGAATTATATAAATAATTTTGGTAATTCTAACTGACCTAAAACAAGAAAAGTTTGGTCTGATTTAACTTTACATAATGAGAAAACATGTGTATGTGTCTTTTTATTTGGTGTATGTAAACCTCTGGTTTCAACTGTTTGTAAGAAAACTGTTTATGGATTTCTTAGCAGCATTTAACAGAGTCATCCCCTACAAACTGGTTAAAAAGTAGTAATCTTGGATTAGGATGTTCATTTTGTGCATTGTTTGTAGACAACAGACAATGCAGAGAATGATGGGCTGGGTGGTCAGCCATAACCCACAAAATTGGCACAACACAAGGGTGAATCCTCAGCCTTCTTCTATATTTGCCTTTCCACCCATGACTGGTCTCCCATAAATTATACAAACACAATTGTTCAGTTTACTGATTACCACCATCCTATGACTAATGGAAAGTAATGACATAGCCTATGGGAAGGAGGTTTTTCTACTGACAAAGTGGTGCTCTTATACAAACCTGAACTTAAACATCACTAAAACCAAATAAATAATCATGGATTTCAGAAAATCTTAGCATGCTGAGAACTTGTTGCTGTTAATACAGAGAGATGGTTGAGAGCATTCAAGTTCTCTGAGTACACATCTCAGTTGACCTCAGCTTGACCACACAAATCTCCCATCAGGTGGGGAATGCAGCACAGAGACTGTGTTTTCTCTGAACCCTAAAGCACGCTCAGCTCCGTCAGGATTTTCTGACCACTTTCTGTCGGTCAACAATAGAGAGCCTCCTGACCTACTGCTGCACAGTACGATTTAAAAGCTGCACTGGTCTACACAAGAAAGACCTGCCGAGAGTAGTAAAGGGAGCAGACATATCACTGGCACACAACTCCCCCTTTTCAGTAACATCCACGGTGACTTTCTCCAAAGAACAATCTCTTACATCTCAAAAGACCCCTCCAACTCAGGACGTAATTCATGCCATCATCTGCCATCTGGTAGAAGAATAAAGGCATATGAAACACATACTAACAGATTGTGAAACAGTTTGTTTCTTCAGGCTGTCAATAGTAAAACTCTGCCTGCCTCCCTCTTTTTAACCTCAGCCTAAAAGGTGAAACTTATCACTATCATTACTTATATCTCTGTATCCTGTTTTTTTGTTATTGTTTTTTTTTTTTTTTACCAGGTTTTTGTTTGTTTGGTTGGTTTTATTACTTTACAAAATATGAATTTGTGCTGTGTCAAGAAATGCTAAGCACTCGTCTGCAGGCACTGATTTCATGAAAGCGTTTCAGGTTTAGTTGATAAGTTTGGTTAAAAACTGAATGAATGGACAGTATGATAGTGTATATTTGTTTAACATGCTGAACCGTGTTGAAATTCAGTCTTCCTCTCTTTTTGAAACCCAACGAACTGGAATTATCCATTCCTTTCAGCTGAATGGCAATAAAGCATAACTGGCTGAGCAATATGTTGGCAGTTATATAACTGGTATACAGTAAACAAGCCAAAACTACAGCTGTATTCTTTTCAACCTGTTCTCTGATAATATATTCCTGCTGGTGTTTGTTTTCAGAGCTCATATTCTCATCACATTTGAGTGATGATCCTCAGTGACTTGTACCTGATAGGATGTTGTGTTACAGTTGTTAACACCCTGCTGTCTTTTACATTAAGATGCAATCTGCCAGGTTTGCACCTCACCCATCAGAGTAGTATCTGCTTCTAAATTTGCAAAATGAGTGTGTCCTTCAAAATAAATTAATCTTAACCTGAATGCAAACACTTACTTATACACCCCATTTACCCATGAAACACGGGTTACTCCCTCACATGCCTGGCACTGTTAGAACTACAGGCCTGGCAAAGTGAGCATTAATTAACAACGCAGCCAAAAGGCCCATAGTAACTCTGGAGCGGCTGCAGAAGTCCACAGCTCAGGTATGAGAATCTGTCGACAGGATAATGGTTAGTCTTGCACTCCACAGATCTCTGTTTTATGGAAGAGTAGCAGGAAGAATGCAACTGTTAAACAAAAGCCATAGGAAGTCCTGTTTGCAGTTTGTTTTAAGTCATGTGGGGGATACAGGAAACACACGGAAGAAGGTGTTCTTGACAGATGTAACAAGGTGTGCAATGTAATGTGCAATGTTAATTTTTCTCCAAACATGCAAAACACCATGTTTGGAGAAAAATTAACATTGCACATTACCTTGAACACACCATCCCCAATGAGAAATATGGTGATGGCTGCATCAGGCTGTGGAAATGCTTTCCTTCAGTAGGGACAGTGAAGCTGGTTGATGGGAAGATGGATGGAGCTAAACACAGGGCAATCCTAGAGGAAAACCTTATGGGCAACACACATCATCAGATATAGTTGCTTGTCAAGAAAAATATTCCCCTATTGTTTTCTATCAATCAACCCCACCAGCTGCATCCTGTCAGCAGCTGGTGCTCTAAGGGTTAGTCACACAGCAATCGTTCTCGAACCTGTTCTATTCACAAGTAGAATAGCTTTGATAAAACTATCCAAAGCTAGAGTCCTCTCTCCTGTCTGTACACTTAAGAGGGATGCGTCTAATGTTTGTTAAAAGATACAATTGATGCTAGAGTTTAGATCGGACCTAAAAAATCCAACCCGACCTGGCCTGAGGCCGTAGACATTGTGCCCGAGCCTGATCCGACACCACTAATTAACTTTAATTATAGGTCCGAGTCCGAAGTAAACCCAACATATTATTTTACTTAAGATTTTACTGCTTTCGTTCTTAGACCATAATTTGAGTGAGCAGTGTAACTTCTCCCATTTTTAGCTTTTGTTTAACATCTTCCAAGTTCCATTTTGTCACTTGTAACCACAGGGTGAGTCAAATTTAAATCTGGGATGTGTGGTTGATAGGAGCGAAGCAGGGCAGGGCGGTGTGCACATTGTGCAGTGTGCTATGCTTGTCTAATGAACTTCTGCCCCTACTTTCTTTCTTTTCTCAACAGGGTAAGCCGCCTATTCCTCTATTTAGACTAAAATAAGTTGATTAACACAACTTTATATTGTGCACTCTCGTTTGGTTTTCTGTGTGCTGTGGGCTTTCATTGTTGGCCATGAAAGCCCAAGCCCCGCCCGACCATAAAGCAAATAATTTTGGCTGAATTTGGCCTGAATTTAAGGTCAGCTTTGGGTCGGGCTCGGGCCATAAATCTAAAGTCTAACTGAGACACTTCAATTGACTAGATGTTCAACTCACAGTGTGTGTTCCCCTCTAAACATACAAACAGAGCTTTAATGAAAAACTTAAATCAAAGCATATTCATGATACAGAGCGGTCCAATCAAAGCGCAGACTTTAGTGCAAATATGACTGAGCATGAGCTATTTTGCAAAGAAGAATTCAAAAAGGTGGGATTTCCCTCTAGATGTGCAAAGCAAACAGAGATACCACAAAACACAGTAGAGCAAAAAGTTGGTTCCACAAAAATTTCTTTCAAGGGGGCAGAATGAAAAATCCACGGCACATGTTTTTAGATTTAGATTTTTTTTTTAGTTTTTATTTATTTTTTTAATTTTTTTTTATGTGAAATGTTGAAAAGCATGTCTTATGTTCTGTAAAACGTTTTTGTGGAAGATTTATTTCATCATAGAGAACAAAGCTACATGTGTTAAAGGTTGTTAGACTTGTCAAGAGATGGGATCTGAGGGCTTTATAAGAGAGGGGGGCTCTTAAACTCAAAATAGTCATTACTAATTTACATTTACAGTAATATTAACATAAAAATTTGGTGATATGTCAGGTTATCTGAATTACTCTCTTTGTTCCCACAGTATTGCCATCAATTCTGTTTAATATGTTACTGCAGCCTAGAAACTTACAGAAATGCCTTTAGATGTAGATGTGTTTATCTGCAAATGTCCTCTGTAGACTTTCTGTGTATAGCACAGAAAGACCACTTCACCAAGATGATGAATGGTGATTACTAAGCACAGGGTGGTAAATTAGATCAGAGCTTAACACCTTTGCATAATATTATAGCAGAGGAGGCATTCCTGTGCAGAGTAATGTGAAAATGACAAATGCATCTTGAAACAAATCTTTTATCCTTTTGCTTTTGTCCTCAGATCGAAGGAGAGTATGAGCAGAGACGTTTCGAAGAGGGCAAGTCACGTTACCTCCAGAACAAAGCAAAGAGACTGGCTGAAAAGGAGCGCCAGCAGTGACACTGTGGCTCAGCAGAATCAAACCCACACAGTATATACACAATATGAAGGAATTAATGCCTCTCTGTTATTGTAGCCTGTTAAGCCGTATTCTGTGACCCTGTTTTGCAGCAGCGCTACTCACCAAAGTGTTCCCATATACATGTGTGCAATTTCAATGTAAAAGTAATAGTACTATTTTAAGTTTAGGGAGAGTTTTATCACTGTAAAATATATAAAAGTATTCCTTATCACTAGTAACTGACAGTGGGATTGTAGAGATACTATATTGTTCTGCAGGAATATCTCTAACTATACAGATTTGAGTTTGATGTCAGTGCAGAGTACTACTGAGAGTGCAAAGGAAATGTTGAATAAGTGAGTGAATAAAAATAAATAAAAGAGCTAAGCACGAGTCGGGGGCTCTCGCAGCGTGTCCTTGCTTGTCTGATAATTATGTCATTGTCTTAGGCATGTCTTGGCAGAGAGGGCACATCCCAGCCATCTTTTCAGCACTGTGCCTTTCACAGAGAGTTTATTGGAGCTCAGGGGTTTTGACTCATCCAGCATCTCTCCCACCCCCACCTCCTTCTTCCTCCTCTGTCTCCTCCTCTGCATGTCTGTCACACTCTGACTTCAGCCCGTGTCATGTTCTCATCCGTCTCCATCTCCTCGCAATGTCGCCTTCTTGCTCATTTACTCTATTTATCCTTAAGGCTCTTCTTCTATCCTATCATCCGCCTGCCTCACTCTCAGTTTGCACAGATGAGATATGAAGATTGCTTTTGGTCATATAAGAAACAGAACTGGAAAAAAAGTATTGTTATTATATTGCTTGGTGCAGAAGGTAAGATCAGGAAAATGAATTATTCAAGAGAAGAGTCCATGTCCATGTGACAGTGTCAAAACTGAATTATCTTTTCCAGTGAAAGGACAGTATACAGTCTTCAGTAAAAGAAAATATACCCTCTTTTTATTCGAAGTATTATGTCTGAACACAATCAAAAATCTGGTCTTTATCAGGTTCTAGAGTTATTTATATCAAACTTTGATTGTATGAAAAAAAACATATTCCAGAGTCAGAGTCATTACTTATTAAACATAGATTAAGCCAAAATGGAAAATCCTCTGGTGCAAAACTAAGTACACCCCAAATTTCAATAACTTGTATAACCACCTTTAGCAGAAAGTCATTTGCTGTTTTCCTTTTTCAGGCCCTTTAACTTCTAACAACTATATTTATCAAAAATGAGATTTCCTGCTACATTTGGACCACCTTCCCACATGCAAACAATTATTTTGGGAAGAACACCTTAGTTTGTGCAGTACACATGTCTAATATCGGGATTATTAGAAAGAAGATGTCTAGGCCCACAGCAAGGGCCTCACATTTGACTCTTATATAAACTTAGATATAAACTTAGATATACAGACGTGTTCATGATAAATGTATTAACTATATGTGTACTAGTTACTGTTGGTGTAAAATAAGTTCAAAGCAGTACCCCTCCACCACCATGCTTTAACAGTTAGTATACAATGTTTGTACATTTCAGCTTGGTTTGGTTTTTTTTTTACCAAACATAGTATAGTCAAACATTTCTTTGTAGGTGTCATCTGTCCAAAGAACATTGATACATAGGTCTTGTGGTTATTTCAAATGATTTTCAGAGGTGTGCTACAATATTCTTTTTAGAAAAAGAAGGCTTTCTCCCAGCAACCCTTTCAAAGAGGCCATACTTTTTCAGTTTTTTTTTTTTTTTTTTTTAATAAACATGAACTGTAACATTAGACATGCTGACTGAGGTCTGTTGAGTCTGAGAGAAGTTTTTTAAATTTTTTTTACGGTTTTCAAATTCTCTGAGCATTGCACTTTGGGGGGGGATTTACTGGGCCTTCACCCCTGGTGAATAATATTTGTCACTGTATAATGATGGACTTCAGATTTTTAGAAATGGCCTTACAATGCTTTCCAAACCAAAGGGCAGTTGCATCTCTTAAAGTCATTGCGTATGTTTTTTCTGCCTTGACACTGTGTTAATATACACCTATATGCTCCAGACCAGCAAACTGACCAGACTTCTGCTTGCTTAGAGGTGGTGACACTTGCTGATGTTCAGTTAAACAGACCTATTTAACCAGCAACACCTAGTTGCTCCTTGCCTTAGTAATTGTATAGAAGCAGCAAGAGTGTGCTAGTTTTTCACACACAGCTTTTCCTATTTGGATCCATTTTTGTTCAGCAATTAATTTGTTGAATCTGTAGAGTGTTTTTGTACTCCAAAGGTTACTTTTACAACAACAAAAAAAAAAAAAAAAAATGTGGAAGCAGATAAACAGTACCCCATATCATTTTATTGATACATAAAACCACAAAATAGAAGAGGTTGTATTTTTTAATTGTCAGTTGTAGAAAACACTCAGTTTGTCAAGACACAAACAAAAGTGAAGTTTTAGTATTTATATTTCTAATAAAGTAAAAGCAACACAGGTTTCATCGTGATAAACACTTTTGTTTATTCGGGCTTCCCAGTCCCCTTCTTTGTTTGTTCACAGAAACTGGCTTGTCATTGGATCTTGAAGGTTATTGTTTTTCCTTTTGTCCCTGCAGCCCGATCAGTATATGTGCTTTTCATTTCCCCTGTGAAAATAAAGTTAGGCCCAAGCTGCACTGGGGGTGGGGTGGGGTGGGGTGGTGGAGGGTCTATTTTTAACTCCAGTGAATCGTAGGCATCTTGTGGGAGAAGAACACAGGGAGGGAGACACAATGTTGAGATGAAAGGATGCTTTTCACATGGCAAGACAAGACCTCCAAGAAATATGACCTGATTGGAAAGCATTTGCATTATTCACAACATATTGTGTGCACAGCCATGCGTGCCTAAAAACTATTCTCATCATTTACAATGTCCATTACTGTCTACAGCCATTTCAGTTGGTGGCAGCTTAGAAACTATACTGTAACCATGGTTACTTATGTGCAAGATTAGTCTTATAATGGAAGAAATTACCTCATCATAAAGCAATCTCATCAACTTCCTCTACATGCAACAAAAAAAACTGCTAATGTGGATTATAAATTGCATCCTTAAAGGATAACAAAAATAATTTTGTATCCATTCACTTTCAGTTTAAACTTCTCACTCTAAAGACAGTGACCCCACCAAAGACTCCAAGTTAAACTGCTTTTCCCACCAGAGAATCAGAGTAATAAATGAGGACGAAATGCTGATCTCACATTTCCGCTCATGCCTCTGCATCCAAATCAGGAGATAGCTGCACACTCGCTGCTGTATCCTGTACCCCAGAGAGACTGTCAAGGCTGCTTTTATAAATGATTCTCCCGCACAGCAAGAAAAACCATTAGGGAACTCAGAGGAAACGATAAACGACCCAGGGAGGTGTTCAGAAACCACATGCATTTTATGCAGCAATGAAATGCAGGATTTTACATTTTTTCCTCACCCCGCCGGTAGTGCTTGCATTCAGAGATTGCTTCGTCAGTCATTTTCTGGCTGCAGGGACTTCTGCTTCCACACATACGAGACAAAACACACTGACCTAATCTGATGTCATGTTTTATGTGCTTTTCCTTTGTGTTTTGTGAAGCACTTTGTGATTTTATCTGTGAAAGGTGCTATATAAATTAAATTTCACTTACTTACTGACTTGACTGGAGTGTGGGTATGCTTAAATCTGACGTGCACAAATAAGTTTGCCAATAACTTGCGTGAGGGAAAGATTCCCTTATATTCACTGGTCGATGCTGCAGATGCTTAAACACAAAAGCTGCACACAGAAGATAATCTTTAAAAAAAAAAAAAAAATAAAATAAAAATAAAAAAAAATAAATAAAAATCGATGTTGTCTTTTTAGCAAAGAATTGTTGTCTTTTATCCATCCTTGCACACCTTCACAGAGCAGAGGCCCTAAAGTCAGCCACCACGTGTTATCTGGGAGTGAAGCCAGCAGGACTCTCCTTGCAAAAGGGATGATGTACCTCTCTATAGTCTGTTTGGTTTAAATCTTTCTCCTTTAAAACTACAGCATACCTTACTGGAAGTATTTCTAAACTTGGTTGCCTTTACACAAACTCTTCTTTACAGAGAGCAAACATCTCTGCAAGAATGGAAAGCACAGCCACTACATCAACCGGTTTTAAGTATTAAAAAGTTGCTCTAATTATTAGGACTGCCAAAGATATTAAAAATGTATTCTGTATCATTGAGTCTAGTATTTCAATCACAAAGAACTACTTAGACAGCTAAACATAATTGTTATACAGTTCAGTGAAAAAAATATTTGCCTCTTTACAGATTTCTTCTGTTTTCCCAGTTTTGTCAGTTAACTGTTTAAGACAAAGACACAGTTTTTATTACATTTAAAAGACAACCAGGGCATACACAAAATGCAATTTTCAAATGATGATTTCATTTATTAAGGGTAAAGTCTTTCCATACTAACCTGGTCCTATGTGAAAAAGTAATTGCCCTCTAAACACAATACCTGTGCAACCTTTTGTGGCAACAATTGTTATGAAGTGTTCCCCATAACTTGCAATGAGACTTTTACAGTCCTGTGGAGGAATATTGTCACGTTACATTATCTCGAGTAGATTTTAGCCCAGCCTTGACAAGGCCACTCCAAGGAATGTTCACCGCTGTTCTGTGTTTTCTCCATTTGTGGATAACAGTGCCCGTTGTGGTTAACTGGAGCCCCAAAGCCTAAGAAGTGGGTTTTGGTCTACTTTATCTGTTGTCAACAGGATCTATTTAAGAAACTTCTTGGTCCTACTGGTCAGGTTGTAATCAGGCCTTGAAGTGGCTAATGAAACTAAACCAAAAAAACGTGGTTCATTATTGTTAATTTAGGATGGCAAATACTTTATTATGACACTGCATGTGTGCCTTGCATTAACATTTTAGTAAGATGTAGGTATGGGCTGGTTACCAGTCTCTACATGGTTCCTATGAACTTTATTGCAAAATTCCATATTAATCCAGACTCATTTTTCAATTGATTAATCTTTGCCCCGTTTTTATTCTAAAAGTATAATTGTTCAATTTAATTTAACTTTACTTTTCACCAAATGTTTCTACAATGGCCAGCCTTGAACTAATAAGCTGTAACTGCCAACAGTGAATAAGGAATTTATAAAAAAAAAAAAAAAAATAAAATTGAATGAACTCTCCTGGAAGTACAGTAGAGTTTTAAAGAGTAAATGGTTTGGTTCAAGTCATTTTGGCAATTTTAGATACTGTATTTAACTCGAAAAATGAAAATGAAGTCTTGAAATATTACAATTTTTCAAATGCTTTTTTTTTTTTTTGCCCTTTTTCATCCTTATTTAGACATTGAAAATAATGAATTCAAATTACTGACTTTTGAAACAATGTATCAAGGCATAACCTTGGTTTCAAAAATTAAAGATTAAATGTCATGATGGGTTTTTGATTGGGGACAAAATACAGAAAGAAACTGTCATGCTGATGAGGATTTATTGGACAGCAAAATGTAAACTTACAGAAAATGAAGTGGAAACTCGGGGGACAGAAACCAGAATGAGAGGAACAGAAGAATCTGGCAAGGAACAGTGAAAACCAGATAGCTTAAATACTGTTGTGGTGTGATTGTGACATCGAAGGCAGGTGAAAACAATTAACAGCTGCTGAGTGGGGAGCAAGGCTAAGGAACTGAGAAGAAGAGACTAATGAGCTCACCACAGCACTGAGACTGCCCTCGTCAAAGTGTTCAATGACACCCACATAAATACAGACAGTGGAAGAACTATAGTGTTGGTTCTGTTAGTTGGTTCACCTTAGTGCAGCATTTGACACTGTTGACCATGATATATTATTGAAGCGACTGGAGAACTGGGTTGGACTCTCTGGTACAGTACTTAATCCTATCGAAAGAACGGGGCTTTCTTTGTGCCAATAGGTAACTTCTCATCGGAGCAGACAGAAGTCACATGTGGAGTACTCCAAGGTTGAATCCTGGAACCCAAAAAAAATCAATCAGACAGCTGCATCTGATCCAGAACGCTGCTGCTCGCGTTCTCACCAAAACCAGGAAGATAGTGCACATCACTTGGGTTTTAAAGCCCTTCCATTGGCTCCCTGGAGCTCAGAGAATAGACTTTAAAATACTTCTATTAGTTTATAAATCACTGAATGGCTTAGCACCAAAATACATAAAAGACCTGCTGTCGTTGTATCAACCTTCCCAACCACTCGGTTTTTCTGGTTCTAGTCTGCTCTACATCCCCGAAACCAGGACATGGAGAAGCAGAATTCAGTTTTTATGCTCCTTTAATCTGGAACAAACTCCTGGAGTTCATTTAAATTAAAGTTAAAACTCCACCTGTTTCGAGTTGCCTTTGATTAGTAGTAAGTGGAACATTGATCAGTATTTTTGATGCATATTTGCTTGATGACTTTTATTATTTTGATGTATTGATGATTTTGATGCATATTTGCTCTGATTTTGATGTATATTTGCTCGAGGTTTTTATGATGTGAAGCACTTTGAACGGCCTTACTGCTGAAATGTGCTATACAAATAAACTTAACTAATGACAGAACAGAAACACGGAATGACTGAGAGAACAATTAGCACTTAGTAAACAGAGCTAAATAAAGAAAATACAGAAATAACTTTAAGTACAAGACCAATAATTCAGAACTCAGACAAAAGTAATCACAAAGTCCATAGGATGATTACCTTAAAATATTTTTAATGCAATGTCAATGTACCAGAGGGACCAGTTTTCTCCAGCTGCATGGAGCATTGCTGCAATAACCCTCCCCCATTTCCTGCTGTCCACTGCTGGCCACAAGGCTGAAAGCAGGCTACAATACTTTTTCATTGCTAACATGAAATACAAATTCGTATGATTATCCTTTTTGGTTCTGAATAAAAATTACAGTGTAAATACCATATTATTGTGGTATGTTTTGTTTTCAGCAGTTATCATGTATTTAGATATTTTTACATTGTGTACTTAATTTGTTTACTTCTCTCAAATCCTGTCATCATAGCCACATTCATGTTCCATGTGTTCCTTATATTGAACAACACTACTATATATGTGTCTGATGGGAGGTTGTACAGCTGAAAGTGAGAGTGGGGGCAGCTTGGTGCCTGTGGAGCCAGTGGGCGGGAATGCCTTCTGTTACTTTTTACTTCCAGGTCACCTACCATCTTTGAAACTCCAACTCTCTCCCCTTGTCAAGTTTAAATAAAGGACATATGTCAGTTTAAGGTACAAAAACAAAGCCTCTACAGCAGGATTCACCAATAAGGACCATCATACCTTACAATGAATATTTACCTACCCATTAATATGGTGTTATTTGGTTACAGTGAGATAGGCTGCTACATTTGATTGATACCCATTGTAATTCAGGTTATAGATCACCAAGTTATAACATTCTAATTTTTCCCTGTCTTTATCAAAACTGTTGTGGACACAAATTAAGCTAATTGCATCCAAACTTTAAAGATGTCACCATTTGTCATCAAAAATAGATTTTTATTTGTTTTCCTTATTTTTCCCTTCATCAGCAGTGAGATTCAGTACTTTTTGATTACTTACTTGTTTCGAGCTTTCTTTCCTAAAAGACAATTTTCCTTAAGTGCAGTTCTTTGAAACTGTAAGAAATCCCAAGTAGAAATTCATTTCTAATAACTATCTGACAACACTTTTTCAATATCAAAGGCGATAGCAGCAATTTTTTTGTTTTTTTTTCTCTGTTGATGCCCAATGAGTGATCATCAGTGAATGCAGCAGTGATTTACCAACATAGTTCTAAATTCTTAAAAAATAAATAAATAAATAAAATACAATAAAACATATACATATATATGGTTTATTGTATTGTTATATATTGTTATATATGCCAAAAACAAAAGTAAATATGTCTCAACTTTTAATACCAATGGTGCCAAGAGTCACTATTTATCCTACATACTACACAGGAGGGATATCTTGTCATGCTGTCCACTGTCTCTTCATGAGATCAGATATGGACAAATAGTGATCCAAAAAAAAAGTGTAACAAATTATTTTATTGACTTGAACAGTGCCTTTCTTTCTAAGAAATAATCAAATAAATGTTCATCAAGACCTCACACAAGAGATGTATTCTCCCTGGACAGACATTCTTTTTTAGGCAAACAGACTTTTGAAAAGAAGAGTGCAGAGGTGCTATTACAACTTTGTCAATGTTATTTTTCCAACTTTTCACAGATGTAACTTTTCACAGATATGGGAACAAAACAGTGTTGTATAGTAAAAACTCCCTAAAAACTGACTAAATGCTAAATTTTTAGTTGTAGAAGCAAACTCCTCCATTCTTTGAGTTTAGGTGCCTTTTTCATATTTAAATAAATTGGTTAGAGGTAAATGGCTAAATAAACAAAAAGCGTTTTCTTGTAAATAGTCAGGGACCAGACTGAAGATTGGACTGAAAATAAATATAAAAGCAGGCAGTACTCAGAGAATATCTTTGGTAGACCCTTTTAAGGTTAAAACAAAGTCTTGCTTTCCTTGGGAAATTTAACCTATAAATGATGGCACAGGACATTTGCAATACTGTGGAGCTACATCAAAGCCTAAATATTATGCATAGATTTTTGTACATGGTTACCTGTTAAAAATGTTGCCAGAATGATCAGTCTCTTTAAAAACACAGTTGTTAATACTGTTGTCTTGCAGCAAGAAGTCAGAGGTCTTTTCTGTATGGGGCTTGCACGTTCTCCCCCTGTTTAGGGTCTCCCAGGCTTCCTCACTCGACTCAAAAACATACATGTTTGGGTAACTGACCTCTCTAAATTGTCGTTATAGGTTTGAGCATGTGTTTGGTTATCTTTCCTGTTTCCCTCTGATGGACTACTAACCTGTTCAAGGGGTACCCATCTGCTCACTCATTGACTGCTGCAGATAGTCACCAGCCTCCCTATGACCCAGAAGAATCATAAAATGGGTGGATTTTGCCCCATGATATTCATCTACAAGTTCACTGCTATGCTACATCACTGAGCTAACTTAAGTGGTTCTTCCACAATGAACCTATCCCATTCTCTAATTTTGATGCAGAGGTCAAGGAATTGATACGATGCCAAGCTTGATGCACATTTTATTTGTTTAAGGTATTATAAGGTTATAAGGTTGTCAATGGAGATCAGCTAATATACCAACATTATGAATGTATATTGTTTTGCATGTTAGCAGCCTGTACTGAAATTTGAAAGAAAACGTCTAATAAACAATATTGTCCTAAGAGAGCTACATGTGAATTGAACAGTTTGAATGTATTCCTGGATGACACTAGCTTTATACTGAGTGTACTAACTGGATCAGCAGGGGATTTACTAATATTTTTCAGGAGGTACTTCACAGGAAAGAGTTTGACGGTGCACAGCATTGGTAGCTCCCAGGTGTAGTTGAGTGTATCATAAGCCATCTCGTTTAATGAATGGGAAGCAAGGGACTATGGGCTCATCAGACAGTTGCAGAGACAAATGAAATAATCCTTATAATTGTTGCAAAAACCAATGCACTGGGGACTGATTTGTTTCTCTTCATATTAAGGGTCTATATGTGCCTCTATTTCATAGCATGGGTACAATCTCAGCCCTGCGGGCGGAAAACCGCTCTAACTGAATCATCCAGGGATGGAGTCTTATGTAACAAGTCGTATAATGTCAATGAAAGGCGCATGTAAAAGAAGCATGAATAACATGGAGAAGGAACATGGATCATTTGATGTAAGATTCAATCCATTAGATCATTTTACAGTTAAGAAGGCGACTAAATTCTGTGGGCCTATTTAAATCTTTGTATTTTTCCGAACATGGGAAATTAAGTCCATTCATAATTAGTTCACAACATCAATGCTTTAAATGTTCTTGATGCATACAGATATTTTTCGTGAAAGAAAAAAAAAAAAAAAAAAAAAAAAAAAAAAAAAAAAAAAAAAAAAGAAGAAGAAGAAGAAGCATAAACAAACAGCTTCAGCTCTCTCTAAACTAGAATCTGTGTTTTTTCTATGAATTATTCCTTATTGCGGTTCACTCCCACGGCCGCGGTGTGTCTGACTCACGAGCGCGCCTCATTTTGCCGGGAGCGCGCATCAGTCATGCTTCGTCTATCGCGCGCCTCGCTTGCGTCGGAGGGTAAAATAGGAATTTAGTCTTTTATTCTTTAATTACCTTATCTGCTCTCGATTCGCTTCACTAAGCCCCATTTTCAAAGAGAAACGGACATTTTTTCCCATTATTTAAACCAAACAGCTCGATAATTTTAAAATGTTTTCCCCCCGTGAATGAAACAAAAAGAGGAGCAAAACGAGGAGTAACTGGCTCCAGCTGCGCTGCTGTGGTGGCTTTCCTTTTTCTTTGTAGGTCATTCCCTTAACTTAATGCTGTCTACACTCCTGTCACTGTATACAGCTTGAGGATTTAAATGCAGGAAAGCCACTTTAATGGACTTGAACTGACGAGACGAGGCAACCGCCTTTTATTCTCCTGGAAAAAAAAAATAATGAGCCGCTAGGAGCCTGAACATCATGTGAGGAAAAAAGGTAAGATAAGACTCTGGCACCTTATTATGTTAATGCCACACTCGTTGGTGATTAGTCCGCTAATTCATAATTGATGTTAAACAAACAAAAATAACGAGGCTCCATCCAAACAGGTGGCGTTCTGAAGCCCAAACAGCTCAGCTGATGAGGAAAAAAGTGAATATGAATGCAAATGTTTGAATCAAAATGTGGACCTGCGTTGGCCAGACAGGTCTGACCTATATCAAATGGCATCAGAGACACATTCGGATCGAGAAGTGGCCTGATTAAAATATGAATGGTATACAATACTTACTGTAGGTTTAGTTAAGGGACATGAGAGCCAAATTAAATGAGGAGCGTCAGCTGCAATAAATATACGTGCTGTTTGACTGGTAATTACACAGAGGACGCTGAGTATTGACAGAACACCCACCAATAAAAAGGACATGTAACCTAGATACAATAGTGTACCTATTGACTAAACTGGCATTATGGAAAAAAGCCTCCTGAATGTTTTACACATCATAAAAGTTATTACAGGTATAAATAGTATTTGTAAACTTAAATTTAGAAATGCGTTAATCAGCGCTATTTAATGTCAGCCTTTTCTATATTTTTATGAAGATAATCATTTACAATATTATAGGTTAGAGTACATGTGTTTACTTTTTCCATTTTTATTAAGTTTTAAATTGAACTTAGGTGGAGCAGGTACCAAAGTTTCGATGGTTGTTCCACATGCTTGTAAAGCATGAGGAACAACCATAATTGCATCGTCATAGTATTTCCTAATCTACAGTGGTTCTCAAATGAGTACACACACCTGGTAAATTGACAGGTTTTTTGTTATTGTAAAAATGAGACTATGATAAGTCATTTCAAAACCTTTTCCACACATGATTTGACATATATTCAGCATAATTTTAACTTATTTATTTATATTGCAAGCTCAATACACAACTAATCTGTTACAAGATAACACATAACTGCATAAAGCAACAATACACAAAATAAAATGAAGAACAAAAGCTTTTCACACCTGGATCTGCCAGGTGGGAAGGAAATATTCAATAAATATTCTATCATGGCAACAATATCCTTGAGTCCAAGTTATAGTTCAATCCTAAAGCCTCCAACTGTTTCTTCCATTTTTGCAGAAAAACCTCCATTCTTCCATCAACGTCATATCCTAATTTTATTAAAACAAAGCTGGCCAGGATTGTCGACTTTCATGTGGAGATAGGAGGTTCATGTTCGATCTACTTTGTCAAAAAAGCCTTACTTGCCACCATTAGAAGTGTTTGAATAACTTTTTAATGCTGTATCACAGAACCGGGAACACTTTCAAGCAAGCATAGTAGTGGATCTTCTCGAACATGTTTACTTATTGCTTTACTGATGTTTGCACATACTGCCCTCCAGAAAGTCTGAATGATGTTACATTTCCACAAATGATGGGGCCTTGTGCAAATTTAGAGCTAATATTTAAGAGTTTTGGGAAACTGCATTTTAATACTTAGTGTAAATATATGGTGAGATAATAACATTATGTAAAAAAAAAAAAACAACCCCAAAACAACCTTTTTTAAAGCATTAAGCTAAAAAAAGACAATAACCTGATTACATAAGTGTACAAATTTTAAACCAATATTTGGTTAAAGGACATCTGGATTCAATTTCAGCATTTAGCATTATTTGACACACATCGAACATCAGTGATTAACATAGATCTTATAAAGAACCAAAAACTTTGTACAAATGTATCAGTCAGGGGCAAATTACTAAAAAAGAAAAAAAGTCCTAATCCTATGTTTTCTGTATTAATGACACAGTGAAGACTGGCTTGGCCATTGTCTTCCTGTGCAATTCTGCTCGACTCCAATCTCACTTCACTGCACAGTCTGAGCTTTCTCCTATTGACTTGGATTTCTCTAGTAGAATTTTAGTTTGACAATGGCAGTGGAAGAAGTGAATGAAGCCATTAAGTCCGTGTTGGCAAGGTTCCCAAATACTGAGTAGTAAAGTTGAAGCAAGAGGAATATTTAAGACATTTTATTGCTGGCAAAGATGCTGTGGCCCTGCTCCCCACGGGGTTGTTTACAGCGCACACAATTTCTGGTAAGCTTCATCCGGCTGGTGCATGACATACGTCACGGCCAAACATTAGCGATTGGTTAAAATCATATCCAGTCATTTTAAACTTCAACAGAGTCCACGCCTCCAGGAAGCAATTGTTTCTCAATAGCCAAGAGCCCAGACCCTCTGTATGAAACAAAGCGTAGAACAAGGGGCTGGTTTTTACCAGGCTAAGTGAAGACAGTCATCAACAGAGAACATATCGACAAAACTGACATCAAAAAAGTTTTATGAAAGTATTTTTGTCAACAATTAATTAATAAACACTGAAACTGGTAAGGGAGGCTGACAATAGGCTAATAACTTTGACCAAGCATTGGTTTGTTTGACGTGACAATAATATCCAAGTAGGCTTACAAGACAGAACCATTTTATTCCAAATAAAATGTCCAGGCCTCTCTAAAATATTCTAAAAGCTTGTGAGAAAAGGTATTATACTCTGATTAAACCCAAGTCGAGCTTTGGTGCACAATTCCAAAGTCTACATTTAAGTCAAAATTATCCATACCCCGTGGCAGATTTAGAGCTAAAACTATGGTTACTCAATCTAGATGTTTATTTCTGATTTGAAATGAGACAGGCATCTCTCAAAAGATAATTAAACAATGTTAAAGGAGTATCAATTTGAAAAGAAAAACATTTGACTGTATTTATTGTACATTTTATTTCAAAGTTGGCATGTTGACAGTTATTTATATTTTCATCAATAATTAACTAAAAATCTTTATTGACATTACAACAATCAAATTCTTCTCATTAATGCTGAGCATGTTTCTACTGGTATCTTTGATCATTTATCTTTTGCGATAAACCCTGAGTCTTTGATCTTGGAAGGTCTCTTGCCATCACCCTATTCTGTAGCTTTCTCTACCTATTCTCTGTCAGATTCAAGTCAGGACTCTAGCTGAGCTGCTCTAAAACAGTAATATTACTTCCAGCCAGGAGAAAAATTAAAATGTTACTTAAAATGTAAATCTGCCAGCACTATCAAAAATGTTAGACTGAACTTACACATAAACCAAAGTACACTAAATATATAGAAGAGCATGGTGGTGAAAGCATTATGATCGCAAGGCTACTTTTCCTAAGAAAGACCTGGGGTTTTTGACAAGGTGGACGAAAACAAACATTTCCAGATTATATTTTTCAGCATCCTAGTAAGTCCAATTATACATCTAAATCAACAACAGAATTGCTTAATGAGAGAAATATTAAAGTTTTGGGGAATGGTTGAGACAGAACTGAATCTGACAGACCATGTGTTGTGTTATATAAAGATGAGTATGGACAAGAGATGTATTCTCAATCTAATAAATTTGGCACAGGGGGCAAAAATCGTCAAGATTTTGGATGTTAATAGACTTGAATAAGTAAGAGAATTAATTCAATCAATCACATAACATGGGTAAAAAGTTTAGAAGTCATTCATCAATGTCCTATTATTTTACATCACAGAAACCTGACATTTTAGCTGGTATGTACACTTGTGAGAGACACTGAATCTGACTGATCTTGAGCATGCAGTTCATTTTAACATTAGATTTAGCACAGTTTCCACCACAGGAAAGAGGAGAGAGTAGGTGATGTGCAGTTTCAGGACAGAAAGCAGCCATGGAAGCTAATGATCACTGCTGGTAAAAAGAGCTTTGGCCTGTGTGCAACAGATTTTGCTACACCACAAATCCTCACACCAGATCTCAATGTTTTGCGGGGCAAGTGTGACATTTTGTTTGTTGCACATTCAGCTCTGTCATTTTGTGACCATGTTAGGCTGCGTTCACACCTTTCTATTTTCCATTTACGAACTGCAAATCAACTGTCTTCATCTAGATGGCATTATGTTATATATGTATATATGTTATATGTTATCTCTTCTCAAAGGGTTAGTACATTTACACCCATTTGAAAGTATGACATATACAGTGTCTAGCAAATGTGTTCATACCACTTAAACTTTTTCAAATTTTGTAATTTTACAATTAAAAACTGAAATGTGTTTTGTTAGAATTTCATGTGAAACAAAATGGCACAAAGGTAAAAAAAAAACCAAAAAAAAAAAACCAAAAAAAAAAAAAAAAAAAACCAATTAGAATTCTCATTTGCAGCTTTTTTCAAGCCAGGTCAAGGACACAGCAAAGATGTGAAATAAGGTTCTCTGGTTAGATAAGACCTAAACTGAACTTTTTAGCAACATTTAAAATAACATGCGTGGTGGAGGAGTAACCCTGAACAAATCACCTTCTCCATGAAACATGGTGATGGCAGAATCATGCTGCAGAAATGCTTTTCTTCTGCAGGGACAGGTACACAGATCAGAGTGGATGGATGAATGGATAGATGAATCTACATACAGGACAATCGTTGAAGAAATCCAGTTAGAAGTTACAAAAGACTTACTTAGAGCTACAGTGGAATGGTAAATATCAGAACATATTCACATGTTAGAATGGCTCAAAGTTCAGACCTAAATCCAATTCAGAATCTGTGCGGGGTTTCCATCAGCATTTTTTTTAATTTGACCATTTCAAACAGAATGTTTTTTAAAAAAAAAAAAAAAAAAAAACAACATTTATTCACTATCTTCACACTATACAACTTAAATTACAACTCTACTGTAGTAATCTAATGGCACAGTTTGCAGCCTTGCAGAGAGCATTTTATCTTTCTGGGTTTCTTGAAAAAGAGCTCCAATTCCCTGTTGTATGGAAACATGTTCACCTGCGCAGGAAGATGCACCCTCCTGCTTTGCCTCTCCACTTTTCTCTCCTTCTGTCACCTCCTCCATTACTTTAGCCTGTGTACTTGTCAAATATAACTGGGAAGTGTTAGATTTGTTTCAATCACCAATATCACGCAAGGAACGTTAGGAATATTTAATTATTACACGTGTTACAGTACAGATCACTATCATTTCTGTATTCCTCAAAAACCGAGGGAACTGTGTCACAATAAAAAACATTGAGCATCTCCATCTAACGTCCACCTCAATGCCTGCCTTGGGTCCCTTCCTTTTCTTCTGAAAGTATTTTAATATGCTCACCTGAATATTCAACCAGAAATGAGTCTCAATGGAAAAATGTAGAGCTATTCAAAACGTATCTGAAACATTACACATGAAGGTCAGACTATATTATTGAACTATGTTACTGTTGTTTAAATGCAACATGTGTTAACATCAGGGTCGTTTTCACAGGCTTGAACTAAAATGCATTCAACTTAACCTTCCTTAGGTACCTTTCTTTCGTCTTTTTTCTCCCTCTACTTTGAACTGTTGTCCCTAGTCTTCCTTCACTCCTGAGAGCTGCACACTGCACCACAGCCAGAAAGTCAGGAGCCGGTGGTGTTGGTTTTTCAAAATAAAGTAAATTTTAACGTTTTATGACATCTAAATTTGTTTCAGACTTTGATTCTGGTTAGTATGAGTGCGCAAATATAGGCTATATATATGTATTTATTCATATGCTTTCCATTGTTTTAACATATATTTAAAAAAAAAACTTCATTCTGAAGGTGTGGCGGCTTTTATTTTGCCATGGCGGTGCGGCAGGATCAGTTTCATGTAAAGGAAATCCTGCTGTGCAAAAATTCTAAGCTTGCACTCCCCATCCAAACATTCTGAACTTGAGCTATTTTGCAAAGAATGGCTTACAATTTCAGTATCTGGAAAGCTGGCTGAGCAATACACCAAATTCCAGATTTTTCTTTCTACTGTTATATATGCATGCTCAGTATGAGGGATTGCTGCAAAGTCAGTAACTCAAAGCAAGCAGCTGACCACTGTTGCTACATGCTTGTTTAGGAGGTAATGCTGGAAACTTGTTACTATCAGCTGAGTTTCCTTTGATATAAAATTTTTTAACCAGTTGCAATAATAATCTGAACTTGACTGCATGGGATGTAGTAATTGTGTGTGTAATTGCTTCTATTCTATGTGTATTATTGGACTGAATTGACTTTTTCCCCCTCTTTTTGATTTAAGTGCCTAAAGACGATAGTTGTTTCAAAATGGCAATAAAGTGAATTGAAATTGTATTATATTCCTTCCATTTTAAAACTTTACACTGCTTTGTGTTGATGTATAACATTAATTTACACTAAAACACTAAAGTTTGTGGTTGTAATCTGACAAAATATAAAAACATTAAAGGAGAATGTATACCTTTATTTTCAGGTTCTGTATCTCATCTAAATTACATGTCAGTTTGTGGTAACTTTTCATAAACAAGAAAAGGGCTTTAGGGATTTCATATGTAATGGAAATTCCCGCTGTTGACTCTGTGACAAGTTGGTCATGTTGCTAAGGGAAGCCCTCAACATCTTTTTTCCGAGAACCTTAAATCTGATGGCTTTTGGTCTCTAATTGTTAAGCATAATTTACCTTGTAATTAATGGTGAAATACATTCAGTTATGTATACAGTTTTTTTAATGAAATACTACATGCTATGCAATATTTTTGTAGTGGAAGTTTGCTGGTTTTTAAAGATTACACAATGTGATTCTTGGCTCTAAAAGTGGAAGGCTAATGGGAGCAACAAGCTCAAAGCGGGTCCGGCATTTATATAAAGTATATTTATATAAAGTTCTTTCTAAATCATTGCTCTGGGTCTATTATGTAACATTTTTTGTCAACCTTAGAGGATTTCCAGTGTAGAAGTAATTTTTGTCTGTCGTAATAAGATATCACCATTCTGAACTACATACAAGTCAGACATGTAGGAGCAGCTCATAATTTAAAATATGATTTGGTTTTCAGAAGTGCCTCAGGATTACGTCAATAAGTGAATTAACCTCCCATCTTTCAGATGCATTAAGTCTATTGTCCTCCCAGTAGTTATTAGATGCAGCAACAGTTCTTTTACTGTGCCTGACTTGTAAACTTCCAGCACACTTTTGCCTTTTGTTTATAACAGCATTTGAACTGGAGCTACAGCCTCTGTTTTGTCTAATGGATGAAACTGGGGTTTTAAAAGTGCTTTCAAAAGCAGGTGAAATGAAACTCCCAGGATCAACGCTTGATGATACAAATCCCAATAAATCCTTCACAAATAGAAAGGCAACCTGAAATTTTTATAAATGCATTGCACAATAAACATAAACTTGTTAAAAATAGATACTTTTCTGGTGATTAGGTCACCTGTTGGTACATTTACCAAAGTCATTTGGGATAGTGATTGGAATCATAACAGTAATATCCATCCATCCATTATCTAAACATGCTCATCCTTGCAGGGTCACGACATTCCAATAATATGTAGTGTTTTAAAAAGAAATTACCCTAACTGACACAATTTCTCCAGCTTTCACTATATCTGACAAAAAACTTTAAGAAAGACAAACTTTATATTCATGTTGTCAGTACAGAATGCTCTCACTTTAACATATTGCAAAATTTATTAAAGTTTTTATATGTGATGTCTAAAAATGACTTAAGTGCAAATTAACTGAACTCGCTTTTTCTAGCTAACGGTTGTCTATTTTGACATTTTTCTAACAAAATGCAACATGCAATCACTTGAGATACTTAAATGATTAAGCTTTTCTTGAAAATTCTCTATGAAATTGTACTTGTGGTGATGTCGTGACTTTTAACTGGCAATAATATCAGTGCGTTTAAAATGTCCACTTTTATGTATGGTTCTTTTGTACCATATTTCTAATCAGTGGCATATAGAGTAAATAATAAGAAATCAAACAATGCATCCAGTTTTTATTGACACCTCTGCCTTTTTGAGAGTTGTTTACCTGGTTTAGCAATGACTATTACCATTACTTGGTAATGCAGAATTAGAATATTAGTTGTTTAATACCTTTTTTATTATCTTCTGTTTTACTGTCTAATCTTTGTGTTTTCTGATGAGTGGAGCAGGGAGACATGTTTGTTTGGAGACTTCGGCTGAACAGGGCTGACACGGGGGATCAAATCTGGGTAGAGAGCATGCTGCCAACTTATTCTGCCACCCTGCTGTGCATTAGTGAAATGCTGTGATTAAGCGGAAGGGGCATGTGCTCGCAACATGTTATTGTTGTTGTTTGAGGCCTTAAGTATGTGCACTTGCACATTTGCTGTCTGCTTTTCATCTGCTGTGAGCGTACATTATTATAAGTAAGCATTTAAGAAGAAGTGTTCTCTATGGGAATATTAAAATGTACAAAATACACAATATTGAAACTTTATTCAAACTCAGTGTATACATTTGTGTGTAAAAGCAATTTGTTTCTAGTTTCCCACTCATGTTGAAAGAAAATACTACCAGGCATCTGTTATGATATAGTACTATTATAGTAAAATTGTGGTTGTTTTCTGATAAAGTCAAAGTAACGGGTAAGTTAATTGTTTTTATTCATACACCACCTTTTATGGAAAAAAGCCAAAAAGTGCTTCACTAAACAGGGAATTATTGCGTAGTCATCAGTGAAGGTTTGGAAAGTCTAGTCAGAAGAACGGCATCAATGTCTTGGCTGTATGTAATCCAGAGAGAGAAAAGTTACTAAGGTCAGTGAAAACAGAATTTTACTTACCTATGCACACAAAAAAGCCAGAAATAACCATCTTCGGGCTCAGCATTGGATATATTAGTGCTTGGTTTACCACTGTATGTTAACTGAAAACCCCCCCCCCAAAAAAAAAAAACCAAAAAAAAAAAAAACCCATGACTGAGCGATGCTTATGATATGGGGTGCAAACAATAAATTTCAGTTTATAGTCAGTCCTAAATTTTTAATGTAGGATTTAATGTGCAAAGAAGGTGAATGCAGATGTCCAACAATGTGGTTGACCAAGCTATCTGGAGCACCAATGAGAGCCTTCATTTTTTCCTCATTCAACTGGAAAAAAATTGTACAGACAGCTTTTTATGCTCTTTTTAAACAATTTTGTAGGCTTAAGCTTTTGCAACACACTGGGTTGAAAAGTAACACAAAGCTTAATATCATCAGTATGGCAGTTCTAGAAGATATTACTGAATCATCTTAAAAGATTATATATGTGAAGCAAATAAAGCACAAATAAAATAGGGCCTAGAACTACAGAGTCAACTCTTTATTTTCTCATCTATTATCTAATAGAAAAATAAGTTGTTTTCTGCTCTTTACTTTTAATTTCCAATCTATTTTAGGATCTAAACTATTTAAAATTACCGGCAGAGTACAATGGAACAAGTTGCTGCATATTGTCTTACACTTGACAGTGATGGTCTTTAGTTAAGACAGTTTAAAACTACGGGCTTATTTGGTATTGTATAAGAGATGGTAAATGAGTGGACTCAAATGCTGCATTAGTCATAACTCACTCTTATTTAATCACCTTTTAATGTTTCTAAGCAACTCATGCAGAAAAATATCTGGAATTGTAGGACAGTATTAGCTTCCCATCGTCCTGTTCTGATTTGCTGATATTTTAGGAGCTGCTGGTTTGAGTTTTATGTCAGAATAATTCAGTGTTGGTAGAGCAGTGCTGGGGTGTCACCTGGGCAGGTTAACACAGTTAAAAGTCAGAATTCATCCAATAAAAGCTCCATTGTCCTTTAAAACTAATATTCATATGTGAAACCTGGAGGTTCTGCTGTTTTTGTTGTTTCAGTTTAAGAGTTGTTTAAAAACTGGTACAGCTGCTATTCAGCATACGCGGTAAAAGATGATGTGAAGTGATGATAGTTTACTAATTGTTATTTATTTAAGGAATAATTTGAGCATGTCAGTTTTGGGCTAAGGGATTCTTATCGAATATGTTTGCAGCTGCTTTACAAATTCCTTTGATTCCAACTTTAATTTTTTTAAAAGACTTACATTGGCCAGATAAATTAATTTGATGGTTTTTTTTTGACCTACCTCCTGTTCGTTAATTCCCAGGAAGGATGAGTGCACATTTTAACATTCTAGCTTTTCTACAATACACTGAGATAAAGTGGATCCTGCTGATGATCTGTCTTGGCTCAAAGAAATTTTTGTCAGCCTCATTATAAATAGATAATGAGCCCTCAATGGAAATGAGCAAGATCGATGGCGTATTAGTCTTTGAGGGTCAGCCCAATCCTTCATGTAGTGAAAAAGAACACTTCAACACTGGGTGAAGGACGAAACAGTGAAAAAAGAAAAGTGCTGTTTACAAGGTTGTATATTTTGTTTCATGTAAATCTTTATTTATATGAGTCACTGGACTAGGCTATTATGGTTCCTACCAACCTCTTAAGAGCAAATCCATTTATGGATGAAAATATTTAGGCCTGCAGCTCCCTGAGCTTGTTGAGATTTGAAGAAGTTCAGTAGAGTTCTTACCTTTCGCTGCTACTTAGCTACTGACTTAGGGCTGGCCCTAGACATAAGCAAACTAAGCTCGTGCTTAGGGCCCCAGAACAGTGAGAAAGCTGACATTCTTTCAGAGTAAGATAATAAACTTTACATTTTAATTAACTATATCAAGAATACAAATACCTTAAAACCTTTTTAGATAATTTCTCATCCATGCATTATTTTCTGCTTATGGTCAAGTCGCGGGGGCCTCAGCCTTAGCAGAGAGGCCCAGACTTCTCTTTTCCCAGCAACCCTGGGCCTACTCCTCTGGAGGAATCCCAAGGCGTTCCCAGGCCAGTCGAGAACACAGCTTCTCCAGCACGTCCGGGGTCTTCCTCTGGGTCTCCTCCCAGTGGGAGATCCCTGAAACACCTCACCAGGGAGGGTTCCAGGAGGCATGGCTCGGGCGTCTGGTTAGGATGGTTGATTACTCAACAGCAAAATAAAAAGAATTTTAGATGACTTTAACATTATTTGCATTTAAAATTTATTAGTTGAAATAATTCAAAAGAAAATCTTCACTCAACCAGCTAGAGATCATAATTGGCCTTTTTTTTTTTTCCTTGATTGGCTCTGATTGGTGATGGTCAGGTTAAATACTGAAAAATCAAACTTTTTTTTCTGCAGTTCTTTCAATATTTAAAACTAAGAACTCCCACAATTTGTATCTATAAATGCATCAACTAGCATGAATTTTGATAGACCTGCTTTTATTTTAGTGAAAATCAGAAAAAAATGGTGGATCCATGCTCGAACATATCATAAATCGTCATAATCTTGTTTTTTGATGGTTTTCAAACATTCACTCTCCGTTAAGGAACGTGCAGCATTATGCATTATGTGTTATAGTACTTGGTAATGAAAATTAGAACCAGTCAAAATCAGAAATGGCAAGCCAGACTTTAAAGAAAAATGGAATTGACATATGGCAGGAAAAACCTCAACAGTGGATCTCTGTTTGCAGTCATAATGTAATGCTGTTGTGATTATTTTTGCAGCTTATACCTCTGCTGGTGTCACATTTTATTCACAATGTAGTTAAATTGCAAACAAATGTATAAGGAATTGTCAATTTTTCATGCCACAATCTTTTCCATTTGTATTATAGGGCCTCACACTGGACACAGTCCCTATCTCTACCCTATGAGATCTTGGAGATGCTGTGGTACCTGGTGGGTGATTGGTGTCAATGGGCCCCATAAGACTTTAGGCTGACTGTATATGGGCTTCCCCATCAACTTCTCATTTCATCTAAATTATCCACTTCACCTGGTTTTCCTTTAAATATTGTCTTTTTCTGTTCAAAGTGTTTTACATCTGCATGTTTGTTGATTATCTGAGGGCTTACCTCAGAAAATCAGCAAACAAGCCCACAAACAACCAACATATTGTCTTTAGAGACATTTATTTTTGTCTGAAAATTATTATAATCTCCACATGTGAGAAATACGAGACTTTTCTTTGCCCAGATGAGCTAAGTGCAGCATTTTTCAGATTCATAATTTTGTTTTTAGAGAAGCTGAAAGCTGGTAATGTTTTAGCTTGGACCTCTGCATTTAGATCATTCTGAATAATTATAAAGTGGAAGAAAAATAAAACATTATTTTTACAAATAAAAACTCAAAGGCTTGACATGCCATTGTAGTCAACTTCCTTTACTCTGACACTCCTAAAAAAAAAAAAATCCAGTTAATCCTTTGTCACTTAATTAGTAATTCAAGTCCACCTGCATGTGATTTAATCTCAGTTGAAATTTATCTTTTCTGTGACGGCCTCTGAGGTTCTTTAGAGAACATTGTACAACAAATAGTATCATGAACACAACTACAAACCAACTATGACATGACCATTCACCTAAAGTTATAGACCACACAATGACAGAATTAATCAGAAAAGTAGCCAACTCTGGAGGAGCTGCAGAAACCCATGTCTCTGTTGACAGGACAATTATTATCCAACAATCTGGTAAAATCTGAGTGGCAAGTGGACAGCCATTGTTGAAAGAATACCATAAGAAATCCAGCTAAAAGTATAGTGGTGGGAGCATCAGCCTGTGGGAATGCTTTTCATCAGCAGGGACCAGAAAGCTGGCTAAAGCTTATAGGAAGATGGATGGAGCTGAATACAGCAGAATGCTGTGGTGGATATTCACCTTCCAGCAGGATAGCAATCGTAAACGCAGCCAGAGCTACAAATTTATGGTTTAAATCAAAGCATAATTGTTATGTTAGAATGACTTAGTCAAAGTCCAGACCTGAACACAACTGTGAACCTGTGGCAAGAGTGGAACTGTGCTTTTCACAGATGTTTTTAATCCAATCTGACTGAGATGGAGCTATTTCGCCAAAAAGGACTGATAAAAAAATTCAGCCTCTAGATATGCAAAGCTGTCAGAGGCACTCCCAAAAGACTTTTATTTGAAGAGGTAGCCTTTGCACCTCATAGGTAAAGAAGCCAGAATTTGAAGTCTTCCCAGTCAGGCCAGTGAATTTGTCTGTACAGAAGCCAGTGATCACACATCCCCACAGTTGAGTGCATTGCATGCTTTTCATCTTTTGGTTTCACTTCCTCCTGTCCGACTCAATTTTAGAGTAGTTTTGCTTTTCTATCCCAGCAATTGGTCCACAGTCTACAGCTAAATGTGGCTTTCAGTGAAGTAGTTTGGTTACCATTGTACAATAACCTAATGCAACATTAAAATATCTTTTAAGTGTTCTTAGAGCTTTCGCCATTTGGACATTTCAGATTATTTCACTGGAGTACTTTAAAACAGTTATGGAACAATGTAAAACCTATAATGTGCTGACACAACCCATTGCGATTTCAGTAAATTGTAATAATTAGCTATTCAGTAGCACTGTAATACATTCATTATTATTGAAATTAGGTGTAAAAAATAATTTAAAGTATTTGGATTTATGCAGATATACTGTTATTTGATGATTCTTGAGTTCTTTACAAATTTTTTTTTTTGACTTGAAATATTAATAAAAAGAAGGTAGGTCTATTGTTCTCAGCATGAGTTTAAAACAGATATTTTCAACAACAGAGTATGTTACTGTGGAAAGAATACTTAAAGTTATCTATTTTTATCAGTGAGGTCTTTAAAAATAAAGTCAGTGGAAGTACAAAAAGTGTAAAACTTTAAAATTAAACTTTTTTTTTTTTTCTTCGGAGGCATTACAGCAGTTAATTTAGACTTGTACGCTAAAGAGGAAGCCTTTGGCAGATGCTCTGTCTCATTTTGCTTGTTATCCATTTCAAACATTTGGAGTTTTGGTTGCTTCGTAAATGGATTTTTCAGATATGAAAAGGTGCTTCTGCCATACAACATCGATATTTACCTGCCTTGGGGATGTTTTGTTAAATTGACATGGGAGCAAATTGACCCAGAGGCAACCTCAGAAGATACCTGGAAGGCTTAAGGTATTACAGCAGAGATGTTCAGTTTCATTCTTTTGAGCTTTTAACCTCTGCCTGTAATGGGATGAGCTATATTTGGAAATTTTGGCAATCTTTTGGAAATCTCTGCATTGAGGTAATGGTCCACGTTATCTAGGGAGTAAACATAGAGCCTGCCATTTATAGTGTTTAATGATAACTGGGTTTATTGTGCCAACCGATATTATAAGGTGGTTAAAAATAAATTTCAAGTGCAAATCATTTGTCATTGCTTTTCATTTGTAAAACCCATTTTACAGAGTCCTTTCTCACATGTGTGATGTTGCCTCTGTTCCTAATATCAAAAATGAATGAGAACTCATTGTAAGAAGGCTGGAAAAATATTTTGAATGCTGTTAATTCTAACTTTTAAAGAGAAATGGAAGCAGGTTGAAATTTACATCAACTGGTTAAAGCTTCACTAAAAGTGGAAAGTCGAACTATACTTCAAATCTTTGAGATCTAGATTTTCCTATTTGTCCTTTTGGCTACATAGATTTAATTCATTTTCTTTTTATTCAGGTGACATAAATGGAAATAGTTCCATACTGACAAAGGTGATAAAGTTTGACACATTTTTTCAGGCTCTTTCCCGGTTCACATTCATAATCACAAATGAGATCACCACATGCTTTCAATAGAAGATATAAATATGCCAGTGGCAAGTTAACAGCTTCAGGATGTTACAAACTAATGGGCAATGTCCTGTTGGTCATTTCCAGTTTTTACATTTACTTTCTGCTTTTTTTTTTCTTCTCTCTGCAAATTTCTGTACGCTTATTTGACCAAATTTGAACATATTGTTAGTCTGTAAATGTCAGCTACAAGTACAGTCGTTTACTCTAATGGAGCCTCACCTCAGCACAATCCCATTTCCTGTGTTTCATTGTTGGCACTGTTCAGTCAGTCATTGTGGTACTCTTAGTAAAATCCCTACTAAAAGTGTCCCAGCACACTGGTCCATGCGTAGTCAATTCAGGGTTTATTCTGTTTTGTTTTAAAACACTGCACTGTATTTGTCGGCTTCTTTTCGTGGTCATTGGCAAAGGTAAATGTTCTCTAAGAGGTCACTCCCTGAATTCTCCATTACAAATAAATTCTCCAGTGTACTGATTTTCATCCCTCCATCCCTGTTGTCAGCAGTCAGGTCTGTATGTAATGTTACCCCCCATCTGTCTAAGAATGCTTCTAGTAAGTGATTTCCTGGAATAGATACTCCTCTGGGGACTGTCACATGTTCATTTTTTATTCAGTCTATATTTAAGTTAGCAACTCAATGTTTACAGAGAAAAATATACATCCTATATTCAGCAAACTTTAGATGGTGTCATGCTATTAAATATGGGGGAAGAATGATGAAGAATTTAACATTTGTCCTTGTGGTACCTTCACAAAAGCTGCCCTGTGCTGGAAATGACTAAATGTATGTTTGCTGAGGGTACTTTCAGAGTTAATCACCTATCATGTGTAAGCATCAGAGATGTATTACTAAACACATAGCCTGTACACTGGGGAAAGCAGCAATGCACTTTGGAGCATATTTTATTTTCCTTTCTGACAGCTCTATAGATGTGTGGCTGGCTGGCCAACAAGACCCCCATGCATCAGCCTAGACAGTGGGCCATTTTTAAAAGGTTTACTGTTTAAAGGAGGGAGATGTAAAGATTGCCTCTTGACACACCAAGTCTTAGCTGGCGTAGTATAGATATCACCAAGACAAAATGAGCAGGTGCCACTTTAATTAACAGTCTGATCTTCTTCAGATACCATTTATCCTTTGTATTAATAAATAAATCCATCTTCATGCCTGCCAATATTTGGTTGTCCAAGACTTTATTTCATCCTCTCTGTTTCTAAGACGATTACAGTGTGAGGTAAAGAAAAAGAATTGTTTGTTCCTTTTATTACCATCCAAAATATGACTCATGTAAAAAGATAAGTTTGTGTGCATGAGAATAAAGGCACATTTTCCCCTGTCAGAAGGACTCCCATTCTAAATGGTGTGCATCTAAGAGGCAAGGCATTATGGTGATAAATGATTTTGGCTGCTTCCAGAAATGAAGTAATGCAGTTTGTTTGGCATTTACTGTAAGCGCACAGAACTATTTGATGTGCACTACAAATTGCTTTGAAAAAACTATTTGCCCCTTCGACATTTCTTCTGTTTTTGCTTTGTTATCACACTTAAATCTTTCAGATTTCCAATCATTGTTTTCATATAGGGTAAGTAAGATGCTTTTTTTCAATCATGAATTTGTTATTAAGGTAAAAAAAAATCTGTCAAAATCAACTTTGCTCTATGTGAAAATATCCCTGATCACTACTAAACCTATAAAATCAATAAATTAATTCAACAGAGCCTGTCTGACAACAGAAAGTAGAGCATACCATCTCAGTCATCCCTTGATCTAAGGAAATTCAAGAACAGAGAAGAAACAAAATTATTGACATTCATCAGTCTGATGTGGTTGGTTACAAAGCCATTTTGAAGACTTTCATACCCCAGCAAATTGGAGTGAGAGCTATTATCCACAAATGAAAAAATAACATGAAACATTGGTGAACCTTTCCAGCAGCCTACCAAACATACTGCAAGAGCACTTTAATGACTCATCCTGGAAGACACAAAAGAACTCACAACAACTTTTAACGCACTGCAGCCCTTACCTCAGATAAGGTTTCTATTCTTGATTCAACAGTGAGAGAGACTGGGCAAAAATGGCCTTTATGGGAGAGTTTTAAGGCCAAGACCATTGCTGACCAAAAACAACACAGAGGCAAAAAAACATCTTGACAAAATATTTTGTGCATTGATGAGACAGTGTGCATCACTGGCAATGATTGTGGTAGGGGTTCGTTCCGCAATCGATGGATTGCTGGTTCAAGCCCCTGCTCCATCCACCTCTGTTGTTGTGTCCTTGGGGAAGACACTTCACCCACCTTGCCTTCACCCACCTTGGCACCACCAGCAGCAGGCTACAATCCAGTAGCTTGCCACCATCAGTGTGTGAATGGGTGAATGACTGAATGTAGTGTGAAGCGCTTTGGAGTCCTCTGGACTTGATAAAGCGCTATACAAGTACAAACCCTTTATCATGTTACATCTGGTGTAAAGCTAACAAGTGAAACATTGAGTTGGTAGTTCAATAGTCTGGGGCTGCTTTGCTACTTCAGAACCTGGACAACAAGCTGTAACTAATTGAAGCATAAATCTGGTCTCTAGCAGAAAATTCTGACTAAGAACACCTAACTGCAAGTTTGTTACCATAAAGGGGGGGTATTATGTATTTTGCAGGCACATAATGCCATTTTATAGCACAATCAAATAGCTGTGTTACCTTCAGCTGTTACGAAAAAGCTTAATATATAAAAACAGCTTAAAAGAAATTTGGCTTGTAGTTCTGGCTGACACCTTGAAACTGGCCTCCATCTCAAGGTGGAAGAACCTCCTACCCTTTCCGACACTCCGCCTTCAGCATGTCATCACAACAATGCTTCTCCTTGCCGTTTACAACTATTCTTAGTAGCGTTGTTGTTTGTATGATAAGCTCAGCAGACACGCAGTTCCACCATGTTTGCAAGTTGCTGCTGCTACTCATCTAGAGTCTGAGGCGTCTTCAGATTCACTCAAGACTGACTGCTACCTGAGATCCTTCCTGCCCCCAGCATCACCATCCACATTTTGAAGATATATCGATAATGAGTTACTACAACATTTAATTTCCCTTTGGGATAAATAAAGTATTTTTGAATTTGAATTACCAGGAACCGATGTGGCAACAAGTCAGACAGGAAGAGAGAGTGATTCATTGAGCAATGTTCTGCTGTAATCTGGGACCTGCCATCAATCTGGATATTACTTACCACGTATTTAGGCATTGTTGAAGACCATATACTGCCTCTCATGAAAAAAGTAAGCCCTCATGGCAGTGGTCTCTCTCAGCATGATAATGCAACTCCCAAAAGAAAAGTGTTATAGGAATGGTTTGAAGAGAAGAACTTTGAGATGTTGACTTAGCCTCTAAATTTCCAGGATCTAAATCCAGTTGAGCAACTGGGGATTGTGCTTGACAAACAGTGCAGCTGAACCCTGAAGGGCCCATCTCGTAAATCATGGTCAACCAAATGACAACCAAACATCTTGGTTGTCATTTCTTTAGGGGTCTGGTGGAGTCCTGAAAAATGAATAAGGTGGCTGAATGAGCCTGCATTTTTCAAGGAGGTGCCTTGACTCATACTTTAAACAGGGTTATGTTACCTCTGGTGTGATCTTTGTAGTGATTCAGAGATTGTATTTTTTGCACACATTTTTATTCAGGTTCAGTAATAAGTAGTTTGTCTTATTTGAGGAGTGACAACATTGAAATGATCTAAAGATACATATATCTCTCTCTCTCTCTCTCTCTCTCTCTCTCTCTATATATATATATATATATATATATATATATATATATATATATATATATATATATATATATATAAAGAGCAATGTGTGAGGTTTAGGGGTATGTACTGAGATTAACCACTTCAAATCTACCAGTCCAATACAGCGAAAAATAAATATCAGGGACTTTTTTTTTTTTCTCTTTGTAGGCAAACATCCAAATTACATAATACCTATTGATAAAAAACATGTTTAGTGACAAACAAGTGAATTTCATCAGGTAGAAATATTAACTCCAGCTTCACTTTCAAGCAGTCATTTTCATGTTGACAGTTCATGCAAGTTAGGTAACATGTAAAATGAATTACTCCTAAAATGCATGACCCATTTCTGTTTTCCAATCTGTGCCTCTCATTTAACATTCAGTGTCTTTGTGTCAGACAGAGAAAGTCTCCGCTCCGTGTGTGTGTGTGTGTGTGTGTGTGTGTGTGTGTGCGTGCGCGCGCGCGTGTGTATGTGAAATTGTCAGTGCTGATTTCCCTTGTGTAAAGGACAGATTTGGGTTGAAGGCCCGTGGGATTGTGGGCGATCGAGCTGTTAGCTCTTATGTAGTTAGGAAGCACGTCAGTCAAGTGGTTAAATAAAACCTGAGCTACAACTACTACTGCTGCTGCTCTGGTTCTACCCTGAATACTCCTTGGAGAACCAGTTCTGCTACTTCTGTGATATCTTCAGAGAACAATATGCTGATGTTCTGCTTGTTTATGTTGGCTGAATCTGCATTTCTTACTGTATTGTTGGTAAATCAGAAATTGGTCAGTCAATATCCCTAAAATTTTGAATTTCCAAGGAAAATAGGCCCTTGATGGCCTCTTCAATTTCTAAATGACCCTCTTGAGTAGTTACACACACACACACACACACACACACACACACACACACACACACACACACACACACACAAAACAAATCCAAGACATGCATTCCATCGGCTCTGGCATAGCTTAAGAACTGTAAAATAAGATGATTGATATCGAATGATTAAAAAAAAAAAAAAAAAAAAAACTTTCCAAATATTTGCTCCAGCCATGTACAGTCAGTGTATTTTAATTTTAAGAACAGAGATTACATCAGGTTGCTGTGTGAGGGAGGAATCATTGTAAAGCTATTTTTTTTTTACTGTTGTTTATTAACAAAGAAATAAATGATTGCGGACTTGACATTTTAAACTGTCTTTAACTTCTAGTACAAACAACTATCTGTGGCACGACTACAATAACTAAAACAGCAACTTCCGCCTGGGTATTGTTGAGAATGTGGATTCTTTGATGACTCTGAGATTTTCAAAGGGCTGCCAACATTTCCAAATCAATCATATTCCACCACAGACAGGTTTCGTTTGGAAAGATTAAACTGAACAACTTTGCTGTTCTCTGTTCAGCCTTCCTGTTATCTGCTGAAAGTCTTGCTCTCTCTATATCTCTCACTGCCTGCATTAACTAAAAAAAAAGCAAGAAAACATTGCAAAGTTGTTTTCTCATCACTTACTATTTAAAGAGAGTGGTTATCTTTAAATTTGTTTCACATTTTTTTTTGTTTGTGTTTAGTGTCTGGAAACATTCTCTCTCTCTCTCTCTCTCTCTCTCTCTCTCTCTCTCTCTCTCTCTCTCTCTCTCTCTCTCTCTCTCTCTCTCCGAATGTGTCATACATTATTCAGTTCACCCTGAGTGCACCTTGAAAAGCTTTCAGCATTAATTTGTTGGATGCTTCTTTTAAAAATAAACCTTTAAACTGTCATTGCTTATTAATGGATGATTTCCATGGAATAATTTTGAGTTTTAACATAGCAGAAACCTGCTTTTGCCACTTCCTGAATAGTGGTTAGCTTGAATACAAATCTGTTGGTGTTTGGAGAGTTTTCCACTGCTCGTTAAGTATTAACCTGTCACAGTCTCTTACAGGATCCCTATTCAATTCTTAAACAGTTCTTCAGTGATTAGATTTTAGATTAGTTCATGAAATATATCACAACGATTGTCCTTGTAATGCTCAATCTGTAATACAAGTAGCTTGAGTTTAGTTGCACATGTGAATAAACAAAGGCATAACAGCTTAATCAGTATTTATAGCTGGCTGTGTTCCATTGGTAGTCAGAGAAACTAAAGAGATATATGCAATAATACTTTTACTGTTGTAGAAAGCTGCATTTAGTAAATGTCCCACATGCCATCAAATATGGACTAAAGCAAGGACTTAAACAGATGTAGAAATACTTTCCTAGGTGCTTCCTTCTGTGTGTTTTTGCAATTGGATAACTCTTATGCAGCTGCTACACAGAAGACACGTCAAATAGGAGTCAAGATGACCTTTAGAGAGGAGATTGAGGGGAGGGGTAAATGTACTCATCAAGGAAAACGTAGCTGTGACACATCTGTGATTGGGATGTTTCTAAGTCATGGTCCAAATCCTGAATATGAAGAAATGATGATTGTCATTACACTCAGATGAAACTGGAAGTTTAAAACACTCTTTTAAATGAGTCAAAAACTTATTTTTCTCACTATCTAATATTAAGTCAAAGTAAACTTTTCCTGTTTGAGGTCAGTTAGGATTATCTAAGTTCTTATTTGCTAAATGCAAGAATAAGGGGAGAGAAAACAGTGCTTTCTTTAAACTTGGACATAACATACATAACATACATTTCCTTGGTATTTAGTACACTTGCCTAACAGGGTTAAGATGGTAGCCCCCCTTGCTCCTACACACCTTTTAAATTCTGCATTTGCAAACTAATTTGGCCTTTTTATGTTGCTTTCATAATAGTGACTTCTTCCTCTCTGAGCGGCTGTTTAGCCCATGTTAGTCCAGGACTCATTTTACTGTGGACAATGACACTCTATCAGCTTTAGACAGCTTCTTAAAAAGGTAATTTGTTTTTGTTCTAGGATTGATACACAAATTTTACACCAGAACAGGTTCATGGCTGGGACACAAAAGAGTCTTCCTCTTGAACAGTATGAATGCCAGACATTCCCATGTTTTTCATACTTGCATATATTGTTTGAAAACACGAGTTTAGCACCTTTTGGCATCTGGAAATTGTGCTCAAGGATGAAAAAGACTTGTGAAAGTCCACAGTTCTCTACTCGATCTCTTAGGAAAATCTACAGCAGTCAGCTATGATATCACAAAAGGAAGCAATAGGTTTGAGTTGTTGCCTTTAAATATAGCCATAGTTGTGCATCCCTTTAGCTCAAATGTTGTAAATTATCCTATAGCAAGCTTAGAAATCCATGACAACATCATGGGGTTTATTTAAAGGCATAGTTATCTTAGTGTATGTACATTTGACTTTTTAGGCAAGTAATTAGGAATTGTCTAGTAAAATCTCTCTCATTATTCTCACATTTAGCATATAGAAATAATATTGGTAATGCTCGCTGATCTGCAACAGAAAACAATTAGTCTGATTTCATGTCAGTGAGAAAATAAAGGTTATGTGTTTTTAATACAGTGGATGTAAATATTTGGTTTCAACTTGGTCAAAAACCCTTCTTGGTCAGATCTCTTTTGGGTAATATCAGCTCTACATCCATTATTTCCTTTACACCCTGTCTTACTGCTTTGGATGCCTTCTTTGGATCTGTCTCTGTATCTTCCAAGGAAAGGAAACTGATTTATTGTATTTCCCATATGGGATCCGTTGGAGCAAGCAGAGAGGGTTGATTTGGGTCATGTTGTGACGCTTGCTTTAGAACCTATTTGATTCAGTTCTCTTCTGTTGCTCAGTCCATCCCAACCACCTGGAGATTCCCAAATCAGAGCCATGAATCATTCTTTTCATATCCTAGATAGACTGTTTTTGAAGGCTGTGGATACTGTGTGTTGCTTCATCCCTTTCTGAATAAGATGTGCTTCTGTAAAGTTTTACCTTTATACCTTATAGCTGCAGTTGCAACAAAACGTGAAAAATAATAAAGCAAGGTAATGTCAGAGCAAACCCTTTGGTTTCTTTGAACTTAAGTGATTAGACAATTTTCTGTATATATATATATATATATATATATATATATATATATATATATATATATATATATATATATATATATATAATTTTTTTTTTAATTTGTTTTTAACAGAAAGGTCCAATAACTGGCAATGCATGTTAGCTGGTGGCTCGAACACCTACATACACGCTTAAGCTCATTTTGTCATTTTGTGCCACTAACTGGTTGAGCCAAATAACCATGAATGAATGTCAAAGGTTTTTACTGTTGTTTTAGTGTTATTATATATTTAAAAAACCGTAAGAAAAATATGATTTTTCAGTGTCTGGTTTGCTGACCAAGTAAAGTGTTTCACTAATTAGGTATTGTTAATCTTCTCGCTTCACTACCCTCTGCAAAACATCAACTGTACAACTTGTAAGACTTTAATTGCATAAGATTAATTGTATGATATCTATCTATCTATCTATCTATCTATCTATCTATCTATCTATCTATCTATTTAACTATCTATCTGAAAGTTGCATGAGCAAAATAACATGTTCTGGATGACACCATCAGTTGTTGGCAAGCACTGCTAATCCACTGTTATTTGCTTTTACTACTCTTTAAAACTCTGTCTTGTCATTAGGTTAGAAAGCCAGTCAGAGAGGCATTGGAGTTGGGGATATCAGCCTTGTCCATTATGATCAATGGAAGAGATGATTTGAATATCCTTATTCTCTCTCCGGTCTTTGGACTTGCTTCTCTCTATGAAGATTCCTTTTCAGCTCCTCTTGGATTTATATACGCAAAAAAAGTTAGCACAAAAATCCTTCTGCCTATTTGCCCAAAGCTCTGCTTCGGAGCTTCAGTCCCCAGCTGAGCTCCCGCCCCACAGAGCTCCCCTCACTGGCGCCTCCCCCACACAGCTCCACCAGACTAATAGCAGCAGCAATTAGCAAACATCTGGTGGAATTGCATGTCTGATGAGCTTGTCATACAAACTGCAGTGCTACTAAGAACGGTTGTAAATGTCAAATTTCTTTTAAGTTTTTTATATATTCAGCGCGTGTGTGTGTATATATATATATATATGTGTGTGTATATATATATATATATATATATATATATATATATATATATATATATATATATCTATCTCAAGGTACTGTATACTTAAAAGGGTGTTTTTATGTTTTTTTTTTTTATGTTTTTTTTTTATTCGTTCATCAAAACTGAAAATTCACACTATTTTCAGGTTGTAAAGTGCCTCAACCACCAGCACATATTTATTGCACATTTTTGAGATTCATTAAAATCAGATAAAGGTAAGGTACATATGTTTTGATGTGTAAATGGGGATAATCTTGTAATCTGCTATATCTATCAATCTTTTTTCTTTTATATTTTATATTCCTTAGAAAAATAAAACTACCACTCATTTCTTATGGCTACGCTTTCCCTAGGAGAACAATGATAATTGAGATGAAGATAACATTCTTAAAGTCCTTCGGTAGGAAAACAGAAGTAGAATTAGATCAGTGGAAATATGATCCGGGTGCTCGTGACACAGTTGTTGCCATTTTCATCATTCCTTCTCAGGGGTCCTGCCTGCAGCATGTCAGTGTTTAGACAAGCCAAAAGACAAGAAATGGATGTGACAACAGGCTCCAGCTGTGCCAGGCATTTTTCTCATCACTCTGGGGGAACCAGCGTTTTCCTCGTGTGAGGAGTGTCATGAGATGTATTGTGGTAGGCTGAAAAAAGATCCTCGTATGGATTTTATTTTGTTACGTTCTTTTGGTAAATGTCTAACACAGTATCTGTTTCACTGTTTTGCTTTGAACCCCTTTTGAGGGTAATCCATGATCACTAAATGTTGATTAACAAAATCTTTGATAGTCACTTGTTTTATTAACTGAACTGAATTCTACCTTCTAGGGTTCCTCCTACCTCTCTTTTTTCATCTCCCACATCCCTTGACAGTTAATTCAAGCAGTGGTTTAAATACTCCCCTGAAAAATGAGATACTTCTTCAAGAATAGAATAGAATAGAATAATCCTTTATTTGTCCCTGAGTGGGGAAATTCAAGTGTGTCAGCAGTGAAGTGACAGGCAAATGGAAACAAGCAGTTACATATAAAATAATAAAAGCAAAAATATTAAGGACAAAATAGAAATTATACAGTAATGTTATTTTAGAAACATGTAAATGTATTGAAATGGCCTAGTCAAAGATCAGACCTCAATCCAATTGTGTATCTGTGATCAGACTTGAAGATTGCTGTTCACCAGCGGAAACCATCTAACTTGAAGAAGCTGGAGCAGTTTTGCCTTGAAGAATGGGCAAAAATCCTAGTGGTAAGATGTGGGAAACCCATAGACTTATCCAAAGCGACTTGCAGCTGTAAATGCACTACAGTACTGAATTTGGGGGGGGACTGAATAGTTAAGGACACTGATGTTTTCTGTTTTGTCCTATTTCTCATTTGCTTCATAATAAAAAGAAAATGAAATTTTCAAAGTTGTAGGCATGTACTGTAAATGAAATGATCCAAAACCTAAAATAATAAATTTTAATTTCAGGCTGTGATGTAGCAAAACATAAAAACCGCCAAAGGGTGAATACTTTCGCAAGGCACTGTAACAGACCTTTCAGGTCAAAGTACATATCTGTTCAGATTTTATTTGGTTTGTGCAATTTTACCAACTTACTTAAGGTATATTTAAAGGTGTGGTGACATCACTGTATAAACTATTTCATGTAGTTGATATTGCTCCATATGTCAGTTCTCCACAGAATTTCATTAAAAAAATATTGTCATCTTTTTGTAGGGAGTTGTTTTGGCAGGCCAGATTTCCCTCCTTGGTAAAAGGGTTGGGTACAGTGATGATATGTGGCTCTACCAAGCTGACTTCACACTGATTGGCTACAACCTTATTTGGGAAACTCTTCAGTAAAATGCTCTGTACATAGTCTCAAATTTAAGTTATAATTGCGTGGTACTTCCCATAAATGAACTTCAGCCACTCTTCTCTGATTCTCTCATCCTTCGGGAGTAAGTGAAAACTTCCAGCCATTTATGAGTTCCCTCGGACATAACAGCTCCGCTTTTTAGTAGCCATCCTCTTGTCAAATGGAGTAGCCAGACATACTAGCATGACTTAGCTCTTAAATTAGCCGGTGTATCAGCTGGAGAGGGGAAGGCTATTTGCTTGATGGTGTACTCTAATTGGAGAATATGAATTACATAGCAAGATAAACTGTTCTCTGATTTGTCCGTTTTGAGCAAAGAAATAAAGCTGACTATGAGCAGGGCTTTTGATACCAACTCTTGACATTCACATGGCCTCATCAGTGCATGACAGATCATATTTTACCCCCAAAACCACAGAAAAATGAAATGTTGTCATGACCCCTTTAACATTATTGTCTAAGACTTTAACTACATTTAATTTGAGTGTTTTATTAATTTCATTTTATTTAAAGTAAATGACAACAGTTATTAGGTATGAAGTATACTCTTGCTACATTTAAAAAAATGAACATAATTATAAAAGAACCAAATGACACAGATGCATAGAAAAGTAATGGGCAGATTTTCCACAATGCCCACCATCTCTGTTCTTGGGTACAATGTTCGAATCCTTCATGATCTTAGATACTTATGTTGCCCTCTATGACAAACAGACACTGGATATCTCATCCATTTCTTCAGGTGTACAAACCTGATATACACCAGGATATTTTTATGCAAGAAAGAAACTTGGCTGATTGGTTTGAGTGTTAGGTTACAGAGAGCTGCAGCTTTAGACACAAGTAAGACTTGCTACAAGAGTAAAAAAAAAAGTGCCATAGTTAAACTCATTTAGGTGACTATTTCTGTGTTTGCATTTATTGCTATTTATTGTTTTAGATTGAAAAATATGTTGAAGCTGGTTATACATTTACTTTTCTTTCTATAGATAGTTCCCACAAGACCGGACCAGAATTAGGTCACCCCAGAAATGCGCCATCATGATAGGATACCAGTAAACAGTGTTATGTATGAGCAGCATTACCGAAGTTTACATTTGTATTATTAAGGCTTTTTCTGCTCTTCGGGAAAACCAGTTCAATGTCTAGCAATAGCACATCTTATGAAAATAGACAGCAAGTCATTTGTGTATGCTGAGAGCCATAGAATGAGGATGATGATGTGATTGATTGTGATTGGATGTGATGATGAGAATTGTCCATATTTGTGTTGCATTTTAAGTGCATAAAGTTGATCCATGTCCCAAAAGACTCCACACTGCATTGCACAATAAGGTGTGAGGTCTTGTGGGAACTATCTGTAGTGGTATATTGGTTTCAGTAGGACAGCATAAGATTAGGAAAAGTAGTGTTGTAAATATTGTGATTACATCAATTGCATATAACCCAGATTTTCTTCTTCTTCTTTTCCACTATCACCATGTCCTTAGACTAAGCTTCATCACTTCAGTCAATAAAATCTATAAAAGGTGTCAGCATGAAGGCCAATGAGAGTTCAAAAGATATAGACATCCAGATCATGAAGGAAATATTGTATATAAGTCTACAGAATAATGCACCAAAGGTGTACTTTGTAGTAAATCTCAGTTGTCATTATAATATCAATGTGCACTACTAGTTTTTATGTATGTATGTATGTATGTAAGTGGTTTCATGAGCCCCCTGAATGGAAATCTATTATTCATTTTATTGGATTTCTGTAGGTTTTATGCTTTTTTTTTTCCAATTCTGCATCACCCACCTTAAATAAACAAGCAGTACAGTGACAGTTAAAAAGCTGTATTATGAATGTACTAATGATGAGCATTATGTATTTGGATGAGTCATTGTTCGGTTTAGAGATGTTGTACCAATCTGAACCTGATCTCTGATCTTCTTTTTGTTTCTCCAGGTTTATTCATTAAAAGAACTGGCTCAGTGCTGCCAACCCTCTCCTCTCACATCCCACTTTGTCGCTTCATGACATTTGCCTGCTGTCCTCAACCCATGGAGAGTACACGCCCACCCAGATAGGATGCCGGCCTTGTCCGACGCGCTGCGTCCCCTCCTGCCCATCGCCACCACCTCCTTCTCCTTACGTGTACCTGCTCTCGCCGACGGCTACTCCCGGCCCTTCAGGCTGTACCCTGCCCCACACCAACATGGTGGATGAGATGACCACTATGAAGGATGATGTCATCAATGCCAACACGCTGGCTTGGCTGGTCTGCTCGGGCGTGTCCATCCTGGCAAACACTTGGAGCATTCTTAGCGTCAGCGCCAAGCAGAAAAAGTGGAAACCGCTGGAGTTCCTTATCTGTACCCTGGCAGGGACACACATTCTCAACATGGCCATCCCCATCACCATGTATTGCGTTATAACACTGCGGCGGCAGCACTCTAACTATGAGTGGAATGAGGGTCTGTGCAAGGTGTTTGTCTCTACCTTTTACACGCTAACACTGGTCACCTGCTTCTCTGTCACCTCGCTCTCCTATCACCGGATGTGGATGGTGCGCTGGCCAGTGAACTACAGGTATGACATTTAATTATGAGACTTAAAAGTTCTATAGCTGTTCCAGATTAAACCAGTGTCACAACATAATTTAGCCGATTAAAAAACTAGATCCTCTTTTACATATGATAGATAAAGTTATTATTTGTTGCTCTCTTCTTTTTTAAAATTGCACTTTACCACTTGTTCCCTCTGGGAACATTTATTAATGGAACTATTTCCTGCAGAAGAATAGTTGCCATGTAAACTATATTGTTTGGAGTATCCTCAGACACCACTCGTTAAGGGTGAGAATACATATCTTTGAATGGTGGGTGGACCACTATTCAAGGTACATGTTTTTTGCACGTAAGATTGTGAACATTTTACAAATCTTTTATAGAAAAATAAAACCATGCTGTCTTTATGAAGAAGTATGACATCTAGATAGAGCTATTGAAATCAAGCCTTTTCATTAAAATTATATTTATTCATCAAGTAAATAGGGAAGTAGAGATCCAGGGTGTTTGCATACCAGTCAGATCATAATATCTATATTTAAATAGAGCACTTTTACATAAACATTTAGTTTTGCGTCTGTCCTGCTGTTGCATAGAAAATATGACTGGGCCAATTTGTGTCCAAAGCTGCAATTCGATTTCTACTTGCAAGATTGATAATTCTTTAAGAAGCACCAGAATCTCAGGTCTTTCAGAGAGGAGTGAGGTGCTGTCAGCTCTGTAGTTTTATTGGGGTGTAAAATGTTTATGAAATGGTTGAAACATCCAACTACAAATTTATTTTGAGACTACGTAATGGAAGGAGCCTTTCTGCCATGAAGGGTTAATTATTCAATGCAGAGGCCATGAAGATCAAATAACAGGCAGCATGTCCATTAAGTAGAAGTTTACTATTGTAGTGAACTGAAATAACATTTCAACACCATGTGTTCTGGAGTTATCAGCTAGCCCAACTGTGTCAATAGTTTTATGGTCTTTTTGTTGATTCTAAATTTTTCTACCCCATGTTCTTCCAAAAGGCTGACATACTACCAAAATCCAATTTTCTCCATTAAAGAAGAGACTGACAGTAGGGTAGGTTCTTCAACAAAATCGCCCACATTGATGATGATGCGAGTCCTCTTTCAACTGTCTGCAGCAGGATGTGTGTGCCTTTACATCAGTCAAGTTTGGCTCCAGTTGTTGGTCGACTGCCTAAGCCTCTTTTCCAAAACAAACGCGATTAAAGTTTCGGATTATTCCCCAATGAGCCAGGTTATAAGTTTCTCAAAATTTTCCAAGGCTGAAGTGGTCTAAAGTGTAAAAGTACTTTCAAACAAATTGTGAATTTGTCAAATGAAAAAAATAATTTGTTAGAGAGAGCCCTAGTTCCAAACTATTTCTGATACAGCTTCTTGTTAGTTTTCTGTAAAGCTACTTAAGTTTTTATAAACTGTCCAACATAACTTTCACTGTTCTAAATTTTCACACAAAACACAAAACAAACATCTATCTCTTATTTTCTCCCTTTTAAGAACCAAAATATCTCAGAAGTAGGTGTTGCTGTGCAGCAAGGTGTTCACTCTGCAAACAGCGGACTACCAAGTGACAGCTTCTCGGATAAGCTTCTTCCCTATGTTCAAACTTCAAGTAATCTATTAAATCTAAATTATATATCTATTGATGTATTTGAAATGTCAGCATCTGTACGTTTAATTATATTACTGTGTACATCTTTTCTTACTTGAGCAACATTTGTTTTTTGTTTGCAAATTTAGAATTCCAGAGTAAAATCAGTCAAAATAATCAACAGCAGCAACTGGACCATGGTATCTGGCTCAAGTGTATCAGTCATATATCTGATCCAAGAATGCTGTTAGTATCACTCAAGCACTGATACTGGGCTGAATCTGTACCAACTGCATGTGTAAGCATTCTCCTTTTATATATACATATATTTAAAATCTTTGAACTACAGTTATAAAACTAAGTGTTTATAGACTTTACAGACTTCACACTCTGACCATAGACCCAAAGAAGCAAATGTCAGAAGAAAATGAAGGGTATCATTCAGGCCAGAAATGTTGGATTTTTGGAGCGGATTTCTAAGATAGGACGCAGACAGACTTGTGCCATCTGTCAGCTTGTGTACAGTTTGCGAGTGGGAAGGATCGCATCAGGTGAAATCTCTTTCCTGCCAGCATGTTAGCTGGTTGCAGTTATTTGGGGTAACATCGTGTCAGACTGTCTGAACAGCCAGTATCTGCCAGCTCTAGTTTCCACCTTCATTTGGTTCTTTCACAACATATGATATTACCAAGAAACAGTGAATAATAAAACCGAGGTTCACCACACATTAACAGCATTAGCACTATTTTGGTCTCGTTAGACTCCAAAGACGTCTGCTGTTCACGCCAAGTCAGATGTCTTTAACAGGATTGTGGCTTCATTTTATCGGCACTGGAATGCTGCTTTAAAGTAAGAAGCTGATTTAAAAGAACTGCTATGTTATTAATAACATATAGTATTTTGAATACAGGATGTATGTTTGTGCACTGTACACCTTTGCATCTCAAAGGTCTGATCTTTAGTCTCATTCAGCTGTTATTTAACATTTGCATATCTCTGCCTTCTGGGTATTAACCTAAGAACCTAAACACAATAATATTTTGTCGAAACCATTTCTAACATAAATATTATGTAAAGGCTAAACAAAAACAGTTTGAAGTTAACTGTTATTCTGTAGATTACTTGCATAGTTAATGTCCACTCCTGAAACCCTAACCATGGTGTATCTGGTAAAGAGCAACATTATGTTGGCGCCCTTTCCTTCCTTGCTGGGAAACAGAGAGTGATTGTACTGCCAGTGGCATCAACCCTGCTGATGCTCGGTCTACGGTCAGCTTGGCAAGTTTTGCACACAAGCAGCTGCTCAAAAAAAACAATACTCACTCTCGCTCTCTGTATTACCCATGCTGTTACCACTATTGACCAACACACATAGATACTTGATTTTGCACAAAATACTTTTATTTTTTTACTTTCTAATCTTTAGCTGTCACCTCACCAGATCTTTTTGGTTTTTAAGTTAGTTTCAACAATGATATGGAGGAAGCAAAGTTCCAGGCTTGGATTGTATAATTAGTGTTCATTTTTCTTTTGAAATGCTTCCCATTCACCCTGCTGTGCTGGCAGGCCTGCCTTTTCCCTGACATTAACATTCACTGAAACCCTGAATTATGAGTTCCAGCTTTGTATTTATAGAGGTATTCTCATCACCCTGTGCTTACTATCTCATGTAAGTTATTTTCCTCGCTCACTCTGGTAATAGATTCATGCAGCTTGGTGACGTAACCTCCCCCATGTACCCCGGGCACATTCAGGATAGGCTAGCATTACTCACTGTGACAAAAAGATCTACTTGTCTTTGCAAAAAACTCACAGTAAAAAAAATACAGGCAACTGCTTCCCCCTTTGTGTTATTTATGTTGAAACAGTGCATGTATTGTAGGCTAAAAAAGTTTGAAATATTTTTGAATACATTTTAACCCATTTTGAATGAAATGCATCTTTAGAGGATTTTCCTGAGCAGAGGAGGAAAAAAGGCGTTGCTTGCTCTATTTCTTTTGTTGATCTGGTATTTGTCTGAAAGTACTTGAAGAGAAAAGAGCGTCCTTTATTTAGATACATGAAGCAGAGGAAATTCTTTACTTTAGCAAGACCATTTTTTAAATGCATTTTTAAAACAAGCATTTTATGAATTGAAATGGCAAAATAAATAAATAGATCAAAGGTCATTTCATAGTGTCTAACCACAGGGGTAGGAAAAGCCTTGGGTACTCAAACAATGCAATCTGTTCCTTACATAAATTAGTTGATCTTCTAATGTGTTTATTAAACTAAACATTCACAGACTGTTCATACTAACAGAACTTTTAAAAATGTATAATTTAGGGTATCCTATATACCAGCAGCCCCCTTCATCAGTAGCTTGTTATAAGACTCTTAGGACACTCATTGCTATCAAAACTAGTCCAAGTTAATCACCGTCACTTTTCTTATCTAAAGTGATAAAATGCACTCAGAACCATTTCCAGTTTTCATAAAGTTTTCACCTGCAGAAAACCAATTTTAGCAGTTTATTTTCTTAAACACTTTAGTGTAGGAAAATAAGTCTGAGTTTTTCTAAAAGGCTGTCAATATTTCCAAATCCTGCATGTTCCATGACAGACAAAGATTGAAAGCTCAAATGAATGAAACAGAGCAACTTTGCTATACTTCTTTTAGCCTTCCTGTTATCTGCTTAAAGTTTCACTCTTGCTTCCTCAGTCAAAATGAACTAGACATGTCTTATTATGGACTTGAAAATTGTTTTCTTTGCATAGCTTATATACCAGTGCTTCCGCTGACCTATTTTTTGAATATCATACTGAAACTGGAAATAGGTAACCTTAGGTCTTCTTCACTTTGAAGCATCATTCACTGTCTGGACAAAGATTATATTTTTAAGATTCTGACCTGTTGGTGACTGGTCAGAGCCAATCAAGCTTCTCCAAAACCCAACCAATTACTTGGCTCATCTGTACTAAAAAGCTTTCTTAAGGTTTTGCACATGCATCAAAATTAATTAAAATGGAGCATTGTAAAAATATATAAAGATCACATTTTTGAATTGCTAACATCAGTAGCAACTCAACCTAGAAAAAAAATATAACCTTAATATTTTTCCTGGGGCATGTTTTGTTTATGCTGACTTTCTTAATGGCAGATTAATTCTAATGTGAGCAAAACAAATGAACTTCTTGACTTTTATCTCCTCTCGTCTTAAATTTCTAGTCAATCTGCCTTTATGTGAAACTTGAAAGTGGGAAGTGCAGAGCTCTTGCTGTTTTAGTTTGTTGACAGCAAATTTAGACATGCATTGTCAGAACCTCATTTGGACTTGCCATTATTTGACTTTGTTGTTTGTATCTGCAGTCTGGTTTGTTAGTACCCAGGGGTTAAGTTAGATGCATGAATCTCATCAATATTAAACAACATGGATCATAAATAATTTACCAAGGGTGAGATAATAAGGGGAAGTAAAGGTTTGTGAGAAGAAAACTGCTATTTTTTATTTGCTAAGTGTTAACCTGTTCAAGACAATTAAGATCCTTTTGTTAAATGAGATTTCAAAAAGGCTGGCAAAGTTTCCATATCCAGCATGTTTCAGAAGAGAAAAGAGGATAAAACAAAGCAACTTTGCTTTAAAATTTTCAACTTGTTATCTGTTGAATGTCTTTGCTTTTTTTTTGCAGTCTAAATAAACCACAAATATGTCTCAACATGTTTAAAATTCAAAAATCAACCGATTCCAGTCACCCATCAATTTCTCTTTGTCTTTTTTTCTTTGCATATTTTTATGGTTGCAATAAAGCACCAATTCGCCATTTTGTTCTACAACTACTGATATTACAGAAGTTCAAAAAGGATGAAACTTAATGAAGGATTTGCTGCTTATTTTCTGACTCACCGAGTGCTGCTGGAAATATTCTTAAAAGATACCACTATTTTTAGGAAAATATGGAAAAATACAACACTGGTCAAAACTGCCAATAGTTTAAGATGTATGTGTGCTCCTGCTAAGTGCCCAAATAGCCACACCACCAGAAGACAAAGACAGAGAAAATACTTCATTGTAGTAGTGACTTGGAGGTAAAAGGAAATGGAAATTCTCTCATGCTGAAAAAGACCCAGTTGACAAATGGACCGAAGGAAACCATCAGCAAAAAAAAATCTATTTTCTTCCACTTTCTTCTCTAGTTTGTCTAGACCATAACTATTTTTTGATGTGGTGCTTTTTTAAAAAGATCTTCAATTTTAGAATCTAGGATTATTTAAAACGAATTATATTTTTACTAACAAAACTCCTGTCCACCAATAGCTGACCTAAACAATTTTTTTCCCCTCTCCGTTTAATATTTTGTGTAATTTATCATTCTTTCGTTACTGTCCTGAGGTTTCCTGTGCTGCACGTTTTTGAAAAATGTGTCTACATACTTGTTGGGAAAATACGCAACTTGCACTTTTGAGTTTAAACCCAAGTATTTTTGTGTACAGTGGATGTCAAGTGTTCAGACCCCTGTTTAAATGTGAGCATTAGTGATGTAAAGGAAGGGTCATAATAATATTTTAATACATTTTTTGAAACACCTTTTGATTTAACCTCACCGTTTAGTTTCCTTTTGTAGGAGGATGCTTTTAACTCAGATTTTCACCTCATTAAGTCACTCTTTTGTTGACTTGGATGTACATGTAGGCTTATAGTGATGCTGAATTGCCATGTGTCTTGCAGAGAAGGGAAGCTTATAGGTCAAAACTGACTGATATTTGAAACTATTCATAACCTCACCCACTTTTACAAAAATCTCAGTTCCATCTGAACAAAAATAACCGCAGAGAATGATACTGTCACCATCATATTGCACTGTGACTAGGATGTTCTTTTAAAAATGTTCAGTGTTGTTCTTGTGTCAAACTTAGCTTTAAGAATTTCAGCCAAAAGTTCTGGTTTTGTTTTTAACAGACAATAACACATTCTCCCAAAAGGTTCCTGGAGATTTATATGGGCCTGGATGTTTTCTTTGGAGGAAAATGCTTCTCTTTCAACCCCTATCCTTAGTCCAGAATATGGAGATAACAGGAGTGTCATGTTATGATGTTGCTAGGGACACAAATTCAAAGAGGGACAGGATGAGCATGATGAATGAAGCACTTCAATAACAGAACTTGGAAACCAGGAACAGACAGGCAGCAGCAACAGAGGATCTGACAACGGAGTAACTAAACCAATAGGAGTTTAATGATTAAATGCTTTGCAGGAGAGTAAATGAGCGGATGAGAAATGAAACTAAGGCAATGGGAGAAAGTACCGAATAAACCGGGGAGCATAGTAACAGAACACTACATTAACACTACAGTTTCAGTTTTTATGCACCACAAATCTGAAACAAACTTCCAGAAAGCTGCAAAACAGCCGATGCACTGAGTTCCATTAAATCAAGGCTAAAAACCCACCTGTTTAGAGTTGCCTTTGATTAGTAAAATGTGCAACATTGATCAGTGTTTTGGAATTATATTTGCTTGATTATCCTCATGATTTTGATGCATTGATATTTGCTCAATGATTTTGATGTATATTTGCTTGATGATTTTGATTATTTTGTTGTATACTTGATTGATGTTTTTATGATGTGAAGCACTTTGAACTGCCTTGCAGCTGAAATGTGCTATACAAATAAACTTGAACTTGAACTACACTAACTAGAAATGCAAACAGCAAATAGGAAAATTATTAATGACAAGCCTCAAAAGAGCAGAAGGAGAAACTAATTCAAAGTCCAGATTGTGACAAGGAGATTGTTAAAAGTAAAATCAACAAGTAACATTTTGGACATTTCTGCAGCTGTTTCAGTGTTGCTGTCTATCTCCTGGCAGCTTTCATAACCAGTTTCAGTTGGATTGGTTTTTATTACTTTTGGAGAAATGACCAGTTTTTTGTAATGTCCCTGTTGCCCTATATTTTCTCCAGTTATTGGTGGCTTGTTGTTTAGCAGTGTCTGTATAATGCTGTGGATTTTTGGATTCCTAGATTTAATTGATGTTTTCATCTCAGGAAAATCCAGCTGTAGCTGGGGAGGAAAAGGAGCAGGTGTCTGGAAAATCTCAGTAGGACAGCTGAGCTTTATTTTAGTTTCTTCAGATTCCCTTTAATTGATGGCAGGTATGAGCTCAAGAAGACTGAAAGCTGAAACTGAATAAAATGGTGCTTCAGCAAAGTGTTAGTTTAATGGTGCTCACACTTGTGCAAACAGGCTATTGTTTAGTTTTTCACTTGATACAGGTTAAATGTCACATTAAATTTGAAAAAGGTTTTTAAAATAATTTTATCAATGTGAAAAATCTAGTATTTTAGCAGGGTGTGTACACCTTTGTGAGTCCCTGTGAGCATTCCAGACATACAGTAACTACGGTAAAGTTTTAGCATGAATACTGCTGAGATTTCACTTAGAAGTCAAGGATACAGGACTCACAGAGCAGAAAATAAACCCAAAGCCAATTTAAGAATTGAAGCCCTGACAGCTTCATTGAGTTGATGCAAAAATCTTTGTTTGTGCTTCCAGGTTGAGTAACACCAAGAAGCAGGCGGTTCACACAGTGATGGGCATCTGGATGGTGTCCTTCATCCTGTCCACGCTCCCAGCAGTGGGCTGGCACAACACCATTAATCGCTTCTACACCTCAGACTGCAGATTCATTGTGACAGAGATCGGCCTGGGCTTCGGCGTATGCTTTCTGCTGCTTATCGGTGGTAGTGTGGCCATGGGTGTGATTTGCATCGGCATTGCTCTCTTTCAGACCTTCTCCATTCAGGCAGGTCATAACGCTGATAAGAACAAGTTCAATGTTCCGACCATTGTGGTGGAGGATGCTCAGGGGAAGCGCAGATCATCTATTGATGGATCAGAGCCTCTCAAGACTTCACTGCAGATCACTTACCTGATCAGTGGCATTGTCTTCATCTATGACTTCCTGACTGGCTTCCCTATACTGGTGAGTCTAAGTAATGGCTAAGAGGTTAGATAGATTTGAACTCTCAATGGGAAATGGAGTCATGTTTGTTAGAAAGCCAAAATGAAAAAAAGTGGTATACCTGATGAGAGAGAGAGAGAGAGAGAGAGAGAGAGAGAGAGAGAGAGAGAGAGAGAGAGAGATAACAAAGGGAATAGAAAAAAGAAAAACCAACGATATCAAATATTTCTAAAAGATACAACTAAATGTGCTGAAAATAAGTATAAGATATACAGGAACAAATTAAGAAATATTATTAGACAACACAAAACGGAGTAATGTCACAATCTTTTGGAACAGCACAAAAATAATATCCAGGGAACATGAAAAGTGCTCAACAGTTTAATTAAAAAAACATGCAGTAAAAGGAATTTATTCCAATGTTTTTGTTAGAAATGATACAATTATAGATTATACCAAAGAAATTGCTAATGAATTTAATCAATATTTTATAAATGCTGTTATCAAATAGTATCATGGTTTCTAGGGATAAAGATAGTACAGATGAAGGTAACATAAACATCAATTTGTTTTTTTATTAGAGGTATTGATGAAAAGGAAATATATGACATTGTGGAAAAACTATAAAAATAAAAAGTCTACTGACTAGGTTGGAATTGATATTTGGCTTGTAAAAAATATAATAGAATTTGTGGTTAAGCCTTTTACATATATTTGTAATATGTCCTTTCAAAGAGGAACATTTCCAAGTAAAATGAAAATTGCAATGGTTGTACCATGATTTAAAAGTGGTGATAAACTTCAATTTTCCGATTATAGACCTCTCTCTCTTCTCTCTCAATTTTCCAAAATTTTAGAAAAATTGTTTTTGCAATAACTTGATAATTAAATGGAAAAATATTCATTATTATCTGACAATGAAATATGATACGGGTTTAGAGCTAAAATGTCAACTTCCATGACTGTAATGCAACTAGTGGAAGATATATCAAATGCAATTAATATAAAGGAATATACTGTGGGAGTGTTTATAGACTTCAAAAAAGCATTTGACACCATAGATCTTGAATTACTTTTGCATGAATTGGAGAAATATGGTTTAAGAGACAAAGCACATTCTTGGATAAAAAGTTACCTGAATCAAAGACATCAGTATGTACAAATAAATAATGTGAATTCTGATTTACTAGAGGTCACCTGTGGAGTACCACAAGGGTTTATGCTGGGCCCTAAAACTTTTTCTACTTTACTTAAATGATATATGCAATGAATCTAAGTTGTTAACATTTACATTTTTTGCTGATGATACTACATTATTTTGCTCTGGTAATAGTTTGGAGCAGCTTCTGAGTATGGTGTGACAAAAATAAATTACCATTAAATTATGGTAAAACAAGATTTGTCATATTTAGAAACAAGAAAATAAAAAAATGATGTTAAACTTATGATAAACAGTATTGAAAAGAACAAGTAAATTAAATCAGATTTTTGGGGGTGATACTTGACAATAAATTGCATTGGAAGGCTCATATTGACGATGTAAAATCTAAAATGTCAAAAACTATTGCAATATTGAATAAAATAAAATAGTTTCTAAATAAAATATCACTTTACATGTTATACTGTTGCTTAATACTTCCATACATGAGATCTGGGGAAATTATTTTAAAACCAACACAAAACCTATCTACATGCTTCAGAAGAAAGCTCTCCGAATTATAACTGCATCAGAGTATTTTTATCCAACTAATGAAATATTTCTTACATTGCTTACTTTAAAATTTTGAGATTTAGTAGAGCTCAGAATTGCACTGATTTAGTACAAAGCCTATAATAAAATCCTGTATCCTGTATCCTGTATCAAGGTATATACAGAGGTGGTTCTAAATTAAAGAAACAAACTATGAATTGAGAGAGATGGGTTAGTTTAAAAAGCTAAAGGTCAGGACGAATATCAAAAACAATTGCACTTCAGTTAGAGGGATTCAGGTGTGGAATAATTGTTGTGAGGAGTTAAAACTGTTTTAACAGGTCAGCAAATATAGACTTTTTAAAAAGCTGTGAAACTGACTTCTATATTGTTTTGGAAACTATTACTCCATGACTTGCAATAATGGTTTAGATTTATGCAATTCAAAATGCACTAAATGAAATATATGACATCATTATCAGACTCATGGCAAAAACACTGTATGGTATTTAAATTGGATTTGTTGATTTGAACAAATAGACCTAAACAGGCATATTTCCTCCCACATTCTTTTTTATCTATCAAACCATCTCTTCCAGATTTGTGTTTTAATGCACGTTCACTGTATGCTAAGAGATTGTGACTTTGCTTATGCAATCTTGGGTAATGTTAAGTAAAAAAAACCCTGACTCTTGAGTGAAGAGTCACAGCTTCCCTATTCAAATAACATTTAAAGTTCTCAGACGTGTCTACTTAAAGCTATAGACTTCTTTTTTTTCATGTAGCCACAATCAACCAGCCTGGCCTCCTGAAAGCAAGTCAGTTACAGTTGGATAAATGAACTTTCCATCATTTTTTGTTCTTGGTAAGGCAAGATGTGTTTGGTTGTATTTAGTTTTTGTCACTGAAAACTGCAAAAGGCAAAAGGATCTCATCAGTTTATATGTTACTTAGCTAGTGCCATATACCATCTGCTGAATATTTGTTACAATCCATAAAGCTTTCTAAAATAACATAATGTGGCAAAACAAATATTAAGGTTCACAAAGACGACTGGGTTGTTTGTTCCTGTATATTCAGAGGATAAACTGCTATAATTCCCATTTTTAGAGGTTACTGATTACAGGGAAGACCTATTAAGTAAATAAGCATTGTAGTACTATCAGTTTATCTTAAATATCTCATTCTAGGATTATTCCACTTCTGCTTCACACATGTCAATTTTGTGAAGATTGTTTTCCTTTTGATACCATTGGATTTTGGATCATTTTCTCTTCTTAAATTGTATGTTTAACATAAAGCCAAAACATTTCATTACTAAATCTGCTGCCATGTGTCTGTTTTGGTCCTCTGAACTGGATAGGAAAAAACTCTTTATTGCTTTGCCGAATCAAGGGCCTCTTATTTTAACAGCTCAGAATTGTTTTTCTCTGTTTGTGTTTTCACTAGACCTGTTCTTTTTGTTGCCAATGTCATCATGAGAAGAGGATAGTAGTCTGTGTTGCATGTTGGCTTTTATGAGGACGTTTTTGTGCAAGACGAAAAGTGTTCTAAATGTATAAAAATAGTTTAGTTCAGTTTCAGTGGTAAAAATTAATCTTTTCTGATTTTAGCTTGAAGATAATCTACCATTTTAGTTAAAAGAACAATTGCACACTTTACTACAACACTGAATTGTGCTTTGTAACATAGAACTGAGTATTCTAAATAACTGACGACAGTTCATGTTTCGAGTGCAGTGACATAAAACAAGTCAACGAGCTGCTTACAGGACCTGATCTAATGAGCTATTTAAATGCATGGAAAGCTGTTCACACACAAATATATTCTGTCTTTGTTTTGGAGTGTATGGAGTTACATGGAGTAATACAGACTTAGAGAGGCCATAAACAAAAGCATATCCTCATACAATATCTGGGGGTCTAGATGGGAGTTGTTTTGATGCTAAGATCAATAGTCAGGGTTACAGATAATAGCAATTTATGTGTATATCTGTACAAAGTTTGGTAAAATAATTGCAATATGAAGCAAATATTTATTGTAGCGGCCTAAGAAGTAGTGGACACTAGTACAAGGACTCATGGGCCTGTTTATGTTATGTTCATGTTTTAAGCTGCAGGGTTTATAGTTAATGCAGTTAATCTTATATGAACACAGGGATTTTGGTCATGGATGCGGCCAGTTCTGCAACACCATGAGCGAGGCTGCTGCTACACTTTGTGGCCTTTGTTCAGTGTTAGCTCGAGATGCAATGTATAGCTGATGTTTGCCACTCTGTTGAAACAGAATGTTTTTGTTGCTTTATGTGAAAAAAAAATTACCCTTTTAATCATTTTATAAGCTGTGGTTTTTGTTGACACTGGAATGAGATGATACCCCTTTAATACCAATGTAAAGTGTTTGTATTCCATTACTTTAGCCAACAGCTATACAATCAAGTAGTGTTATTATAGATGTCTGATAAGGCTGCACAATATATCACCAATATATCTTCATCACAATATCAGCGTGTGCAATAGTCACATCACAAAGGACTGTTTAGAGTGCAGTAGTTGTTAGCTAATATACTCCAAGTTTTATGATCATCCATTTTACATGTAAATGTAGAATTAGCCAGTTGGATAGAGTCTCAAGGCAGCAGATGTTCATACCAGACACAAAAGACATTGCCCAAAATCTCAAAGGTCATGGAGTGATGGAAGCACAGATGAGAAAGAGAGTAAGGAAGAAAATAGCCATAAATGGGCACCTGCTATTGTCATCACAGTATGTACCTTTATTATCTCCAACACAAGATTTTCTAATATCATGCTGATTAGCCTGACCAGTAGAGCATTTTTATACAGTTTGCTGAATTTTCCTAATATCAGTTTTCTCAATGTTACTAAAAGGGATAACATAATACTATTTGTGACATTATAAGCCCATTTGCAACCTGTAAAAGACTTTACTTTTTGTTCTGAAAAGGTGGTGAGCTTTGCTAGTCTGAAGTTTGACCGCTCCTACAACTGGATGGTGCTGTGTGTGCTGTGGTGCTCCATTGCTCAGTCCATTTTGCTGCCCATGTTCCTCTGGGCTTGCGACCGTTACCGGGCCGACATTCGTATGGTGTGGGAGAAGTGTGTCGCTATCATGTCCAATGATGAAGTGGATGAGGGTAAGTTATTGTAAGGCATCTTCCTTCTGTCCCACCTCTGTTTCCCTCATTTACACCTGCCCAGTTGATGATGTTTAAAACCTTTTTTAAACACTGTAAGTTTATCTCCAAACAGTCTTAGTCTAGGACAATCTAAAGACAATTTATTTCAAATTGTTCATAATTTAAAAATGAGAACACAATATTTGATAGCAAAAACATTAAATCATAGCATCACTTTAGGTAAAATTATATGTATTCTGTTAAGAAATATTTTTACCTTTAGGATTTAAAATTATTGCTTTCATTGGCTTGAACATATTTGTCCCAGAAAATATTTCTGCTTAGTCCTGTTGGAAGGGAACGTTTCTATCCTGCTTATTGATTAAACGCTCTGGATTACAAATTGATATATGATGCAGTTGACAAAACCAACTGAAATATAGTGCTTTATTTAACTTTAATTTATGATTTGATTGCTTTTATTTAAAATAGAATTCATTCTGCTTCTCTATTAACAGATCGATAGATAACAAAAAATGGCTTCATTTTGAATATTGATGAATATTGTGAATGTAATACAATCATAATAATCTTATCTTTCATGTTTTTTTTATCAATTTGTTTACTTCAGCAGAAATATAAATAAATAAATATATAAACAGAATAAACACCTTCTAAATTTAGTAGAAGTTTTTAAGTTCTTATTGGACAAAATATTATACCTTCTTATAATTAGTTGGGCTATTTGCTTGGCAAGGCTGCAGTCAAATGCATTATAGACATGCTGCTCGTCGGTTGCCAACTGTAGTTTTAAAACAGCTTTCAAATAATAAGAGTAATGGGTGAAGCTCATACAGTTTCTGTACCATGACTCTTCATGTTTTTGGTCACCAAAAATATTTCTACATAGCCTAATTTAGCTTTCTTGTGAGCATGGAAAATGTTCAGCATGTTTTCTTAAGCTAACCAACAGCTTGAAATGTTAAGCAATTAGTAGGATAAGGGCAGTGATGTGTTACTCTATGTTCCATGTTGCCAGAAAACAGAATAGTTACTCAGGCACTTTCTCTATCCTCTCATTGGAAAGATTTTAAACTCCAGAAACAGTACAATGAAAAATTTCTGAGATTTTGAAGCTATAACTTTTTAACACCGAAGTAAACCTTTTTACTGGCACGATTAGTTTTATGTATAGGTATGTATGTATGTATAAGTTAGAACATCTCTAAATAAATTCATTTTTAAAGTAGTTTTAATTACTTTTCTTTAATTTTAACAGGATCTGAAATTCACAGGTCAAATGTTATCATGTGACCTTTGTTGTTATGAAATAAAAACTGAAAGGACAAGTGTCTGTGTAGCTTAACTTTATATATTTTCTACAATGTCTGTTTTCATGCTTTAAGACTGCTACAGATATATAGAGATACACTGTTGAACAAAGTATTTTTGTCTTTTCACTGTAATGGTTTAAACTGGGCTGTCCTCCCCTTGAATGTTCTCTCTTGAGAGAATATTAGAATAAAGGGTTCCTCATTTGTTTGACAGCTTTTAGTGAAACTGGATCAAACGCTGTTAAAATGCATATTCATGTCATTTTGATGGTCATATTTCCCTCAAGTCAGGAAAAAAACTATTGAGTATTGGTTACAAATCTAAGATACATTGAATTAATGATTTTTATGTTGTTTTTATGTTTATCTTTTTGTTTTTGTTTTCTTTTTTTTTTTTTTTTGCTTTTTCTTTTGTATTTGTGCAATAATGAGTCAGCTACTTACTGAAGTCATTTAAGGCAGACACACATTAAGTGACACTTAGCTAATATCAGAAGGTCTGATGAAACAGATAGTGGACCTACCTGATTTAACACATAGGTACAGTTTAATTCAGTGTAGTTTAATTTCCCACAGAGAAAACAGACACTTCAATAAAATCTGGTTCTAAAATGAGGTCACATGATAATGAAACATGAACTGGATCGAAGATTTCTCCCTTTCTTTCAAACTGATGACATTATTGTTTAAACTCAACCCTATCTGAACCCCTCTTTCCCCGTTTCTAACCCTATAGACCTTTTGACCCTTTTTCTCTTTTGACACCTTTCCCAAGAACTGTAAACTGTCCAGAGGGTGCCATTAAAAACACAAGGAGATTCATATTCTATGTGATAATTAACACTCCCAGTTCTCTGTTTTGTTTTTTTTTCAGAGGGCTTGCCATGTATAACTCATCACAGTTGTATGTATAAGAATTGTTTCCTGTTTTCCGAAGCTACTAACTTTGCATGCAAAGCTGGCTGTGCAAATAGCAACTTTCATCCTTCATCCATTTGGCCAACATTTATCTTCAAGATCATTTTGTACCCATCTTAAGTTAATTTGTAGTGAACATGAAAACAGTTATTGGAGTACAGAAGAAAAATTAATAAAACACACAAAATTTGCAACAATTTGGGTCCTGGTTTTAAATTTTACAAACACTTTCTTGGCTATTGCTGCTTAGTTTTTTGCTTATATCTTATATTCTTGAGAATACACATTGGAAAAGTCAACAAATCAGAGAACGACTGAACTTGTTTCTCCTATCTATTCGTCTGTCTGTCTGTCTGTCTTGTGTATGAAGTCCGTTGCTCTCTAATCCTGACACTCGTGCTTTTCTGCACTTTGCAGAAAACAGCCAAGATGGAGGAATTCATGTCGACTTAATATATGACAGACCATATGACTATAGCTCGGCGCCTGAAATCGTGATGATAGACCGTAATGCCAAGTTTGAGTTCTCAACCTTAGAAAGGGGGGTTCTGCAAGGGTATCCATTGAGGGAACAACAGGAAGATAAAATGCAGTATTTGCAGGTATATTCATTGATTTTCTTCATTTCTTTTTTCCATTAGTTGAATTAATTTAACTTTATTATTAAATGCATGGAGAAGTGGCCTTGTATTCCTTTGCAGCATCTTGATTGAAACAGTAGAAATTGTGTGATGCTTTTTCTCTGATTTGCAACAGGTTTTTTTTCTGGCCCTTTTGTTTTCTTAGGGTGAATCTAAAATACACTCAGGCTGACTAATGTTTGGTAAATATGACCATCAGCAGTCCCATCAACACATTAACTGTGCTTCATTTATCAAGTAATGTGTCACAAACTTATAAACAACATTGCTATTGTTGAAGAGGGTAAGAGTGTAGTAACTGACTTACCTTCTACGTTTCAGGATTTTCCTCAAGGCTTCAGGGAAGCAATAAAAATGTCCGCTCATGTTCTGCAAAAAATAGCATTGTGTCCATCTAATCCTGTTTCCATCCCAGTCAGATGAAGAGCTGTGAAAAGCTCATTTTCAGTCTGCATCTGCAATAAAGCTGGAACTTACAGCCTTCCAGGGCAGTTCAATAAAATCAGCATCAAAACTTCTGCTTTGATTCAGATATTGACTCAGTTCTGAAAATTACTGTTTTTTTTATCCTCTCAGATTTCATATTCTTTTAAAATGTATTAAATAATAGAAGTAATAACAGCTTGAACTGTCCTAAAAGACTGTAGTGAGGATATGTAATGTCAAAATCAGCAAGTCCCAACCATGCAGTGTTACCTTCTACAAAGCATCTGATAATAGTACTGTGTCATCTTTGTGTTATTCAGTAAAAACTAAAAGAGTAGCATGAGGTCCATTCTATGTGTCACCTTACTGGAAAGTAATTTATTTAAATTGGCCCAGCACATGAGATGTCCGATGTGAAAGATGGACTCTTCAAACGCAAGAACAATTTAGTATGTTTTAATTTGACTGTGGTTAAGACGTCATCAAACAGAGATGTATACAGTAGCCATCACTCCATTATACCAACTTGGTGCCCCGTCCATCATCTTTGTGTTTGGTTTTCATCAGTAGATCTATTTTGCTGTATAGTTGTATTATTGTGTTGATTCTTGTGTGTGACTACAAAAAAGATAAAGTCAATTTATGGTTTCAGTTACAGGATGACTGACTGAACTTTGACTCAACTTTACGACGTTGTTTCTGAAATGGATAAAGTTTGAGATTGACGTGTCTGAAAGCCCTTCTGATTTCTATCAAATGTCGCCTGAACTTCACAACTGCAAGGTGTCTGATTGCAGAATAAAGTCTCTTTGGCTTTATTTGCTATGTGTCCATGTTTCCCTGTCTGTCCTGCATCTTCACTCATTCTAAAGCTTGTACTGCCCTCTGCTGTCCAGCTCTCCCACCTTTAGAGTTCAGTGCTACTGTATCGTCTGCTGTTTAATTCTCTGCATTTACCGAAACACACCACAGGGGGGCAGACTGATATCAGTCTTGAGGCTCTTGACGTGATCCTGACAAACCCACTGTCTTTGAATAGTTGTCAGAACACAATGTGAGTATAACAAGTAGGAAATTGTAAACCTTTATAAGATAAGATCATAAAGATAGAAGACCTTTTTGCTAAAATTTCTCTTAAAATGAGGAATAAAAAAGTTGAAATTGCTACATGTGGGATTTAATTTTGAATCAGGGCACGATGCACAGTGTAAGTTGTTTTTGCTTGATTTTTTTCCTATGCTGACCGCAATAAACAGCCTATAAAAATTTAATTAAAGCTGCTAGAAATCTAGGTTGCACTAAATCTTTACTTAACACTGATAAATCCTACATGTATTAATCTATATTGCTGACAATGATAATAATAGTACTCAGCATGTTTACAATATTATTTTGGAACTTGTTTAATGTTTTGTACATTTTAATGTATTTCTTTTTATTATCAAGGGTTTGTTTTGTGTCTTTCTTCTAGGTGCCCCCTACAAGAAGATACTCCCACGACGAAACAGACATGTGGACCAGCGACCAGATCCCCTCATACCTGCAACGATGGGGCTCCACCGAGGACGTGATAGTGACTGCCCACTACAGCTCCACCTTGCCGCGCCGCGAGAGGCGCAGGAGCAGCCTGGTCTCCTACCACGAGGAGAGCCACTATCATCACCACCCCCACCGCAAACGGAGGCGATCTGAGGACAGCATGCATTCCCTCAGGCATCTGCCCCGCATTGTGTGCGGCGGGGAGCGCTATGAGGATGAATTGCGGTGCTTCAGCCGCGACGAGGTGATTAACTTTATAGATGAGACTCCTGTGCCGAGCCCTAGGAGGAGCCCGCGTCGCACATCCACCATCTCCCTTATCCCCAACGTGTATGAACAGCACGCCGTCATTCTTCCCCACTTTCCACTCACAGACTTTGAGCGTGAGCCTCAGGTGCTCAGACGAACCTCGGAGCACAAAAGGAGCGGCAGCAGGGGCAGCTCGCCAGAGGGTTCGCCCAAACCGGACAGGTCTCCTGGTAAGACGATCCATGGGGCATGTGGCTCAGGAAAGGGCTGCAGTAAAAGCCAGCGTGATGGGGGATATCAGGACGGAGGGGGCTCACCTGGACGCAAAGAGAGGACTTCAGGGCACTCTGGCAGTAGGCACAGGACAGGTGGAGGTGCTGTATCTAATGCTGGAGCTGACTGGGTGAAACAAAAGCACCTCAGTAAAGCTGAGAGTAAAGGCAGCACAAACAGTTTTGTAAGCACACCTTCAGCATCATCCTCGGGATACATTACCTTTCACTCTGATTCTGTTGGCTCCACCACCTGAAACAAACCACCCATGTTGTTATAAATATTAGGACCTAATATCTAATTAAAACCTCAGTGGGTTAAGAAAAGTGACATGCTGGAACATATCGACCTTTTTACTTGTGCCATTATTCGGTTTTATTACTTACCAGAGATAAACATCTGCTAATCCTTGATGGCCTTAGGAGCATTGGACCTATTTTCTGACTGGGCCTTGATTTCATGTGGGCTGGTGACAATATTAGTTAATTCAGCTATTTATCTGTCACAACGCAAAATCTCCACTGAAGAACACTTTTCTGCCAACACTGACACAAAGGAACTATTTTTAACCGTGTGATCATTCCTGAACCTTGTTTTTGTTGTTTGGTTCTTATAGGAGGATAAAATATTTCCATGAGCATTGGTGAGGAGGTTTTTTTTTTAAATATATTCTTTTGTCTTCTTTTAAAACCTTGAACTTGAGTTGTGTTTTATTTGGCCTGTGATGTGTTTTTGTTGTTGTATGAACACAAGCTTTCCTGAATATAGCACATTTTCCCTCAGCTTTGCTTAAGCACAGGAATCATTTCAACGCTTTTTATTTTTAAATTAGCACCATGACATTAAACCTTTTATTAAAGATTTTTCACATAAAATTAAAAACGAGTTTTAATCACACACTATTAACTGCCCAATAACGGTTTCTGTGATCTATTTAGTATGTGAAGACCCTTCCTTTATATAAAAAAACCCCCAGTTATTTTTAAAATAGAATTCAGATGTTATGTATATATGAAAAATATTGAACATTTATGTTTTTGGGAATTTCTGTTTACATAATATATTTCCTCTCAAAGGTTACTTGACTTTGGTGATAATGAGGCACAGATGTAGCTCAAGTAACAAACAGCTTTTAAGAGAAATATGCAAATTGTGTTTTATACTCCCCCTGCTGATCCTCAATAACCTGACTTCACACTATGCTTTGCTTCAGATGCACTATACCTTTAGTTAATTCACTTAAATTAATAAAATAAAAGCACAAATTAGGGACCATAAATTGGAACTGAAGTTGAACTTGTAAGTCACCTTGCTTCAGCAAAAAAAAAAAAAAAAAAAGCATGTTTAACATAATCTCCTAGGAGATATGTCAAAATGAATGGGCTTTGGGAGGTTTTGGCAAGCTTATATTTCTTTTGCCTAAGTCACCTGTTTGAACTCTGCAAAATAAAGTGAAGACTAAATCAAAGTATACCCCTATAATCCTTTAGAAGGATGTTGTAGTGTCTTGCAGAAGTTGTCATGTCCCTGGAGATTTCTCACTTTTTATCTCATTACAACCATAAACCTCAGTGTATTTTATTATTTTATGAAAAATAAATACGAAAGCCATACTTAGGAAGTGGAATGAAAAGATAAATTGTTTAGATTTTTTTTATATTTACTTCCCCTGACTCCATTCTTTGTAAGTAACTGTTATTACAGCTCCTGGTCTGTGGAGGTATGTCTCTACCAGCTTTATGGATCTATAGACTGAAATCTTTGCTCTTTCCTGTTTGCAAAATATCTCAAGCTCAGTCAGATTGGGCAGAGAGCATCAGTGAACATAAATCTTCAAGTCTTATCACATATTAGTTTTTGGATAAAGGTCTGGATTTTGACTGGGGTATTTCAGCATATGGATATGCTTTGATGTAAACCATGCGTTATAACTCTGGCTATATGTTTAGGGTCATTGTGCTTTTTTAAAGATCTGCATCTACCCCAGTCTTAAGTATTTTGCAACCTCTAAGATTTTCTTTTTGGACTGCCCTGTATTAGCACCATCCATCTTGAGTTAAAACATCCCCACAGCATGATGCTGTCACCATAACATTTCACTGTAGAGATGATGTGTTCAGCGTGACGTGTTGTGTTAATCTTCTGCCACATAAGGTGTTTTGCATAGTCAAAAATGTTTTAAAAATCTGATTTGTTCTCATCTGACCATTGCGCCTTCTTCCGCACGTTTCCTCTGTATGTTTGCTGGATCCAGAAATGAGACTTGTTTCTTTCTTTAAACAATATTGTTGTTCTTCTCACTCTGCAAGCTTCTTCTGAAGGCAGCTGGTCATACTGGACTTTATTTACAGATGCCAAAATAAAGGGAGCTGAAATGCACACCTAAAGTTTTAGATTGTTGTTCATAAAACAGAAATTGAAAAAAATCAAATCATTTTCCTTCCTCTTCATATTTAAACACTACTTTAAGTTGGTCTGTTGCATAAAATTTCATAAAAATACATTTAAGTCTGTGGTTGTAACATAACGTGTAAAAAAACTTAAGGGGTAGGAATACTTTTGCAAGGCACTTGAAGACCTACATTTTTTATTTTAAATTCAAATTTGGATAGAGGTTTAGAGGTTTTCTGAAAGTAAAATACACAACAATTTCTAACACAGCAGCACCCTTACTAAAAATCGACCATATGCCAGTTACTGTACAAATTCCAGATAAATCAACAAACAACATTTAATCGCTTCCAAAGTGATAATTTGCTAAATGAATGCGATGAATACTGACAATAAGTAGAAGACCCAGTTAGGAGCTTTGAGTGCTTGTGGATAGTAACTGTGAATGTGAATGTATTTGCCCTAATAAAGTGCAGCTTACTAAATAAGCATGAATAACTGAAATGATCCCCTTTCACATTTTATTTTTCATAAAATGTGATTTTGTTTGTTTTTTGTTTTTTTTTTCTTCCTCATCACTGTCCAAAGTAATAAAGTAGCACTTTTTGGGCATTTATGCTTGGAGTCTGCCTTCTTTTAATAGTTTTGTTTAAATTTCATGTGTTTCTTACCAATTTCAGGCTATTCAGTTAAACAGTTTTGCTTAAACATGTTTTCTTTGGGAAGCAAATCACCTTGCACAGTCAAATTTTGCTATGGTATAGGTATATATATCTTTTTTTCATTTCGTTGTATTTACAATATTAAACATTTTTGTGACATATTCAAAAGTTTATTACTCAAATATGAAGGATGTTAAATGTTAAATGAGTTTTTTGTTGAGCTGATGACTTTGTTAACATGACATGACTGATTAAATTCACATGAAAATAACTGAGTGTGTGTTTAGAATCTTTCTAGTATGTGTTCACTGGATATAGGTGGAAGCTGTTGGTCTAATGATTAGTATTAAGTCTGCTTTCACAAACCTAGATAAAGAAGAAATCTTGGATTGCTTTAAACACTCCTTTAGCCATTACAATGGAACTTCGCTAAGTACTTGCATATCTTTGGAAACTTGCATATTTAAAGCAGTCATCTCATGCAGAGATGTGACAATTGTACAACCAATAAAAGGTTTACAGTTTGGAGTGAAGTCTAGACTTCAAACTTTTCTTTTTCAACTATTCAATTTGAGTTGTCTACTATGCTTCTGATAATTTTTCTGTTGCATGAGACTTTATTCCAATCATTAATTTGACTCATTGGGCTGTCATGGGTAACTTGATGACAATAAGCTTTTCAGTTTGTGTCTCCAGAACAAGCCCAAATCATACCTCTTCCACCACCATGCACAACCTACATTTGTTTGTGCTGATTATGCAGACTTTGACATTTAGGTAATGTGAAGCTTGGCACCACTCACTCTAAAACGAATTGTTCCCAAACTTTAAACCCAACCCATGTTGCTATGTTCTCTAAAAGCAACTGTAAGGATGGTCATCTTTTTTGACATACTTCTTGTGCATATTGGCTTAGTTTTTCACATAGGACACAATTTCCCTTAATGCATCAATTTCAAGATAAAGTTTTTCACATACTGGGGTGACTGTTGCTCAGTGGGTAACCCTCGCAGTGTTGGTTTTAATTTACCTTCCTCCTGTCCTGTTGATGTGTCCCTGAACAAGGTACCTAATTCCCAAGTTTGGTGCTAATCTGTGTATTGATATATGCATGTGTGTGCAAATGAGTGAAAGTAATTGTAGCTTAAAATGCTTAAAGTGGTACGTATGACTGGAAAAGTGTCATAAATCCAGTTAATATATGTCTATTTTTAATATTGTTCTGCGTAATGGGAGAGCAACATATATTTTTACATAACTTCTTAGCCTTTTCTCTGTTTCTGCTTCTGTCTCATCATTTCTAACAGGATTGGCTGACTTCTGGCTGTGGATTTAAATGAATTTTGGTGAATTTGCACTGACTGCCCTGTAGGTGGCAGTGTATGAAGTTACATAGCCTGTATGCCAGCAGACCATACAGAAGAACCACACACAGACAAGAAGACTGCTTTGGCTGTCCGCTGTGGTGACCAGTGTGTATGATTGTTGTAAAATATATCACAAGTTGTTCATCTAAATTACCATTATGATTACATAATTCTAATAGGGCATGTTAAATTACGAATATCATTGAATGTATAGCCTGAAATAGACGTGCACGCCTGTATCTCAGATGTGATGTAATGCAGTGCTGATGGTCCAGGTGGAAACAGCCTGCAATTGAAGGTCACCATTACTCTCTGGTCTAGCACTGTCCCCCGTGTATGACTCTTCAGATGAGTTATAAACCCTATGTTGTAATTACCCGCCATGGCGCTATGTAACTGCGCAATCTGCTTTCAAGGGCATCATTTATCCACAACAGGCCACAGAACGGAGCGTCTGGAGTGGACTCCATCCACGTCTGGCCCGTTAATCTTGCCTGAGTGACCTCAGTCTCATGCTAATAAAGGATTCTCTGCCTCCCTTCAGTTCTCATGTGCGTCCCTATTCTGGCGGAGCAAACTTGGAGAGTGAAACAATGTGTGCAAGAGTTCATAGAACTCCTTAGAAAAAGTTGAAGTGCATTCAGTTCACTCGTCACGTGACATTCTCTTTACTGCATTAAACAAACTTTCCTTGTGCCACTGGCTCCAGAGGTCCTATTAATAGAGTAGCTTTGACTTTGATGATGCAAGCTTTCCAGGCTGGGTTTTAGGGGCTGAACCAATCAAACAAATGGTTAAAACAAGCACTTATATTACTTGCGAGCGAGTAACAAAAACATTTCAGTCTTCTGGTTTGAAATAACTGATAAATCTACTTTTTCCCGGAACAAACTTCTTGTGGGAGGCAGACGCGCCATTTCAGTTTGCGCCGTTTGAAAGAGCTGTGGGCGTTTTTGCGATTCTCCTCGCTGCAAGGTGCCATCCTTCTCAGGATAGAGAGACGCTTTATGACAGCTCTGCCTAAGCAGCGGAGGAGAACTAAAGAGCTCTTTATGGGAGCTGACTGATAAATCTGTGGTGTCAAAATGACCTGCAGAACACAGTCATCGTGCAGCAGGTTAATGTTTAATACTAATAGGTGTTAAATTTCACTATACACGTTACTCTGGGTTTAAATAATGAATCAAACTCCATTAAATTACACTACAACTAGAATACGTCATGAATATGCTCGCGCATTTTTTTCGTTCGAATAAAACTGTAGAACTTTATACGACTGGATACATATAAAGCTTTTATTTACCTGTGAAAACAATGCTTAGCCCACATATTGCTGACTTGTTCAGCTTTTAGTTTTATTTTTTATGAATGACCTTACTCATCATCAACATGTCTCCAAATCTGTGGAGTCAGGCACTGGGATTTATGCATTATTGTCCTCCTTGAACCACGATCTCCAGATCCAGCGGACTTTAATGAAGGATCCTGGCGTGTAATTTGTAGCTTATAGCAGAAAATCGCTGTGCTGTCCGACAAGCATCCGATTTCCCCGCTCCTGTTTCGGTACTTATGCGTGAAAGTGGAGAAGAATGAAGCAGAGCTTCCAGTTCCAATGGGTTTTATTTCACTTTTTTTTTTTTTTTTTTTTTTTTTTTTTTTTTTTTTGTGGTGGTGAATGCAATAAAAACGATAGAAAGACGTAAAAGCTCAAAAAGAGAACCTGTAAAAAAAAAAAAAAAAAAAAAAAAAAAAAAAAAAAAAAAAAAAAAAAAAAAAAAAGAATGAATGAAGACACTGAATTTTTATCATATTTTCCAGTATTCTGCTTGACATTTCAGTTGTTTGTGCATCTCTTTGTGGATTTTCTTCTTTTTCTCTATACTTCGTAATTCTTTCTTATTCATCTTTTATGTGTCTTCATTAATTTTGTGAAACATCTTGTTTCCCTTATTTTCTGTTTTATTCTTTGTATTTTTATTTAATTAGTCTCGGTTCCGGTTTTGTTCAAATTTCAGGAGTTTTTTCAGTTTCAGATACAACCTTTGTTGGTACACTGGAAAAATCCATTTTGTAGGGTATTAAATATTAACCAGTAAAATGTTTTAAATCTTAATCAAGCATGTCAGTTTGGAAATGATTCGGTTCTGGTTTATTTGTAACATTAACTACTTTCTTTGCTTAAAAAAATCTCCTACATGTATGGGGTGTATCATGAATAAAAACATAAACTTCATAAAAGTTAAGAATTGTTATAAGAGTTGTGATTGCAGCAATTAGTTGGAGTTGGAGCAATAATTTAAGCTTACATCCAGTTTTAACTAAGACTTTATGTTTAAGTCCATCTTTAATTAACTTTGATTCGTGATAGCAGTATGTTAAAGTCAAACTTGCTAGAAGCTGAGCTTTGTCATTGTAAGTGAAAGAAAACAGGTTTGCATTCTGTCATAAGATCTAAAAAAGTTTATTTCAGAAACTTTTTATGCTTTTATCACAAATCATTGTTTTGTTTGTTTTGTTTCTTGGAGAAGTAGACCCGGTTAGGAAAATGATTTTGATTATTTAGAATTTAAAGAAATTCAGTAAGTATATTTTAATGATTAGCTAGCGTTTAACTGACTTTTAAAGTGTCTTTTAGCTGGTAAATTACAGTGACACAAGTAAAGAATTACAGATTAAATTCCACCTGGGAAAAAAATGGATGCAATATACAGATTTTATTGGGTGAATTGTAATAGCTTTTATCAGTGTAGGAATGATTTACGAACACATGAAGCTTTATTTTGTTTGGAGACATTTCTTTTCATTTTAGTCGTTTTTGTGCGTCCCTTGTCTCATTTTGTTCATGATTTACATCTTTTAGTTAGTTCGTTTTATCTCCCTTTCCAGAATTTGAGACATTTGTCCACTTTTTGCCTGTTTAAAGACTTGGTTTTCAGTGTCAGTTGCTTACTGTGCTGTTATACAGCGGTGTGAAAAATGGAACCAGATCAGAACAACCGTATGTTTAGGAGTGCTTCCCTTTTTGTTGTATTCTTTCATACCTCCGAATGAAGACAAACATAGTTTTAAAAGACTTGTGAGTATGATTTTATAACATAGCTAATATAATAAAATCAAACCAAGGGCCAAAAGATTTAAAAAGCTTTTACGCGATGAACAACAACAACAACAACAACAACAAAAGCTTAACCAAAGAAAGAGCTGATGTTTGGTCAAATTTTCACAATTTTTCCTCTGATAATCAACGTTAAGATTTATTCCCAGGTTTCATAAACAATTCAATCAATATTTTGACAATTTTATTAATAAAATAATACATAAATGAGCTTAATAACTCAAGGTGAAAATCGACAGTGCAATTATAAACATTCAGTGAGTGAGTTTCCCATCAGCTTCACCAAGGCCGCCACACATTGAGCTCCGTGTTCCCGGCTTCAAGCCCAAAACGGACGCACTCAGGGTTCTTGTGACTGGTGTTTTGCGCTTCTGTGTTTCTGGTAGGAACTTTATGCGCAAAAACAATCTGTTTGGGGTCACATAACTTGTACGTGTCTTCACTGGGTAAAGGAGAAACCGTATGAGCTGTTTGGAGTTTCGGAATTACAGATCTAACCGGCTTTCGCTCTCCTTCGTGTCTATTTGTACACGGCAGCCGAGAGCTCCGCTCCTCCTCCGCCGCCTCAGTTTGGCCCGGGTCGCTGTCCGTGGTGCTGGAAGCTTCACCTCTCCGCCGAGAGCGACACAGTTTGTTAGAGAGCTGCGACAACATCCAGCGTTCACTCCCGTTCAGGTGATCTGCCAGCAGCAGGTACTGATTGACGTTTGCCAGGCAGCTCCGGAAGCCCAGCTGATAATCAGGAATCTCAGAGGCACCGACGGAAACTGTAGCAAATATCGGGAATATATATATATATATATATATATATATATATATATATATATATATATATATATATATATATATATATATATAAACATGTTTTGCTGGTTTAAAGACTTAGATTAAGTTAGTAACTCACTGCTCTGTATCTTTTGGAGGTTCCTCAGATGTTTCACGGTGAGCTCTAAGATGTCGGCCTTCTCCAGCTTGCGCTTTCGAATCTGAGTAAATGGAAAACATTTTTAAAGAAATGATCACATTTGGATCACAAGCCAAAAGTTACATCTTTTGCTACCCATACTCACACTGCTGCTGTAGTAGCTCTCCAGAAGCGATTTTAACTCGTCCAGACATTGGTTTATCCGCGCTCTTCGTTTCTTCTCCATGAGTGGTTTTGAAACCTATAAAAAGTCAGACTTAGGTTAATTTGTATAGTTTGAGTCTTTACGTTTTCACCATTGAGGCTAGCTATAGTTCTACCTTGTTTCCAGGTTTGCCTTTTTCACCACAGTCTGATGGTGCCACCATCCTTTTAGTCCTGATTTTGATTTGCTCTGGTTGAAGTTAATTCCTCTCCCTCTCCACTGTCTCGAGTGGAGAATCCGGAGCAGATTTATATAGAAGTACCCACTTAACATGTCAATACAAACGATCCCGCCTGTCTCCTGCGCTCAAATGAGCATCAATGGCGTCATTCGCCAGACTAAGCCAACCACCACTGCAGAGCAACACAAGAAAATCAAATATTTTAAAAACTATTTTAAAAGCATGTGGTGATCAAGCAAAAATAATCACGTATCTTTAAGTCATCTTAGGTGGATAGTGGACCGCCGTGTCCTGATGGATTTCCAGCAGTCTCATACTCTACGTTTTTGGATGATGGACTGAACGGTTCTCTGTTCTATGTATCAAAGTGTGGGATATTGTTTTATAACCTAATCACATTCTTCTCCACTTTGTCCCTGATCTGTATACAGTATCCCTTGGTCGGCATGATGCTGCTTGTTCACTAATGTGCTCTAACAAACCTCTGATGCTTTCACAGGACAGTTTGATTTATACCGAAAATAAATTACTCAGTTGTCTTTTTAGTGATGAAAATGTGGTGTCTTCTAAATGGAACTGGATTTTATTCGGGGGTGTCGGAGTAAACGGGGTTGAATCCAAATGTATACCAGACTTTGCAAACTTTTATTTATGCAAATGCTAAAAATCCTGTATAATTTTCCCTCCATTTAACAGCTATGCATACTTTGTGTTGTTCTATCACAGAAAAAGCATATAAACACACTGAGGTTTCTGGTTATAACGTCACAAAATGTGAAAAGTAGAAAGGGGTATGAATACTTATGCAAGGTTCAGAATATGTCACATAATTGCGAAAAATGCTTAGATAACAGATTGTGCAAACTATTGTAAAAGTAAAACATTTACCCACATGGTTAAAACCCGAGTTTATGTCCAATAAACGGTGCACTTTTGCATCTGTGTCATCTGTTTGTACCAAAAGCAGACTACAAATCTAGCAGGGGGATTAAAGCTCAGTCTACTGTAATCTTGTCTGCACACGTCCAAAAATCAACGTGTGGGGGCGCGGAAAACACCAGAGAAGCGTAAAGATGATAAAGATAACCATAATGGTTGCTCTTGGAGTGCAGAGAGGGAAGTGTTGACTCTTGTATTCAGTCCTTTATGTGTGAGTTTCACGCCACCTGGTTCAAGGCAGCACCGTGGTAATTCCCCACCATGTATCCACAAGATGCGGATTTTCTGGTGCACACTAATTGTAAAACCATCTGCACCTGAAGAAAGCTGGTATCAGCCAAACTTCGCTGTTTTGCACATTGAAGACAGCGTCAGAAAATAAATTAATAAACAAACAAACAAACAAAAAAAAAAAAACGCCCGCTTAAGTTGGAAAGTAAAACGTGACTTTTACAGACCTTTTCGAATGCTTTGGGACTTTTCGGATTCTTTGGCTTTTGTGCATCAGCAGTTTTTGTCTTCATGCCATGCAGGCTCAGTGAGGCACCGAGGAAAATTGCGGGCCGCCCCTTGTCCTTAGACCCTCGCCTCCCGATTTTCCACACCGCTCTCTGAAAAGGGTTAACTCTTGGGAAAGCCGTGCCATCTGAAACAATGCGCTGACTTAAGGCTCAAGGCGGCTCAGTGCGCACCCTGGGTGCTCACACACAGACAGCATGAAAATATTTAAATGTAACTGAGATTAGTTATATATCTTCTCTTTTACAATACCCAAGTTTAGAGTTGTGCTGCCAGTGTTCTCAGAGGGATATATAGCGAAGTATCACAGTTTTACTGCGCTGTAAATAACCAAAGAAAGTTGCTTTACACACATTTTTGAAGAACGTTTTTATTGTTACTTTAGCTTTCTTTCTTGGTTAGACTACACTGTAAAAGTTACATTTAGACGTATTTAAATATTAGTCAACATAATTATTGTGGTTTCAAACATATGAATTTCCAAATGTGCTGTTCAGCAATAGTTATATTATGACATTAACCACCCATTTTAGTAACAAATCCTTCCAAAATATTTTGATAATTTTTTTCTGAAGCTGTTATTCTCATTCATTGTGTGCGGTCCAGCAGAGAAAGGAAGCTATCTTTGCACTGTAATATGAATGAATACATTAACTAAGTGAAAGTTAATGTGTTTTAGAACGTTACTGTATTAGTGCAAGTTTGTATCCAGCGTTTAGTGGGGGTGCTAATGCTAAAGTCCAACTCACTATCCTCTGTCACCCACATATGATGGAAATTGTCACATCTATTTAATTTGAGTAGATTAATAGGTGAAAAACAACTAAAGGAGAACAGTTTATGGGCCTGACATTGTGGGAAGATAGACTTTAAAAAATTCCTCTGCATGTAAAAAGGAACAGGTTCGTAAGACTTTCTGTATATTCATCTTCTACAGCGTCACTATAAATATGCATTAAAACCAATCGTTTAAAACAGTCTAAAATCCTAATGTTTTGTATTTATTGGACTTGATAACAACATATAACAATTTAGAGGCATGAAGATCCCGACTGATGCAGAGGTTTGTCAGCCTTTTTAGGAAATACAAATCGGGTAAAAACCGAGAAATTGCCTGCCAAGTCTGTGACGCTACAACTGAGGTATGAAACCTGTTTGGGATTCTATGGTTTAAGTAGCCTTTCTGCCCTCTTTTGTGTGGCTTTGTGCCACATTATCTCCGTTTTCACGCCTGTTTTGATTTCGCACGGCACCGTGGAAAGTCGATTTTGACGTGAAGTCATGACACACATGAGACTGCCTCCTATCTTTTTTTTTTTTTTCTGCACCACTGCTTTGCCTCAGATTACTCACCATAATTTAAATTAATGTTGTCTCTTCCTCTTTAGATAAGGGTGGGGAAAGAAGAAAAAAAGTTGCAAAATGAAGGTGAATGGGTTTCTAACGCGTGTTTTGTGGCAGATTACTGCAAGAGCCCTTAAAAACGTATCAGTTGTGCCACATGCTGTTGCACCATCATCTACCCATAAGAAAAGCGCAGCAAGAAACGTGTGCGTCAAATGGAGACAATCATGCGAGTGCCATTAAATGACACGTTAGGTATATGTTTATTAAAGGGATCGAGCCTCTTCTCCCACTTTCCCTTTTCAGCCACGGGTCATTGATTAACTCTATCGGACCTTTGTCATGGATTCCCGCCGGAGGAGACACGACAATACTGGTGTAATAATTGGACTATTGGGGAACTTGTTAACAACAATTAGTGCGGCAATTATACAATTACTGCAATAAACGGTTTCCCTCCTGGAAAGAAAGTGATGCATCAGTAAGTCAATGGTTATAGGTAAACGCCGGCCATTATTAATGGCCTGGACGAAAGCAAAGATTTTAGCAGATCTCAGAAGAAAACACTGTAGTAATATATTAATGTAACCTTAGACCAGGGGTCCGCAACTTTTCCAATCCAAAGAGCCATATTTATCCATGTTCCCCTCTAAATAAAATTTGTATTAAACCTGCTCGATAACTCAGTTTTTATAAATATAAAAACATATGGAATTTGCTTCGGCGGATGGATGGGTTGGTCGATAAAAGGATGGATGGATGGGTGGATGGGTGGAGGAAAGGTCAAGAAGTCAAAATATTTCCCCCAATGTCTTCCTGAAATGTCTTACTCTATATTTATCTAGACCTGGAAGATACTTAAATTCGACAGTTTCTATAGAAGACGCAGGAAAAGGAAAATAAAGAACCTCTCATGAAATAAAACACGGAGTTTGATGCAGAGCTAGGCTTTTGATAAAAAGGACAATTATCACTTTTAATTCCCCTTTCCTTTAAAAACATTGCCCATTTATTTTGTCTTGGGACCAAAGTTATCAGGAGTCATTCTTTGGCTGACCCTTAAGGCTCTGTAGTTTGCCTTTCACAAAAACTCTATATCAGCATTATGTTTTCCAAAAAAACAAACAAACAAACAAACAAAAAAATGAAAACCAAGAATTCATCAAGAATTTTATGAAGGTTCTAGCTCATTTCATGTTTGCCGGACACTGGTAAAAATATATGCAAACACTGGGTCATAATTTGGCTCACTGAGAGCGGAGCAAATCGATGAACCGCCTTCCATTCAGCTGAACTCGAGGTGTGACCAAACCCTCTTTATGCACACCAGGGCGTCAGTAAAAAAAAAGAAGGAGAGAGCAGGTACATGAACAGGTGGACTGGGAGAAAAAGTGAAATATTGAGAGGATTTCAAGAGAAGCCACGCGACGGACGTGTTGGCGAAGCTCTGATCAAACATCAAATAGAAAAAAATAGCGTCATGAATTTCTATAGACTGCACCTCGGGTTATTTAAAGACTTCTTTTTTTGGAGTACTGACACAAAGGCCGCTGTTCTCCTGTGTGTGCCGGGGTTAGGGTATGAAAGGACCAGAGGCCGCACATTAACATCGCTTAAGGTTTTTCTCAAGGGCCGAAATGAACTGACCAGGAAAGTAACTTTATAACTGCGCTGGAGGATGAAGCCTTTTGTGGGGCTCTGAAATGAAAGACACAAGAGCCTGACAAAAGGAGTGCGCCATTGTTAAAGACTGAAGCTCATGTGCATTGATGCGCCTTGAATTGCAAAACATCTGCCATTTACTCTGAAGGAGTAAAGCAGGATTTGAATGAGAATAACAGAGCAGCTTTTGGCGCACCGCATTCAGTCGTGCGTAAAACAACAGTCACAAGAGCAACGTCTGATTTTAAGTAACTTCAAAACAACATTATGATGAAATTACTTTATCTTTAACTTTATAACATGTTGTTTGAATTTGGGGTATAATAATATATGGTTATGGACTAATTAAAGAACAGCACTCGTCTAACATTTAACTCAGTTGTCATTACCATAAAAGCCAGTGTTATATCTGTGTAATTTCAATATAGTGTTCATATCTGTTTCACAGTTTTGGAGAACTATAAGAAACAATCTATGAATAGGTGAGAACATTTGTGACTCTAGGACTTTGAGCCAGAAACTCTCCTGAAAGATTCTAGGAAGGTGCAAAAAAAAAAACAACAACAAAAACAAAAAAAAAAAACCAAACAAACAAAAAAAACAAACAAAAAAAAAAAAAAAAAAAAAAAAAAAAAAAAAAAAAAACAGAGAGAGAGAGGGAGAGAAATTGAATTTGTTTAAGGTCACCTGTCACCAATTTAGAAATACCTGGCAACATTGGTTTACTTTATGCATTATTAGTTATTTAAAAAAATACACATCTATCTATCTATCTATCTATCTATCTATCTATCTATCTATCTATCTATCTATCTATCTATCTATCTATCTATCTATCTATCTATCTATCTATCTATCGATGCTACTTGATTATTCACTAGAAAAATATAAACCATAGGAGTTAATGGAAATACATCTTAGGGATCCTTACTGGGTTGCCAGATATGTTAGAAACCACATGTGAATTAAGTTTATTACGGTAATCAGTCGCAATTTTATATAGTCAAAAACATTCTAAAGATAAGGCATATTTCCACACATACATATTGTCTAAACGTTTAAATTAAAACCGCAAACTTTTTCAAAAAGTTTTTGTTTTTTTATCCGACAGCATAGGTCTTTATGTTTATGTTTGTGAAAGGAAAAAAATTGTGGTAATTTTAAAAATACAAGCTTCAGTTTTCATGCAAATAGTGAGGACTAAATTGTGATTGTTGATGTTTTGTAGTTTATTTGTTTCTGTCAATAAGTTAGTCCCTTTACATGGAGGCTCTGGAAAACATCACGTATCTTCAGTTGTCTATCTTCTTAAATATGTAGTGCAAGGGATCTTTTTAAAAAGATAACGGATGAAGGGTAAATGAAAGCAACACTGCCTCAAATACGTTTTCTCTCACTTCAGCTTGATGGTTTATGATTGAGTTGTTTTTCATTGTTCTAGCCCATAGCTGAAATAAATAAAACAAAAAGACCTTGAAAAGTGCAAATTGCATTGTAACCAAATGACCTAGTGTAAGTTGTTACACCACTAATTACTGGCCCATGTCTGTTGAATTAAAAGGAGACTGTTTCTTGCTAAACTAGCTTGTGACTACCAAATGCAAATGGCCTTAAACGAAAGTGCGTTTTTTTTTTTTTTTTTTTTTTTTTTTTTTTGTATTTGGACCAAATAGGATGGACCAATTGCAGGTTGACCCTTTCCCAGGGGTTTTCCCTTTATCTGACCAAAAGTGTAAAATCGAAAGCTGCAAGTGAAAAGCCGTGGGGCGTTCCTGCAATTTTCCTCGCTCTATATTTCCTATGAGAAGAAAAATGTCTACTGCCTTAGCAGAAACAAAACAAAACAAACAACAACAACAACAACAACAACAACAAAAATCTAAACGAATAGGGAAATATCGCAATAGAGAACTTATCTTGTACTGGTGAGGTGCTTTTTACATAAAACGATAGATAATTAGGATAAACACGAGCTAGGATATTTATGACAGCATTCAGTACAGTAAATGGTAGCATTTTCTTAATTATGACGTTATATAGACAAGATTGACCGCTTTTGTAACATAAGTTGTCCATCTGTTACACAGAGGAGGGACTTTGTACAGTAAGATGGCAGAAATAAAATAAATATGGTCATTAACTAAATCATATCTCCGCTTGATGTTAAAGGGGGTATCATTGCCCTGTAGGCTGTATCAATCTAAAATGGGGCTAAGAGGCAGTTCTTGGGCTGCCATCGTGTGTGGCTAAAGTAACTCTGAAATTGGTATGAAATTGTCAATTTGTAGGTGTCAGCGTCCCGCTCTCTAAGAAAAGTGCCATATGCCATGCTAAGTGGCACTTTTTTTTTACCAATTCGTTCCTAGTTTCACGGTCCATCCTCCCATTTTTCTTGCCAGGAAGCTGAAAAGCTACAACAAAATGGCAATTTACTCACCAGAACTGCGCCCCCATCTACCCCCTGCGGCAAGGCTCTTCCGTTTCACTTGGCGGGGTACCCCAACCACCCCTCCTGTCCAACCAAGCATCCTGGCGTGAAGCTTTGACATTTTGAATGGAAAAAAGCAAAATGTTGCATCAGCTCAGCTCTTTCTTTTAAATTCTGTGCTGAGTAAACCTGGCAACAAAAAACACAAAGGGGTTTATCTTTATACCAATTAAATTAAGTGAATGAAAATACAGATGGAACCTATAGGACTTGCTTCGCAGAAGAGTTGTTTAAATCTGCGAACCAGCTTCATATTTTGACCAAAAAAGGTCAGGGCCAACCTAGCTATAAGCGGCATTTGCGGCTGCTTAGAGCCCTCTCCTGGCCTGAGAGCCCCAAGAGAATCTGAAATCACACAGGACAGGTCGGACCTTTATAAACCTTTCTTCTAAACCTAACATGTTGAGACAGACTTTACAAAACTATTAAATACTAAGAGAAACATTTACAATCCTTTAAAGAGTTCAAAATGTAAGGCCATTTTAGTAACGTCTAACAACTGGGAGTTCTTCATCACACCAATATTTTCACAAGTTAAAAAGTGGAAACCAATAGAATACTTAGCTTAAGGTTTCTAATTTGTTGTAATTTGGTGCAATGTAAATAACTGCTAATGTACAATATTGTATTTGTCATCAGACTTTATTTTTGTAGACATAACATGAAGAGGTCCTTATATCTGCAACAGTTTACAATCAACAATAAAAATGGTAACAGATCTTACAGTTTATAATTCCCAGGTGAAACAATGGCTGAAACCAAAACAAATATGTGAACACTCATGTATATCAGTCTATTTTGTTGTGGAGAATTTATTTTCTCTGCTATCATAATATCCTACCTACAACCTTCTTTAAAAAAGTTCTGCCTGTCATTGCATCTGATCTCATTCAAATAGTAAACTCTTCCGTCTCATTAGGTGCTTTCCCCCAGGCTTTAAAAACAGCTGTTATCAAACCACTGTTAAAATAACAATCTGGACAAATTACTGTTGCAGAATTACAGGCCAATCTCTAACCTTCCATTCATCAGCAAAATTATTGAAAAAGTTGTGTTTCAATAGTTAAGAAAGCTTTTTAACAATGATCAACTGCTTTGATGTCTTTCAGTCTGGTGTCCGTGCTCACCACAGCACTGAGACTGCCCTCGTCGAAGTGTTCAATGACATCAATGGCACAAATACAGACAGTGGAAGAACCACAGTGTTGGTTCTGTTGGACCTCAGTGCAGCATTTTACACTGTTGACCATATATATTATTAAAGCGACTGGAGAGCTGGGTTGGACTCTCTGGTACAGTACTCAGTTGGTTTGAATACTACCTGAAGAACAGGGATTTCTTTGTGTCAATAGGCAACTTCTCATCAGAGCGGACAGAAGTCACATGTGGAGTACTCCAAGGTTCAATCCTGGGACTCCTCTTATTTAATATCTACATGCTCTCACTAGCTCAAGTTATGCCAGGGAATAAGATTAGTTACCATAACTACGCAGATGATACACAGCTCCACATTATGATGTCACCAGGTGACTCTGAACCCATCCATCCACTAAACAGATGCTTTGAACAAATCAATGCATGGATGTGCCAAAACTTTCTCCAGCTGAACAGAGACAAAACTGAAGTTATTATCTTTGGACCTAAAGAGGAACGATCTAGAGTCAGCACGCAGCTTCAGTTATTACAGCTAGAAACTAGTGATCAGGCCTGAAAACTGGGTGTAGTGATGGACTCTGACCTGAACCTTCAGAGACACATAAAGACTGTTACAAAGTCAGCCTTCTATCACCTGAAGAACATTTCCAGGATTAGAGGACTAATGTTGCAACAAGATCTAGAGAAACTCATACATGCATTTATCTTTAGCCACATTGATTACTGCAATAGTGTCTTCACAGGTCTGCCTAAAAAGTCAATCAGACAGCTGCAGCTGATCCAGAACGCTGCTCGTATTCTCACTAAAACCAGGAAGATAGAGCACATCACCACAGTTCTGAAGTCCTTACACTGGCTTCCTATAGCTCAGAGAATAGACTTTAAAATACTTCTGTTAGTTTATAAATCACTGAACAGCTTAGCACCAAATTACATTAAAGACTTGTTACCATTGTATCAATCTTCCAGACCACTCAGGTCTTCTGGTTAAAATCTACTTTGCATCCCCAGAACCAGAACCAAGCATGGAAAAGCAGTATTCAGCTTCTATGCTCCACAAATCTGGAACAAACTTCCAAAAAACTGCAAAACAGCTGAAACACTGAGTTCCTTTAAATCAAGGCTAAAAACCCACCTGTTTACAGTTGCTTTTGACCCATAATAACAGAAACATTGACGAACATATTTTATGTGTATTGATGTTTTTAATGATGGTACTTGATAAAATCTAATATTGGTCACTGGTTTCACAACCGGTGACTGTTTGATGTGTTTATGATGTTTTTATGTTTTCATCATGTAAAGCTCTGTGAACTGCCCTGTTGCTGAAATGTGCTAATAAACATGACTTGACTTGACTTAATATACACTTTCATGTATCTCTTATTAATACTTACAGTAATTCACCGTGTTTCCAAAACCTTTGTATAAAACAATGATTGCCTTCTTTTTGTCATGTTACATTGTTTACTCTGTTGCTCTTGATAAAATAAACTTCAAGTGAATTGAATCAACTCTCATACTGTAGGACTGTTGTTTAGCCTGCTGCACTTGTTTAAGTGGTGCCCTCATGTTGTTAGAATAAAATAAGTTAAAATAAAAAAGTCCAGACATTAAAATGAATGTATCTATTTAGTGGGGTAGAAATTTAAAAAAAAAATTGTTTTCTGTAAAATCACCAGTGGCAAATGTACTGGTACCCCTAACAATTTCTTAAAACATATTTAACAAAAGCATTCTTTAAATTTATATTATTTTAAGCTAGTCATAGTTTCAGTTAACTTCGTATTAGTAACCCATGACCCATTGCTGTTAATCACTGGGCACAAGGCTGGACAATGACCTGTTTTGTTTTGCCACCACGCACATTGGGTGGGATGATAAAAATTTCCAAAACCCACTGCTGGAAAACTGCAGAAAGTAGTCACATCTTGGGGTCACCAAGTCTCCATAACAACCATTAGATGATAGATACATGCCAACTGGATTTGTTGGCACAAACATCAGAAAAAAAGCCTTTTCTGTCCTACCATCACAAATGTAAACATGTGTAATTTGCTAAACTCATTCAAGCCTCTAACAGAACCTGAGCTATTTGGTCAGATGAGACTAATATTAAATATTGTGATAATAAAAACTCTTAAGAGGTTTGGTGTGAAAGAAAGTATAAAGCTGTGGAGAAGCACCTCATGCCCACTATTAGTTTGGTATGGTGGAGGATCTGTGATGCTGTGCAGAATCTCTTCTATTGGCCTTGGGACCTTACATTAAATCATAAAATCATTTAAATACGAGTAAAAGGATCCAAAATATATTTTCATAATCATTGCATCCAAAAAGTATTCAAAGTACTTCTCTTTTTCCACATTTTATTATGTTACAGCCTTATTCCAAATTGTATTAAATTAATCTATTTACTTAAAGTTCTACAAATACCCAATTATGACAATGTGATCATTTTTTGGAATGTTTTGTAAATTTATTAAAAATAGAAAATCAAGAAATCACACATATGTAAGTATGCCAATGAAGCTCAAAATTCAGCTGTTTTCACTGATCATCATAGAGATGTTTCTACAACTTAAATTGGTCCACCTGTGGTAAATTCAGTTGATTGGACTTGATTTGGAAAGGGACATGTCTGTTTATTTAAGGTTCCATAGTTGACAGTGCAGGTCAGAAGTCAAACACCAAATATGAAATCAAAAGAATAGTCTGTCGACCTCCAAGACAAGATTGTCTAAAGCCACAAATCTGGGGAAAGATACAGAAAAACTTCTGCTGCTTTAAAGGTCCAGATGAGCTCAGTGGCCTCCATCATTCATAAATGGAAGAAGTTTGGAACCACCAGGACTCTTCCTAGAGCTGCGATCTTGGGAGAAGGGCCTTAGTCAGGGAGGTGACCAAGAACCTGATGATCACTCTGTCAGAGCTCCAGCATTCCTCTGTGGAGAGAGGAGAACCTTCCAGAAGGGCAACCATCTCTGAAGCAATCCACCAATCAGCCCTGTATGGTAGAGTGGCCAGACGAAAGCCACTCCTTTATAAAAGGCACATGGCAGCCTGTCTGGAGTTTGCCAAAAGGCACCTGAAGGACTCTCAGACCATGAGAAGCAAAATTCTCTGGTCTGATGAGACAAAGATTGAACTCTTCGTTGTGAAAGTCAGATGTCATGTTTGGAGGAAACCAGGCACGGCTCATCACCATCTCTACAGCTAAACATGGTGGTGGCAGCATCATGCTATAGGGATGTTTTGCATCAGAAGCAGCTGGCAGAATAGAGGAAAAGATGAATGCAGGAATGTCCAGAGATATCCAGAATGAAAACCTGCTCCAGAGCTCTCTGTATCTCAGATGGGGCGACAGCTCATTTTTCAGCAGGACAACGACCCAAAGAACATGGCCAAGATCTCAAAGGAATGGCTTCAGAACGGTGAATGTCCTGGAGTGGCCAAGCCAGAGTCCAGACTTGAATCCGATTGAACATCTCTGTAGAGATCTGAAAATGGCTACATAGACGTTTCGCATCCAACCTGATGGAGCTTGAGAAGAACTGCAAAGAAGGATGGGCCAAACTGCCTAAAGATAGGTGAGCTTAGCTGGTGGCATTGTATTCAAAAAGATTTGAGGCTGTAATTGCTACCAAAGATGAGTCAGCAAAATAATACGTAAAAGCTGTGAATACTTATGTAAAAGTGATTTCTTGGTTTTCTATTTTTGATAAGTTTGCAAAACACTCAAAAACATTTCTATATTGTCATAATGGGGTATTTGTGTATAGAATTTTGTGGAAAGATGTTATTTTAATACAACTTGGAATAGGGCTGTAACATAACAAAATGTGGAAAGAGGGAAATGTTGGCAATACTTTCCGTATGAACTGTAAATACAAAAATAGTTCACCAGACACAAAAGCAATCTGCTACCATGCTCACCACAGTCCGCAGACCTAAAACCTGGGGGCGGGGATGGGCTGTGGAACGCACCATAGAGGACCCAAGACTCTGGCTGATCTAAAGACATTGTTCAAAAAAAAAATGGTCAAAGATCTAGCTCTTTGAATGCTCCAACTTTGAGATATGATATAGGAGTATACTGTTGTCCTATTGGCAAAAGGAGATTATGCCAAGTATAGCCAGCAGGTTACCAATAACTATCCCACAGCGGACTTTGTTAAAAACAATTATTTATCAAGGTGGGACCCCCCAAAATAAATTAACAGGGTGAATTTTTTTTTTTTTTTTTTTTTTTTTGCACATTGACCAGGGATGCCTACACTGGTAACCGCCACTGTACTATTAATGAGAACATCTACTTGCTGATTGCTTTGGTGTAGTTTTGTATGAGACCCTGAAAGTATTGTGGTGTGTTTTTGTGGGCTTGAAAAATAATGATGTAACATTTTGGCAGAAAATACCACAGCAAAAAAGAATACAGACTACAGAGCACTGCGAGAGCATTCAGAGATTGGATGAACTTTCCATGGTAAAGCATGTAGATGGTAACAAACAATATCCAGATGAGGATCAGCAGCAGTAGGCAGAACGTTATGGCTTTGGCTTCATTGTAATTCTTTGGAAGATCTTTTCCCATGTAGGAGAAAATAAAGCATAGACAACTCAATAGTCCAAGTAAAACAAAAGAAAAAGAAGTTGCTCCTAGATTCAAAGAACAGAAAAGCACAATTTGGTCTTGGTGCCATGCTGTTTCATTGTATGGTCTGGGAGGATCATAGGAAAAGCTAATAATAAGTAGCAGGGCCTGAGCTGTGAATGCTCCAGTGATGAGAAGCCACTGCACTTGATATTTTGTCCACCATCTTTGGAGTTTGGGAAACTTGGCGGCTATTTTAAAAATGCAAACAATTTGAAAAGAGCGCACAACAAAACATGCCAGACAAACAGTGAAGAACAACAGAAAAGGAAAGTACCTGAAGATGCATGAAACATTTGTGGGCTTACCAAAGTAAAAGAACACACTAAGACTACACAGAATGAGGCAGCCTAAAATCAGGAAGCACATCGGCCCTCCAGCAGATCTGACCACAGGTGTGTTGTAGTTTACAGCAAACAGAACAGATATAACTCCACTGAGACCCACTAAGATGCAGGCTCCGACCATGATTAGCATAGCCCCCATGTCTGTGAATGGTATGTACTCCACCAGCCGCAGGCTGCATGATGTGCTTCCTTCTTTAGACCACTCTGTGTCCTTGCAACTGAGGCAGTTGTAGGAATCCTCTAAAAATGGACACACAAGAAAATTAAAATCCCATTTAACAAAATAATTCTGACAGCTGAGAAGTACTAAGTAGCTAAAAATCAAATAATTATAAATCAGTAATCCCACATCTGATTTTTTTTATGTACCTGTAACATTGATGTATGTTTCATTTGGGCAGATTTCACAGGTAAAGCAACATATATGGATGTAATTTTGCTTTCTTGCATATCCTTCAGGGCACTCTGGAGTACAAACAGAAGTGGGAACCTGTTTAAAGGGTAACAGACAAAAAGTGAACGCACATAAAGAGAAAAAAACCATACAGTATTGAGGACTAAACAATACTTACAACTTTTAAAAAGTATTCTTATATCTATCTATCTATCTATCTATCTATCTATCTATCTATCTATATATATATATATATATATATATATATATATATATATATATATATATATATATATATATATATATATATATATAAAACATGGAAACTGAGCCTTATGAGAATACTAATTTACACAATCTGCTATCTGGTCACACAGTTTATTTAGCTTTTAATGAATATTCTAATTACTTTTCAGCAGACTTATTGAAAATCTTGATTCTCATCCATCCAGCCAGCCATCCAGCCAGCCAGCCATCCAGCCAGCCAGCCAGCCAGCCAGCCAGCCATCCAGTCACACAAGCAAGAGACTGCTTACTTCTCCATTTGTGTACCAGAGGATTTTGGTGCTGTTGAGGTAGAAATGAACTGTTGGATAAAACTTATAAAATCCAATCCTCTGTGCATCACCAGTATGGTTCCAGAAAACCAGGAAATACAGTCCAAACTTGAGGTCACCATTTTTATCAAACTGAATAGTCCGGTTTAACAGAGTAAAATTGGACTTCTGGAGCTCTGCTAGAACCTAAATTAGATAAACAATATTCAAATGAACATTTCCTCATTTTGTTGTCAAAATACATTTTTCTTCTCCGACTACGTCTCAAAGTAATGACAAATTTAGTAATTCACCTGAATATGTACAAGATTCATACACCAACCTACATTCTTCCAGTAGATTTTTGGATCTATCTATTCAGTTTCGTTTCTTTATCACACAAGTGAACCTAAAGATACAAAAACAGCTACCTTCAAAAATGACAAAATTATAAAATGAGATGATTAATTTGACTGAAAAAATTATAATTTTTGAGCAATACTTTTCAAATCTTACAAAAAAACCCAAAATCCCAACATTCAATCTATTTATTATTCTGACTCTTTCTTTAGACCATAAAAATAATAAAATATAATAATTTCCTAAAATAATTTAAAGATAACTAAATGTTATAAACATGTGACAAGAGTCTTTGATAAATGACAGCACATATTGAACTAGAACATCATACCAATTGGAGAAACAATATATGATCAAACTAAGTTCATGAATTAATATATTGGAGGATATATTTACACTAATCATGTAAGGCATATGCTCACAGCATGAATATCCAGTTGCTGATTTAATTATGAACACATTTGTCTCATTCTTATTTGCAATCCAATTTTAGTTCTCTTGGATTTGGAGGAATTATCTTATGAGCAGCTCTTTCAAGTTTCCAGCACAACATTTTATGCTTGACTGGGCCATTCCAATGCTTTACTTTTTTTCTTACAGTTTAGCTAGAGATTTGTTGCTGGTCTGTGGGTTGTTTTTTAATTTTTAGGGACAATTTAGCTTTTTGAAAAATTCTTACAACAAAAAATTCAGGATTTGTTTTTCTGCTAGATGTTTTCTGATTGTACTGTGATGAAATTAGAATTAAACAATAACTGAAATAAAATGAGCACAGTCAGAAACAAAGGCCTTGCTTTTCTTTTCTCAGAGTTTAATTTAACCAGTACAAGATCTGACCCCAGGGTTGCTTTTCCTTAATTTTATTGATAACCTAACCTAAACTGATAGCAGATTAATATCTGCTATCAGTTTAGAAATGGCCTTCAATCCCATTACATGTTGATGCGCAGCAACATTACCTCTCAAAGTTTAAACACACTTCCTCTTTGGCATTATGTTAGCGCACCCAAAAGCATCCTTAATCATTTTTTTTCCTGGTCCAGTTATATGTTCAAGCATATTAATATCATAGTTATTGAACTTTAGATTTTTGAGTCAAAAGATAATGTGTTTTCTTTTTGTAACATTTTTTTAAATAACTGTCTTAGAATGAATGCAAACAAAAAGTATGACCCTTGACTGTGTCAGAATCCTGTCTGCATATAAAATAGATAAAAAAAGCACAATATAAACCTTGCTCATGGGTTAATTCTCAAATCCAACAACCAACAAGCCATAACATATGGTTGTTTTTTAAAGTTACAGCTGAACTCAAATGATTGAAATGAATGATTATATACTTACCATGTTTGGATACACTGTGACATTATTGCACCCCTCTTCTCCACACTGTAAGGTCTTGTGCAGGGCATGAGCGATCGCATAAACAGCAGAATAAACAGCGAAAGAGAATGATGGGTCGGCCTCAAGGATATCTTTTGCTCTCCAGTTACTGCAGTTGCAGACCTGGTTGCAAAACATCTGCTGTTCATCGTAGCCACACTCAGTCTGGTTCTCAGCAGAACGGATGAAATCACCAAAACCAGGAACTGTTACTATGGGCTGGGCCACACCGAGTACAGTTCCAATATTTCTGATTTCCTTCATCTTAGACAGCCGTTTGTTCAATGACCATGCATCATTTGCTAACCAAACTTTGTTGGTGATGTTAAAGTGGATAGCTGACTTGATGACAGCTTCAGCAGCCACTTCAGCTGTGAAAACAATGATCACATTTATGTTCAGCAGTTCAATCTGTCGGAACAACCTAGAAAAATTCACATCGGTATCAAGGTCTTTGGTGTATGCAATGCAGATGTCAGTGTCCCTGATCCGATTTATGAATAAGTCCAGGCCATCGTTGCCATAATCATCGGCAGTGTAAAGGAAAGCAACCCAGCGCCACTCAAAGTGCTTCAGAATGGTAACAATCACCTCTATAACATCGCTGTTGGGATGCACTGTTCGTAGGAATGATGGGAATTTTGCTTTCTTTGAAAAAATAGAAGTAGAGGATCCATAATTAACCTGTGAAATAAGAGTTGCAGAAAAATTCAGCATCATTAGTTAAATTAAAAAAGTTAGTGACATTTTTATTGTAGCCTATTTCTATATCTTCATCAGAAATGATAATATGATATATGATAAATGCTTACCATAGGAATAAGATCCACCATAAAAAATGGGGCTACAGTTAGGGCCTGAGTGCTTGTGAAAGGACCAACCACTGCTATCACTTTGGACAGTTTGGTGTTGGGTTCAGCCCACGGTTGGATCTGACCATTGACTGAGATGATTTTTAAAATTCCTGGGAAACTAAGTGTGTCTGAGCAGTGATCAAACATCTCATAACCCAGAGCTACATTTGGAAGCAGGCTGGTGGAGTTGTTGATTTCTTCTACCGTGAATCTCATCAACTGAAACCTCCGATAATTTGAGATACTGAAACACTGACTGAAGACAATAAGACAAGGAATCAGTACAAACTGTAACACCTCACCTCCAAAAAAAAGACATTTTCTAAAAATAAATGAAATCATTTTCAAACTGTAATTGATATTTCCTCAGTTAACTTTGTCTGATAATAAATGTATTGTCCTTACTTATTTCTATGTAGTCAATCTAGCATGTGCTTTAATCATCTCTTCAGTCTATATTTATTTCACAGCTTAGTTTTGAGTTCTAAGCTAATATTAAAATGCTGGATCATTCTTTCATAATTTTTCATCATGACTAATTCATTGTCATAATTTAACTCACGTTGTGCAGTCGAGGGCTTCTGGTCGGAGATGGCGATCAGGGGCACAGGCATAATGAATGTCAAAGAGTCCACCTATAAAAAAATCCCCATCCAGATGAAACTCTGAGGTTGGACCAGTGCATCGAGTTGAAGTATGCAGAAAAGTTTCAAACAGAAACACAGAAACAAGAACAAGCTGTTTCATTTTGGCAGCCCTCCTCGTCTGATGAGTGTTACAGTGAGAATTAGCTCTGTTTATAGTTTGTTGTGATAAACTGGTGTTGGTCAAGCCTCTGTCATTCCTTTCCATGCATGAGAAAATACTTGACATCTGACAAATGTAGACTGGCAAATGGTTGAAAGTGCTTTAACAAATCAGTATGCAAAAGAATCATGAGAGATGCTGCACAACATTGATCAATCACCACAAACAAATAAGTTTAATGATTCTGTCAGGTTAAAAAAACAGTGAAAGTGTTCAGCATCATGGATATTAATCTTTATTTTGACAAAACAAAAATACTTTTGACTGATTTGATAGCAATGAAACAGATTTTTTATCCCAGATGACACAGTGGATTTTAAATCCACTATATTATTTATTAAATACTGACATCCAGAGGCATCTGTTGGACATTACAACAATAAAAATAAATAAATAAATAAATAAATAAATAAATACTGCATGGTTTTCCATTATATAGTAATGAGATGACCAAAACCAGCCTTGATATAAACACTATGGTTTTTATAGAACTTTGGAGATGTTGAGTGTATTAAGAGAGTTTACCAGAAATATTTGGTGGTTTCAGACTGTTTTATTCTGAGAAAGAACAATAAAACTATCTGAACTAACAAACCTCCCATATGATCTAGCCTACACTGACCACTAAGTTACATGTGACAAATATGTTCCACACTTGGCAATGAATCCAATCAAGTGCTAGACTTAGGAGCTCTGAAGATATAACTGATTATCAGTTAATTATTTGAATTAACTAATAATTAACATTTAATAATAATAATAATAATAATAATAATAATAATAATAATAATAATAATAATAATAATAAATTTATTGAATACTAATAATTGCTCATTCTTCTTTAACCAAAAAATAATATCCAGCATTTTAAAAGATTTAAATAAAAAACAAACAAAAAAGCAAACAAAAACATTAATGTGGTAGATGCTAATGAAAAAAAATCACAACCCCTCCACACATTTTCTTGTTGCATCATTTTCTATGTAGGGTAGGAATGAACATTTCCCATCTGGCTCAAAATATAATTTAAAAAAGATTTTTTACATACTGTACAAAACCTTGTCCAAACTCATAAACACATAAATTTATATGTGTTCATTTCATTTGTTTCTTTTCATTCATATTTCTGTTCATCATGAGAGACCTCAGCTGTTTAAGGTGAAGTTTATAATTAATCAGTAGTGAACAAGGATGATGCATCAAGATGATTTTCTTTTATTTGTTAAAATGTTTTCTTGTATAATGAACACATGAGAAGAGTTTACTCAAGACACTACTTCATCTTGTTGCGGTGGCACGAGTTCATCCTGTAATTGGCGGGTTGTTGGTTCAAGCCCCCACCAATGAACCAAACATGCATGTTTTTTGGACTTTGGGAGGAAACTGCTGTACCTGAAGAAATCTTTGCATGCAATGGGAGAACATACAAACCTCATCCAAAACAGAATTCAAACCTAGAGTTTTCTGGCTAATTTTCTTCTCAGCTTGGCTAATATTATACAAACAATAAATAGATGCACCAAATTACTATAAAAATAGATTATGAATCTTTACACAACACTGTTATTAATTAATTTATGATTACTCATATATCATAAATTAATTTGGCCAGATGCCAAATTAGGAAATAGGGCTATAACACAAGTTTTGTTTCAGATAGGTAGGTCAGGGCTCAGTAAAAAGGCATAAAAATGATTTCTTCAGTTACCAACACCCATCATGAATCTCAGTCAAATTATTACTTTAATATATTATATCATTGATAAAATCTGGTTTCTGAAGTCTAAGATGGATAGGGCATGTTGCATTGGATACAAGCCATAACAAAACAGAGAAACCATGATCTTTTTTTTTTTAACCATTATTTTGATAACATTGTTTATAAAGTGAAGCTAACTCTGGGCTTTTATCCATACTGTAAATTTGAAACAGCATGGCATTATAGAGAAGTGGTCAGTATGTAAGCATGCACTACTTATACAAGTTACCGATATACATACATGCAGTATACTACTTAGTAAATTACATTTTCATCTGAATATTGTGGTCAAATAAACTGCATTGTATTGTAATCTGTTCATACACTAACAATACCTTTGAAATAAAGGCATATCCAAGGTGCAGTCTCATTATTTGTAGATACATTTTAACAAGATCAATCAGAATAGACACAAACAGAAATGCAAATGAATTTAACCCCGGCTCATTGGTTTATGTTAAAATCCACTTCCTCTTACAAATGATCCCTGCACAATTTAATACTAAACCACTGAGGACATTTGTTCGAGGAAAATTTACAATCAGGCCACAGAATAAAGTGATTGATAGCCAGTAGTGTCACCTGAATTTGAATTTAGGTTGGCAGCTCTTGGAAAGGCGGAACAGCTTGTCCCTTGTGGGTGGAAGGGATGGGCACTTATTGAGCAAGACAAAAGAGACATAAAAAGGGAAAGTAAACCCAGCAGTTATAAATGTGTGGTAATTATAAATTGTTACAGCCATAGAATGTACCGCAGAATACTTTGGCATACAGAGGACTGTAAGATCATGAAGAGACTGTAAGGAGCTCACTTTGTGTTAAAATTCCCATTGTGGACATATATGTACAGGCCAAAATAGAAAAAAACACCACAAAAGACTCCCACCATCCCCACAAACAAGATAGATTTTCCTTTTTTAAATGTACCTGAAATCTTCTGCATGCAGCCAATGATAGTTCTTGTCACAAACTGCAGACAGGCAGCACTCCTGTATGTGGAGATTAGTAGATTTATCCTATTTGTGTTGCTGTCAACCCATCATTGTTGTTTCTGGAGAAGCAATTAAAGTTTTCCTTGTGTTGACCTTGCAGATCAAGATCAGAGAACACCAAAAACAGTAGACTCTGACATCTGTATTCAGTTACATGTGTGGAACAATTAAAAAAATGATTGGTTAGATAGAAGTTTAAAAAGGTATGTTATCCAGAAAAAAAAAACAGAGAAACAGTAATTCATGTTTTTATGGATTACAGCTCCTCTCTGCAGTGGATTAACTATGCGAGTTTGCAAACAGTCTATTCATTTACACAATGGGAGCAATTGAAACAGATCTATAACCCAATGCCCCATCTAAACGGATCATTTCTCCACAACTCTCAAAAACTTAGTTATCATCAAACTCTCTTTGGATTCAAAGGAGGCATCATTACAACATTTACAGGCATAAAGGAAATTTTTAACTTTTAAACTAACTTTTTTCACAACAAATCAAAAGTTTTAAAATTGAAAGCAAAACTTTATTTTATAAAAAATGTGGTTTTTAGCCAGAGAATTATAATATATAAATAATTTCTGATTGCAGTTCTTATCATTTTGGTTTCAGATGTGTTTTTTATTGAGAATCCGTTTTTGATTTAGTGCATTAAAACGGAGCTGTTCGATAATGGTATGACTGATGTTCTTTGAACTCACATTATTTCAACCTGGAGAGATTCACACAAAAACAGAGCAGCAATTAAAAAGATTTATTGACATAAATGAAAAGGTTTTTGGCACTGGGACACCAGCAGAAGACATACATGCTGTAAATTGCAATAAATATAGATGAACATTTAGGTTCAGGATTCGGGACATTTTCCCGCCCGGGGTCTGGTCACTGGTGGTGGAGTGGAGGCTGAAGGAAGCCTGATGGAGCTGAGAGAAAAAGAGGGTGGAGAAGGGGCGGAGGCGAGTTGTAGTTCAACTGGGAGCAGACGGAGCCATGGATGGAGAGCTTTATTAGCAGAGACTTGCACAATGATTGGCTACAACAAGGCATGGTCCAAAGCTGATGGGCTGTAGCTGAGGCACATTATGCAGCGACTGGATGATGCAGGTGAAGCTGGGAAGAGTCTTCCAGTTTGAATTTATGTCTAAGCTTCATAACTGACATGAATACACTTATTAAGATTATTTGAGTTCTAGTTCCTTTCTTGAAACTCCCATGGTGTGAATGCATCTCGTGAATCACTTGTGTCTGTTTAGATAAACTCTACATTTTTGAAGAGAAATCAACTGAGTCATCCCTAAAAGAAGCTTTGTGTTGAAAAACAAGTACATTTTTAAATTATGGAGTTTGTCATCAGATGTTCACCTGTGGAGGCTACCCGCTGTCAGCAAGAAATGCTGGAGTTTGTCAACTCCTCATTCTGCATTAACAAATCAGGTGATTTAAACTCTCTGCCCTTATTTACTTCAGAAAAATTTTTCTTTCCTGAGGATAGAGGAATCCAAATCCCAAAAACACATGAGCCAAAATGACAACATATCTACCGAACCTAAAGCAAAGAATACCAGGAAAGTTTCATTTGGTCAGAGAAAGGCAAATACCCCTGGAAATCTATCTTCTGCTCTACTTGTAAAAGCCTTGACCAGCTGGAAAATGTCCCAAGTCAGACATTCTTGGAGAAAGTTTCTGCTTCAAAGACTACAGTGACCCCATTGTAGCCAGTCCCAGCCTCTGATCAGAGGCCAGCGTCTCCCCCGAAACCTGAAGACGCAAAGAAGCATCCAATTTTAATACTTCAAAGAGAGACAGCTGCTGAAGGAAAATCTGATGATAAAAACATCAGAGCTAATTTTATGATGTCAGAGTTGGAGTTTCATGATGCCTTAAGCTCTAAAGAAGGCATGATCTCAGGACTTCAACAAGAAAATGCCACATTGTTAAAAAACACGAAGAGTCTCACCGTTGAGCTTCGTAAAATGAAGGTAGTGCACCAACAGGCCAACAAGAAAGATAGAGTCTGAGCTAATTAATAAAAGGAAAATGGTGCAGGATGTTGATATCTCCTTAAAACAATTAACTGGAGAAGTTACAGTGGCACTGGTCCACCAACACAAGGACGACTTGGAAAAAAAGGCTTTAAGAGATGAAGTGATGAAGTTGACATATCTACTAGAAAAGCAGCAAACTGGGCATGAAGATATGATTGCTGTTCTGTGAAATTAGTATATTAAAGGGGGGGTACATCATTACAACAAAGTTTCTCCATGATGCAGTTTACAATTGTTTCTAGCAGTGTTGGACTGAGAAGTAGTTTATATGATAAGCTCAGCAGACACACAGTTCCACCAGGTGTTTGCTAATTGCTCCAGCCACTAGTCTGGAGGAGCTGAGTGGGGGAGATATGGGGGAGGGGTGCTCTGTGGGGCAGAGGCTCGGCTGGGGACTGCAGCTCCAAGGAGGAGCTTTGGGTAAATAGGGAGCACTTTGTATGAGCCGGGGTGAAGACACCCCAGCTGCCAATCAAGGATTTCTCACATATGTTTGAAAGAATCAAAGCAACACTCCAGGTATGTTTTTGATGAGGGAATAACATTATAGTATGAAAATAAGCTCAAAAAAAGTTTATTTTACATAATATTTTCATAACTCTACTTCATTTAAAATAAAAGATAAGAAGATAGAAAAAAATGTGTGTTAATTGTGGCATCATGTTCAAAATGTCACAGGAAATACATTGTACAGGACTTTCGAATTTGTTGACATCAGGGTAGTCAGCAAGGATTTGATAGAATAGTTTGTGTTCAGTTTGTTGTTTATTCTGGTGCTTTTATCTTTATGCTTTGGTTTTTGTTCTTTTTAATCTGCTACTTTTCCCACTTGATTTGTAGTGTCTTTGGTCCTTATTTGCTCCCCTGTGTTTTTTAGTCTTTCTCGCCTGTCTGCTTTCTAGCTCAGCTACTCCTCATTTGCCCCTTCTTAGTTCATCTGTTTCTTTGTCTGTCTTCACTCTGCACAAACCTGGCCATTACCTTCCTGTGGACTTCTGCTCGATTCTCATCTCATGGCAGTGCTCTGTCTGGGATTTCTCCCATTGAGCTCAATTTCTCCTGTAGAATGTCAACCTGGCCAATCGGCGTACAGGAGTTGTGAACAATGATGTCAGTTTTCTTGCTGTTTTAGCATTGTAGTCTGCCAATAGTTGTGGTTTGGCAATGGCAGTAGAGAAGTGAATGAAGCCATTCAGTCCATGTTGGGCATGTTTCCAAATATTGAGCAAAAGTCAGTGCAAGAGGAATGTTTAAAATTTTTTATTGCTGGCAAAGATGTTATTTGGCTCGGCACTTCTCTTTTTCAGTGGGGGGTGGTTGTTTAAAGCACACACAACTTCCGGTAAGCTTTATAGCATAGCTCTCTTTACAGTTCTGTAAGTTATTTTGCTTTTAATAAAGTATTTTATTTTGCCACAGTCAGTCTTTGTGCTTGGGTCCTCTGCACTCTAAAACATCAAAGAAGTGTCATTTAACTGCATTGCAGAAACACCAAAAACTGTCTCCACTCCAACTCCTGTGTTTTCTTCCAAAGATATTGGCACTGTGAAAAAATTGTAGCATGTATCAACATACTGTCTTCACTTCTGAAAAAAATAAAAGATTTTTCTACAAACAGAAAGCTGAATGGTGCTTCTAGGTGCAGGTATGACCACACAGTGAAGCCTTAAAAAAGTTGAAAAGAGGTATTCTCTTCATCCCTGACTCCATTCACTTATATGTTTTTTTTTTGGCATGTCTCTTTTTTTTGGGGGGGGGGGTAGGATGGGGGCGGGGTTAATTAGGCTGCCATGGTAACACATGGTAACATGATCAAACAGTGTGTCTTCTTGAGGAATCTATCACTATTTTTGGATTACTTTTCTGCAGGAGCTCAAAAAAGTCAGGCTCATGCTTATTTTGAGTCTGAAAACAGTCACCAATTGCCGAAACAATAGACTGAATATTTACTTTGGAGTAGGCTTCTTTGGAGATGCAGTCCTATACTCCGTATCTCATCACACTGTTTCCCTGCTGTGACACTCCTCCTTCAGGGAGCAGTGTAGAAAATAAAATGTTGATGCAATACCTCCTGGGATTCAGAGATTTTACCAGTCTATGCCTATAGTTCAGTGCTTCTTTTCCAGTCATGGTAGGCCCAACAACACAAATGTACACACATGCACAAAAACAGTGGAACACTCAAAATTGTTGCAATGATTGGCAAAGCAATTGTATTAATTGCTTAAATGATTCAATTTATTGTGTATTTGGGGTTGAGTTCATACTTAAATGTGTACAGTTGAAATCATGGAGAATAATACCAGAAGTTCTTTTACAGAATTGTTTTATTCTGTTCATTAAAATCAGACATCACACAAGTTCATTAATATGTGGAAGCACTGCAATTAAATGTTATGACTTGGATCAAACGTTTTGGCTTCTTAAAACAGTTTGCTTGAAGTTTGACCAATTTTTCCTGATAGAACTGTTATATTTCACTGAGATTTAGAAGTGGCCTTCTTCATACACACCTTTTCTACTGACCCTTTGCACGTGACATCAAGCTGGTCAGAAAGCGGCCCACTCCGCCATGACGGCTGTCAAAACAACCTATGCGCTCCTAAAAAGCTTGTAAAAAACTGGACAGTTGTTAGCCTGATTTTGCCTTTATTTAGTTGATTTTAGTTTAAAAATGGCCATAGTGCTGCATGATTGGCTGCACAAATAGACAAGAAGCAAACCAAACTTTTCATTTGATTGTATAACTTTTAATGAGGAAAGATACAGGGATGGGTAGTAGCCGTCAGTCATAAGAACTGCCAGCCCGCAGTGTATTTGCAGATTTGCAGCGAACACTGTTTACAAGATAAGAAGATTAACGTTCATTTACTTTATAAGTAAGTATGATTAGCACGATGCAATCAAATATTGTTTCATGGAGCCAACCATGTACAAAAACAACTGGTGAGCATGTAGACTTTTGTACCCTTTTAAGTCTACTCTGGTGTAAGGGGAAACGTCGTTTATGACATAGTGGTATAAATCATGTGGCGTGAATTCAGACAAAGTGGGCAACTTGATCAACACTTCAGGAGGGAGGAAGTTTGGGTCAGTTTCTAAACAAGCTATTTCCAACTTTTGTAAATACTGCCATCTATGAGGCCCAACTAGGTGTGCTACTTTCACAGACTAATTACTTTCACTTGAAAAAATAGAAGCCATGGCTATAGTTGCAATAAACAACTTGGAAAAACAATCTCAGTTGCTTCATTTAATGCTGCTGTCCCTCACTTCCGACGTCTGTCATGGCACCTCGCATGATTAAGTAATGTAGTTACATAGGGTCAATAGGAGTGAAATCAGGACTTTGTGACGGCCACTCCAAAACTTTGACTTTGTTGTCCTTAAAGCAGCTGTTTTTTTTTTACATATTTGTTAAAATTATCATAATGTCATGACAGTATGGTATGAGACAGATAATCTGTGAAAAAAATCAAGCTCCTCTGCCTTCTCCTAGTGCTCCCAGTACTAACTGCAAAAATACACCACTCAGTCAGAAACAACCAGTCAGAGCCAGGAGGTGGGTCTTAGCGCTGTGAATCACCCTCATGTACACATCACTCACACACTCCCCCATGCTATCTGCTACGGTAGAGCTGGTTAACCACAACATAGGCTGCCACGAATGCTAATGCTAGTTAGCATGACCACCAATGAAGGCAGATGAATGGTTTACCTGCAACGGTAAGTTGTTTCTCCACCATTAGAACATTTACTAGTGTGTACAAAGGTGATTAACAGCACTAAGACCTTCCTCCTGGCTCTGATTGGTTGTTTTTTTTTCTTTTGACGATGATAGTAGCTCTGGGAGGAGGTGGAGGTGCTTGATCTTTTCACAGATTATCTGTCTCATACCTGTATAACCTGTCTCAAGTTATTGGGAAATTGTTTTGGTATAATTTTGAATGAGACCTTGGAAGTATTTCTGTGTGTTTTTATGGGACTCAAAAAGCATGATGTAACATTTTGGGATGAAATACCATAACAGAAAAGAATAAAGACTTGACAGAACTGCCAAAGCATTGAGAGTATGAATGTACTTTCCACGGTAAAGGAGGTATTCAGTAGCAAACACTATCCAAGTGAGAATCAGCAGCAGCAGGCAGAAGGTTATGGCTTTGGCCTCATTGTAATTCTTTGGAAGGTCTTTTCCCATGTAAGCGAAAATGAAGCAAAGGCAACATAATAAAGGGAGAATAAAAAAAGAACAAGAAGCTACAGCAAGATTTAGGTCACAGCTAAGAACAATTTGGTCCTGGTACCATGATGTTTCATTGTATGGTCTGGGAGGGTAAAAAGAAAAGCTAATAAGAACCAGTAGCGCCTGAGTTGAGAATGTCCCAGTGATGAGCAGCCACTGGCCATGATATTTTACCCACCAACTTTGGAGTTTGGGAAACTTTGCCGCTATTTTGAAAATGCAAACAATCTGAAAAGAGCGCACAACAAAACATGACAGACAAACTGAATAGCACAAAAGAAATGGGAAATACCTCAAGACACAGGAAGTATTTGTGGGCTTATCAAAGTAAAAGAACACACTGAGACTACATAGAGTGAGGCAGCCTAAAATCAGGAAGCACATCGGCCCTCCAGCAGATCTGACCACAGGTGTGTTGTAGTTGACGGCAAAGAGAGCAGATACAGCTAGTATGAGACCCACTAAGATGAAGGTCCCAACCATTACCAGTATAGCTCTGCTGTCAGTGAACGGTACGTACTCCACCAGCCGTAGGTTACATGATGTACTTCCTGCATTAGACCACTCTGTCTCCTTACAGCTGATGCAGTTGTAGGCATCCTCTGTTTTACAGTAGAGATAAACAGTCAGTATAGCTAGAAAATGTAAGAAGGGTTAAATTCTCTTCTATTTTTAGCAAATTCACTGAAATGGAAAATTGTTCTAGCTAACTGAGGCAATTGCAATTTCAGTCTCATAGTTGACAAAGTGAATACATTTACTCTGGTTGTATCACATTCATTCAGCTTTGTATAATTCAGTCTGTTTATTAAGGATCACTCTATGAAGTAAATCTTTTGCTATTTTAATATTGCTGTCACCATAGCACTTCAGAAAGAACCCTGACTGATTTCATCTGCTGGTGAGATGAGATAACTGGCCCAATTGCCTATTAATATTTTGGGTAAATTTAGTCATACTGATTTTAATAAAAATATACATATTTTGATGAAAGTCTACAGTTTCAATCTCTTAGAGTGCTATTGTATGTAAACCTGGGCAAACTGTAAAAAAAGTTTAAAATAATTTGGTTCTGTGTGCAGTTCCAAAACATGGATGTATATAGTGATATATCAGTACAGATAAGCCCAAATTTATTCATACCCCATTCAGATTGAGATTTAAAACTAAATTTATTCAATCAAGAAGGTTTTTTTCTAATAGGAGATGAAACATCTAACAAAATTGGGCAAAAATTACAAAATAAATGTATCAACATTGGAAAAAGTACTTTATCAGTTTTTACTGAAATGTTGTTTTAAAAATAGCATGACAGAAATTATTTATACCCTTTTCAATAATCAGTGGAAAAATCTTTATTGGCATTAAAGCAATAAAACTCTTATTATTATTATTACTGAGGAGTTTTTTGCATGTTCTCACTGGTATTTTGATGATTTATCTTTAGTGATGAGCTCCAAGTTTGTGAAATTGGGAAGCTCCCCTTACCAGTACCCTAATATTTAGCTCCTTTCACAGATTCATGAATAGATTCAAGTCAAGACTCTGTCCAGACCACTCCAAAACATTGAGCTTCATTCCAGTCAGAAGAAACATGCTGCAAGATCACTTTAAACCTAAATCTGACAACAGTATGAACAATTTTGGGTTTGATAGTAGACAGAAATAATTCTTACATTTCCAATCATTTACCTGTAATGTTGATGTACGTTTCATGTGGACAAATTTCACACCTGAAGCAACATTTATTGATTCCAGTTTTTTTTTTTGCATATCCCGTTGGACATTCTGGGGAACATATTGCAATCGGCACCTGTAAGAGTTCATTAGACAGTTGGCAAGTGGAGAAGAATGCTCTGCAAATTGGCAATCAAGGAGACGAAAACATATCATCACCTATGTAGAATAATCATCATGCACATATAAATCCCAGCCTGAATTAGTTCATATCTCTGAGTGTATTGCTAAAAAAGCAACATACCTCTCCATCTGTGTGCCACTGAATTAGGGTGTTGTTGATGTAGAAACTGGGAGATGAGTAAAAATGGTAAAAGCCAACCTCCTGAGCATCGCCACTGTGGTTCCAGAAAACTATTGAAAAGTGTCCAAATTTGGGGTCTCCATTCTCATCAAATTGAACACTCTGGTTTAACAATGTGAAATTGGATTTCCTGAGTTCATCTACCACCTAACATAAATTGTACAACATACAAAGACAGTACTGTCATCAACATACAATCATAGTGAACTTTGACAGTGGTTAGCAATTCAGTTTTTGAAATGCAATGAAATTAAATATTACATCCACAAACTTCAGAGTACTTTGGGATTTAATTTAACAGACCATCACTATGTAGCACATAATTGTAAAATAGAAACTAAATAATACATGGTTTTCCTCTCATTTTTTTTTATTTTTTTTTACAACTAAAAATCTGACAAGCATGTCATACATTTGTTTAGCCCCTTTTACTCTTACACTCCCAAATAAAATCCAGTGCAACTAACTGAAGTGTATACTTAGACATTTAAAGAAGGGCTATGGGATGCAAACACAGCAAAACATGACTGTCCATGTCAGTGTCCAAAAGAGAAATGGCCAAGAGGCCCATGGTAACTCTGGAGGGGCTGCAGAGATCCACAGCTCAGGTTGGCGACTCTGTTGATGGGACAACCACAAATCTGGCCATTGTGGAAAAGTGCCCAGTTTAAAGTTTTTCTTAAGGATGTAGAGGACAGAGTAAAGATGTGTAAGCAGCTGCTTGGGTCAGATGAGAGAAAAACTGAGCCTTTGGGCCTACATTCAAAACACTGCATTGGAAAAACTAACCTAAAACATAACCTTTAACACATTATGGTGAAATATGGTGGAGTTAGCATCATGTTGTGAGGAGTCTTTTCTTCTGCTGAGACCAGGATGTTGGTCTGTTGATGGGAAGATGGAGACAGTTAAATAAAGGCCAATCCTAGAAGAAAACCTGTTCGAACCTGCAAAAGAGCTGACACTGGAGATAGGTTGTTTTTCAAAGTACTGACTCAGGGACCTTAATAAAAATGTATGGCACCCTTTTCAGATTTGTATTTGTAAATGAACTTTGAAAAACCCAATGCCATATTTATTCTAGTTGATTGTTATGTATTTGTTTTGTGTTGGGCTATTAGAAAAAAGTCAAAATATAATTCATTCAATTTTGTGGTTGTATGTGACAAAATGTAAAATTTTCAAGGGTTGTGAATCTTTTTGCACGGTACAGTAAGCACAGATAAAAATGGATGCAAAACGTTTAAGAAGTCTAAGCTGTGAGATTTGCAGTTTTATTTATTTATTTTTATGTCAACCGGCATAATTATGTACCTTTAGGAAAGGCTCATTATTAAACAAGGAATTCATCACCATATTTTAGCAAACTATAAAAGATTAATTTATACTTACCATACATGGCTGTACTGATATAGTGTTATTACATCTGCCAGGTTCACATTTCAGGATGTTATGTAAGGCACGGGCAACAGCATGTACAGCAGAATAAACTGGGAAAGAGAACGATGGATCTGCTGCAACAACATCTCGAGCGGTCAGATTTCTGCAGTTGCAAACCTGATTACACAATGTCTGCTGCTCAGCATCTGCTTTGAGTGCCTGACCTTCAGTAAAATGGATAAAATCATCAAAACCAGGAATTGTTACTACTGGCTGAGCCACCCCAAGTACAGTTCCAATATTTCTGATTCCCGCCATTTTTGGAAGCTTTTTGTTTAAAGACCATCCGTCATCCGCTACCCACACTTTGTTGTTGATATTCAGCTGAACTGCAGTTCTAATGACAGCTTCAGCATAGATCTTTGGAGCGAACACAACAATTACATTTATTTTCTGTTCCTCTATCTGTTTGAAGATTAGTGAGTGATCCATGTTTTCACTGAGGGCCTTGGCATAAGCCAGGCAGATGTCAGTGCTTTTAATCCTCTTAATGAACATCTCCAGGCCATCAATGCCAAAGTCGTTATCGCTGTTAAGGAAAGCAACCCAGTGCCAGTTGAAGTGTTGAAGAATCATGACAATCACATCTATAGTGTCTTGATTGGGGTGCACTGTTCGTAGAAAAGATGGATATTTGTGTTTTTCGGAAAAAACAGAAACAGAGCTTCCATAACTGACCTGTTGGGAATGCATAAATAATATTTTTTGTGTAAAATGTGTATATAAAAATGTTTAGTTGTAAAGGATAATAAATAATAATAACTAAGTTAAAGGCATGCAAGTATATTTACCATAGGAATGTGATCCACCATGAAAAACGGGGCTACACTCAGACTCTGTGTACTTGTGAAAGCACCAATCAGTGCTATCACTTTTGACAGATTCTTTGATGGTTCACTCCAAGGTTGGATGAAGCCATTAACAGAGATGAGTTTGAAGATTTCTGGGAAGCTACGTGTGTCTGAGCAGTGGTCAAACAACTCATAGCCAAGGGTAATGTTTGGCAGCAGGGTGGTGGAGTTATTTATTTCTTCAACCGTGAACCTCATCAACTGAAACCTCCTGTAATTTGGAAGAATGAAAATCTCCCTATGGAAAAGAAAAAAAATAACCCAGTGGAGATGAGACAGATTTGTATTCTTATTCCTAATATTGATTTTGAAAGCTCAAATGTACGATCTTTTTTATCTTTCAAAGGAATTAGATTTTCAGACAACAATCTCATTAATGAGTTAATGTTACTCACCTGGAACAGTCAATGGCTTCAGGTCTGTTCTGAAAAGGAGGTGAACTGACATAATGGATATCAAAAAGTCCACCTAGTAAATAATCTCCTTCCAGTTGAAACTCTGAGTGTCTCAGTGTGGATTTTGTGATGCCGTGGAGAAAAAATCCTACTACACACACTGCAGCAAGAAAATGTGTCATTCTCGCAATTTATGTTTACCAGTCTGACATGAACTGTCAAAGGATTTGTGAGGCACTAGTGATGGTGATGCCATCATTTCCATGCTTGTGGTAATAGAATTGATACTGAGAAATGGTTGAAGGAGAATTCACAAATTAGCATGCAAAAGCATTGAAACTACTCCAGTATTTTCATATTGGTTTTTTTCAGGGTTTGGTTAATGCCTTTACAAAGAACAGATCTCATTCTTTTACATGTTTTTCCTCTTTTAGCTTATATAGAAAAATCTCAAATTTAATTTATAATTGAGAATATTTTCACACAGCAAATAAAAATGTGTAAGATTTGGCACAGCTTGCCTGATCAGACCTCAGTCAGTACAGTAAAATTACAGCACAGTACACAGATGGTGGAGATTAAATTTAATTTCCCCTGTCTTGTGTTCAGGGTGACAAGCACCGTCTCTGGAGTGTAGACACAACATGTTACTTCCTTCAAAAAAGAAACATTTTATACACATTTCATTCTATGGAAGCTGAGAGCGGTCGTACTCGCATGTTTATTTTCCCGATGGTTAACTCAAGATAACAAGTTATTTATGTCGTTATAACAACATAACGATGGCTGTTTTCTCGAGATAATGAGTTAATTTCCTGATGGTTTAATCATTTGACCAGTGACTTGGTGTTATCATGGTTTACCGATCACTTATTCACAGAATCACACATGCAAGCCATGACTCACATTAATAAGTCTTCTCCCTCTGGTGTGGCATGTATTTGATTAATGGAATCAGGTTTATCACACACACCAATCATCTTGTGAGCTTGAGAAAATAAAGTTTGTTTTCTCAAAATTAAATCATTATCTCGAGAAAATCATCGGGATAACTTGTTATATCGAGAAAACCATCAGAAAAAAGTTTATGCGTAACACGTCCGCTCTCGGCTTCTGTATCATTCTCTTAACTAGATATACCAATAATACTTCTTCTGCAACCATGAATCTACCCATGCTACAACCTCTAGAATGACTTACTGTGCTGTGAAAAAGGACTCATGCTCCTTCCATGTATTTAATTTGGGATTTTACCTGACTGACTGGATATAGGATTAAATCTGCTGGAGCTCAAGCCTTGTTGCAGCCTGCCAGGACATGTTGTAGCAGTGACCAGTCAGCATTATCCAATCTTTAGCTTTAGGTACGAAATTATAATTCACTCCCACATCAACAGGAATTGAAAGAACTAATTCAAATCTTATCAAACTCAAGCATATCTAGCGACAGAAAATGTGATTTTTTTCCTTCTGTCCTCATTAAAAAACAAAACGAACTTTCCTGCCTCGTTCTTGGTGTCTTATCTACTGTCTCCTTTGCTGTTTCACCACATCATCTTCTACTCTGTCGGTCTATTACTGCTTTCAAAATGCAAATACAATTAATTGAAACTGTAATCAAGCTCTAACATGCATAAACCTTATATTTTACCTTTTTTATGTGAATCAGCAAGTGAATGAGAAATGTCATTACCCCATTGTTCAACACAATTTCACTTTTACCACCCAGGCCAGAAGAGAATGTTATATGAGCTGCTATTTCACTCTTTTTAATTGTTTGTATATAAATGTGGTATTTATTGTGCTTTTTTTTTTTCAGCTGAGTTGAGTAAACATACACACATGAAAGGAAAATGATGAGCTCATGAGATTTGAAACAGGAATCTCCATGATTGTTAACCATGGCACAATTTAGAAATCTTCACAGTTAAGCAATTGCATGGGAACAACCATAACAGATAGGAAAATTCAGCGTTCTTGTAGATATAAATAAGAAAATACAAGGGAATTAGGAATTTGCTCAATCTGAAGCTTTATTTCTTTGATCAAGCATTTATAAACAACAACAAATGTTTAGCCACTTACATAAAGTGTTCTGAAAAGAGGGCAAAGCTTAATCATGATAGAGTGCCATAATTTTACATCAGGATAACAAAGTCTGATTAAATCACTTGTGGTTATATTTTACAAGGGCATGAATAAAAAAGTCATTGCTTATTCTAACACAACAGCAACACATGTATTACAGCATGGTAAGTACAATACAGTTGTTTAATTAGATGTCAGAGTTGGTTATTTAAAAAGCTTATTTAACTTTTATTGTTATCTATTATAATTTGTATTCCTTGTCTGTCCATTTAAAAAGACAAAAGTATGTTTAATTAGTATTAGTTAATTCTAACAGCAAAACTCACTCTTATTAAAAACTGCTGGCTTTTACAGCAATTTCTTCATCCCAAATGCAGGTTTATCTTAATATGGCTTAAACATTTTAGTCCCTTTAGACAAAATTCTGTGGGAATTCTTGAGAGAAAAAAATGCACAAATTATAGTCAAAGACCCAGAAGTGTTTTGTATGACAGACTTTTAAACAACCCATTAGAGAATACATGAAATGACTCAAAAAAGGATTTTAAACTTGCTGAAGACATTGTGATTGTATATTCAACATCCAGTTTACCTTATCTTTTGTTTCTGTACCCCATATTTTTTGTATATTTGAAACTGTAAAACAAGTTCTGTAAATATCATCTGTCTTTTATTTTATTTTATTTTTTGCTCAGCTGGTTTTTATCCAACTGTCACAGGCACTCAAAATATGGCCTCTAAACTCAACCTTGACTTTGAAAGTTGTGGTTTTGTGACATCTGCTGGTGGTTTAGTATAAACACAGTTCAAGAGCAGTAGCAGGGGATAGAATAACACAAACGTCTTTATTACTGCTTGTCAAATCTTTATATAATTGATGTAACAATTATTATTTTAGGTCTGAAAGCAGCTTCGGTTTGTTTCTTTCATATTCCTTAGTCTTTTAATATTACAAACAAAAATGCCTGTGTATTTCATTGTGATTTGATTTGATAGAAAAAATGTAAAGTAGAAGAATACAGATACCTGTTTTTTAAAATAATTAAAATAATATCTGAAAAGCAATGCATGTGTTCAGTACTCTTTACTAATTAAAATCTAATCCAACTAACTGCCTTCAGAAGTCATCTATTCAGTAAATATAGAAGATTAGTTAGCAAACTTCATCATAAGGTCAAATAAGCTTCTTGGCCTACATGCAAAATGGAATCTGTGGCAGAAAACTATCTGTGTACATTATCCTGAACACATCATCCCAACTGTTAAACATGGAAATAGAAGCATCATGATGCGATAATAATTTTCTTCCACGGGGACTGCTGGAAGTTGGATAGATCCTGCATGAAAAGCTGAAGAAGCTGCAAAAATACTTCAGTCCTCAAGATCCAACATTCTGCATGTCTTAGATGTTCCACTGGTTGAACACTGCTGAATCAAGCACACGGTTCATTACCAGGCCTCTAGAACTTGATGACATACTGAAGGTAGTAGTTCAGCTATTAATTCAGCCGAGTTGGAGGAGAGATACATGTAAAACATGCAGCACTCTGGACCTTGAGGATTGGAGTTGCAATATTTATTAACCTGTTTCTAAAAGTCGCATCGCCTCTTCAGCAGTCTTACCTTCTAATTACTGACAACAACAACAACAATAATAATAATAATAATAATAATAATAATAATAATAATAATAATAATAATAATAATAAACTAAAACATTTATTGAATGTCAAGTAATTCCAAAAACTGCCTGATTCTAAATCCCCCCATGTCCCTTTATCTGCAGCAGAAATTAACTAGTGGCTCATTGTTTTGGTGTAGTTCTGAATAAGACCCTGGAAGTACTGCTGTGTATTTTTATGAGGCTGTAGAATGATGATGTAGCATTTTGGGAGGAAATACCACAACAAAAATGAGAAGAGACTTGAGAGCACTGCCAAAGCATTAAAGGTGTGGATGTGCTTTCCTTGGTAGAGTATGTACCCTGTGGCAAACATGATCCAGGTAAGGATCAGCAGCAGCAGGCAGAAGGTTATTGCTTTGGCCTCATTGTAATTTTTAGGGAGATCTTTGCCTATGTAGGAGAAAATAAAGCAAAGAGAGCACAGAAATAGAGGTACAATGACAGAGACTGTGGTGGCTGCAATGTTAATGTCACAGCCCAGAATGATCCTGTCCTGGTAGGCGAATGTGTTATAACTGGGAAGAGGAGTACCAGAACAGTAACTAGTAGTAAGAAAAATGGCCTGGGTGACAAAAGCCCCAGCGATGACCAGCCACTGCCCGTGATATTTCATCCACCAATTTTGAAGTTTGGGGATCTTTGCAGCTATTTTGAAAATACAGACAATCTGAAAAGAGCGCACCACAAAACAAGCCAAACAAACTGTGTAGAACAAGAGAAAGGGAAAGTATCTTAAGATACAGGAAGCAGTTGTTGGTTTTCCAAAATAAAAGAAAACACTAAGACTACAAAGAATTAGGCAGCCTAAAATTAAGAAGCACATTGGTCCTCCAGCAGATCTCACAACAGGTGTGGTGTAGTTGATCATAAAGAGAGAAGTGACTCCTACAGTGAGGCCCATCAAGATGCAGGCCCCGATTATGATCAGTACAGCTCCACTGTCTGTGAATGGTACGTAATCCACCAGCCGCTGACTACACGATGTACTTCCTGCCTCAGACCACTCAGTCTCCTTACACCTGATGCAGTTGTAGGGATCCTCTGTTTTACAAGATATAAAAACAGTATGGTATTAAATTGACCGAGCAAATGAAGAGAAAGTGGAAAAGTTTTATTTGTTCAGTTATTTGAATAGGATGCAGAATCCCCGTTTTTTTTTTTTTTGCTGCAGTGCTATATCAAAATATTTGAATAACCCTGATACAGATCAAAGCTCCAAGCAGGATTCTTATGCAGCCTGGAAACATTTAGAAAAACACATTTATTATTTTCTAGGTTTAGATTAATATGGGAAAAAAATGAATATATATGGATGGTCAATTTTCCAGAATGTTTATTTCTTCTAAAAAACAAATTAAAAATGCAGCAGTTTTCTCTATGTCTAAAACAGTTTTGGTTTTGATTTGACACATCACAACTTGGTTTTAGTATTCTACCACTCAGTACTGTGGACTCTGACTTACTGAATGTACACTCATTCAAAATAACGCATCATTTCAAGTCATGGTCAGCATAGTTAAATTTTTTTAAAAGTCCAAGAGTTTTAGATTTTTCAGAATGATCAAAGTCAGTCGAAAGGGAAAAAAAAGTGAAACGATTCTCTGAAAATCAGAAGCCAATTTCAGCATCCATTTGTTCCATGATTTGTGGATCATAGAGATAATTAGACCTGAGTACTATTGAAATAGTTTTTTTTTTTTTCTTAAAATGCCCTGTTCGACAGTGAAACACTCTGAATTTTTGTTTGAGTGCCAAGGAGAAACCCATTTCACTATAATGCTGCACTTGATATATAAATATAAAAACTTTATAAGAAATTGCTTTGGGTTTATGGTTAAAAATTATTTGAGTACTACTTAAATGTCCACAGTGCCATAAAACAGTTGTAAAACATCTAGAAATTTGAGTATGGAAAACTATATAATTTTGAAACTAAAAGAAGTAATAGGAACCCTTTTCTTGGTAGCACACATTCTGTGTCAGAATTCAGATTCAAGTCAGTTTATCTCTCATCCCCCCGTTTATTTCCAACACATATTAAAGAAAATTGTGCTAATGTTTGATTATGATTCATTTTATAGACAGGAAAAGACAAGTGTCACATTTCCTTTTACATCCTAAATACACAGCACATTTCTATTTTATTAGTGCTATATATTCAGATTTAGGAAAACATCTAATGCATTATAAAAAGAACATTTTTGTTGTTTTAACAGACATTCATTTAGAGAAAACATTCAAAACTGAACTGCTAGCTAGTGCTGGTAGTAGTTCCCTGTTGTTCCTTGCAACTAGTTAGAAGCTTGCAGTTATGAGGCTAATGAAATACTGTGTATAATAAATAGTAATGTTGCAATCACCCTCCTTTGTTCCTAGCAAAATGAAACCAGTCTCTTAAAAAATCTCATGGATAGTTATGCACCTGCAGTGTTGATGTAGGTTCCGTTTGGACATATATCACACCTAAAGCAGCATTTGTGGATCCCAGTTTGGGTCTTTGCGTATCCAGAAGGACATTCTTGGGAACACTGTGAAATGGGGATCTTCACACATACAACAATACCAAAGATTATCAAGACATAAAAGAAAAACATTCAAGAAAGAAAACCATAAAACTATCATAACTTTAAGAGGTTTATCTAAAGCCAAAGAGATTCTTAGGTACTAGTGATCCATCTGTTTCTTTTTTTCTGATTATGTTCTCCCCGCTGTCTTTCCAAAACAAGCACAAATGCTTTAGAGAGGAGCGTTTATGCAACCAATAAAGTACTGTTATTTTAATTAGACCATTACAAAACAACCCAACTTACCCCTTGATTGGTAAACCACTTGATTTTGGTGCTGTTGATGAAGAAACTGACAGATGGGTAAAATTTATACAAGCCAATCTCCTCTGCAATGCTGCTGTTGTTCCAGAATACTATGGAGTATGATCCGAAAATGGGGTCCCCGTCATCATTAAACCCAACATTCACATTTAAGAGTGTAAAATTTGACTTTCTTAGCTCTTCCAAGACCTACAATGGGTATCAAAAAAAATGCTTGTTAGAAGTTGTTGATCTACAGTTTTTAAACATGTTGGTAAAATTCACTTTAGATTAAAGAAAGCAGTGCATGAAAAACAACCCATTTATTTATAGAATGCAAAGTTTAATATAATAAGAAAAAAATTCTAAATATGCTTTTATATGTATGTAAAAACACAAATAAAGCTCTTATTATTGAAATCAATGAATTAAATCTTTATTATAAAATTGCATATTCACCATATATGGCTGCACTTTATAATCATGGTTGCATTTATTAGTTCCACACTGCAGGACGTTGTGTAAGGCATAAGCAATGGCAAAGACAGCCGAATACACAGGAAATGAAAAGGATGGGTCCATTGAAATAATGTCTTCTGGAATCAGATTATTGCAGTTGCAGTTCTGATTACAAAACTTAAGTTCTTTTGGCATCTGACATTTGGTAGAGTAAATGAAATCATCAAAACCAGGAATTGGCAATACTGACTGAGCCACCCCAAGTACAGTTCCAATGTTTTTGACCCCTTCCAACTTGAGGAGCCTTTTGTTCAAAGACCAGGTGTCCCCTGCCATCCACACCTTGTTAGTGACATTCAATTGTATTGCTGACTCAATTAGAGCTTCAGCATCCAAATTGGTAGAGAAAACAATGATGGTGTTTAATTTCTGTTCCTCTAATTGCTTGAACATTTGAGTGTACTCCATATTGTCATCAAGACCTTTGGTATAGGCCAGGCAGGTGTCCGTATCCTTAATTGCTTTTCTAAAAAGTTCCAGTCCATCTCTACCAAAATCATTATCACTGTAAAGGAAAGCAACCCAGCGCCAGCTGAAGTGCACTAAGATGTTGACCATGACATCTATGATTTCTTTGTTGGAATGCACTGTTCGAAGAAAAGATGGAAATCTGGTTTTTTGAGAGAAGGCAGAGCTGGCAGCTCCATAGCTAACCTGTAGAAAGAATGATAATTTATACAATTTTTGTGACAATAAATTTAAAAACTATGAATTTAAAGTTTGTCATGTATTAATACTTAACTGTTAATTTTCACTGACAGGTAATTTTTAGTGTATTTTATACAGTAGAAATTAGACAAGAAAAGCTTACCATTGGTATTAGTTCCGACATAAATAGCGGGGCCACAGCCAAGGTGTTTGTGCTGGTGAACGGGCCGACCAGAGCAATGACTTTTGAATTATCAGAGAGATTCTTTGGTGATTTTCCCCATGGCTGGACCTTGCCATTTTCTGAGATAAGATTGAAAATTCCTGGGAAATTTTTTGTGTCTGAGCATTGGTCAAATATGTCATAGCCAAGAGAGATATTTGGGAGCAGGTTGGTAGAATTATTGATTTGCTCCACTGAGAATCTCATCAGTTGAAACCTCCGGTAACTTGACAAAGAGAGGCTATGGCTGCAAACAGAGAAATCACTGAGTTTTTCTGGTTCTCTGTATGGATGTAAATATTCCATGAAGAGTAAACAATTTTCTGCACAATTATTGTGCAATAAAGCGACAGTGATATGACTGATATCACTTGAGGTAAAGATCTTTAAAAACTTAAGTACAATCTTTTGTGAAACTTACCTGGAGCAGTTGATGGCTTCTGGTCTTCTGAGATAAACCGAACCATTAAGATGATGAATATCAAACAGTCCCCCAATTAAGTAATCACCATCCAAATGAAACTCTGAGACTGTGACAGCACACGGTTTCAGTAAAAGCAGAAAAACTATGAGAAAACCCACTGAACAAAGAAAATGTGTCATTCTCATGCAGTTATCCTTTATCATGTTGATGGAAAGTCTTAGTATTAGGCTCCACTTTTAACAAGGAATGGATCTCTTGAAATGGCAATCCCCTGATGCTGCTTTTCCATGGAGATTTTTAATGCATGGCTTCACATGTCATATATACATGTCTTGAAATGATTGGTGGATAGTTAACAAATGAGCATGCAAACAAAATCCCAGTAGTTCAGGACTCTCTTTAATGTCTTCACAAGCAAGTGGGAAGTCACTGTCAAAACGTCATTCTTTTTTCAACTTTTTTAAGCAGATCCCTTGTCAAATTGATTACTTTGTATCTTTTAAATAGCTTTACCCTAGAAATACCTCAGCTAACCAATAGGAACTTCCAAGATTTGTCTTTTGATATACTGGGTATGTGTGCCGTGGTAAAAAAACACTTTGTTCCCTCTTGGTGGAGTACTATAGCAATTGAATATTCCATAAATATATGTTTGACACGGTTAAACTGAAATAGTCAGGAATAATCCTTACAAATTTCTTATTCTTGAATAGGCAAAAAATTTTAAAGATGTTTAAAAGTATAGCAAACCTACAACATACTTATGAAAATGAAAAAGCTTCTGCAGTATCATGAAATGTTCAGGGTGAGAGTTGTGCTGCAAAGGGATCAAATGTGAATGACAACAATAAAACTGCTGATTTAAGTCTTTAAGTGGTCAGAGGCAAATGAACTCAAATGATTTGACTAGTTCATCCAGGTGTCTTCAGCTTATGGTAAAATGCTACATCCTCTAACAAATGAGCTCAGCTTGACTTCATTACTGGTCACGCAGATCATTTGCAAGACCTCTGTGGGAGGCAGTGGTAGTTTGCAAAAAGCAGAAACAGGAGTCTATTAAAGTCTGAATTTACATTATCCTGTTTGCAAAAAAATGCAAAGAGATCGTTTAAGCATAAAGTTAGGGTTTTAATAAAAGTTGGAATTAAAAAGTAAAGGAAATTGTTTTGGAGCTAAAAAATATCTTAGTTTGCATGTCTACATTGGTATTTAGTTTTTTTTTTCTGGTTATGGTGAACTCAGATGAGTATAAGTTTGTTTTTTTTAAATACATTTATAATGTTGCCATAAGAATGCATTAGGTCAGTCCTATGTCAGTTTTTTAAGGATCATAAAATATGATCTTTAATCTTATGCTGTGCTGGCAATGGCTTTGCAGATAAGATAAAGTGATTTTTTTGGTCTTTGTATGCATTATTCTTTGTTTGCTCTGCTGATTAGGTTACTCCTGTGTTTTGCACCACTAATCATCTCCCTGCAGCTCTGAGGTAGTGGAGCCTATTACTCCCATCTGGCAGCAATCCAGATGATTACAACCTGGCTACTTAAGACTGAGTCAGAACATTGCAACATTGATTACTAAATGGTATCTATTCCTCTGCTCCTTTTATTACTTTTGTGATGAAAGTTCATTGACTATTGTGGTCTTCCTGTTTTCCTTGCAGTTATTCTGGTGTGGCACCTAGGCAACAGCCCCAGTGGCTCGTTTAAGAGCCATTGTCTCACCTCCTGCCGTACATGAGTCTGTCAGCAGTCTTCTGGTCTGACCTGTCCCTCTCCTACAGTACTTCTGGAATCCCTCTCCAAACACCTACATTGTTTCGTCATAGTAAGGTAGCTTGACCTCATCTTCCAACCTCTTTTGTCAGTCATCAGTCTTTTTCTTTCTTTCAGAGATTCCTGAGAATCCCTCCTGTGGAAAAAGTCAAACTACTTTTTGTTACTGTCTGTGTGGATTATCTGACCTTTTTGTCTTAAACTCTGGGTCAATTGTTTTAGGCTAATGACAACGGTATGCACAATCCAGGGTCTGCTTGTTGGCAGTAAGTTAATGTCTTGATGATGATCACATGTAGGGTCATATACAATAAACTAGAATATATGTCCCAGTAAGTCTTGTTTGTCAGATTAAAAGAGCCTCTTGAAAATTACAACTGTTAAGCAGGTATTAAACATAATTTTCATTAAGCCCACACTTCTGTTTTTAAAAAGCTTTGTCTGATATAAATCTTATTTGTGTATGTAATTTATCTATTTCAATTAGTGATAAAGTTCCAAAAAATAAATGGACTTGTCAATGGTTTATTTTATTGATAAACCATTGACAAACCACACATCAGCAGGACACTAGCAAAAGTATTATCCAGTTAATTTACAAAATACCAAAGATCAGACATCAGAGGAAGATGAGCAACAAAGACACAGAAATATCAGAATTGGTGCTAATTATAGCCTATGATGCCAGCTCTACCAAAGACCTGACATGAAACCCAGGGTGGCTTTAAGAGGTCTGGATTAGTATAATTTACCATGACAAGACATCATGCAAGAAGTAGCTTGTGTCAGAAGTGAAACAAGTTTAGGAAATTGGAAATTCAGACAGATGACACTGAAACATAACGCAAAGTATAGTTTGTGCAGTACACTAAACTCCATGAGACAGGAGCATTTAAAAAACAAACAAACAAAAAAAAAACAACCTGATTGTCAGTTATGACTAACATTGCTCCAATTTTGTTCAACTTCTTGGACAGTTTAATTACAGAAGCTGGTTTTTCCCAAAGGTTTTAAACATTAACACCTTGGAATCCCCAGTGGATGCTCTAAATTAAATCTGGGGATAAAACTAGATCAAGATCACCAAATACATGAGGACCCTGACTATGTTAACATTTTGTAACAAGATACAAGCTGGATAATATACCATAATTTTTACAATAGCGGTCCCCCCCCCCAAAAAAAAACCATGACAATTATGTGATCTAATAAACTCTCAAGAAGGAAGTGCCCATATATTGCTAGTAATGCTTAGCATTGATAGCTATAGACAATACAAGAGCCATAGATGAGACAAAAATAGTTTTTTAGATGGGAGGGAAGTGCATTAATGCACAAAAGCATTAAATAATTGATCTTAGTTTATTTTAAAGATTTGTTCAGGGTATCCATAAATCATTCAAAGATCAAAAAGGAAACCTCTACTTATGTATATATGTGACAATTTAAACATTTTGACAGTATCACAGCTGACACTAATCTGTTATCATTACAAGCTATATCGAATATCGATTATACAACTTCATCAATATACTTCTAATTACCTGCTCCAGCACATGAACATGCCAAAACCTGCTTATTCCTTGTGAGGGTTGTTTGCCAAATCCTTTACTTATGCATAAACCAAAAGAAGTGTGCCAAGAACTGAGCTTTACAATAAGACTGAATTAATTTTAAGAGTGGATCATTGTTTTATTGTTAATCATTTGCACGTTATGATTTAACTACTTGATTAAGTAATTTGATATGACCAGTCAAACATAAATGAGCAGTTTCTATAGAAGAGTGAGAATGAAAACTGAATTGTAGAGAAAAAAAACAAATGTTTTAATTGTGTTTCTATGTTTGTGATCCAAAACATTCTCCAAGACACAGGTAATATGTTGGCTTCTGTTGGCAGAACACGGAAAACTACATAACAATAAAAACCTACTATATATTTTATTAAGTAATGTTTACAGAGATTAAATAGTGGAACAATACACAGAAATAGTACATAGGTTATTAGTACATCTGGGTAATTACAGAATGTTCTGAGATTTTTGTAATCTGGTTTGATTAAATCTAATTGCACATTTTAATGATTTATATGTAAACTGTTTTATGAGTAAAGAAGAAGCAAAAAAGTACAAATTTAAAATCAAAAAGCAAATGAACAGTATAGTTATCACACATCTGTTGGTATGTATTTAAAGATGTAAATAAAAGTCAGAATCAGCAAACAAGAGATACTTATTGGCTGGAGCATTTCCTCATTTACAGCAAATCTATTTGAAGACCGGCTTTATGTTTTCCAATTGTCTCACCCACTTATCTTATAATCTTTTAAAGGGGTTTTGAAAGGAAATATCCAGAAAGAAACTGTTAGGATTGGGAAGTACATGTGTTTAAATGGCTTGCAAAAGAAAGTTTACAATAGGATCACATCACTGAAAGTAATTTCTGCAAAGGAATCTTTAGCTACTGTCTAAAGCAGAGCATATTTGGAGGGAACTACTGGCTAACTGTTTTCGTATAGTTCTGAATGAGACCCTGGAAGTGTTGTTGAGTGTTTTTCTGGGGTTGAAAAATAATTATGTAACATTTTGGTAAAAAATACCATAACAGAAAAGAGTAGAGACTTGAGAGCACTGCCAGAGCAGTAAAGGTGGGAATGTGCTTTCCATGGTAAAGCATGCTTGTAGTGGTAAGGACAATCCAGGTGAGGATCAGCAGAAGCAGGCAGAAGGTTATCGCTTTGGCTTCATTGTAATTCTTAGGGAGGTCTTTTCCCATGTAGGAGAAAATAAAGCAAAGGGAACACAGTGAGGCGAGTAAAGTAACAGAACCAGATATCGCTTTAAGGTTAAGGTCACAGCCTAATATGATTAATTTTGTGTAGGAAAACATGTCACTGTAAGGCTTTGGGGTGGCAACAGAATACCCAATAATTAGTAAGACAGCCTGAATCACAAATGCCACACTGATGACCAACCACTGTCCGTTGTATTTCATCCACCAGCTGAGGAGCTTGGGGAATTTGGCAGCTATTTTGAAAATGCAAATAATCTGAAAAGAGCGCACAACAAAACATGCCAGACAAACAGTGAAGAACAATAGAAACGGTAAAAACCTCAATACACATGAAGCAATTGTGGGTTTGTCAAAGTAAAAGAACACACTAAGACTACACAGACTGAGGCAGCCTAAAATCAGGAAGCACATCGGCCCTCCAGCAGATTTGACAACAGGAGTGTTGTAGTTGACGGCAAAGAGAACAGACATGGCTACTGTGAGGCCCACTAAGATGCAGGCTCCAAACATGATCACTATGGCACCACTGTCTGTAAATGGTATGTATTCCACCAGGCGCAGATTGCACAGTGTACTTCCTGGGACAGACCACTCCGTCTTCTTACAGTTGATGCAGTGGTAGGGATTCTCTATTTTACACAATATAAAAGGACATGGTCAACAAGGTTGGGGTTACCTTTGAATATGCATGTGCTGTTTAAACATAATTAGCATATTTTTTATAAATTCAGTTAAAAAAATACTTTAAGAATCCAAAAGAGAAATCAAATGTTTCTTCAAAGAGTTGTAAGCGGTGATGGCTGTAGGTGGAAAGAATCTCCTACAGCAGTCTGTCTAACAGCAGCTCAGAAGAAGCCGCTTACTAAAAACACTAAGATTTAGTATGAAAACCATTAAAACTAATACCCTACACCCATTTACAATCCTGGTATTTTTTGAAAAGCCTTACAAAGCTCCAGCAATACTTTTCTATGTATCTGATACAATAGCACATTAAATTTGGCCTCCAGCTAATCCAGGCTGCCACAGATGTTTTGGATGTATCAATAAATTGTGATACATGAGCATCACAAGTCATAGATGCCAAATCATTCTGCATATCACGATTGAATTTACATAAGAACCCCATAATAGCAATACTTATTCTCACATGCTCTGTTTGGACTGACAAAGATTCAGTAGTCTTGGCATGCTGAATGTAGCTCCAAAAGCAGTGGACTTAGTGCAGTTTTCTGTTTAATTAAAAGAATAATTACTCTGCTACTTGGGGAAACTCATACACTGCATATAGAGTGGCGAAGGCTGATTGTTTTAGTTCAGAATTATGGTATAAATGAACACTTTGGCGTGATTAGATATTTTGATACTCAGAACCTTTTGTGATGCAATAAAACACTAATACTTGAATCTTATCAATGGAAAATACCATAATACTTAATAATTTTATGCCATTAGGAATTTGTGCAATCTTTCAAAGGTGATCCTGTAAAGTTTTAAGTTATGCATAACATTGTTTTAGTTGTTGTTTGCCTGTCTATTCCAGATGTAAATTTTTGGCAACCTGAAGACATAAAACCTCTATGCATGCTACATCTATAACTATATCCATGAAACAGGAGAAAATATTATCTTAGTTATCTTAGTTTGAGCGAGGCAGGCAAATTACTTCCATGCCGTTTTTCTCCTTTCATTAACAGAATAACTTTTTACCTGTAGTATTGATATAAGTCCCATTTGGACAGATAGTACAGTTGAAGCAACATTTATGGATTCCCTCTTGTGTTTTTGAATACCCTTCAGGACATTCTTTGGAACAAAAGGACACTGGTTCCTGTGCAAATTAAACATAAAGACAGAGAGATCAAAGGTGAGTTAATTCTCCATAGGGTTAATGTATAAGAAAAATAATTTAGAAACATTTTTACTTTTGAGTTGATTTAAAATGAAAACAGCACTGGGATATACATTATATTATGGATTTCCTTTTTGGGGGTGTGTATTGTTTTTGTTTAACATATTTATATTTTTACTAACATTAACTTATTCTCATATTTCTACATTCAAGTTGGAAAATGAAGCTTAATACCAACTATAGTGCTTTAATCTTTGAAAAGCCAAGGTTACCTCCCCATTTGAATGCCATTGGATCTTAGTGTTGTTGATGAAGAACTGGAGAAATGGGTGAAACTTATAAAATCCAACCTCCTCTGCATCACCACTTTGGTTCCAGAAAACAACTGAATAAGATCCGAACATCGGGTCCCCTTTCTCATCAAACTGAACATTCTCATTTAACAGTACAAAGTTGGATTTCTTCAGAGCTGTTAGAACCTGCATTTGACAAGCAAAGTTTGGATTATTTGCAAGATACAGTTACTACTCTACTTTCCCATTTAAAGTGTAGAATAAATAAAATGAATTCAAAGTAGGACAAATGTATAGATATAGACAATGTGTTTTAAAGCATGCCTTAATTGTTACACTGACTCCTTTACAATTATTGTATCCAAAAAGTACAATGGCTGCAGAACATCAGTTTGTCATGTCTTGGTCTTAGATATATATAGTTTTCATTCTTATGCTGGTAAAAATTGTAAACAGTTGGATTTAACAACCAGCAACAATAACCAAATGCAAGTAGATTCAATTTTTTGGGCTAAAATTGGGCTGGTTTTCTCCTAGAGGCACAAAGCTAGATCCGTTTACCAATATGGTGTTTTCTGAAGGATGCTGGTTATGCAGATTTTGTTTAGGGGTGTCAGAGTGATCAGGACTTAATTCAAATGCAGGCAGGACTTTGTACAATTTGTATTTATAAAAAAAAAAAAAAAAAAAAAAAAGAAATTAAACAATGAATCATTTTCATTCCATTTCATAGCTGAATACTACTTTGTTTTGATGTACTATAAAAAATGCCAGTAATAAACATAGAGGTTTGTTGTTTTAATGTGCAAATGAAAACAAGTTAAAGAGACCTCACTTATTTTCCAAGGCCCAATATTTTTTATGGAAGCGTTTATCTCCCAGAGCTTGAAAATAAATTCTAGAGCAATATCTCGTTTAAACAAAAAAAACCTTTATTGTTATAACAATATTTTAAAAATGTGTGATAATGAGATTTATGTCTCATTACAACTAAAATATGTTCTCTTTTAAATAAGAAAGATTGAAACAGTAAAACAGCAGTGCCGGTTGGGATTTTTACATGCTGTCTAGAAGAAACAGGGTGAGAAGAAGGAGAGTCAGAGCAAATCCCTTTATGCCTTTTTAACAAGTTGTAATCTGTCAGAGGATTGTATTTTTCTGTCAGAGGAGTGTATTTTTATACCTCGTTAAAACAAGAAACTTTCTCATTATAACGAGACATAAAACTCATCTCGTTAAAAGGAGAAAGTTTCTCATTATAACAAGATACCACTCCTGAATTTATTTCCAAGCTATGGCAGTTAAAAGCTTGTGTATTTGTTTGTCCCTTACAATTACTAAATTATTTTAGTACTTTTTGTTTACATAATTATCCTTGGGACTAACTTCTTGATCTGATACAAAGTCCATAAATTTTGAATGACGGTATCTATCTGGACAAATAAACCTCAGTAATTTGTCACTTTCAAATGACTTTCAAAAGCATTCACTGTTAAATCAGATGGTAAAAATTAACGAGTGTTGTATGTTTTCTGTTTACTTACCATGTGTGGTTGCACTGATATAGTTTTATTACATCTGCCAGACCCACATTGCAAGACACTATGTAAAGCATGTGCAATGGCATGCACAGCAGAGTACACTGGAAAATTGAAGGATGGGTCGGCATTAATTATATCTTCAGCAGTTACATTGGGGCACTTGCAAATCTGATTACAAAATGTTTCCTCATTTTTATAATCATGCTGAGACTTGGCTTTAGAGGAGTAGATGAAGTCATTAAAACCTGGTATTGCCATTTTTGGCTCAGCAACACCCAGTACAGTTCCAATATTTCTGATTCCATTTTCTTTGGGGAGCTCCTTGTGTAAAGACCAAGCATCCCCTGCTATCCACACTTTGCTTGTCACATTTTGTTTTATGGCTCCTTTAATCAGAGCTTCAGCAGTCCACTCAGGAGCAAAAACAATGATGACATTCACTCTTTGTGCCTCTAGCTGTCTGAATAATAGAGGATAATCTGTGTTTTTATTAAGGCTTTTGGTGTATGCCAAGCAGATCTCAGTATCCTTTATCTTCTTCATAAACAAGTCCAAGCCATCTTTTCCATAATCACCATCACTATAAAGGAATGAAACCCATCGCCAGTTGAAGTTCTGCAGAATGTTATAAACCACTTCAATGACATCTTTATTGGGGTGGACAGTTCGTAAGAAGGATGGAAAGTTCTGTTTTCTTGAGAAGACAGAACTAGCAGCCCCGTAACTGACCTGTCACACAAAACAGGTCATATATTTTCGAGATGATTTCTTCTCAGATGTACATTTCATCATGCAGTTATTTGGTCTTAATTAGTTAAAGTCACAAGCGTGAAGACTTACCATAGGGATAAGATCCATCAAGAAGAGTGGGGCAACTGTCAGAGTCTCTGTGCTTGTATATGTGCCAACCACTGCAATCACTTTAGAAACGTTCTTGCTCAACTCATCCCATGGGTAAATGAAATTATTATCAGAGATAAGGTTGAAAATGCCAGGAAAATTCTCTATGTCTGAGCAGTGGTCAAATATTTCATAGCCGAGAGTTATGTTTGGCAGCAGGTTAGTGGAGTTATTGATTTCATCAATGGAAAATCTCATCACCTGAAACCTCCGATAACTTGACAGAATTAATCGTTCACTGTCAACAGAGGAAGAATAATCAGAGTAAAATTTCAGAGGGAAAGCTGATCACAACTAAAATTTCAGCCAAGATTACAAAACCTACCTTGAACAGGCGATGGTTTCTGGTTTGTAATGATGATTTGTTCCACTGACATGATGAATATCAAAAAGACCCCCAATCAAGTAATCCCCATCCAACTCGAACTCTGAGACAGTGATAACCTCAATTAGGGGAGGTAGAAAACATCCCAGCAGATAAAAATAAGCAACAATCTGTTTATCTCTCATATTTATAATAAGCCTCTTTCAGCATGAAAACATAAGCAACTTTTCCAAGAGTCACTGCTGGGGACTGAGCTACAGTGATCCATGAACTGGAGATGAATTGAGGTGTCATAAATATATGGCTGATGGTTAAAGGAGAATTTACATATCAGCATGCAAACATTTTCTAATCCACTTCTGCCATGCTTCCATGATGTAAACAACCAGCATGAGCGACTAAGTCTACTGCCTTTATGATGAATCAAACCCAAATGCAGTTTTACATTGTGATAAAATACACCAAATTCCCTAAGTGTTTTTCTTGTGTAATATTGTATATTCTGAGTATCTAAGTATTCTGATGCATACAACTTTATTTAGTCATGGGGATGTTAAAGTAGTAAAACATTATCTCATTATTACCATGCCAACTATATTTTCTTATAACTAGGGAGGAACTAGGTAATATCAATATAGGAAAATGAGGTAAAAATATCATTGGTTAGTTTGTTGATGTTTGTCTTATATTTATACAGGAATGAAAGTAAGTGCTGAACACATCAAAACTTTTCACAGTAATAAACCTGGTACAAAAAATAAGGAAATTTGTGTTTGGAAGAACCATATAAAACCACAACAGTCTGACACATTCTCATGCTGGTTACTAGTTTGGTCACATTGCAGTGGGATAGCATCCCATACTTCAACAAGCATTTGTTGCAAGTCAGTCAGTTTAGTTGTGTGGATTCCTGTAGCATAAACGGTACCTCCAAGATTATGCAAAAAGTGTTTATTAGGGTTCAAGTCAGGACGGTTAGCAATTCCATATTCTCCTTTCATAAATTATGGCTATACTTGTACCCTCTGACAAACAACAATCTGTGTGGGACAGTGTTGTCATCTTGGAGGATAGAGTTTAGTCTCACACTACAGAGATATGGGATTGCCATAGGTTGCAGAATCTCATCTCAAAATCTTTCTGCATTCAGATTGCCTCCAATGTTGACAAGCCCCATATTTCCAGTCAGGGAGATGCTGCACCACTCCATTGAAAAGCCTCCACCTAAAGCTGTTACCCTTTCAGTTCAGCAGTCAGCATGATGTTCCCCATGTCTGCTCCACATTTTAAATTTATGATGGAACTGCAGTTATCAGAATCTTCCTCGTCTCGTGCAAACATTTTCTGACATCAGCATAAATGTAGCAGTGAATGGCACTTTTGGCAGGCCTTCATGCAGCTCAGTAAGACTGGAGACCAGGTGTGAGCTAGACTGTAGATAGCTGTCATCTGAAATCCCCTGTTCCCTCAGGAACTTGACCTTCAGTTTGCAGAGGGCTCCTGTGTTGACTCGAAACAATGCTCCAGCCAATGGCATGGTCCTTATCTAGATCAGCTATTTTTTTTTTTTGTTTTGTTTTGTTTTGTTTTAGTAGAAACCAATTATTCACCATTGAAGGGTTTATGCTTAAATGTGCTGCTAATCAGGTTCCAGTCAGGGAAATTATTTTAAGAACATGGAATACCAGAAACAGTTTTACAAAGACTTATATAAGATAAGATAAGATAACATAACATAAGATAATTATCTGTTCTATAATAGAAAACATAGATTTGTCTTTGACACATCATCATTAAAATAACATAAAAATACTCAATCATTTAAAACCACAGAAACATGTCAATAATTAGAATTCAACCCTGTCCACTACAAGTGCAAATTAATATTATCTCTTTTTTTTTTGTTTGTTTTTTGTTGATGGCCTATAAGAAAGATTCTTATTACAAGGTATCACACAGGAAGGATCTTTTGATGGATAAAACATCGGTTGAACTAAATTGATTGTAAAGGAGTGCATGATTGGTTGTGTGTCCTTGTGTCACCCCTGTGATTGACTGGCAACCTGTCCAGGGTTTAACCTCTCTAGTCCACTCTGTGACTTTGAACAGAACAAAGTTGACAAAGTTATTTGGATGGATGGATGGCTTTACAGTAGGGGTGAGCTGTCAATGACGTGATGTTGCTGCTGCATGAGGTTACAAGCAAATACATACAAATGAATTAATTCATTCAACCAGATAATTTTGGTCTATGCTACAAAGCTACATCCTCTTTCAAATGAGCTTTGCATGACTAAACCTTTGGCCACTCTGATCATTTCAGAAAAGAAAATTCCCAACAGCTCAGTGGATGATAGTGGGCAACAACAATGAACTTCAGTCTCGACATGATATCAATGCCACTTTATTATTGACCCCATAGGGAAATTTTGCAGCCAGGTGAAAAACATGAAAAAACACACATCAGCAAAACAGCAAAGAAAATTCCAGAAAAATATATTTCTCACATGTTTTTGTAAAAACATAAAAATACAATAGTATTCTGAAGTAACAACAGGTCAAAATGTTAAGAAGTCTTTCATCTGATCTGTTTCTGAACAATGACCTGGTTAAATAGTCAAGGGGAGGTTTATTCTCCTTACGTGTTGTCCACTTTTCTTTATCTCAATCTTAGAACGCTGTCAGGTATGTAAAAACATCCTGGAGCTGCTATTGAAGACAAATTATTTTGCTTTTGATTAGACTTTATTTTAAATAATCCAACTGATGATAACACACACAATACTACTACTTGTCAGCATTGTCAAAAGTAGACCTTGCAGCAGTTACAATTGAAGGCCTTTGGGGCAACTCTGTAACAGCTTTGCACACATTGGAGGGAAATTTAAGTCAGATTTTGTTCGTAAAACAGAAAAGTGTAAATTGGTATGAGAGTGTCTATCACTAACTTCCATGTTGCTTTTGAAGAAAACCATCCCCACAGTGTGATGCTGCCACCACCATGTTTCATTGTGTGTTCAGGGTGATATGCAGTGTTAGTTTTCTGCAACACATAGCTTTTACAGGTCGGCCAAAAATGTCCAATTTTAATATCAGACATTCTTCCAAATGTTTTCTGTATCTCCCACATAACTCACTGGAAACTGAAAAAGTAATTTTTCTTAGCTTTCTCACAACATTCCTTTTCTTCTTGACACTCTTCTATCAGAGAAAATGTCTGAAACTAACAACAAATAGTTGTTCTTAGCCCTGAGCTATGGATGTTTGTACCATGTGCCTTCGCTGCTTAATGCATTCCTTACGTCACCTGTCAGTTTAGGAGAGCAACTATGACTTGTAGATCTTTGGCTGTTGCATCTTGCAAACCTACAAATATACCCACTCACATATTTTCAGACAAGTGGGAACGTTGCATCCGAAAATTTTTGTATCATCTTATTTTTGTTAGGGTGGGACAAAATAAGCAAAAGACTATTTAGAGGCAATTCTATGTGGTGTGTTTAGCCACAACATGTGACCTTTGAGGGAAGGCTGCACTCCAGGAGAGGTACATGCACTGTCTAACATACAAAGAACATCAGAATAAATTGACATAATTTACAAAAGGCTTCAAAATATTACAAAAAATAACACCAGAATTTAGGAAATCACTGACAAAAAAGACAGTTTTCATATATGTGGTTGAACTACAAAAATCATGTTAACTGCAAAGTCCATGTTTTTCCATATTAGAGATCAGCAGAAATACATATTACCATTCTAGAAAGATTATGTATGGAAGTTGAATAACAAATGAAATCAAGAAAGGTTGGGGTTAAAAAGATTAAGCAACTATCTTATTTAAAAGAATGGTGCCATATAAAGTCAGTTTAAGATATACATTTAAGAAAGCCAGTATTCTCTCGTGGCTATGACGAGAGATTATAATTCCTTGGTTCTTAAATTTATATAATCCTCAACCAGGATTTACAAGAAAAATGAGTACTAGCACTTTAAACAAACCTAAAGCATGACATTTCAGACTTTTACTCCTAGGATGATTACAATGAAAAGCCAAAAGCTAAGGTATTCCAACATAGCCAATTAACACTGACCTGATGTATACATAGGAATTACTGACTAATTGTTTTGGTATAATTTTGAATTAGACTTTGGAAGTGCTGTTGTGTGTTTTTGTTGGGATGAAAAATAATAATGTAACATTTTGGAAAGAAATACCACAACAGAAAAGAATAAAGACTGGAGAGTACTGCCAAAGCGTTAAATGATGAGACATATTTTCCACGGTAAAGTATGCTTGAAGTGGCAAAGATGATCCAGGTGAGGATAAGCAGTAGCAGGCACAAGGTTATCGCTTTGGCTTCATTGTAATTTTTTGGGAGATCTTTTCCCATGTAGGAGAAAATAAAGCAAAGACAACATAATGATGAAAGAAAAATCACAGGGCCAGACATTGCTTTTAGATTAAAGTCACAACCTAGTATGGTTTTGTCCAAATACAACAGTCTGTCACTGTAAGGCTTTGGAGAGGTTATAGAATAACTAATGAAAAGTAGAACAGCCTGAGTCACAAATGCCACACTGATGACCAACCACGGTCCGTTGTATTTCATCCACCAGCTGAGGAGCTTGGGGAATTTGGCAGCTATTTTGAAAATGCAAATAATCTGAAAAGAGCGCACAACAAAACATGCCAGACAAACAGTGAAGAACAATAGAAACGGTAAAAACCTCAATACACATGAAGCAATTGTGGGTTTGTCAAAGTAAAAGAACACACTAAGACTACACAGACTGAGGCAGCCTAAAATCAGGAAGCACATCGGCCCTCCAGCAGATTTGATAACAGGAGTGTTGTAGTTGATGGCAAAGAGAGCTGATATAGCTACTGTGAGGCCCACTAAGATGCAGGCTCCAAACATGATCACTATGGCGCCACTGTCTGTTAATGGTATGTACTCCACCAGGTGCAGATTGCACAGTGTACTTCCTGGGTCAGACCACTCTGTCTCCTTACAGCTGATGCAGTTATAGTGATCCTCTGTTTTTCACAACAATGAGAAAGATATTTAACACATGAAAGGTTCATATTAAAGGATGATGAAATGCTAAAGAAGAATCTTGGTATAAGGCAAATGAAAAATGTTACCTTTAGATATTTTCCTACTCCACTGTGCACTATGATTATTTACCTGTAATGTTGATATAAGTTCCATTTGGACAGATTGTGCAGTTAAAGCAGCATTTGTATATTCCTTCTTGTTTTTTGGAAAATCCTACCAGACATTCTTTGGAACAAAATGAGGCAGGAACCTGTGAAAGTCATATGGAATTGAAACCAGATGTGTAGACTGTAGAAAAGACACTGTCTGATATTAACATGTATGTTTTAGGTCAGCAAGAATTTCCAAAATTGTTTCTGTTTGCTAAATGCTAGGTTTTCATGCAGTTTATTTTATTTTTATTTTACTAACATTGTTACGCCTTTAGCCCAAATGATAATGTCAGGCTTTGTAAGATTCTAATAGAATCTAACATATTTGAAATAAACAGAGGCACACCAGAAGACGTATTTCAAAGTTACAAATCGTACTCCTTCCTTGTGTGATATAGATAAAAAAAAAAATCAAAAGTAAACAGGAAGAGTATTGTGTATCTCCACAAGACACCTGAATGTGTCAAGTTCATCTCTTGACCTGAAATGGCCAGAAACATTCCACCAAATTTGTTATGAGGTGTTTTAAGGACAACATGACAAAAACTTGGAGATACCCTGATCTCAATCTCACAGAAAATTTGTGGGCAGAGATGAAAAGGTGTGGGAGCCAGAAGGCCTACAAACCTGACTTGGTTACATCAGTTCTGTCTGGAGGAATCAGCCAAAATTCCAACAAACTCTTGTGATGAGCTTGCAAAAGGATATCCAAAGGTCTGACCCAAGTCCTTTATTTTCAAAGTAAATCCTACCAGATACTGAGGAAATGTATTTAACTTCGAAATTTGAAAACAGAAAAAAAAAGAAAAATTAAAGCTCTAAACAATTCTTTAACATTCTTTAACTTTTCTAGCATTTATTTTAAAAAAAATTATTTGGTAATCCCATCTGACTTAAAACTGGATAAATGAAGCTTAATTTAAATTACTGTGAGAAAGAAAGGTTTCAGTGTCTTTATGCAATGCATCCATATTGTTTCATCTATATATATATTTTTAAGAGAATATAAACCAATACAAATATAGAATTATCTAAAAATGCCCTAATTAGATTATGTACTAACATATATATATTTACACTTAGCATTAGTTGGAATATTGTGGTTTGCCTGTTAAAGATATTTAATATGTTTGTCTTTTATTGTTTTATACTTTGAGAACATTTTAAGTCATTTTCACAAGTGTCAAATAGCAGGGAAAAATATATTGAAATACTGGAAAAAATAATTACCTCTCCATTTCCATGCCATTGGATCTTTGTGTTGTTGATGTAAAAAAATGAGTCAAAATGATAAGAGCCAACTTCCTCTGTCTGTCCACTCTGATTCCAATAAAATATTGAATAAGATCCAAACTTAGGGTCCCCATTCTCATCAAAATTAATTCTCTGATTTAAAAGTGTAAAGTTGGACTTTCTCAGTGCTGCTAGAACCTGTCGAGCCAAACAAAGTTTAGATGCCTTGTTAGCATTGAAGGTGCGGGACAAATACATTTAATTAAATCTAAGACACAAGCATCTTCTCCTTTCAGTCACAATAACAAAATAATTGGAGTATTTTTGTTCAATGTAGTCAGTGAACATAAGATTAGGGCTCAGTGTTTAAAAACAGGAACTGATCATATAACAGGCATCTGTTCTTTTTTGGATTTCATAACATGTAGCCACAACTACAAAGCTTACATCAGGAAGATACAGTGCCTCCCCAAAGTACTCACAGCCCTTGCAATTTTCCACATTTTTACACATATCAACCACAAACCTCAATGACTTTTATCAGAGCCTATGTGATCCACAGAAAAGAGTGCACAATTGTGAAATGAGAGAAAAAGGAGATATGGTTTACAAAACCATCTGGCCTACTTAACTGACCCAGACTGGGAGACCATTTAGAGGCTCAGGAAACCTTTGAAGGTGCTTTGATTTAATTAGCTGATTAGAGTGTGACACCATGAGTTTAACATTTAACAAAGTTTAACATTGTAACAATATTCTAATTTTCTGAGACAGAATTTTTTTTTTTTTTTTTTTTTTTTTACTTTTTTTTATATTTGGGGAGGGGGGTTATCTGTAAGCTGTAATCATTGAGTTTTGTTTCTGAAATAACTGAAGAAAAACAAAAAACAAAAAATTTAACCTTCTCCTGATATTCTCATTTTTTAAAATGTACCTGTACATCAAACATTGTGGTTGGAAAGTGACAAACTGTGAAAAAGTTCAAGGGATATAAATATTTTTGCCAGGCACTGTATATCTCCAACCCATTCAGTGTTAAGAGTAGGAAACATAATAGGAAAGACTGCTGCGGAATTAGCTGAGTTCCCAACTCCTGAATCAGCCGGCTTCTGTTAATGTAATTCTACATGTGGCTTACATAATTGCTCTAAAGACAAAAACAAACAAAACAAATGTCTCTGATTCTGTCATACTGTGAGAAGAGTAGGTTGCACAGGAAGAGATTGAAGAAACATGAGTTAAATAAACATCTGCATACTAACCATATGTGGTTTCACAGGTATAGTTCTGTTACACCTGCCAACTCCACATTCCAAGACAGTGTGTAAAGCATGGGCTATAGCATAAATGGCAGAGTAAACAGAAAAAGAGAATGATGGATCTGCATTAATGATATCTTCAGCATTTAGGTTGTTGCAGTTTGAAATCTGGCTACAAAATCTTCCTTGATCTGGATTTTCATTCTGACACAGGGTTTTTGAAGAACAGATGAAATCATTGAAACCTGGTATCGTCATTACTGGTTCAGCAACTCCAAGTACGGTACCAATATTTCTAATTCCTTTTTCCTTTGGCAACTTCTGGTGTAAAGACCATCCATCCCCTGCTATCCACACTTTGTTAGTGAAATTATGTTTTATGGCTCCCTTAATAAGAGCTTCAGCAGTCCATTCCAATGTAAAAGCGATGATTACATTTACCCTCTATGCTTCTAGCTGTTTGAACATTGGAGGATAATCTATGTTTTCATCAAGGCCTTTGGTGTATGCCAGGCAGATCTCAGTATCTTTGATCATGTTTTGGAACAAGTCCAAGCCATCTTTTCCATAATCACCATCAGTGTAAAGGAATGAAACCCAGTGCCATTTGAATTTTTGCAAAATGTTAAAAATAATTTTGATGATATGTTTATTGGGATGGACTGTTCGTAAAAAAAGAAGGAAAATATCTTTTTCTGGAGAAGACAGAACTAGAAGCTCCATAGGTGACCTGTTAAAGAAAAAAATTATACAGGGATTGTTTTCTGTGATAACCTTCTGGTATTATATGACATGATATTCAGTAAAATGGGCATGACCAGTCTTTATCAGTTAAAACCAATAGATCAGCACATTGGTTTACCATAGGAATCAGATTTGTCATGAAGAACGGAGCCATAGTCAGTGTTTCTGTGCTTGTATAAGTTCCAACCACTGCAATCACTTTAGAGATATTCATGTTCGACTCGTCCCAAGGTTGGATAATGCTGTCAACAGAGATGAGTTTGAAAATGCCAGGAAAATTCTGCATGTCTGAGCAGTGGTCAAATATTTCATAGCCAAGCGTTACATCTGGCAGCAGGTTGGTGGAGTTGTTGATTTGCTCAGTGGAGAATCTCATGATCTGCAATCTTCGATAACTTGTTAGAATAAAAGGGTGACTGTGGACAGAAACAAGATAAACAGTATAGAATCCAAAATTATGCTTCAGCTGTTTTAGTGCCCAGTAAGTGAGCACTGTGAATCTTGGGGGGCCTGAAAAGATCTATTGGTCAAACATTTTTTTTTTTTTTTTTTTTTTTTTTTCCACAAAGTATAAGATTGTTATAAAATCTTGTTAGAGCTCTTAGGATAATGTAATTTTCTCAAATAGTTGTTGGTAATTTTCCTAACAAACATTAGCTTTTTAATTAGAGCCTTATTGTTTACTGCAGCTTTTGCAGTATAATTAAATTAAATTGATTAAATGACACAACCATTTTTTTTAACTCACTGTCTGACATTTAATCAGACTAGAATATTCCCAAAGTTATTAGCATTTGCTAACTACCAGAATAATAAGATGTTATTTTTTGACTTCAGAATCACAAGTTTACAAACATTTCCTTAATATTTTGTAGCATTGTCTTTGAACTGTGTGACTTGGATCAAACTTTTTGATGATCGTTTTATACACTTCTCAGGGTACTTTGCTGGAATTTTGGCTCATTCCTCCTCCTAGAACTGCTATAACTAAGGTTTGGTGGCCATATTGGAAAACACAGACCTTTTCAGCTCTGCTCACAAATTTCCCACAGGAATAAGATCAGTGCTTTGTGATGACCACTTAAAAACACTGACTTTACTTTTCTTTGTAACTAATATGATTGTATTCTTCAGATCATTGCCCATTTGGAAAACCTATTTAGGGCAAAGTTTTAACTTCCTGGTCAGTGTCTTGAAACACTTGCATCATCTTCTTTCCTCATGTTGCCACATATGTTATGACACACACCAGTCCCTTCAACAGCATCACACCGACATAATGCTACAACCACTGTACTTCACAACTGGAATGGTGTTCTCTGGATTTATGTTGTTTTTGGAGTAACGGCTTCTTCCTCATAGAGTGGTCTTTCGGCACATGCCGGTAAAGGACAGCTGATACTCTCATACTAGCTTCAGCCACCAGCTTCACAAGGTTTTTTGCTTTTGTACTGGGGTTGATACAAACATTTTGCACCAAAATATTTTCATCACTGAGACACAGGAAACTGTCTCCTTCCTAAACAATATGGTGGCTGGACATTTGCCATGATGTTTATTCTATCATATACTTGTTTGAACAGATAATCGTGACACCATCGGACATCATGAAATTGTATTTAGGGCTATTAATAATTTTGGTAATCCTAGCTGACCTAAAACTGGAGATTTTTAGTCTGATGAAAAGTCAGACAGTGAAGACAAAAATGGTTAAGTGCTTCCTTATGCAGTATACATTAAAATCTATTTTCAACTGTAAATGTGACAGCTTCTCAGAATTTACCACTGACTCTCAACAAAAGAAGAAAAATCAGTGTAAAATTTAAGTTTCAATCCTGCAAGTAGATAATTATAAATTACATTAGTTTTTGGTCCCTTAACTTGTTTGAGCTCTTTTATCTAAACCTATTTGTCTTTGGACTGACAATATTTTATTGCACTCATTTATTGAAATAAAAACATCTGAAAGCTCCATAAATTTCAGGTTAACATATATATATATTATATTATATTGAAGTAATGGCTAGCTAGGCTGTTTTCAAAAATTATATGTTGGATTGGAAAGGCATTAACCAAGTTTGGAAAACTCACCTTGAGCAGGTGATAGTTTCTGGTCTGTCATGATTCAGAGCTTTGCTGACCAGATGAACATCAAAAAGTCCCCCAATCAAATAATCTCCATCCAACCTAAACTCTGAGCCTGTAACAGCCTCATTTAAGTGATGCCAAAAACCTTCCAGTAGACACAAAAAGGCAAGAACCCGTTTGGTACACATCATTAGTCTATGCCAAACTTGACATGAACTCATACTGTGTTTCCCTTCTGCCTTTACTAGGTGTCACTGATGGTGGTTGAGATATAGTGATCATTTCCTGGAACTAGACATGAATAAACTAATGATGCGAGGAGAATTTACAAATCAGCATGCAAAAATAATATAATCAGTTTGTGCCAAGCCATGCTTATATAAGCAACCAATTGGTTACATTTGGTCTGTTGAATTATCTCAAATCAGTCTTCTGTTGTTTGCAAGTGATGGACTTGGTGTTGAAGTCACAGAGGGTGAGCTGTCTGACCTAGGCAGCAGGGCAACATCAAGCCACTTGCTGGCTGTGGTGCTTTTGAGAACATTTGGAGAAGCCAGAGTTGATCTCCAGCTCTGGTTGTGATGCTGGTTGTGTGTGTGTGTATATATATATATATATATATATATATATATATATATATATATATATATATATATATATATATATATATGTAGTTTATATTATTGTTTAGGTTTGTTTTAGTCCTCATTGTTTGTTGTTGTTCTTAGTTGTTCAGCTGTAGTATAGTCCTGATTTATATTTTTTTCAATACATTTGTTCTTGAACAGATATTTTCTGAAGTGGTAAATGGTTAGAAAATTTTGATAACCAACACAACATATACAGTGCATCCAGAAAGTATTAACCAAATACTTTCCAGGTATAACTGGCTAAGACAAGCTGGCAAGCATTGGGGTAGGCCAGCCTCACTTTATGACAGTGGTCTCAAACTGCAGTTCTCGAGAGCCAGAGTCCTGCAACTTTTAGATGTGTCCCTTGTCCTTTACCCTTGAATTACATGGTGGAACTGCCCCTCAAGCATGCAATCAAGCTCTACAGAGCTCTGTTAATTAGCTAATGTTGGAGACAGGTGTGCTGAAGCAGAGAGACATCTAAAAGCTGCAGGAAACCGACCATTGAGGACTGGATTTTGAGACCGCTGCTTCATGATGTCTAGCTCTTCTGAAAAAGTCTGCCTTGAAAATGGGTTTCTAATCTTTTCTGAGACTAAATCCATTTCTCCTTCTCCTTCAGCCATTGGGAGCATAAACTAAAAACAAATGTAAATGTATTAATGTGCACAGTGCAGATCACTGAAGAAGTGCTTTACTAGCAAAACTTAGTAGTGATAGCTTTGCTCTGAACATCCAATCAGAGGGCGGAAAACTTCTGACATCGTTGTTGACCTCCTAGCTATCCCAGCAAGGCAAATTTGAAAGCTGACTGGTTAAGAAAACAGTTCCGTGGCTATACACTTTATTTAACGTAGGTGTGCTCTATGGATTCTGAAGGCCCTGGGCAGAGTAGGCTGCCCCTGGCAGCACACAGAGACTGAAATCTGATTGGACCAAACATGGATAATCCACAGCAGCACAGCCAAGTGAAATGTTACTCCTCAAAAAAGAGAAGCTAGACTATTGGAAACAAATTAATGCAATTTAATTGAACAAACATTATAATTTAGGTTGTAGAAATGTTAGGGATTCTGATAGTGTTTAGGCCAACAGAGAAGGCCTAGCAGGTCCTAACAGCCCGCCACTGATAAAATATACCTTTTAACGGATGAATAAATTGATAATAATAATAGGAAATAAGAAACGAAATGTACCCAATATTATAGAAATCACAGATCAATACTTTTAATAAAAAGTGTTCCAGAGGATCTATGTTTTTTATATGCATAGCCTTATTAATTCTCTTTTAAATGCCTCAATATAATTCAGCCACTACGTATGACTCAATATACATGTACCTGAAATACCACCTACATTCCTCCACACACTCATAAAACTTCACATACACTTACAAAACTGAATGTGTACTGCATAAAATGTTAAATAATGTTTTTTTTTTCTAAAAGGTCATTAACTGACAATAATCTGTCTTCTCAAGGACCAGAGAAATGAATAACAGTTTAGAGATAGGCCTGCTTTAGCAAAAACTGTTAGATCTAAAGTAGTATGCACCACTACATGTGCAGGTAACAAACCAGATGATAGGCTTCTGTAGATTAATTTTACTTTTCTTCAAATGTTAGAAATAATTTGTTAATGATAACCAGTTTCAATTATAATCATTTCCATATGTTGTTCTCAGTTTCCCCCAGAGCAAAAAATATTGGTATGATCCACAAATAAAACACAAAGTATGTCTGCAGCATATCAGTATGCTTCATATACAGTCATAGTGTTCATATACAGTAAAAATGTTTAATGTCCCAAAACTGATTTCTGGGGAACCCCGTATTTGAACTGTGAAGATAAAACAACTTATAGTCTAATGTTGAAACTACTCAGAGCTGAACCACAGCTCCAGGAGACCTAATTCCAGCAGAGGAGACAACAGCAACACACTGGAAAATATTTTCCACAAGGGTACGAGTCCCATGCACATCTAAAAGAGCATCCATGCTTGGACTTATCATTCACCATTATGTTGAAAACAAAACATATTAAAATATTAAACTGTAATCTTGCTCAAGCATCTCAAAACCAGAGGTGTCTGCTTTCTTGTACTCTTATCCACCAAATCCATTTCTCTATTGATTTTTTTAAAAGTTAGCTCAAATACATTCTTTATTTTTTTACAGAGACAAAATATGTTCATAGGCAACTTTGGCAAGTAAACTCTGTGTTTTGTCAAACATCAGCACTCCTTTGCTATAACCATATTTGGATGATTGAGATTTATTGTATGCCATATCAACGCAAAACGGAAAGCAAAAATATTTCTGGTGGCCTCAAAACATAGATAAGCTGGGAGCTATCAGCAAGATGTCTCACTGTAACTCTGAATAAGACTTAGGAAGTACTGCTGTGTGTTTTTCTGTGGTTCAAAAACAATAATGTAACACTTTGGCAGGAAATACCAGAGCAAAAATGAGTAGAGACTGGAAAGTATTGCCAGAGCACTGAGAGCTGAGGTATAATCTGTGTGGTGGAGCAGGTGCGTAGTGGCATACATGATCCAGATTATGACCAGCAACAGGAAGCAGAATGTTATCGATTTGGCCTCGTTGTAATTCTTTGGCAACTCTTTTCCCATATAGGAGAAAATAAAGCAAAGACAACACAATACTGAAAATAAAATAAAAAAACCAGACATAGCTTGAAAATTTTGATCACAACAAAGTGTGATTGTTTGTGTCTCTGGAAGTGTAATATTGCCAGGCTTTGGGGGGGCCGAGGAATATCCACTTATGAGTAAGCTTGCTTGAATGACTGATACTACAATAACGACCAACCACTGCCCATGGTATTTCTTCCACCAGCTGAGGAGGATGGGGTACTTAGCAGCTATTCTAAATACATAAACAATTTGAAAAGAACGTACTAAAAAACATGTAATACAAATAGTAAAGAACAAGAAAAATGGCAAATATCTCAAGACACAATAAGCAGGTGTGGGCTTACCAAAGTTAAAGAATACACTAACACTTGACAGGCTCAGGCATGCTAAAATAAGGAAGCACATTGGACCTCCAGCAGATTTGACAATAGGTGATTTGTAATTGTGCATGAAGAGAGCAGATATAGCTGCAGTGAGGCCCACAAAGATCAAAGCTCCAAGGATGATCACCACAGCCCAACCATGTGAGAAAGGTATGTACGCCACCAGCCGGTGGTTGCATGAAGTACTTCCTGCTTCAGACCACTCCGTCTCCTTACAGCTGATGCAGTTGTGAGGATTCACTGTTGAACACAGCACATAGACAGTCAGTCAGCAAAACTTAGGCAACATAAAAACAGAGCAACTATGTAGCTTTGCATGTTCTAATGAAATGACTTTAAAGGTTAGGTTTTTGAGACAAAATATCATCATATTTTACTCCTGAGGATCTTCTGTGTTAATGTGTTAAACAGGTTCGTATGTGTAAAATAAATATTTTGTTCATGAGAAATGAGAAGTGGATGGATTAAAACAATACTGTCATATCCTAATTTATGCATTTTCAAATTATTTTTTACCTGTACTATTGATGTAAGTTCCTCTTTGACAAATAGTACAACGGAAACAGCATTTCTGGGTTCCTTCTTGATGTTTTGCAAATCCTTCAGAACACTCCTGGGAACAAAGTGACATTGGGACCTGTGCAAGTTGTGGATCAAGCAGGATAAAAAAAGTAGAATAAATATCCATTGCTATGATGGGACACATACAAGATATAAAATTTAAAAATGGATTTATGAAAATCAGGATTGAAGATTATATCTATGGCTTCCTCCACAATAGTTGGCACTCCTTGTAAAGATGTCTAAATAGCCTTAAAGGGACCTACTGTGTAAAATTCACATTTTGCACATTTTCATTTATAAGTTTAAAGTAGTTCGTTTGAGCAAATGACAGGCAACTCCATGAATGGTATGATCATGACCTTTTTTAGTTAAGAGCAGTGGTTAGGAAATGTATATTTTAGGCTAATTACGCATTCAGTCAATCCACTATTGTTTGCTATTGCAATGTTTCCTTTCATGAGTTTAAAGTGCTTCAATTCCTTGTAATCCCCTATCAAAAGCTGTTGATAGGGCAATAAGTTTGGTATGAGGTGTGGCTGATGCATTTTATCCATAGTAGCATCAGTGAATCTGTGATCGATCTCATGGTCACTTGAAGAAATCTGTGAATGTGCATTTAACCTGAATTACTCAAGCCTGGCTTGACAAAGTCGCACCTCCTGAGCCTGGTTTGGCCTTTGTGAAACAAATAAAGCCAGAATGCAGTGAAGCCTAGGTTTATCTGTTATCCTGGATTTCTTAATCCTGCTTTTGTGAAACAGCCCTTTGGAAAAGACAAGTTTTTAGTTATTGACTTACCATTGAGAAAGTATTTGGTGCATTCTTGTTGGTTGTGCAGAGGGCTGTTTCATAAAAGTAGGATTCCGAAATCCAGAATAAGAGTTAAAGCCAGGCTTGATATAGCACCATCAGTTCATTCTGACTTCATCACAAAACAGACAGATGAGTAAATGGAATCACGGATAAAACACATTGGTTTCTGATTGGCGAGACCACTGACTAAACAGATAAGGCACCAAGCTTAACCAAGCCTGGCTGTTAGCTTGATCTGGAGCAGGCTAGCTGCACAGGATAAATCACCATGGTAACATATGCACTGCTGCTTTTGTGAAACTGAGTCCAGGCTTATTTGAGCCAGGATATCCGGAAAATCCCGGCTTAATCCACTATCCTGGTTCTGTGAAACAGCCCTCAGGAGGCTCTACTTCTGCTTTTGGGTCTCATTCAGGGTCAAAGATGTACGATCGTAAAACTGCTCATCTGTTTGCAGCCATTTTCATGTGCAAGTATAAACGTTGAGTTGGAGGAAGTGGCCAGCAGCATCTTATTTAGATTTAAAGTGACAAGAGGCCCTAAAACTACTCATTTTAAAAGGAGCTTAAAATAGGCAGAACTGACCAGACTGAAATCTCATCATCTAAGAATGATTTTGTACAAAAAATGCAATAAACATGTTTTGTATAGCCCAAAGACCTATCATAACCTGTTCAAGGAAGCATAATAGATCACCTTCAATTTCATACTTTGTTGCAGTTGCCTAATCTCACATGGAAAAATTTAGAAAAATTTTGTCTTTAATTTGAGTAAATCTATTTTGTCAGGAAAAAACTCTCTCCTGAAAATTAATATTGTTTGTTTTAAAGCAAGTCACTGGTGTCACACTTTTTGGCACCCCCAGCAATTCCCATATAATAAACATACCAATTTAGACTTGTTTTAAGGTTAATTAGTGTCATCAATCTGGAATCCATTACTTTTTGGTTCAGTATTTTACAATTATGATGAGATATAAAGGCCTTTCTTGGTGATCCTCTAATTGGGAGAGACAACAGAATATGCCTTATAAATAAGGCAACAAACTTTTGACCTTCATAAACCAGGAAACAAACAAACAAAACTAAATACTTGACAACAACACAACAAAAATAGATACTTACCTAAAGCTCCCCAAATCTATCAGTCACACAACACAAAAAATGTTCATTTGAAAAAAATTGCATGCTACACTAAATAAATGTCCTCACAGTAAAGGTGGGATTTCTCTTTAATTTTCAGTGTGAGATTGTATCACTGTAAGTAAAGAGGAATTTATGTTGAGGCTTTTAACACGTCCTTACCTGCAGAGCACACAGAATGGAACTTCAAGGAATATAATTTACACCTGAAACGAGCTGATATATGGTGGTTTGCTCATTTCATAAGCATATGTTCCTTAGATTGTATTTTTTCAGGATTTCAGATTTGTATATGCTTCCATTCAGAAACAGAAAAAATAAATGCATAAAAATTACCTCCCCATTTCCATGCCACTTGATTTTGCTCTTGTTGATGAAGAACTGGAAAGATGGGGGGAACCTGTGAAAGCCAATCTCCTCTGCATCACCATTTTGGTTCCAGAAAACTATTGAATATGATCCATACTTGGGGTCACCATTTTTGTCAAACTGAACACTCTGGTTTAGAAGTGTAAAATTTGACCTCCTTAGCTCTGTTAAAATCTGTTGTCAGAAAAATGGAATCAGATTACTTTTAACCATACACAGAAGTATTTCAATGACCATTAGATGTGTGGACTAATTAGGATAACTTTAAATTAAGGATTATTTCCAAATCTACCCTCTGGGTGTATTAACTGAGCTAGTGTGTTAGTTCTGCCGTTTCCTTGATATACCTTCTCTAAATATTTAGAATTCATCTTATAATACAATTAATCCTCCCTGTCTTTACCTACCGTTTTTGCATAGTTTCTGTGGCTTTTAAGCATGGTGTTAAGCATGATTAAAAGATAAAGTATTTAGAGATGACAACTAGATTGTAATTGAAACTTTGACCAGCTGTCAGTAAATGAGAATGGTAGAAACAGGTATGGGACAAGGGGTGGGGTATGTGGGGTATATGAAGTAATTGCTGTGTTCAGATTTTATTTCATGTATATGTTCATAGTAATACAAAACTGCTTTAACCTTTCATAGGCTGACCATACTGGCAGAATAATACTCATTGCTCTTGGAACTTTAATTATGGCGCCAGGTCGAAAACACATTCACCTTGCACACATTAAAAAGTGAAGAATGATTAATAATGAGTACTGGGTATTAATTTTACAATTTTATGGTCATAAATTGACTGAAGTCAAGACTAGTACAAAGCAGATCAGCTGTTTGTGTGTTTTGCAGACCAGTTGGATTGGAAACTCTTCTCAAAGCAATATATTTCTACTGGGTTGTAGAAGTTATTTCACCCCTATTTCTCATGTCAAGCATAGGCAGACATTGTCTCCACTGCTGCCTTGCAAAGGCTCTATTCTTCTGATCCCTCTTCACAAGTGTTCCAGTACATGATGGCAGGGCCCCATACTCATGTGTTGTATCAAGTGCACAGACCAACAGAGAAACTGAAGGTCATTTATATAAACCAATGTCCCCAAGTGGGGGAAATGAGGTACAACAACTCAACCCAGACCTTGGCAATTTAAGGTCCATATCTTGTCCTCAACTGCCCTGCTTAAAAATTGTAAATCCAACATGCATAAAGAGATCATTCTGAGCACAAATAATCTGTTCTAAGAAGAGACGTGGATCTTGTGGATCCTTCCTTTCGAAGACTCATTGGCTGATTTTTATTCTCATTCAGTTTTAGAAAGGCCCGTTTGGAAAGTAATTATCTGGGCAAGATTTGGATCACAATCTGCACCTATGTGTTGATGCGAATTATTTGTTGACTTTAAGAGATATTTTTCTGGGAAATATTACTGTTTTTGTCATCAGAAAAAGGCATCCAGACACTGCTGTGTGTCTTTTTGAGTTATCAGGCACTTACTTCAAATAAAGTGTATCTCACAGTCTCCCCTAAACTGCTGTGTACTAGGCACTCATGAAGGCACAGTAAACAACTCGGACAATAACATGCGATATTTGCATATCAAATAAATACCACACACATACCCAGCTGCACTCCTCCCTTTTCTCTGTCTCATTTAATGGAGTAGGAGAGGAAGAGCTTGTGTTTGTGTGCATTTGTGTGAAACACAGCAAAAACACAAGAACTGTTCATAACTATGACTGCGTTCCTATTGTTTTTATCAAGGTAGGTGCCGGTCAACATCTTTAGTTTGTTTTTAATGTCCTGATGCCATTAGGCAGGTCCTCTCTGGTAAGCAAAGAAATTTCTCTTAGGAATTTCTGCTCATGCAAAAAAGAGGAAGATTGATAAAAAAGACATGGATTTAAGTATTTATTTTCAGAAATGAAAATTAAACTGGTCTGCTCAGTTTGTTGAATCCAGAGTCAAAGTTCTTCTCATGAGTTATAGCTTGAATTTAAGTATCAGACTAAACATATAGTGAGTGTGAAACCTTAGTTATCTTGAAAACCTTTCTGATGTCAGTGGGGTGGGTAACATTTGATTATTCAGTTACAATGCCTAATCCTTGCCAGAAGAATATACAAATTATATTTCTAGTTTATAAAACATGCAAATAAGTCAAATATTATCCATAACCCTAGCACATTTAGTTTAAAATTACTTCCATTCAATTAAAAAGTTGGCTTCTGATTAGAAACGAGACAGGCATCTTTCAAAACACCATAAACAATGTCAGTCATGTCACAAGAAATGTTAAAATTCACATTAAACTTAAATTTGCCAGGGATGTGAATAATTTTGAGCTAAACTAAATATTTGGAAAACTGGCATCAGCCAATGATTTGGTCTTTAACAGACAGTTGCTTATGTGGAAAAATATTTGCCTGACTCTCCATTAACACATTGTAAGTGCTCTGTAAAGTGCAGTGTAGATAAAGTAAATGAAACTGTGCAGCAGTTATAAATTCCCAGAGAATAGTTTCCTCATTGGGCTGCAACATCTTAAGGTTGGTATTGTTAGTATGTAATCCCCCTATTCATTTGGTTACCTTGTTACCTATTATTTGAACATAGGCTAAAGTGAAACTGTAGCCATACACATTTATAAGACCTTATATGTCTTATAAATGAACTCAATGAACCCAAGCAGATTCAATATAGCTTTTGGAAACATCTTCAAAAATACCTTGAAGTAGTAAATCAGCTTCTGGGGAAATTAGCAGTTTCACTATCTTTAGCAACTTTGCTAAACCTGAACTCATAAAATCTATTATTTATACTGTATAATCCTATTCATCCCAGATATAATGCAACAATCAAATTAATGTTTTCTTTGGCATAAAGACAAACAAACAAAATAACATGTCATTTAAATTAGATTTTCTATATTTTAAAATTGTAAATCAAATGAGTAATGTAATGGATTATAAACTTACCATGTGTGGGTGTACCTTTACATTGCTGTTACACTTGCCAGCTCCACATTGCAAGACATTATGTAAAGCATGGGCAATGGCATACACGGCAGCGTAAACAGAAAAAGAGAAAGATGGGTCTGCGTTGATGATATCTTCGGCTGTTACACTGCTGCAGTTGCAGAGCTGATTACAGAGATTCCCTTTATTTGTATCTTCCTGTTGTGACTGGGCTTTAAAAGAGTAAATGAAATCACTGAAACCTTGCATTGTCATTATTGGCTCTGCAATCCCAACTACAGTTCCGATTTTTCTGATTTCATTTCTTCTGGGAAGTTTCCTGTGTAAGGACCAAGCATCCGCCGCTATCCACACTTTGTTGGTGATGTCATGCTGTATGGCAGCCTCAATGAGTGCTTCAGCAGTCCATTCTGGTGCGAAAACAATTGTGACATTTATCCTCAGTGATTCTAAATGTAGAAAAATTTCTGTGTAATTTGTGGAAGAATGAAGGCCTTTTGTGTATGCCATACAGATCTCTGTTTTCTCAATGCCGTTGATAAACACGTCCCGACCATCTCTGCCATAATCATCATCAATGTGAAGGAATGAAACCCAGTGCCACTTGAATTCTTTCAAAATCATCATAATAACCTTCATAGTATCTTTGTTAGGATGTACTGTTCTTAAGAAAGATGGAAAATTGTGTTTCTCGGAGAAGACAGAACTAGAAGCCCCATAACTGACCTGTTAATGAGAAATGAACATTATTTTTTTTCTCAAACATTAGTTTCTAAAGAGATTCTTAAATAGTTAAAAAATACATCAAATGCATTAAGTAATGTTAAGACAACTCATAACAGTGGAAATATTTACCAGAGGAATGAGATCTGTCATGAATAGTGGAGCAAAACTCAGCGTTGCTGTGCTTGTATAAGTGCCAACCACTGCAATCATTTTTGACATGTTTCTCTGGGATTCATTCCAAGGTTTGATAACACCATTAACAGAGGTGAGTTTAAAAATACCAGGAAAATTTTTTCTGTCTGAGCAATGGTCATATATTTGATAGCCAAGAGTTACACTTGGCAACAGATTAGTAGAGTTATTGATTTCTTCTACAGAGAATCTCATCATCTGAAATCGCCGATAACTTGATAGAATGAAAGGTTGACTGTGGACAGAAAAAAGGACAAGGATACAATGTATTGTTCAAATTTAGGTCCCTATAGTGGTTGTACCCTGTATGTAAGCGCTAAAAATTTCACGGCACCTGAAACGATTGCTTGGTCAAGCATTTGTTCACACCCCATTTGGTGGAAATTAAACCCTGTCAGTAAATCCAAATAGTTTCCTGCTACTTCAGTAAAGTTAAAACTAGTAACTTGAGCAAATTATACACATTAATTTACTATTAAATAATTTATTTAATCTTCAAAGATTATCAATCTAGGTAAAATAACTCACCTTGAGCAGGTTATTGTCTCTGGTTTGTCCTGAGAAAAGCTGTCATTGACTTGATGAATGTCAAAAAGTCCACCAATAAAAAAATCTCCATCCAAAACAAACTCTGAGGCTGCAACAGGCTCAGTCAGGGCATGCAGTAGATATCCCAGAAGACACACATTCGTAAAAATCCTATTCATTGTTGGGGATTTTGTTTGCCACTCTATTGTGAACTCCTTCCCACATTGCCTCATCCCTTGCACTGAAGGTTTTACTTGGCTCATGAAGAGTTGGGCTCTCATAATAATTTACATAAACTGAAGATGAGCAAAGATAACAAATACATAACTGTCTCATTTTGATAATTTACAAATAAGCATGCAAATTATTTGCTGTTGTACAGGTCTGAAGCCACTGACATGAATCTGTCTTTTGAGCAGAGCCTTACCAGTTTTTATCTAAGCAAATAAAGAGTTTTACAGGAAAAAGAGATTTTGTTCTCACGCTCATACACTGCCTAGCCCAAAAAACAAGTCGCCACCTGAATTTAACTGAGCAAATAGTTATGAGCTTCCTATTGGATAGTTATTGCATTGACAACTGTCCTCCAGCTTTAGGTTGGAGGACAAGTTATTTAACCCCAACTGATGCAATGAGTAGCTTCTCATTTCTTAAACAACCACATGGGAAGACATCCTGTGGTCGTAGAAAAGATGTCAGTCTGCTTAAGAAGGGTCAATTCATTGGCATGCATCAAGCAGAGAAAACATCTAAGGAGATTACAGAAACTACTAAAACTGGGTTGAAAATTGTCCAACGCATTATTAAAAACTGGAAGGATATTGGGGAACCATTGTCTTGATGGAAGAAATGTGATTGTAAAAAAAAAAAAACCCTGAATGATGTTTGGTGACATCAAATCAAAGAAAAACAACAGTAGAACTCAGGACTATGTTTAATAGTAAAGTAAGAGCATTTCCATGCACACAATGTGAAGGGAACTCAAAGGACTGGGAATGATTAGCTGTGTAGCCATAAGAAAAACACTAATCAGGCTACAGTTTGTAAGGGAGTATAAAGATTGGACTCTAGAGTGATGTAAGAAGGTCATGTAATCTGATGAGTCCACATTTACCCTCTTCCAGAATGATGGGCGCATCAGGGTAAGCAGAGAAGCAGATGAGTTGATGCACCCATCATGCCGAGTGCCTACTGTAGCAGCCTGTGGGGGCAGCACTATGATCTGGGGTTATTGCAGTTGGTCAGGTCCCCAGGTTCAGCAACATAATGAGGTTAACAAACGACCTGAATATTCTGAATGACCAAGTTATTCCATCAACTTTGGGAGAGGGGGTTGGGTTAGGGTGGAGGGTGGAGACTTTGGTAGTCTCCACCCTGGTGATCCTTTGGTAGGGGGTGGTTTATTCACAACCTCCTGTCTAGTCACCAAACAAAGGACTTTTTTTTCTGGAAGTATGGAAGTATCTACCATGGATTAAGCTATGCATTTACTGTATATAATTGTTATTGATTATTTTTAGTATGTACCTGTGTGCCTCCATTTGCCTATCAGTTTGTTGCTGATATATCAAAATTTTGCCTCTCCCAGACAAATAAAGGAGTATTTAGATTCTATTACATTCTATTCTATTATATATATATATATATATATATATATATATATATATATATATATATATATATATATATATATATATATAATATTATTTTTACAGTTTATCATGGTCCATGCAAAACATTTTTTACAGTGAACACAATGATCTGGTGATTTGAACAAAGCGGCTCTGTTCAGTTTCTGTTACTGGCCATTTTGCATCATACTATGTCCTTTGGTGATCAACTACAGTCAGCAGGGCAGGTTGCTGCTGGTGCTGATTAGTTTCTGTTCAGCTTCAGTCTAGGTCAGTGGTCTCAAAGTGCATTCCTCGAGGGCCAGAGTCCTGCAACTGTTAAATGTTTCTCTGCTTCAGCACACCTGGCTCCAATATGAACTAATTAGAAGAGCTCTGTAGCACTTGACTGCATGCTAATGAGGCAGTTTCACCATATAATTCAAGTGTGTAGGACAAGGGACACATCTAAAAGTTGCAGGACTCTGGCCCTCGAGGAATGCACTTTGAGACCACTGGTCTAGGTACTCATTTTAGTTAATGTTCACAAATTTTAATATTAGCCACATTAGCTAGTAATTCCTTTACTACTGGACAGAAGAAGAATGGAGGACTATGGTTGGGAAAGGGTCATTTCATTGTTTTACCACTGAGTACTCGATGGATGTATATGCTGTTGGACATTTTTCTACATTAATTTGTACCCACAGGCTGAGTGACTGTGTCTGCAGCATTGCTGTGTGAAGTCGTGTGCCCACTTGGCAAGATGAAAAAAGCCAAGTTTGTATTGGTTTTGATGCAAAGATCTTTTATTGTTTTTAGTACCAATTATAACAAAATATGTATATTTTTGACAAGCCTACTCTCCAGCTACCTCAAACTTGTGTCCACTATAATTTGCTTACTCCTTTTAAAAGTTCATTGGGATGTATTGGTGTGATTACTAATAAACTAATTTCAATAACTGACTAGTTCTAATATAATTATAAAGTTTAGTTTTAGTATCAATCTTGTTATTCAGTGATTAGGAAAGAGAAATTTTCCTTTGTTAGAGAGATTCTTAAACAATTTTACACTAACAAGTAAATAAGAAATGAACCCTTGGCATAAATTCAAACTGGAAGACTCCCTTCAGCCTCACCTGCAACGACCAATCGCTGTGTCATCTGCTTCTGCCGCAGCCTATCAGTGTTGGGCTTTGCCTCCTCTCAGCCAATCATCATGCAAGATCCTGTTTATAAGGCCCTTCGTCCATGACTCCATCTGCTCTCCAGCCAAGCTTAAACCCACCTCCGCTGCTTTTCCACTGTCGTTCTCTCGGCTTCTCCAGCCTCCTTTCATGCATTCGGCCTCCACTCCATCATCACTGTCCGTGCCCCAAAGACATCTCTAATCCTCATCCTAAACTGTTCATCCAAACCTAAGGCAGCTATCTGTGCCACGTCTTCTGCCAGGGTCCCAGCGCCAAAGAACCTTCATTTTTCTCATGTCCAGTAAAACATTCTTATTGCTGCTTTTTTCCATGTGAGTCTCTCCAGGTTGAATTAAAAATACATACATAACCGTAATGAAGTAGCGTTATCAATTGCTATCTTTAATGTTCAGCTGAATATGAGACTCATTTCCTACATTCACATGAAAGACATGAAGTCATTTAGTCACATCATTGGACTGAATTTTAGTAGAAACCCTTCTAAAACCTGACAACCAACCAAGGCAAAGAAAAAAAAAAAAACATTACAAAACATTTTATTGCATGAAATGTTTTTTATTGTAATGGCAATGTAGTATATATATATATATATATATATATATATATATATATATATATATATATATATATATATATATATATATATATATATATATATATAAATTCCCTTCTCACCCTCCACGGGTGGTCTTTCTCAACCTCTGAGCTCGGGTCCTCTACCAGAGGCCTGGGAGCTTGAGGGTTCTGCGTAGTATCTTGGCTGTGCCAAGAACTGCGCATATATATATATATATATATATATATATATATATATATATATATATATATATATATATATATATATATATATATGACTACCAGACAACTCAATAAATATTCCCAGGAAGCAATGGAACATGCACCTCTGTTGCCTGAGGCCATACAAGGCTATTTCCCTTCTTTATCACTCCAAGTTAAAATACATAAAATAAGAAACAGTCTGTGAACATATCTTATATTTGCTGTAACAGAGGGATCTCTGAAGTTTTTAAAATACATTTTATATATAACACAAAGTTATCCATTAAGCTTAATTAAAAAGAAAGAGTTACTATTGTGGGAAGATTAAACATGTTATTAAATGATTTCTCTGATCATTACGGTATGCAAAATCTCTGCATACTGTATTCTGACCAGTTCTGATGTAGCACATTGTGTACACAATGAAAAACTCAAGTGCTTTAAATCAATCTATAAGAATTGAGAGGAAGTAAGATAAAAATCCTTTAAAAACACAATACAGAAAAAACATCATAAAATAAGACCTAAAAATAATTTTAAAGATAATTATAAATTGATTTAAGAAGAGCAGAGATACGGTTTTTTGAAATGCTGAGTAATAGTACTTGTAACTGTTTAGATAACAACAGGATTGAGACTGGGAAAGGCCAAAACTAAAAAAAAAAAGTTTTATAGTCATTGTAGAATAAATGAATAAATGATCCCTTTAATTTGACGGGTTTACTTTATTTTGTTTGTAGAGTTTTGAGGGTCAGTTTTGTTGTTTGTTTGTTTTTTAATTTTTACAAACTTTTCAATTTTGAATTAATCTTTTTTTAAAAATTATGGCATGCTGTATCGTTTTGTTCACTTGGTAAGATTTAATTCATTTTACATTCTGGTTGGGGGCAGCTATATTGCCTAGGTAAAGAGAGTACAAAACCCCATTTTAGTTTCATTCCATGCTTTCCATTCTTTTACAATTCAGTTTAAAGTTCTTTTATTTGTTTTTAAAACTCTACAGGGTCTTGCCACTTCCTACCTTTTTGAGCGGTTACATTATTATACAGCTTCCTGTATAATAATCCTATACAGCCTTCTTCAAGTCAGCAGATCAACTGCTCCTCAAGTGTACCTAAGACAAAACATAAACTGTGGCAGAAAATTAGCATGTGGGTTGACTTTCCATTGCACATCAGACAGGCTCTGCAGCCGTCTGTTTTTATATTCATGTCAAAAACCTCATTTGTTTGCCTTGGTTTTTGATACCACGTTTATTTTACATTGTGATGGTTTTATTTTAGTTTTTATTGCATGGCTGCGTATTTTTGCATCTTAGTAATTTTATTTACATGTATTCTATGCTTTATGTATGTGTAACGCCTTTTGTAATTTTAATGTTTTATATGTATTCTTTACAGCACTTTGGTCCAATGAGGTAATTTAAAGTGCTTTATAAATAAAACTGCATTGGATTGAATTGGATTGTATATTATGCATTTGTTAAAACCAGCTGAGAGAGTTGTGTTTTGTTTGTAAGGGTTAATTTTATGATAATTCAGTTGCTAACTTTCAGACAAATTCAGCATTTCATCCAAGTGTTTTGTTGGCTGGTATAACAATAGATAAATGTAGGAATTTCAAAAGTCATAATAGGCAACGCAAACCAGAAAGAAAGTTTTCAGAAGGTCCAACGACAGACAAGAAGCTACTGGTTAACTATCTTTGTGTAACGCTGAAGAAGACTTTGGAAGTACTGCTGAGTATTTTTTTGAGGTTGAAAAATAATGATGTAACATTTTGGCAGGAAATACCAGGAAAGAAAAGAGTAGAGACTGGAAAGGACTGCCATTCCATTAATAGCCTGGATGTACTTTCCACGGTAAAGCAGATAGACAGTGGCATATATGATCCAGATGATTATCAGCAGCAGGAGGCTGAAAGTTATTGCTGTAGCCTCATTGTAATTTTTTGGCAAGTCTTTTCCAATGTAGGAGAAACCAAAAGCAAGAATGATCAATGACGAAATTAAAATCAGAGAACCGAGTAACTCATTGAAATCGTAGCCACAGTGATGGATGATAATGCCTGGATGCACCTGTGTGTTATTTTTAGGATTTGGGGGCCAAATAGAAAAGCCAGTGATAAGTAAGACTGCCTGAGAGAGAAAGGCGACACTGATGAACAACCATTGTCCATTATATTTCAGCCACCAACTAAGGATGTTTGGGAACTTGGCAGCTATTTTGAAAATGCAAACAATCTGAAAAGCACGCACAACAAAACAAGCCAAGCAAACTGTGAAGAAAAATAAAAACGGTAAATACCTCAAGACACAAAAACCTGTTGTGGGCTTACCAAAGTTAAAGAACACACTAAGAGTAGACAGAGCGAGGCAGCCTAAAATCAGGAAGCACATCGGTCCTCCAGCAGATTTGACAACAGGAGTGTTGTAATTAATGAAGAAGAGACCAGATATAGCTGCACTGAGGCCCATGAAGATCAAAGCTCCAAGCATGATCACCACAGCTCCACCATGTGAGAAAGACATATAGTCCTCCAGTTTCTGATTGCATGAAGTACTTCCTGCTTCAGACCACTCTGTGTCGCTGCATTTGTAGCAGGTGTAAGGATCTGCTGTTGTATACAATACAGGTCATGGATAGTCAACAAGTAAAGGTTAAATTAAAAGAGACATCAAACTACAGTCTTACTTTGTTTGTTCAAAAAGTATGAATACATGAAAAAAATACATCTGGTCTAAATCTTCAAAATACCAAAGGTAAAAGTTGAACATTATAATAAAATCAAAATGTCTTTAGCCTAAAAAACTTTTCCTATTCAATAAGATACAGTCATGATGGTCCCAAGATTATATGAAGCAAGTAGAATTTGATTTAGGAGCCCAGTTGAAATCAATTATATATCAAGATTTATTTAGAAACGGCTCATTGCATGAAATATGATCCTAGCACACATATAATCTGTGCAAATTTTTCAATCAATGTGAATAAACAATGACTATCTTAACATAATCAAAATATCAACATTTCTGTTTTGTAACAATATATACATTTCCCAATTCTGTTAAATCTTTTAGTAAATCTAAGAATTGATGTAGAATTTCCCTTGTTTTATGTTACTACCTCAAAAAAGTCAAAGTGAATTTAAAAGTCAGCTCATGCTTGACCCACTTTACTACAAAGGGGAATTTTGAGATCTATACTCTTTATGGAGGCCCAAGCAGTGATTTACTTAACTTATGCCTTGAACTTATTGCTTGCAGAATTAGTTACTTCCTAAGTTCAAAGCTTTTCTGTATTACCAAGGAGGTCTACAGCTTTCCTTTTTTTCCCGTTAGTCTGTGTTGCTTTGCACTTAATTATAAACTAAAAAGGGAATGTACAAACACACACAGTATTAAAGCAAACACCAAAACATACCATGCCTGATGTGGTGAATGCTTTTTTTTCCACCCCTGTAGAAAATATCTAAACCAAGTGTTCTTATTTAAAGCCTGTACTCAATTTGGAAAACAAGAAAAGACATTTGAGAAACTACAGAAATGTTTCATTCTTCATAACTAATGGATTAATAGACGAGATCCTGTTTTGCAGTTCAGGATTATTTACCTGTACTGTTGATATAGGTTCCACTTTCACATTTTTCACACTTGAAGCAGCAGTTGTGGAGTCCTTCTTTTTGTTTTGCAAATCCAGCCTCACATTCTTCAGAACAAATTGACTGCAACACCTGTTCAAGTCATACATCAGGCACAAAAGTAAAAAGTAAGTTCATACAATGACGAGATGGGTTTGACGACCATAAAACAATCACGTTAACAGCTGTTAAGCTGTTAACATCTGTTTAGGCGTTAACATCTAAATTAAAAATGTTGTCAGGCTTTAGCAGAGAGAATTTTTAAGATATGTAAATATCCTCATAAATCCCAGCTGCAACCATAGCTGTTATTATCAAAGTACCCCTTTCACATCTAGAAACTGACATTATTTTTCCTTCTGAACATTTGCACTGAAAAAGGAAATAAAACAAGTATAATCCATATATTTTGTTTCACAGAAATTTTTTTTTAAAAAGCTACTTACTGAACCATTTCCATGCCACTGGATTTTGGTCCTGTTGATGACGAACTGTGAAGACTGGTGATAAGTGTAAAAGCCGACCTCTTCTGTTTCACCCTGCTTGTTCCAGAAAACTATTGCATATGATCCAAAGTAGGGGTCACCATTCTCATCAAACTGAACCGTCTGGTTTAGAAGTGTAAAGTTTGACTTCCACAGCTCATTTAATATCTGTTGTTTGAAACAAAGCTTGGATTATTTATAGGTTTCTGTATCAAAATTGGGGATAAATTCTAAATAGAAAGTGTTTATAAAGATGTTGAAACATCTATTTGTTCATTGAATGTGAACACATTTTTATTTATTGAATGATGTTTATTGTTTTATATTGCATATTTTTTGACATGTGGTTGCAATAGAAAAGTATATAGGTGCATTTCAATATATTAGAATATTATAGAAAAGTTATTTATTTATTTATTAACTCAATTTACCAAGCTGAAAACATTATGTAGATTAACTGCACAGAGAATGACATTTTCAAGCCTTTCTTCCTGTTAATTATGAGGATTTTCTGCTGAACGTTAATGAAAACACAACAGTTAAGATTAGAATATAACATCAGACCAATAAAAAAAAAAAGTAATAGAGAAATGTGGGTCTATAGGAAGGTGTGTTTAATATCTGCCTAAATTTTAAAGTTTTCTAAATGTACTGTTAATATGTCAAAAGAGCCTCATCAGAATGCATATTCCAGTTTACTGATATGTACCTGTAATGATGCTTATTTATTCATCTATTTCCTATATGCATCAATTTATTTTTTGGGGGTGAGGTGTTTGTGCCCTGCAGAGCCTTGAAAAGTATTTGCTCCCTTAAAGATTTCTTTGTTGCTTTTTGTCACCCATACATGTTTCAGATTATCAATCAAATTTTAATATCAGTAAATATATTATGTGGATTTCAAATGATGATTTTTATTTATCAAGAGTAAAAAAAACTATGCAAACCATCCTGGCCCAAATATAAACCCAATAATTGCTTGTCCCACCCTTGGCAATTCCTGCCATATATCATTTGTGCAAACAGACCGTGAGTCGTTTACATCACTTTTGGAATAATTCTCTTCTTTGAAGAATAGTTTAAATTCAATCATCAGAGGGTCTCCAATTATGAATGGCCTGTTTCAGGTCATGCCATAACATATTAACTGTATTCAAGTCAAGACTTTGACTAGATCACTCTAAAATCTTCACAGCCTGCTGCATAATCTAAGTGACCTTGAGTTTAAGGTCACAGTGATGGCCAGACATATTATTTCATGTGATTTGCTGGTAGAGAGCAGAACTGATGGTTCAGCATTGTACATTGTCCAGGTCCAGAAGCAGCAAAGCAGCCACAAACCATCATACTACCAGCATTGATAGTGAGTATTTTTTTTTTTCTGAATTTCTGTGTTTGTTTTACAGCAGGTATAATGGCATACACACCCTCCAAAATGTTCCTTGTTTGTCTCGTCAGCCCCAAAAAATAATTTCCCCAAAAGTCAAAATGGTATTTGGCAAATGGGAGATCTGTGTTCTTTTTGGTCAGCAGTGGTTTTCGTCTTCTTTGGCTGTCATTTTTGCAGAGTCGCTTTCTATTTGTTAAATAATGAAAACTAACCTTTACTGAGGTAAGTTAGGTCTGCAGTGCTTCAGATGTTGTTCTGGGTTCTTTTGTGACCTGCTGGATGAGTTGTTGATGACCCCCTAGAAGGTTTATCACTGCGTCAGGTTTTGGATAATGGCTCTTACTGTGGTTCATTTGAGTCCCAAAGCCTTAAGATATGGCTTTGTAAACCTTTCCATATTGACAGATCTTAATGACTTTGTTTCTCCTCTCTTCTTTTGGAGATCTTTTAGACTTCATGTTATCAGCCAACTTCTATGTAAGTAATTTGTTCCTTGTTATTTGTTGTTATTTGTCATTTGTTATTCTACAAGTCAGGCAGTAACTGGACCTGGGTATGGTTCATAAAACTGAATCAAAAAAGCATGTATGATTTACCAAAGGGGCAGTTATATCATTACACAAAGCAAGGTTGTTTTAGTGTTATTTTTATTTTTAAAAAATGAAATAAAATTTTCAATCTGAAACATTTAAATTCAACAAAAAGCAAAATCCTCATTTATTATTATCATTATTTTTGGACAGATAGATTTTTAAATGAACTTTTCTGGGTATTTTAATTGTATTTCATATTTTAATTAACTTTTCAGTGTTTAAAAAAAACTTGTAGAAATGGAAATAATTTACATGTATAAAACTGAGAAAAAAAATACCCTATATAGAAGATGTAATTATTTTATACTTACCATGTGGGGGACTGCTGTAATACTTCTATCACACCTGCCAGTTTCACATTGTAGGGCAGTGTGTAAGGCATGGGCAACAGCATACACAGCAGAGTAAACAGGGAAATTGAAAGATGGATCTGCATTAATGATATCTTCAGCAGTGTGATCACTGCAGTTGCAAGTCTGGCTGCAGAACTTTTCTTGCGTTTCATCTTGCTGTTGAAACTCGGCTATGGAAGAACTGATGAAGTCATTGAAACCTGGAATTGTCATTTTTGGCTCCGCTATCCCAAGCACAGTTCCAATGTTTTCAATTCCAGTTTTTTTGGGAAGCTCTTTGTGCAAGGACCAAGCATCTCCTGCTATCCACACTTTGTTGGTTATGTTGTATTTTATGGCAGCCTCAATGAGCGCTTCAGCAGTCCATTCTGGTGCAAAAACAATTATGACATTTACCCTTAGTGACTTTATTTGTTGGAAAACCTGAGAATATTTTGTCTCTTGATCAAGGCCTTTTGTGTAGGCCAGACAGATCTCAGTGTCCTCAATTGTCCTAATGAACGAATCCCGGCCATCTCTGCCATAATCATCATCAATGTGAAGGAATGAAACCCAGTGCCAGTTGAACTCTCGCAATATCCTTAGAACCACCTCTATTACATCTTTATTAGGATGGACCGTTCGTAGGAAAGACGGAAAATTTTTTTTTCTTGAAAAGACAGAACTGGCAGCGCCATAACTGACCTGTTAAAGAGAAATTTCAGAACCTTCAAATAACATTTTATCAAGCCTTTTTCTATTCTTCAATCAATATATAAAATATTTGTCAGTATTTAAAAAGTATTAAAACAGCTGGCATGTTTACCATTGGAAAGAAATCCATCATGAAGAGTGGGGCAATACTCAGCGTCCCTGTGCTTGTATAAGAGCCAACCACTGTAATCATCTTGGACGTAACCCTCTGTGAGTTGTTCCAAGGCTGGATGAAACGCTTGTCAGAGATGAGGCTGAAAACACCAGGAAAGTTCTGTCTGTCTGAGCAGAGGTCTAATATTTTATAGCCGAGCGTTACATTTGGCAGCAGTTTAGTAGAGTTATTGATCTCCTCTATTGAAAATCTCATCAGCTGAAACCTTCGGTAACTTGACAGGATAAAAGGTTGACTGTGAACAGAAAAAGAGTGAAGAGTCTGTGTGAGAGCAACATTTATGTTTTGGACCTTTTTTGATTGATAGATATTTTGAAATTTTTCCTCCTTCGGTTGGTGTAGAGCAAATTCTTGATCGGACTGGAAAAATCAAGGAACTCAAATCTCACCAGAAAGTCAAACTAATTAGAGTCGTTGCTGTTTCAAACTGGATATCTCCCCTGTCAAAGCAACTAGATTCTTGAAAAGATCATAGTGGCTGATGCAACACTGTTTCATAAAGTAGTGAAATAATAATAATAATAATAATAATAATAATAATAATAATAATAATAATAATAATAATAATAATGATGATGATGATAAATTCTCAAAGCAATTCACACCACATTAGTGACTTTCTCACTTTTTCCTCTAGTGACTCTTACAAGGTACATGTAAGTTTAATTTTACAAAGCCTTTAGATTTGAACAAAACTCAAATCTGACCTCTTCTTTTGTCATTAGTATAAATTATGGCTCTCAGACTCTTTTACTGAGAGCTCCCAATTAAAATCCTGCACCCCACCACTGTAATGCTTGCCCGCACAGTTTTGCGCGCGCACACATACACACACACACTTACCCACTTGCGCATTCATGCTAACCCTAACCCACTAACAGCAAAATAAAAACTTGGCAAGTAAATAATTATTTTTAATGCTAATATAAAACGTTAATGTTCTGAAACTAACAGCCCCCCTTCCCTTTCATCCTCTTGTGCAGGGTTCAGATTTCAGGATTTGGCTACTTACACAGACATGGTTTTATGTTGAGAGTTAGCTGAATTGTCCAATGTGCCTTGATTTGTCAGCATCAGTCTAGAAACTTTTTCACTCTCTGAATCAAACCTGAAAACTCATAAGTTCATTACAGCAGTTGCTTTTCTGTCTTCAGTACCAACTCAGTGTCAACTCAGTAAAACTAGACTCAATTTGCTCCCATAGCATGCTGCAAACCTGTGTTAAAATAAGCTCACATTACACATTGTATAACTTTTTACTCCACACTGTTTAATTAAGAGTGGTCCATCTGACTGTTGATCTCACTGAAAACTGAATCTGTGCAACGACTTAAGATACATAATCCAATACATTAATACAAAATACTTCCATTTTTTTATTTTATACCTCTAAACACACTCATAATACGCAGATATATGTATCATGTTGCAACTAAAGTTAACTTCTTGTAATTATCCTTTTTAATTCACCATATTAATGTGTTATTACTTTTAATATGCTCAAAACTTTGACTCTTTGGCATTAAAGCCCAGTGACCAAAAAGTTGGGAACCACAGGAGTAAGTAATTGTCTCGAGCAAAAGTAAGAAAGGTTTAAGAAATAATGGTTCCATCAACTGCTATGAAATGTTGGACACTGGAATTAATATGGCTGTTTTAGAACGGAAATGTTCCCTCTATGAGTAACCCTTTGCTTGATCCTGCTTTGATGACCTATCTGTTCCTCTGAAATGAAGCTGTTAGCTATCCAGTACAAGTAAGGTACTGACTGCTGATGACAGCGTTGCAGAACCCCTCTGTAAAATATGCCTTCAAAGATTTTGTCAAACATCATATGATGCAACAAAATCCTGGCATACTCGATCATTAACATAAAAGGGTGTTACAATGTTACTAAATATTTCAGTTATGTTTGTTAAGTTTATTCTTCAAAATAAAAAAAAAAATTAAAAAAAAGGCATCAACAAAGAGTAAAAGTCTCACCTTGAGCAGGTAAAGGTTTCTGGTTTGTCACGATGAACCCTTTCCTTGACATGATGGATATCAAAAAGTCCACCTATTAGATAATCCCCATCCAGCTCAAATTCTGAGGCTGCGACAGCCTCATTCAGGGTTTGCAGAAGACACCCCAGTAGATACAGACGAGCAAGAATCCGTGTCATTTCCATGTCTGTTTTATATCACTCGCGTGTAAACTTTTTTGTAGCTTGTCTCCTTCATTTCCATAGTAGGTGTTATTCATGGGTTACCCTGTATATTTTTCATAACACTGGGATGAGCAAACTATCATACATATCTAACTGTAGGAATAGTTGGATTAACAAATCAGCATGCAAAAGCTATCTTATCTGCTTGTTGTTACATCCTAGTTTCTGAAACTGCTTCATGTGTGAGGGCATGTTTGATGTCACTATCATGAAAACAAATTTGCAAACCGAGCCGGTTCAGTTTTCAATACACAAATAATGTGTATAAAAATAAATAACGTGTCTCTCTTGAATTTTTACATGAACCTGTGAAACAAAATAACAGCTTTTTCAGACAGGATGTTTATTCCCAAGGAGTTTTTATTTCAGTAATTCAAATGAAGCAGTAAAACCTTAGAGCACTCATGTTTACATACAGAGTGATACATTTCAAGCAATTAATTCGATTCATTTTGATTATTTTTTTTTTTCATTACAGCTAATAAAAACAAAAATTCAGTTTAGGAATTAGAAAATTACAATATTAGATAAGACCAAAAGAAAAGGTTGTTTAATACACGTCAGCCGACTCAAGACTACGTCCATGAACTGTACAGTAAATGCACTCTTTGTTTGAGCTCCATTTGCATGAGTTACTGCATTTGTGCAGCACCGCTTGGAGGCAATGAGCCTCTGCTATGGTGTTAGGGCTGTTTTAACAGCAGCCTTCGGCTCGTCTGGGTTTAATGTCTTTCATCTTGAACTTGACAATAAACCATAGAACCTATAGGGAGTTTAGGTCAGACGAGTGGCCAGTCAACCACAGTTATACCATGGTTGTTAAAGCAGGCATTGGCACTTCTGCCATTCTAGGCAGGTGTCAAGTCCCGCTGAAAAAACAAAATCAGCATCTCCATAAAAGCTTGTCAGCACCGGGAAGCTTTGAGTCCTCCAAAGTGCTCAGCAGGTGACAGGGCCTCCAAAATCATCACTGACTGAGGTCCAGTTTGATCCTTCCACAAACAACTTGGATTCTATCCCTCAGCACGCTTTCACCTAGTCTTTCCAAATTAAAAGCGAAACTTACTTTCATATAAAAAAAAACAAAACAAAAAACAAAACAGACGTATGGACCATGAAGCAACAGTCCAGTTCTTCATGTGTTGTTTCTAGTTCTTAAGTAGCTTAACAGAAGTAGTTGTAGCCTATGTCTTGGATACATCTGTGTGTGGTGGCTCTACAAGCACCACCTTAAGTCGCAATCCACAACTTGTCTTCCTCCAAACTCTTAAATAGGCTTTGCTTCACAAGCCTCTGAAGGACATGATTATCACTGTTGCTTGTGCACCTTTTTCTATTACACTTTTTGCTTCCATTTACCTTTCCACTAATATGTTCAGATATAGCAGTCCGAACTTTTTTTTCAAGCTACAAACTTTTGTGGCTTCTCCTCGTCATGGAAGTTGTCAATCACTGACTACTTGACATCTGCCAAATCAACAGTCTCCCAATTATTGTGTAAACCACAACATCTTTGTATTAAAGGAAAAAACAAAACAAAACAACAACAACAACAACAACAATGGGTCTTATATAATAATCTAATTTTCTGAGAAACAATTTCAGGCTTAACAAAAATAAATGCTCGAAAAAAGGTGTGTGTATTGTCTATATAATATATACACTTTTTTTTAACTTATTTGAATTAAAAAAAACTTTTTTCAAATTATATCCCAACTTAACATGTACATTTTAAAGAATTTCAGTAGACTTTACAAGTTATTCTCAGTATATTGGACTTGACTTTTTCCCTGACAGTCAAATCTTTTCACCCAAAACCATCCAAAATATGAAGCCGAGACACTTTTGTACTGTTCCGAAGGGACACAGCCTCTTTAATAGCATTTGGAGTGGAAAAAAAAAAAAAAAATTACACTTCCATTTTTAAAATCAAGTTGTTTTTTCTAACTGTAGCACAAGAAAATAACATGCAATCCATGAAAAACATTAAATTCAGCTCAGGAACCCAATTAACCAGTTTTTGTTTCATCAGTTTCAGTTGAAACAGATTTCAAGGGGATATAACAAGGTGGATGAATGAAAAAGATTTCAAAACAAATTATATTTTAAAATATATATACTGTATATACACAAATCCAGACAACCCTTTGAAACACAAACTTTTTACAGGAGAATGTTTTGATCCCTTACTACAGTGTAGATCAAAGTTTAGTACTGACAAATTCCCAGCACTTTGTTAGGAAGGAAAAAAAAAAAAAAAAAAATCAAAAGGTTCATAGAAAAATGTATGATCGCCACCAACTTCATCCATTTGTTTTAACAAAAGGTGTCAATCAGTTGTCCTATGTTTCCTCTGCAAAAGAAAGAGAACAACAGTTTGCTTGGAATGACTGTTTGTATCTTTTTTTCTCTTTTAAGGTAAATGCAGATCATAAAGGACAACAACAGCTAGTCTACGAAAACTAAGTCAACCCCGAACTTTGGAGCACATGGGAAAATGCTCCAAAGAAAAATGGCCTTTTGGAAATTGTCTACTTCAATTTTAACTCAGACTGGTGATGTGCTACGGAAACTAATACTGGCTGTGCACTTTGGAGGCAAAACATATTTTCAATATTATTATACAGAATAACTCTGAGACTATGCAAATTTCTGAAACTTCCCATTTGAGGCTTAATGTTGAAAACATAGAAACACAAAACGAGCAGATTTACGGTATCCAACAGAGAGACTATAGGAGATTAAAGATTAGTAACACCATCCTTGAGATATGCATTCATAGGTGTTGAGTGGGCGGCCTGTAGATGAGTCAAATAATATTGTAACTAAATACTTAGCCTATGCAACAGTCAAATTACACAAAAAAGAAAAAAAAACAAAACAAAAAAAAAAACCATGTACCAACTTAAAGCCAAATAGACCCCCCCAAAAATCACGCTGAATTAACTTGAATTGACAAATTCACACATTTATATTTTCCTGCCCATCATGAATGCATATTCAGATGAAATGTCACTAAAAACTCCAGCCAACTTTATTTAGCATTTGTCCAACACACTTTTGAGAGAGCAGCAAAGACTAAGATCCCAAACATTTGATTTATCGCTAAGATGTTTTCAATCTAATCACAGTCTTTTGCAAACACACTTAACCACTTAATAATATACAATTTAATGTGTTACAAATAGGTAGGAACAACATATTAATTAAAAGTTGGCAGACCGAGATGGTGAGATAATGCAACCACCATCACTGAAAGAACCAACAATAAGGGAATTGACTGTAATGTAATTTTAGTTTAGCTCCTACTTGATGAGGATTCACTTATCTGACCGGGTAAAAAGGTAAAAGGGAGAACTAAGTTTTAACGACTGCTGAAAAAAAACCCCCAAAACAATTTTTAAATAAAAAAAAAAAAAAAAAAGAAATAATGGGCAAGTGACTATTTTGATTCATCCTGCTCATATCTTTATCCAACACTGTCAATTATGGATCAAAACTTAGATTTTTTTTTTATATTTTTTTTATATTATGTTTCAATGTTACTGTCCAGCTTAGAAAAAAAAGAAAAATAATCTCTAATCTTCATCACTCCTTCTAGCTGTGATGAATGTGTTTCAAATGAGACTGAGGCGAAGGGTAAGTTGGAGTTCTTAACTAGCAAAAGTTTTCCCTGTGTCTTCCTTGCCTTTATATGTCCTCTTTCCATGTGTGAAGGGTAGGTATCTGTACTTGATCATATGCTACAGAAAAAAGGAAAAAGAAAGATAATTAGTCAGGCAGTGTCTGATTAAGTGTTTTCTTGACACAAAGAATGGAGATATACACTTTTTGGCAAATAAAGAAATAATTAAATCTAATCACAATGTACTCTAATATTTTAAAAAGTTCTGTGCAGAATAATAAATACTATCTTTGTAACAACAAGGAAATTGTACAATGGTTCTGCTAAGACAGTTAACTTCACTTTTTAAAGAATTTATAAATATATTTTCATGTGTTTTTGTCTTACAGAAGTCCATATCGTTCAGCCATGGACCGTTTTTTTAGGTATAGGAAACATTTTCTGCCCAACCCACAAAACCCTTACAACTGACTAAGGTTATCTGTTGATTTTATTGTAAATGGTAATTTTATCAGTTCACCCAAACAAGTGTGCGTCAGAGTGGCCTTCTTTCACCAGTCCTGTTTAACCTGTACATGGATGACTTGTCGAAACAAACCTCTGTAAAACTGGACGTATGATCAGTGATACTCTGCTTAATCACTTTATGTATGCTAATGATCTGGCTGTCCTCTCACCCAGCAGTGCTGGCTTTCAGCAGTTACTGAAAGTCTGCTCCGATTATGGACTGAGATATGATGTGCAATACAATGCTAAGAAAACTGTTGTGCTAATATGCAGGACTAAAGCAAACAAAGACCTTTATTTTCCAGACTTTTGGCTGTTGGGGCAGAAGTTAAATGTTTGTTCAAAAACCAAATCTCTGAGTCACTACATCACAGACCAGCCCTGTGATGATGATGACATATCGGCAGTGTCGCCTATTGTCACCCAGGCAAACATTCTGGTGAGGAAATTTCATATGTGTTCAGATGAAGTAAAGACAAGTTCATTCAAAGGACATCTCTGTACACGGCTCCTTTGTGGTGTAAATTTTAAAAAAAGCTAGCATGCAGAAGCTTAAGTTTGCTTATAATGACTCTTTGAGAATTCTGCTTAAAAACCCCAGGTTCAGCAGTGCCAGTGAGAGGTTTTGTAACGCACATGTCAGGACATTTCAGGCACTCATGAGAAATTTGATATACAAGTTTATGTGTCGTCTGTGCAGCTCCCAGAATAGTTCTATTGTAATGCCGTCACATCCTTCTGCTCGTGCATTATGCTACCAGTCATCTTTGTGGAAACACTGGTATGCAAATCTTTTATAAGCTTTTTGTTTGTTGTGTATAATTTGTCTTTATGTGTATGTGGACTACGAGTCTGTTAAATAAAATCAATCAATCAAGTGACTGTAACGGTTTCTACACATATTTGTACATTTGTCCAGTTGTGGTTTACCTTAATTTGCCTCTTCATGGTGATGCAAAAGAGCATGATGAAGTACATTACGAGTATTGGCCAGAACACTGGAACATTGAAGGCATCGAAAAACGTGCAAATCATGGCGATGACAATGCCTTTTGTCGCAGAGTGCCTGTCACAAAAGAGAGGGGAAAAAAGGCTTGTGTAAGTTTCACCCAAAAAAAGAGACTGATCAAATTTATATTAACAAAGTGTGGTGGAAAATTTTATTACAGGCTAATACCTTATGGCTTAATTAATCTGATGGTCATGTCATGTTATGTTGTGGTGGCAACCTCGCCTCTGTCAGACTGCCAGGGCAGCTGTGGCTACAATGCAGCTTACCACCTTCAGCATGTAAATGTGTGCATGAATGAGTGGATGATGGAATGTAGTGTGAAGCACTTTGGGGTCCCCCGAACTTGATAAAGAGCTATACAAGTACAGACCATTTACCATTCAACCAAATGAACCTGTCTGTGCTCCACTTTAACACCACTCGATGCTTAGAAGCTGTAAGCATTAGAGAACTTAATCAGAAACAGCTTTTAATAACAAAAATATCCACTGTAAGTGTAGCTCTATGTGGAATCCTGAGCTACTTCATCTATGGAGAAGATGATTTCAAAACAAACAGTAGTAAGAAAACAGACGAATATTAGTGTTGAAGCTCAGTGTATTTACTATTTTTTAATTCTAAATTTGTCAAGTCAAAATCTGTACTAACTCCAGAGTTTTAAACATGGCACTCCCATCATTGTAAATGGCTGGAGGTAAGACCACCCCCAGCACCTGTAGAAAGCAGTTCTTCCCTCTGGCCCAGGTCAAAGAAGATGGTTAGAGAGAACCAGTTTACAGTGACAGAACCAGAGCTTCCAGCAGTGGGAACATAGAGAACCAGTAGTGTTCCGATCGATTGGCTACCGATCATTATTGGCCGATTTCCGTTAAAAAGTATGGGATCGGTGTTCACCGATCAGTGTATTTTGTTGCCAATCACAGTCTGATCACCTGTACCTCACACTTCGCAGCCTGCAGAGGCCCCGTGTGCGGTGTCTCTCCCCCTTTCCTTCACACTGCGCAAGCGAGCGGCAGCAAATCCTAAACAAACGTGTGTCATGTGGAACTTTTGCACTGTGTGAGTGATGTGAAGTCTGAGTCTTGGAAGACATGCGTCGGAGAAAATACCTCAGGGGGTACGCACGTCAAAATACATCGACAAAACAAAGTTAATATGACGTTTAAAACACAACCACTTGACGGAGCACGGCGAGTTATCAAGGCTCGCTGCAGAGAATAAAAAGACACCCGGAGCCGTCAGACAGTGGTTAAAGTAGCCCACAATTACCAACACTCACCCATATGACTATGACAGTCAAAAGTATAAGATAATAACCCGTAAAATAATTTATTCATTGACTAGGCTTTCCCAGGGGTGGAGGACACTGGATTCTGCCGACTGCTCTCGCTGCTGGACCCTCGCTATGCGCCACTGGGGCGTAATATTTCGAGCTCCACCAGAGTGCACTCTGGTGTACTCTACTCTCACATCGAACGTCTCCTTAAAGCTGCAGTATGTGACTTTTATAACAATGTGTTTTTTACATATAACTGTCGCTATGTCGTGACAGTACAGCATGAAACAGAAAATCTGTGAAAAAAATTGAACTGCTCTGCATCCACCTTGTGGCAGTAGCATTTATAACCAAATCAAAAAATTTACAGCCAATCCATGTGATTGATATCAGGGATCGGCAGCATAAAACCTAACCAGAACATCTCTATAAAGAACTGGTGATAAGGAAGCACTAGCAAAAGTTAATGATGGAATCAGTCTGGTGAGGAAAAAAAAACAAAACAAAAAAACCTAGAGACAAATAAACAGTGGTTGCTAAAATACAACAAGATACTTTAGATTATTCTTTCATGACCTTATTCTTTATTTATTCTTTCATAAGTGTGTATGTGTTAATTAGAATCCTAAGTGGCCAAATAAACCAAAAAGGAATAGTGTAGTTCATACCAGCAACATCCTCCTATTCATTTAAAGCCAAATCCAGACACAGTAAATAACAATTGTGTTGATTCAGTGATTTTCTTGGAGGAAGAAAAAACAGAAAAACGCCTCAGGTCGATGAACACAGAGGACAGATGAATATGGACAGACGGAGAGCTACAGGGTAACTTATCTGTAAATCATCCCATGTCTAAGTCTGGTTTTATCTGTGTTTTTTTTAGAATGACACAAGGAATGCAGACTAGGGACCTAGAGCTCTTCATCTGTGACTCCATCTTCAACCAATTAAGACCTAATATGATTTCCAAAAACAAAACATTTCAAAGTGTTTTTATCCCACTGGAAAAGCTTGTATATAGAAAGCAGTAAGTTGAAAAATGAGACAGGGAGGCCAAGATTGTCTTTTGATAAATCAGCCTAATCTAAGTGGTCAAACCAAGGAAAAATCCTTTTTATTTCCTGCCTGCTATGATAAAGTGGCTGTACATCAGCAAAAACCAGACAGGCAACTTTAACTTTAAAAAGAAAATTAAAAAAAAAAATATCAACATCTGTAAAAATTCAGACAACCTTCTCAACTTTACAAAACAGCTCGACAATATTACTATTTACATGTTATGCCATAACTGTTTTTCTTTTGAATCTAGTTGTGAAATTTGTCTTATAGTGAAGAAACTGTTAAGCTTATCAGTGAGAGTCAAAAGTAAGTGAGTGTTCAAGTTTCACCCATTTCTACTAAAAGTCATCATCTTCTTTCAAACAGATTTTTGTGTGAGTAAATCTGTTGCCACACAACTCATTCTAAAGAAAGCAATTTGCAATCTCTTGTGGATGACCAGACCACGAGCTGAACTCTTACCAGAATTTAAATTCAGGCAACCTCCTGATGAAAGGCCGGAACTCCTCGTTCTGCTTGGTCGGAAGGGATGGGCCCTCATCTACAAGAGAAATAAGTTATACTCTGCTTTCCAAAGGCTTTAACATCTTCAGCCTAAAACAATAAACAGCATAAAGCAAGGGACTTTGTAGCACACATTGATACTGAAACCACTTATGTAATCAATTTAAATCACAGTTGAAAATAGTCAAAAGACTACATAAAGAAACATTATAGCAGATACTTTGTTCTTTAGTACTAAACCACACAACATCAACGCTTGAATTCACTTGCCTTCATCAAGTAAAGAAGGATCCACTTTTGGCGACAGAAATGCAATGAACAGGTTGAGGTGGTAGATTCCCAAAGCGTATGTTACTATATACCACCCCTGAGAAGCAACACAACAAAAACTACATTAAAATGCTTTTTTTTAGATAGACATTTAAAAAACAGAAAGGCAGACAGTAATTTGTTAATCAAATGTACCCTGACCAATGAACACCATCTTGATGTACAGGAGAAGTAGAGTCCCATAGTTGCTTTTGGCCATCAATGTTATCTCAAGGAGAATATTCATATTCAATTCAATTTAAAAATACTTTATTGATCCCAAAGGGAAATTAAATGTTGATGTAACTCATTTAGTCAAGGAGTTATTATAGACAGTGATGGCTGTGGGCAGGAAAAATGTCCTGTTGCGGTTTTACAACCAAACTGACTGCTATGATCAGTTTGGTTGTAAAATACTTGCCAGTATGGCTTTGGCAAGTATCTATGTATGTAAAATTTCCAAAAAACTTTTATTTTATCTTATAACAGCTACATGTGATACATATGTATTTGGCCACAGGAGCCCCTTTTAATCAACACCATATGCACATTCCAATTTTTTTGATAAAACAGGGATAAAAATAAAATTAATTACCTGTAGTATGTACACTCTGATCATGTAGATTGCAGTAAGTAGTAGAGTGAGCGCCCATCGCACTGCATAGAAGGGTGTTGACTTGTCAAGCCATGTCTGATAGACCTATTGAAAAAAGAAACAATGTTTGTCATCAAAGATGTACAATACCACTAACTTAATATTACTGAGTTGTGTGATCTAAATGGTAGTCACCGTTCCAACCCCTGTGAAAAAGGCAGCAACTACAGATGGTTTCCCATGGATTGATTCTCCAACACTGTCCCCTTCTGACATCCTGCCAGACACCAGAAAAACATTTTCATTAATGGTGGTATTGACAGTTCATATGAGTGCTACTGGCCTCACTGCAACCTCAAAAACAGCTTTTTATTTGCCATTGCATGCAGATTTTATAATTGTTGATATCGTAAACATAGCCACAATATAATTATTAAACAATATATTTTTTAATTCCAGTAAACAACATAGTCTTATTGTTTAAATTTTGCTCCAACATAATGGAGTTCGGTTTACCTTAAGATGAGCAGAATATTTTAAATGAACCAGTCTGTTACGCTTTCAAATACCTATATTTCAAATCTCACCCTGTTTAATTCATCATCAAGTGTTTAATTAGCCCACGTAAAGTCCAGTTTCCATCAATAATTGGAAATAGTGTTATTCTCAATTTCAGAATTTAACGATAATGTTTATGTCAGACATTTTTTTTTTTTTTTTTCAAAAGACACCGCATATTACCTCTGCTGCTTTTTAAATTGCGAAAATATATTCAAAAGTAAAGAACATGATCTTTTAGCTCAATAAAACATTTTTCCAACAAAAGATTCAACTATTCCATGTCATTTACGACATTTTGTGATTTTGGATCACATAATTTCACAGCTTTCAATGTAAACTGGGAGACATAACTTACCTCAGAATTTCAGCTTCTAAATCATATGATCTCAGGATAGTTTGAAAGTACTTTTAATGCTCATTGAGATTAAGCTGTTTGACATACCACTCCTGTGAATATTTTGCTGACATACCTTTTACAAATACGTGTAACCAATGCTCAGAGTTTAAAGTTTAGCTGTAGACAAACATGTGAGAAATAGTCTAGCTCGTGGAATCCAGCATTGCAAGTCTTACAAATAAGACCTAAAGAAAATCTTTAGAATCAAACCACGGGTTTACAGTTGGGTGTTAAAAAGGGAACCAGGAAATTAATTTACTATGTTGAATGGATAATGACTTTTGTTGCTATAGCTAGTTACCAATTCTACAACACCTTGCTGAAGCTTAGGTTTATGTATTACGTTGCTTATTAATACAAGTGCGAGGTCTTTGTGGAGCTATTACAGAATATATATTTTTGACTTTAACAATAAGGTGATGTGAAAAACCGTGGGAAACTGTTCATGGTTGTGGCTAGCAAAGATTTGTTTAATTACAACCCAGCCAGCGCTGAGTTTTGTTGATGTAAACAGATACACACGGAATCTACATGAAGGCATCGAATAACGTAGATATCCTGAGAAGTGCTAATGACATTTCATCTGTGATAAAAGTCTGAACTATCCGCATTAGCTTAAAAATTAGCTCAAGAAATAGCTAACTAGATATGTAGATGTACGTTACCCTTTGGTTCAGATTGTAGCCGATATGGGTTATGTAGTTCTTGTAAGAGCCTACACTACACACAACCGTTCATTAAGTAGTTGCATCTACCTACATTTCCCACAATTCCTAAGTAGAAGCAATTACAGCACTTCGAAAGAACGTGTAGTTCATTACAGCCTCTTGTTTCGTCGAGAAAGCTTGTTAAAGGACCTGCAAGAACTACAAATACCAGCAGTGAATGTGAAAATTTGACAACTCACTTCCTGTGATACGTTTCTATGTTACCAGTAGTTCTGAAGCTACCCTGTGTTAGCATGTTTAGAAAAGCAGTTTTCTCGAGTGAACACGTTTATGCTCAAATAATAGCGCAATGATTTTTTACGTCTGAAGAGTAAATATAGTCCTCATTATCGTCAATCGGTGGTGCAAGCAATTATAACGAAAAACAACAATGACAATAATTTCTTACCTGATATGGCCTCTGAGTCACTACCCGGCTCTACCTAGCTAGCTACACTAGCCACTTCTCGTGTTAACACGTCAGTACTTCCGAGAACATGAGGACATCCCTGTATGGCAGGCCAATGTAACATATAATCACCGATTTATTTATTTATTTATTTATTTATTTATTTATTTATTTTTTATTTTTATTTTTATTTTTTTTATTAATTTATTTAATTTTTATTTTATTTTATTTTAATGCTCATTCATACTTTATACCCCGCCTCTTGTTCAATGACCGCTTTTTTTTCTTTTTGGATATCTAAATAAAGAGATTTTAGTAAGGCTATCTGTAATGCAAGCTTCTTTTATTAAAAGATCTATTTCCAGCAGGGTGGCCCAAGAGGTACTAAGCAGTTTGATTCACAGCTCTTCCACCTACGCCTATCGCCTATGTCAGTTTCGGTCCTCCATAATTACCCACCAACCACCAAATAATCACACAGTTGTTCCAGTTCCCTGGTAACCACCAGTTAAGTGTGCAGCATTTCAATAGTTGGTCAAATGGATCATGTTAAATTAGTCATGCTTGTATGCTTGTGCTTACAAGAAACCAAGTTTTTCTTCAGTTTGATTGCAACTGTGATGTATTTTAACCAATAAAAATATAAAATATTCCTATTTAATTTTCAGAAACAAATGACATCAAATTAAAAAATAAAGCACATTCTTGGTGAATGCAACACGTTTGTATTCTTTTTACATTTACATTTCAGATTTCTAAAAATGATGACTGTGTGTGGCATAAACAGAATTCTGCACAGCTAAAATTTCAGAAGTCATTTTAACTGTTGCAATAGAATGACTTTTATTACAAAAGAACCATTTTTCTTACAAGCTGTTTGCAGCTATTTCATAAGCTTAAATAACACTGGCACTCATTATGCCAGCTGTAGTCCCTAGATCCTCCACCAGAGGATATAACACAGGGCTTAAAGCTATGTCTCAAAAATACGTGTATCAGAGATAATAAATCTGGTGTTACAGGGTTAAATATGATGCAGACTAATAATTAATTTAGTAACAATGAAACTTGAGATGCGAGTTGAAACTCTTTATTAGTATAAGGAGAGATATTAAGAAGGGAAAATATTTAAAATGATAATTTAAAGAAAAACACTGTGTTTAACAACAAAATACACTGAAGAACAATAACATCTTACAACACTTTACAAAACTGGTACAAAAAAGAAATAACATTTGATCAGAATATTAAAACAAAACACATTTTTTTATTTACATTTTGAAAATGTATGTACCTAATACTGATCATTTGGACTTTTAACATTGAAGCATTAAAGTGCTTGTTCTCAGACCATTGGGTGGTGAGTGGGTGAAGGTATGTTTCTTACTGAGGAGTCTTCAGTAAGAAGCCAATTTCTATTTACCTAAGAAAAAGGCAGTAAATCAGGTTTTTCTTTTGGCGCAGACACAAGTTCTGCACATAAATGTGATGGTATGACATAATATTTATTTTAGTTGATTTGAAATCTAGAAATAAAACTGGAATGTAGTCATAAACAAGAACCATAAAGACACACACACACACACACACACACACACACACACACACACACACACACACACACACACACACACACACACACACAATTTCAGAAAAGTCTTAAGCCATCTTCTTTTCTTTTTAATATTTTCCCTTTGATTTTGATCATTTAGTTTATTAAAAGGGGCTTCGGGGAAAGGTTTTCAGTCTTTGTGTAATTGAGGGATGATTTAAGACAATTCCATGCTATTTTTGCAGCACTCAACACATGACAACCTCGCCCTGCAAGGACTTTCAAATGCATCTTGATAATCAGGGACACCATTCTTAATTTATTGTTTACACAACTAATTAAAATCCGGTCATTTGAATATAATACTGTTTCTGATTATTTGTTTTTTCTGCTGTTTGTGAGTATATTACTAAAATAAAGGATAAACACAGTATTTTCTACAGCATATTAAATAGTAAAAGCTATAACACTTGTTAACATATACACAAGTAAAGCTGAAGTTCATGAAACTAATTTCAACAATGACATGATAAAAACATATTTAACTAAAAGTTACTCATGTTATTTTAGTTAAAAAAAAAATACATGACTGTGGTATCATAGTTATAGCTTTGACTTACTATTCAGTTCTAAACATTTGGTTCAAACAGGAGATGCATCATTTAGAATCTAAATACTCTTAACCACACCTAGTCCAAAACATTTACAAGATCCACTATATACATTTGTACATGTTAAGAAAAACTGAAAACAAAATAAATAATTTAGTTGAGAAAAAATTGTATGAAAACAAACAAAACAAATAATAAAAAAAAAACCCTAAAGCCTGCAAGCTGGCAACTGGCTTTCTACATGTGACCATTATGATTGGGAAAAGAGTTATAAGTTCTGTTAAAAAAGTCGTGGTTATTTCTGTAATTTGCTTAGCATGTGTGGAATTTTATGTGTTATCCTAGAATGAAAACTATTTCAAAGCTACTGAGAATAACCCAACAATGAAAATGGAGGTTAATTCTTTGGGAAAAATCAGAACACTCAAGACTTCCAGACATCCTGATAGAGCCCATAAACAAGCAATAAAATGGTGACATAAAAATGCAGTCTTAATGAACATCGCTTTCCATGAACTCCTCCTTGATGGAATGCTTGCTTCGGGACTCTTTGCAGTCAGGCATGTCAAAACCAAAGTCAGCCCATTCATCAGGAGCTGGTGCCATCCCTGATGGCCCCACAACACCAGACCTGTTGGGGATTGTGATGGTGTGGCGGACACGAAAGTGCACGGCCTCCATGACCCGCTGACGTTGCAACTCCCCACCTGCGGCCCCAATAGCTGCCATTGCAGAGGCCGCCATGTTGCTGCTGGAGCGAAGCAGCTGTTGGCCATGGTATTCATGGTGGTGGGTGGAGTTGGGAAGTTGATGAACAGCTCCTTGTTTCATGTCCTGCAGACCTCGCCAGATTGCAAGGCGAGACGGCTCAGGTATCTTCAGAGCACCTAAATCCTAGTAAAGGCACAGACAATTGAGAAATGTAAAACTGTAATAACAAAAAAGCACAAGAGTCACAGCGCCCTCTTGTGGTTGTATAAAAAAATTGTGTTAATGGGGACTGAACATCTTATATATATATATATAGCTAAATACACAAAAATGTGTTTGGCAAATTATGATTTTCCAGGGTAGTTACCTCCATTGTAAGAGTTTGGAGATGGTAGACAGACTGGAGGCCTTGTGAGGTGAAGTACTCAATGAAGTTCTGACAGCCCAGACTGGTGAGAAAACTGTATGGGGAGAAAAGCAGGGCTTCTTAGATCAAAACTACATCTGAAAGAAGGACTAAAATATGAGCATTAATTACTTAAACTGTGGTGTGAGATATAATTGTTCCTGAGTAGAACGAGCAACATCCAAACTTTAACTTATTGTCTACATTTGAATGAATGAAGAACTGCATATGTACATAATATCTATAATATTGTGTCAAATCTTCAATGATCACTGTATTCTTCAACTGTTTAATAGTTATTTTTTATTTTATGTAATTAATTTGAAACTGAGTGACAGATTTACTGCACAACTCCATTATCAAGTGTTTGTACAAGGTTACATGGCAAAATAGATGCGGTGGAAGCAAAAGCATACACATGCATTTATATTAATGATTCATGGGGACATTCTTGATTTGCTGAAAAACCTTTATTATAAATACATGAAATGTTAAAAGTCTTGGTAATACAAAGAGGTTGTAAAAAGAGATTGACTGTACATTGTAACTGTTCAAGTAACCAAAACAGCCCAAAAAACCAAACGGATGGAGTATCAAAAATTTCAAATATATGTTAAAGTCCACAGACTGCACTGACACATTAACCTCAACAAAATATAAAAAAGAATGTGGAAAAAAAGCTTTAAATTAATACAACTTAAACATTTCCTTTATAGAAAAATAGCAGTAGTGCATTGCAAAGCTAGACTCTATACACAGTGACAGGATGAAGGATTTTAGATCTAAGTATGTAACTAATAAAAAATTGTTGCTGTCGGGCAGAAATCTCATAACTCCAAAAATGTACCTTTTCATGATATGTAAATTCACACTGTTTGGTCAAAGTGGCATACTCTTTTTGATATATTTCACTGGATAATAAACCACAGAGAGATGTGAATGGTGATCAGCTGAATTGATTCCCACAATAAAATCCAAAATAGAGATCCAAGGTTTTTGCCCGACAGCGACAAAATGCTATTGCAGGCATAATGAAGGTCAACACTTCTTGACCAGCGTTGCTGTATAAGCAGACTAAAATCATTTTTCAATTCAAATTCAATTCAAAAATAATTTATTCATCCCAAAGGGAAATTAAATGTTGCTCTAACTCATTTAATTAAAGAGTTATTGTAGATGGTGATGGCTGTGGGCAGGTGAGATCTCCTGTATTATAACAACTTTGAATTTTGATGTTTGATTTAGGTTCTGCCTTTTTTTTTGAAAGCAGTTCTGCAATTGATACACAATGCTATACATTAAAATGGTCAAATTATGGGGGAAAAAATTAATAATAATAGAAAAAAATCTTTAAAATTTTTTATTTATACTGGACCTTCATTATGGCGGCAGTTTCTGTTGTAAAGAGATTTGCATTGTAATTGCAAGCCTTTATAAAACAGCCATAATCACACCAAACTGTCTACATTTAGACATCACCTGGCAAAAAGTAAACTTAAACATGGCTAAAAAGAAAAGTAACTGTTTAAGCATCAACATCCCACTAGTTCACATTTAACCCAACAAGTGCATGTGACTGCCGGCTGGCCTTTTACAGATGGATAAAGAAGGAGTGTCACTGCAGGGTGAGGTACCTGACAAGGCTGGGGTCAGGGTTATAAGGTGGTGGGCTGCAGTGGGAAGCAGACACTATATTCTGACTGCTGTGGCCACTGTTCATGTCACCGTTACCCTGCATGTGGTTGCTGTTGAGCATGCTTGGACCTAAGAGAAAAGGAGGAATGATCAAACTGTGGTAAAGAACTGTGTCTTACAGGGTTTGTATCAGATGCGTTAGAAGCCTAATAGCATATTTTAAAATAGTAAAATCACACATAGCATAAGCATATTTTAAACACTTACCCATGTGAGCAGTGGTGGGGTTGGTATTGGGATGCTGCTGAGGTTGATGCCCCACCATCTGGTTGATGGACTGTGTCTTTCCGAGGCCGCTGTGTGAATGCATCTTGTTCATGTTGGACAATGGCGAATAAGAGGAGGGGGATGCTATATGGTTCCTATTCGAAGAAAGTAACAAGACAAAGGATAAACTAAAGTTTTATTAAATTTCAATTATCAAAGTTTGATGACATTAAATAAAAAAAATAAATAAAAGGTATGAATAATATTTTTTCCCCAAAAAAGATCCAGTGTGGTAAAAAATATCAATAAAAAAATCAGCCAGCATGACTGAACAGTTAAACAGTGAAATGTGCCATGCTTTTGTAAGGATACTTTTGTACAGCATTTACACATTAGTTTTAACATTTGTTTTTGCAATGAACAGCGCCAATGAACAGTTTTGTCAGTCTTGTAGTGTGTGTGTGTGTGTGTGTTTTAATTGAACTCACGGTCTTTGCAGCAGCTGTTGCTGTGTTTGTTGTCTATAGGAGTCCACCAGTGGCTGCGGCACCAGCTCCACCAGCTCCAAACTGTCTTTAATCTTCATCAGCAGCTCAAAATTCTCCCGCCCACGAACCTGCACACAAAGACAGCATCAGCGATAATCCTGCTCAATAGTCAGTATTATTGACAGACTATTGTGTCACATTTAGCATGTGACTCAACAGTCCAGTTTTTACAGTTAAAACCAAGTACTCTGAGAACTAAGCAGGATAACTGAATTTGAGTCCTTTCATTTTGACTGATATTTATGAAAAGTGCAAGTTCCTTTAAAAATATGTTTGTTGCTTTCGGTCAGTTTCCTTGAGCTTTCTGCTGCTCATGTCATAAATTAAAGAAGATTCAGTTTAGACGCCTCTTCCAAATGATGTAACTCCATTTTCAACATGCTAATAGGTTATATACGTTCTGGTACATTGTTAGAGAGGAGCACTATGATTAGGTACTATCTATTAAGCTCTTAGAACTGTTTGGTAACAGACTGCTTAAAAAACCCCATCTCTGTTCTCTTGTCCTCTGATAATATCATGACATTGTGTATGACGTTATGACAGTTCAAAGAATCTGATGTGCATGACATCACAGTGGGTCAAAATAATATGGCGTCATGTTAACAGCCGAGCCATCAAGCTCTAAGGTGTCCAAGAAAAAAATGCAAATAAATAAATAAAATTAATTTTGAAAAATATAATTTTAAGTTGTTAATTTTTTTTTAAATAAACAGCACAAATAATCGAGAATTTATTTGCAACCTAACAATATAAAATTTTCTATCTGAGATCTGCACCTAATTGTGATTTTTTAAAAACAAACAAGCAAAAAAAAAAAAAAAAAACCTATCAGAAATTAATGTCTGTGATGACTTCTCATCTTAGGGGGGATTCTACTCCCTCGTCTGAATACCTTCAGCCTTCAGGGTATATTCTAATTGATGTTTCCATCAGCCAGTGACATTTTGACATGTAGTAAGTGGCTGTTTTCTTCAAACCAGGAGACTAATACTGAAAATATTATCAAGAGAATAAATTATTGCATATTCCCCCCTTTTTTTTTTTTTAAAACAACAGAACGTTAAAAAGATATGTGCAATTAAGAAGTTTGGGGAATATAGGCAGTTTTCATTACTGAATATGTTAGCCACATTGAGGTTAGCAAGTAGAAAAGATAAATTCTGGTCTTTGTCTCATTTTTTTGCTCAGGAAGTTCTGCAACTGGAAGAACTCTTTAGGTTGAGTCAGATGCGAAAAAAAATGAACAAGTGGATTAGGAAAATCTCAATGAAAGCAATTTGTGCTCTTTTGCAAAATGCACCAAATAATTTGGGCAAAAAAAAAATCACACCACAAATTGTAGCTAATAAGCTAAATAGTCATGCTGTAGAGCATGAAAGAAAATTATACTGACTATTATTTAGTTTTTATTTATGTCTTATTCGTATTGTTTTGTTGTGCAGTAGACCAGACAGGGCTGCTACACCAAACACAAAACACTATTACTGGATTGAGTTTGACAGTTTACATTGCTAAAAGATCAGATATAAATAAAAGGTCTTAACTTACTATTTTTAGTAAAAGGAAAAGTGTGTCAAAGTAATTCTTACAGGAATATAGTAAATCTCTTCCTCTCCATGCCGTCTCTTTCTGATGTTGATATTTGGACTGGAAATATTTGGTGGACTCTGTTTAAAATCTGGAAACATCAGAAAAGAATGTTTGTCATTCAGGTTTAAAAACACAAATAATATTCAAAACCATTCTTGACTTTTGAAATGTTTTTACAACATGTAGTACATTATTAGTTTTCATTAACTCACTGCGCTTGTTGGCACTTCCATTTTTGGCCACGCTGTCATTCAGGGCCTGTTGTTCCCTGAAATGATCCTCATCAGCTTTACGGTCTCGGCCTGGACATGCACATATCCGACCCTCAAATGATCGTCTGCCCAACACTTGGCCACTACAGAAATAATTATAGAATAGAAGATGTCTGTTGACATAACTTTAGCCAGTCCTAAATACATTAAAATTACAGTGGAACAACTGAAAAGTTTCTCCAATGTTCCAGGCCCTCTGCTGTAGACTAGTTGACATGCTGACATTTAAGGAATCATAAAAAAATTACATTTAAACCTACACTTACCGCTGAAAGTCATTGGATAACATCTTGGATTATATATCACATATTGGGGTTGTAAACTTAAACACTTAAAATTTAGCAAAATGCAGAGTAGGAACTAAGCAAAAGAGAGGTGAAAACATGTACTGTTATTTAAAAGAAGAGCCATGTTTGTGCAGACTGTATGTTACTGACTTACTCTCTGGTTTCTAAAGTGATGATGATGAGGATAGGTCTCCTGTTCATCCCACCCACACAGCTGCTGTTGCACATGAAATTATAAAGGATGGTAGTAAACTCAGTCCCAACCTGAAACATAGCACAACATATTTAGGCTAAATTAGTTTAGTCCATCTGACACTTTTTGATAAGTTTCAGAATTGTTATTGCTCAGGCTGTTACTTTCATAACACTAATTAACCACCAGAGGGAGGTGTTGCAGTGCACTTTGATGTGAGAAGAGACAATCGTGCCTTTTATTGCCCTCCACAGGTGCAATCACAGACATGATGATCCCTGTTCATGTCTGCACATGCCCAGCAGCTTTATTTATAGATTTGCTTCTTCGAGGTACTCTTGTGAAATTCTCTGTTTCTCCCTGTTTCTCCACAATGACTATGTAAGTTGTGGGTTTTGACTTGTTTCTAATTTCAGAGGAAAATATAAAAGCAGTCCACTGCCACCACATATTATCTCTTGCTTTTTTCTCCCTGTCTGTTTTTTAAACATATGTCAGAGTTCGCTTTCACAAGGATGTACTAAACGTTTTATAGTGAGATTTAGCAAGTACCTAACCTAAAGAGGATATGTCTTCAAAGATTTTAAATCATGGGTTAAGTTCTTTAGAATGTTATTTTTATTTAGTAATTAAACCCCTGTTATTATCTGTTTCCCTTTATGCAGATGATTTCTTAACTGTGTATGTGTTTTCAATTCTTATCCATTTTGGTTACTTTTTAGGTTTTAGCTAAATTAGCATAAATGAATTACAACTATTTTAAGAAAATACATGTCATTGTGTGTCTCACTTATTTACAGAAATGGTGAATCACTAACCTGTGGAGCCTCATAGGGCACAAAGACACTTTGCCTGCCAGTAACAGGATCATCCACATACTGACAAAGGTTGTTTCCCTCTACTCTGATCAGGTGACTGGCTGGAGCTGTTTGACCTGAGGGGACAGTATTGATTTAGTTTGTTGATTTACATCAAAACAGTGTATTCAGTATAAATGCCTTGAAGTGATTACTGCGAATGAACTCATCATTAATAAACTGAACTGAACTAATTAACAAAACTAAGCATTTTGCTATATTTATTTTTCATTTTGGGTAGTACTACAATGATAGATCGGTCATGTCAAATGTAAAGCTTGCTTAATTATACCATCATTGAATTCCCGTCCAAGTTCATGATTGGGGCACCGTTTGACAACCTCTGTGACGTGCTCTGCCTTTTTGTAGACTGGCATAGCTCGGATGATGCTTCCATGAGGAGGAGAGGAGGACACCTTGATCTGGATTGGGCAGGTTTTGGCAATCTGACAGTAGAGCTTCTTCAGTAAAGGAGAGAACTAGAAAAAGCAAGAGATCCCAGACAAGACTCTTAAAATAGTGCCCTGAAATAATAATTTTAAGTTTTTTGGTTTTTTTCTAAAAAAAAAAAAAAAAAAAAAAAAAAAAAAAAAAAAAAAAAAAAAATCGAAAATGAACCACCAGAAATGAAAGTACTTTCTAGTTACATACTCTGGGAACAGGTCAACTGACAAGTTATCCTAAAATGTGTAACCTGATAGTATATTTTTCTTTCTTTTTGAAAGTAAACTTTAAGCTCACAGTGAATACATTTTGAATGTGAAACTGTTTTATATATAAGCAACATTCACAGTGATTGTACAAACATAGGACATGATCACAACCAATGAATGAAATTTGCCTTTTATCAGAGACTGATATTTTTCAAACATTAACATACTAAATTTAAGACATTTCCAGAGTGTGATTTTTTTAAGTACCGATAACAGTATATGTAGCAACCCACTGGTTCCCACAACAGAAAAGAGATTATGATCTCATGTAAAACTTTAAAACAAGGAAGGGGAAAAAGAAATACATCTATCCATTGTCAAAACCCACTTGTCCTTGCAGGATCACAAGGAGCTGGTGCCTATTTCCAGTAGTCATTGAGCAAGAGAAGGTGTACAGACTTACAAAATCAATTCAAAGTGTGGGGGAATGAATTCACTGATTGAAAGACTAAATGTCAATGTAGACAAAACAACCAAAACAAAAGAACATGTCTGTGAGAATATGAACAAGAACAAGATTTTACAGAGAAAAAAACAAATAGAAACTATAAACCAACTGCCTGTAAATTATAAAGATCTGTGATATGCTGTATCACTAGAAATAAACAGTTACAGTACTTAACTGATTGGATTTGATGGTGAACTGCAGATTGCAAAGGCTATACTGTTAACCAGAAGTCAAAAAACAACAGGAAATCAGTGGACAGAAAGAAATAGCATTCTTCTCATGAATCTTACAAGTTGATCTCCCTAAAAGAGTAAAAAGAAAATATGCTGATCTGTGTTAAAGCCAAATCTTCTGCAATTCCTTAGGTTACAATAATCTGCACATGTATATGCATGCATGTGAGAGTGTAAGTGCCAGGAAACCATGCATAAAAATACTTAGCAAGAAATAAAACAGCCTCAGCATGTCACAACCCAATCTATAACCTTCAAGGAAAAACCAAGAAGTCTATTCAGGCTTGTGCTGACACGCTGCGATGTGCTAAAAAGCTAATGCAATAGCTCCTCCTAGAGGAGGGATTAAGGACATGCAGCTTCAGAGCTGCAATGTAGGAAACGAAAACTTGAGGGTGGAATCTGGTCTTCTTTCATAGATGGAAAAAGCAAAAAAGACAGCGATAGAACCACATGTAAGTTGCTTTTGATAAAATCTGTAAATATAAAATAGCTGTGATCCAGCTTCTCTTATTATTTTCAATGATTAACTTTGGAAAAGTGAATAATTTAACAAATTCCAAATATGATGGTCAATTTACATTCCAGGGAGCAGTCTATTGTTTCATCTTCGAAGTGGAGTTTTATGAACATTACATTATAGAAACATTCGGGGTCTAACAATAGGTTTAGTCTAGAGTGGTAAAATCATAGTGACAATTACTATTTTGGAAACAGTCTAAAAATTAACAAGCTTGACTAAACTGAAAAAATGTAATAAACATAAAATACCAGTATAACAAACAGTCTTAAAAGCTTCCGTTTCAACCATTTTAAAGTCTTCCCTAACTTACGCTCCGGCTCCTCAATATTTTTTTTCAAAAATATTTATTTTTTGTTATTTCTGATTTAAATACGTCCACACTTTTATAATAAAATTTGAAATTACTTAATGTTTTTTAGATTTACATCTCTCCAAAAGGTGTTTGTTGAAGAACTTGATGTAGTATTTTTTATCAGGAGAACAAAACAGGAGGTCATTTGTTGAGAAGCACCAAGAAATCAGCTGTTGACTGGAATCGAACACATTTCACCTGGTGGGAAACTCAAAAATCTAAACTTTTTACAATTGAGGAACACACCATATGTAAGGTTTACAAGGCTGAGTTGACAACACTGTTCTGTTTAAACGGTCTTTCTCTGGGAAGACGACCAAAAAAAAAAACCAACCTAACAGAAGTCTGATAAACCACAGAAACATAAAAACTTTTTTAACAGAAACCCTGGGGACATGTCAAGTCATATCTGCAGTATATTCAGACTATGAGAAGGTGTGAGAGAACAATACTTTCAGCCAATAATAAGGAATCTGAACTTATTACTGAAAAGTTGCTGTGCTTTTGAGCTTTTAACTCCATCAGTTATTAGGTGAGAGGCGGGGTGCACCCTGGACAGGTTGCCAGTCCATCACAGGGCAGCAGAGAGACACACAGGACAAACAACCAACGACACACGAACGCATCAGAGCAATTTAGACTAACTAATTAACCTAACAGTTATGTTTTCGGACTATGGGAGGAAGCCAGAGTACCCGGATAGAACCCAGGCATGCACATGGGAGAACATTCAAACTTCATGCAGAAAGACCCCAGAGTTACTGCTAGACAACACTGCTACCAACTGCTCATCCATGCATCCCTTACATGTTTTTATTTTATTATTTCCCAAGAGAGATTGGAAATAGGCCACAAAATTCTAATCGCTGCATATCTCATCATTACCCAGCCATTGTTGAAATCCTTGGTAAGCTAAACACAGGTTCATGGACATGATGGTACATTGTCCTGCATCCACTGCTATTGCTTAATGAAAGTATCTCCTACGGGCAAGATTGAAATGTGCTCTTTCAGCAAGTTCTCTTCTTTTCAAGTTTACTTTTTTTTTTTTTTTTTTTGGGGTGGGGTTGGGAGGGGGGTCATCTACTCTGTCTTGGAATAACGCAGAATAATGAAACTAATTTTCTGCTGACTTATCATGGCAAGTCTGGAAACAACAGCCCTCCCTAAAAATGCCCTCTCTGTTAGTTTCACACACATCCACAGGTAAGAGGGAGCTGACTATAGCAAACAGTGCATACATGCCCTTCGCCATGAGCAATGGCAGTGATGGAAATGCCTGTGTACAACATTACTTGTTCCACCTAACTTTCCCTAACAAGTCTCAACAGCCCCTCCATACTGTGAATAAACACATTTCTAAAAGCAGCCAAACATTTTACTTACTGAATTTTGAGTTTTTCGTGTTTTTGCTGCCACAAAGGGGAAGATAAGCTACTGGAACAGAGCAGTTGGGTAAATAACTGTATTTTCTATACTGTATAGAAAAAAAGTACTGCTTTTAAAATGAACTACAAATTAGTTTTTAAGGTTCGAATGGACTTATCTTGACTGAACTGGGATGCATTATTGAAATCAGATTATCATTAGTCATCGGAAATCAAAACGTATTAAGACTTTGCTCAACTTGTTTTGTTTTTTTGTGCAAAGTCTCTTCACATTACAATGTTTTTTGTTTATACTTTCAGCATTTGGATAAAATTAACTTGATTTTTGTATTTTTAAGATACCCTACATGACTTAAAAGACAATCAGAAATCTACAAGGGAACAAAGAAGTGGTTAAAAATAAAACTTTATGAAATACAAATGTGCTTCTGTTACAGAACAGAAACGATTCACTATTCCTTAGAATCATAATATTAACTATATTACTTAAAACTGATTTCCAGCAGAGAAAAATAATATGTTCTTAGTTAGATTGACCTAATATCAAATGTAATAACTGTAAAAAAGTTATTTTTTTTTACAGTTATTACAAAAGGAAAATCATAAACATTTTTGTGTTATTAGGTAAGTCAACGTTAAGGCATTAGTGCATGCGATTAATCTAAAAAGTTTAACGCGTTAATATTACATAAATTAATCACATTACCTATTTTGACCTAAAAACCTCCCTCCTGCGGAGAATTACTTAGTTCAAAGCAGCGCGTTACACAGTCTTGTACTGCATTCAACGATACAGAGTCGCAAACGTGAGAGAAAAGATGAGCGCGGAGAGGAAGACTGCTGTGCTCAGCGGTAAATTTCGCTTTAAACAAAGCCGCAGTTTGGTGCGCTGCGGTCGTCACAGGTTCGACTCCCAGCCCGTTGACCTTTGCTGAATGTCTTTCCTTTCTGTCTCAATCCACTTTCTCTCACTACTTTCAAATAAAGGCCTTGGGGAAAAAACAAAACAAAACAAACAAAAAAAAAAAAAAAAAACAGTTAGAGCGGGCAGCCTGTATACAGAGGCTATGGACCTGGCTGCTGCTGTCCAATCCTCGGTTCCTTTGCCGCACGTCTTCCCTCTTCCTGTCAGAAGATTACTGTCAAATAAATGCCACTAGTGCCAAAACAATTCTTAGGAATTAAAAAAAAAAAAAAAAAAAAAAAAACAAAAAAACACCTTTATAGACATTTGGATAAAACCAAGGTAGTATGTAGCCAACTCTTTGCAACGGTGAATCCTTCCACCGAAGCACAAACAGTTTATAGTTAACGTTTCTAAATTACCTTTGAAATAAAATGACTTCTTTCACACCTTCCTGAATATGATGCTATATATATCAAGTATGACTTGATATATATAGTATAACTTTTATGAAAAATATGTTTTTTACATATTTGTTAAAACTGTCACCATGTCGTGACAGTATGTTATGGTGAGACAGATAATCTGTGAAAATATCGATCTCCTCCACCTCCTCCCTGAGCTACTATTGCCGTCTGAAGAAATACACCGCTCTCGAGTCGTTCTGACCAAAACAAACCAATCAGAGCCAGGAGGAAGGTCTTAAGCAGCGCCGCTCAGACGGTGATTGACAGCACAGAGACCCGTCTCCTGGTTCTGGTTAATTGTTTCTAGATAGCACTGGAAGCACTGGGAGAAGAAGAGCTCGATTTTTTTCTCAGATTATCTGTCTCATATCATTCTGCCACGACATAGTGACAGTTTCAACAAATATGTCGAACTATATATATATATATATATATATATATATATATATATATAATAAAAGTTACATACTGCAGCTTTAAAAAGAATTTGACTTCGTAATTTAACACCTTAAAATTGGTCCTCTGTCTCTTTAAGAAAGTCCGGCTCTTTCTGAAACTTCGTCTTCATGAAGTCATCACAACAGCTAACCCTTTAACAACATTTTTATTAGCATTCCACTAAGAAGTAGCTCTTACGATGAGCTCGGCAAATGCACAGTTCCACCAGGTGTTTGCTAATTGCTCCTGGCTAATCTGAAGTAGCTGAGTGGGGAAGTCGCTTAGAAACTGCAGCTCTAAGGAGGAGCTGGGTCTCAAAGGTGGAGCTTGGTCCATCCAGGTGTTTTGCACAGCTGAATGGCTTCCACGGAAGATTAAAGGATTTCTCAAACATGCATGAAAGAATCAAGGCAACACTCTAGGTATGTTTTTGATGAGGGAAAAACATTATAACATCATGTAAAGCTCAAAAAAGTCAATTTTACATAATACTGCCCCTTTAAACATTTTTTGAAAACGTGCATTTTTACATTTCAAGCTTACAAAGTTAAGTACAGTGATCCTGATTAATCACGGCGCTAGAGTGTGATTAAGCCGATTAAAATTTTTAATTGATTGACAGCACTAGTTTTTATACTTCCAGAGTGTATTTTATTCCTTATTGTGTTCACCAGTGCATACTCTGAACATCCCACACACACACACAGGATTATTGTTGTGGTCAGAGGTTAAGTAATAATAAAAGATCTGTTGTATCTGATGTGTATCTTCTTGTATAGACAAGAGCTCATGAGAGATGACTAAATCAAGCTTTGTTTCAGAGTGCGGAGAGTACTGAGGAGGAGAGAAAGTTGAAGAGAGAAGAAAGCATATTGATTGATGGGATTGGTAAAGGGAAGGTAAAAATGAGAAGAATATTGTTTTTGTTTTTTTTTAAATTATCTTAATACATACAACTGTAAATTTAGCCAGCTGGCAGACTTTTTGCAAATAAAAAAAAAAAACTGTCAACAGTTTTATGTAAAATGTTGATTTTTTTTTCTTTCCTTTTTTTATTAGCTAACTTCCCTAGAAAGGCATTTCTTTTTTACACACTGTGCTGTAGATGTATTCTTTAGTGTCATTGGAAAGCTTTTTTAATAACAAAAAAAAAAAAAAATGCACTGAAAATAAAGCTTGATTGTTTTCTATGTAGTATGTTGTTCTTAAAACTGAAATAGAAACATTCATAATAATCCCCCCCCCCCAAAAAAAAAAAAAAAAAAAAAAAAAAAATATGGTCAGTTTTTTAAAGCACTACCACAGACTGAGGCATCCATCCTTTCTTCTACAGAGAGGACCACTGAAGGCAGGTCAGGACAGGTTTTTACAGACAAGGTGATAATTGCCAGACCATCATCCATGTACACAAGCAGCAGCTTGCCTGCTGCAAATTCAGCTGACAAATATTAAAGATGCTTGTACACCTTCAAACACACAGATGCACTTCGAACTGCTATACAATGTGGATGCTTTACATAGCTTCATAGAGTAAAATGTCTTTTCTAATTATAAATCAGAATGGAAAAGATACCACTTGTAGTTTTGTATCCAATATATGAATCTCTAACCTAAAAACTTTAGATTTTCTGCCTGATTTTTTTCTTTTCACAACCTCTTACAAAAATCCATTTCACAATTTTAAGTGTTGGTTTTAAAGGAGCTATTTACTAGTTACTTGCTGCCAGTGGCAGCTTTTTATTCAGGTGATATGGCTCACTCCTCAGAGCAGCATTGTATCACAGGTACTTGTGAAAAAAAATATATAATTGTTGTAATTGTAAAACTAAATTTCAGTTGTGCCCTGGACAAGTTTGCTTTTTTGCATGTCCAATCAATAGGGAGTGGACGTCCCCGGTCTTTTGTACACTTATGGTATTCTCATTGGCTGGCTAATGAAACTGAAGTTTGTTACTGACTCATATTCTGAGTCACAGCTTCTAATTTGGCGTTTAGATAAAGTGCTTTTTCACGTATTTTTGAGAAACGAGGAGAACATTTGATCATCTTTAGTGCAAAATCTCAGATAATTAAACTCACAAAAGCTGAATTGGACTATAAAAAACTTAACAGATATTCTCTGAAAAGCAATTTGAGATTTATCCCCTTCTTTTGTGAAACAGAAAACTGACGACCACTTTAGAATTACATAAATGCAAAAAAACAGGATCAAATTAGTCCACACTGACTGTTGGTTCTTTAAAATACATTTTGTGTTTCATAAAACATTTATTCCATTTGTGAAAAACAAAAATGTTGACTTTTTGAAGCATTTGAAAAACATACTATAACATATAGTGGGGGCAGCATCCAGGTTTCCTGCAGTGTTGTTTATGCCAGAAACTGCCCTACCTACCACAGTCCATCACTTGTAAATGCAATAAAAAAGTAATAGTAAAAAACTGATTTATAAGTGCTAATAAACTGATTTATATATACATTTAAGTTTATACATAGCCCTGGCAGATTTAGAGTTTAAATTTTCATTTAACCATGAAGTTTGCTTCTGATAGGAAATGAGAAAGTCGTCCCAAAAAATATTACAAAAGAATGTAAAAGGAGTTTTTTTTTTTTTTTTTTTTTTTTTTTTTTTAAATTTTATTTAAAAAATTTTTTTTTGAAAATAAGAGGTACAAATATATTTACACATACCTGCAATAAATGTTTAGTTATTACTATAAATTCTCATATTTGTTTGATTCATAGATTCTTCTGAAAGGCCTATATGTGTGTAAGAGCTCTCCCTCATGAAGTGAGTTTTCCCAGATTTCATTGCTTGGCAGGGAAAGCCGTGGTGATGTGGCTGTGAATGATGCATTTGGAAAGTAAGGGAAGGATGCATTGTGCAAGACTTGTTGGGACCTGTGTCCTAACGGAGAGACGCTAATAGCTGGGAAGAGGAGCTCCTCACAACCTGTAGTGAAGTACATGCTGGAGCCTGCATTTCAGGCATCACACACACACCCTACTCCCATCACATACAGTTTTCATGCACACAATCACACACACTCATGCATGCACACACGCACGCACACACACACACACACACACACACACACACACACACACACACACACACACACACACACACGCTGAGTCTGAGAATATGGAAAGAGGTCTTATAATTTGACAATGCTGAGGTGTTAGATCTCATTTCCAGTCGTGGTGACGCTCGTCTGCATCCAAGCTAAGGCATCATCTTTAAGAGGCAGGAGAGTGGCAGAGTTTCAGAGCTATTATCACTAATGTGTGGTGTCTTGACTAGACAAGGAGGGGGGATTACCAGGCTGGCTTAACATGGGCTTGGATAGGCTTATGGTGTGTGGAAACATTTTGAAAGATGGGGAAAAGAGAATCGGTTCTTCTGTTCTCTGCCCTCTTTTAATGGTGGATCCGTCAGTATGTGGCCATAAATCTAACATTTCGTCACAACTGCAGCTGAAGACCTGAGAGGAAAGGATTTAACACTAAAAGCTTGATGCAACAGGTAGCTCAATTTCTTGTAATCTCTAAAAGTGATGCTTTACCACCCAGTCTTAGTGGGAGGCAAAGAGCTGGGAAAGGAGGCAACTGATTATAGTAAATATGCCCCTACTGGCATTCCCCACTATCTGAGGTTACAGGGAATGACCATGACACTTAGATGATTAACTATATTCAGCAAAGTGATTATATGTCTAATATCCTTTATTTCTAAAAAGACAAAAACAAATTAAAGAAGCCCATAACTTTTGGTGGTCCCCTTTCATTAGAACAAAATAGTTATTCTTATATGTTTTTTGCAGATCTTTAATTACAGAATAATGATCTGTGCCATTTTTTGCCACTTACTGTAAAAGTAACCTGACAAGTATATGCCTATACAGTGCTGCACAAAAAATGTCAGGCTCTTTCATAGCCCACATTTAGTTACAAACCACAAACTTCAATGTTTTTCCAAGGATTTCATGTGATGGACCAACACAAAAAGTACATAGCTATTTGTGAAATGCACGAAAAATGATACATGACTTTCAAAATTTTCCTTACTAATAAAAATATGAAATATGTATTCAGTCTCCTTTACTCTGGTACCTCTAACTAAAATCTAGTGCACTGAATTGCATTCAGAAGTCACCCTGAACACCACCTTAAAACACGGTGGTGGCATCATCATGCTGTGAGGATTGTTTTTTTTTTCAGCAGGGATCAGGAATCTGGTCAGAGATGGTATAAATGGAACTAAGTACAGGTTAGTTCTGACTCTCAAGACCAGGCTGGACCAGAAATTCATCTTTCAACAAGACAGTTCTAAACATATGGACAGAGCTACAAAGCAAATTCCTGTGTTAGGATGGCCTAGTCAAAGTCCACACATAAGTATAATTGAGAACACGTTGCAGGACTTAAAAATGAGCAAAGATATCAATCTCTAGATGTACAAAGCTGTTAGAGACAACAGTCACATTCAATAACTTAAAATATGTGTTCTGATGAGGCTAATTTGTCAAATTAAAAGACGCTTTTGAAAATAACAACCTTCAGTCAGGTATTAAATATACTTTTCTTTAAGCCCACATTTCTGCATTAAAAAGTTTTTTTTATTAGTCAGACGTACTATTGTAATCTTAAATGTCATGTTTTCATTAGCTGTAAGCAGCAAATCATCATAGTTAACAGAAAGAAAGGCTTGAACACATCTATCTGTGTCTAATTATTCTGAATAATGTGTTTCATAAAGTGAATTTAGTTATTGAAATCAATTAACTTTGAACTTGAATTTGACTTTACACCAAAAGAATTATGGCTATAATTGCAGAAAACGGTGGTTATAAAAAGAATTGACCCAGGGAGGCTGAATACAAATGAACAGCAATCTTTTCAGATTTTACCTGGTTTTACAAGATATAGACAATAAGAAAACTGATATTTGATATTAGTATTACAACTGTCCTATTTTTAAGATATTAACAAATTAATGTAGGGATAGGAATAAAACATCTCTGCTCCATTATTTTCCTTTTGGAATAGATCATGTGCTTTTGTGCATTTCTTTTTTTATGTGTTTAGAATTATTTTAATTTCTTTTAGTTTTATATAATCATGTTTGTTCTGATAGACCTATATGAATTATTTCTTCAGGTCCAAAAATAAATAAAATATTAAAATAAATACAATTGTAACTTGTAATAGTATTTGAAAACCATGTGTCAGTTCCACAATAATGTGCAACTTTGTGTTAGTCTATCCCATTAAATCTCAAAGAAATATGCTGAAGTTTGTGGCTGTAATGCAACAAAATATATATAAAGTTTAAGGGGTACAAATACTATTGCAAGGGACCATATATGCTTTCTTTTTGTTCAACAGATTTCCATAAAATTTTCTTACCAGCAAGTCTATTCATGTGGTCAAAAAGACATGAGTTGCTTCATAGTTTAGGAGCAGTTATTTTTTTATCCCATCCTGATTTTGCTCCACCAATTTTATCGCCAAGCCCAACAGTTGGAACAAAGCATTATGAAAGATTAAATCAAATTAAATCCCCTTGTTTCTCCCTATGTCTGATCCCCTTGTTTAATGGCAGTGGAGGCATTAGAATAATCACAGGTTATCTTCTGTATCCCCATTTTTTGCTGGGTCATCATCTAAAGTTTTTTTTTTTTCCATTCAAACAGTCCTTTGCATCTTCTCTTGAGATGATAGCAAAACAGTTCTCCGCCTAAAAGAAAAACAAAAGTCAACCAGGGAGAACTACCTTAATGCCCTTTTCTCTAATCACCAAGTGCTTTTTGTTAACACTACAGATGCAAACCAAAGCTATCAGGATGTTTTGTAGGGATACAATTTGGCATTTTAGATGTGTTTCAATATTGAATTCAAGAGCTTATTCAGTTTTTCTTTACCAAAGAAAAACACTCCTGTACCTGTGATCTATGTTTTTTCCATGTCTGCTCAAACTGAGCCAAGTTTGGCTGGAGGTTTTTTCTGTTAAAAGGGAGTTGTTCCTTTCCACTGAAGCCACTTGCTTACTCAGGAGGAGGGAATTATGCCAAGTCAAGGACTCAAAGCAATGAGCTGGGCTTCCTTAGGTAGATAACTTTGTACCAATAGGCACCATAAACTCAATTTGACTTTACTGTATTACAGCTAGGACCAAACTGGAATGTATGTTGTTAAATTTGAATCTGATGATTGGATTGTATTGAAATGATTTAATTATACTTTCTGGAAATGAATTCAACTTTGTAAAGTGCTTTGAGAAGGCATTCTTTGTAAACTGGTAATATATAAATATTCAAACCTGAATTGAAATAAACTGAATTAAACCTTATTGGTATTTCAGACAAAACAGACTATCTTTATTTCACTCAGAAAGATGCTTTGTAAATTTGACCTTCTTTTAGGCCCCTACACCAAACTTGGTCTAAATTAGGGGTCAGCAACCTTTGCAACCCTAAGAGCTATTTTTGCCTTCAGTTCAGCTAAACAAAAATTGTTTAGAGCCACAAAAGAAACATGACCCTTTGAAACAAAATATCTTATTTTTACAATGTGTATTATTGGAATTTTTGGGGGGGATTTTTAAATTAAAGAAAAAAAATTTTAGTTTTGATTTGAGATAAAAAAAAAAAAAAAAAAAAAAAAAATTGTCCAAATGTTCCATAAAAGGGAATGAATGCATTTTCTTTCAAATTTTATAGAATATTGCGTTTGAAAACTACACCATTCGCAACCTAAAGGCAAAACAATACTTTACAAAATTATTTCTAACACTGTTATTGAGAAAAACTGCTAAGGATAGCATTTATTCATGACTTTTACATGTTAAAAAATTGCTTCAGATCACTTTTTTGTTGTTGTTGTTATTATTAGGAACCATAGTGGAGGACCTAAAGAGCCACTTGCGACTTCAGAACTGTAGGTTGCAGACCCCTGGTCTAAAGAAATATATTCAAAATTAGCTCCTTAGATAATTTATAATGATATAATGATATAATGCTGTTTACAGCAGAAATATAAAAATAATTTGGCTGACCTGTATAAGCAGAATTCTAGCTGTAGGGTGTTTTTTTTATTTATTTAAAGTCATCTGTGTAGTTTAGTAGGTTGATAAGCACATAAGCAGTATAAGTATCTTAAGCCCATTTTTCTCTGCTGTAAATCTCTATAAAATATTGGCTAAGTTTACTGAAAATAATTATTTATCATCTTTATCAGGTGTCACATGATAACACCCCTTTTTAAAAGCCAGCAGAGGAAACTGTACTTGGTTCATTGTATCGTTTCCTCCAGTTTTCATTGTGTTATTTTTGGATTAAGTGAATGTAATGTGGCACAAAGATTTAAAGGAGACAAAGGGGATGGCAGACATAATTTAGGAGAGGATAGAAATGAAAACTTTTGGGCGCCAGATATGACAGTCGTGAGTGCGTGCTAAGACAGGGAAGAAGGAAAAGACAGCGAAAGAAAAGCAGCAGGTCAAAGACCACCACTCTAATGTCCAAAGGGGGATCTTTTTACATCACTGAGGACAGAGTGAAGGAGTCCATCACGCATGGTTACTCCAAGCAAACACACAGCCCCTGAGGACTTCAGCCTTACACACAGTGTGAGGAAAGAGCAGTTTGTCTCTTGTTTCTCTTGTTTCAGAGAGGTCAACTGTGTGACAGTCGGAGGTGACACCTTTCCAGCAGGAGGTTTCTCATTGGTTTAATGACAAATTACACAGCTCCCATTTCACCTGTCTCTCACCACTGTCACATTGCCTTTTTACTCCTAGTGTAAATATCCTTGTTTAGGTTTCTCCCAGGGTACTTACTCAAATAGAGATGAAACAATCAAGATTTTCCTGGCCAATACTGATTTCCACTTTTTTTTTAGGTCTGACCTGCTGAGTCCAGTTTTAGCCGATTTAATTTTTCTTTATTCTAACAAGTACAACAGAACTATAAAAAAACTGCTGCAGGTTCTTTGATCACAGCTTAACATCCAACAGAAAAATTAAGGAATTAAAAAGTTATCCCCATTTTGGCATCAAAGCGTCTGTCTGAACCTGTACCTGAATTCTGTTGAACAAAAGAAAAAACACACACACACGCACACACACACACACACACACACACACACACACACACACACACACACACACACACACAAAATTACATGCTGTTGGTTAATAGGTTTATAGACAGAATATGGTTGGAGATGCTGCACTTCATGAACAGGAAAAAAAAATGGATTACAGTATTTGACATCCTGATAATTGTCCAATTCCGGTCTCTGACCAATTGACCGATGCTTTTTCAAACTGCTGCTAATGGGACTTTTTTAACACACTGTGTGATTTATATTAGCAATATCCTAGACTTATGTTTGATGGAAGGTAATTACAGGTACATCAGGAGATGAAGTTACAGGGCTGTAAAGGTTTGCACTATATGGATCTGGGGAGTTCAGCTGATGAAGAGCTACGCTGTGAAGTTCAAGTATATGGCCTTCCCTCTATCCTGAACTTGTGCTTCCCACGATGCATATCTCAAAACGTCTAAGGTTTGATAATGCTAGTATTACATTATTATTACTTCACTGTCATCTGCTACAACACATATTTGCCACAACTCGTAGATCCATATTAAGTGTTATTATTTAAAAAATTTCCAAAACTGTGATAGGTTCTGTATCAGTTTTACACACTTAGGATAAAGACCAGACTTTCTCTGCTGTGTTCATCAAATAGATTTGTAAAATTTGAATAGAAGACAAGATAAATCACTGAACCTGCTTTTGCTTGCACTCAACACGCCTGCACATGTGCTGGCTGGGGTGAGTGTGAGAATGAGTGTCTCTGTGTGAATATTGATGAGTGTGTGACTAACACAGTAAGACAGAAAAAGAGAAAGCTCATGCATGCACAGGCAGAGTAGCTGCATGTCAAGGCCACAAATGTGTGTGTGTTTGTCTACTCACGGTCCATGTGGCGGACTTGGCGGTGCTGGACTGCTGGAAGGACACCTGAAAGGCGTGTGGCCCCGGGTAGTCAGTGTTGGAGGGGATTGCTGGGGCAGGGGACAGGCCCTCGAAGGTGGAGTTGGGCTGGGAGTAAGGCGAGGGGGTGGGCACGGCCGATGAAGACGTATTCTCGGAACTGTAGGGGCTGGCGGACGTGGCACGGCTCCCCAGGCTCTCCATGCTGCTGCTCAGCAAGTTGTACTGGGACTGGGGGGAGAAACCAAGAGGGAAGAGAATGAAACGGGTAAAAAAGGGAGGGAGCAAGAAGGCAGAGGGAGGACACAGATAGAGGTACGAGAGAGACAGAGGTTTTGGAAGTTTAAGGAAGGTCAGGTTACAGTGGAAGAGGGAGATCTGTGTGCACACTGTGTGTGATGCTGCACATGTAACTGTCTAAGTAGGTGTCCACATCCAACGCTGTGGATTTTTGGTGAAATTTACACATCGTCATACACAACATTTAAAGTTGTCTACAAGTGAGGGGCGGTAGTACCGAGGTCCCTCCTGCAGCTTCATTGGGGCTATATGATGCATGTTGTAAAACAAAGACATGACATGGTCTGCCTAAATGTCTGTCATTTCCCAATTTTTTTCTCCCGTATGTTTGTAAAGAGTGAAGATGTGATGTATGTGCAAGTAATTGTTAATGTCTTCTTTTAGGCCCATACACAGCTGCACATCAACTACCTTGTGATTTTCTGTTGCGGTATGTCCACAAAAACACACAAAAGAATAATAAAAATTCCTAAACCACATAAGCCAACAAGTCCACTCGGGTACTTTGCTTGATGAACACGAACAGTATTTTTCTTTATAAATCTTCGATAATCACAATCCATGCAGTTGAGTAAAACAAACAAAAAAATTTACCACTGAATTCAAGCCTAAACAATTTGGATTGTAAATACAAACCCGATTGTTTTGTTTCTGCATTATGCACATGTCAAGAAACTGCATTACAAGGATAACCTACCAGCTAAACAAAAGAATTTTTTTTACCTTCTTTTTCACGTAGTACATCCTCTAGAGCATTGGTCTCATTTATCAAATCTTCAGCCAGTCAAACGTCCAAACACAACAGAGCACCGCAGAGTGTAGGAGCATAGCCTATAACCTCAGACCTCAAGCAAGGTGTGCATCAGTGGACATGTTCTACCGCACACTCAGAGACACATGTGCTGCCAGGACAAGGGGGGAAAAAAAAGGTGAGGACTGGTGTAGAGAGAGAGGAACGATACACTGAGATGAGGGGAGAGAAGCGGAGAAGGAAAAGAGGGATGGGAACCCAAAAAATGGTACGACATTCTAATTATGGCATGCCCGGACATACACTGCAATGCCGGGGTGCAAGTACACACATGCTCCGAAACACCTTGTAAAGGCCTACTCTAAGTCAACACTGTCTGGTCTGACATAGAGAGCAAGACAGAGAGTGTGAGAGAGGAGAGAGAGAGGAAAAAAAAAAAATCACAAAAGTTCAAAGGTCAGAACCCCCACCTCCCTGCATTGTAGATCATTCTAACTCTGTATAAGAATCTGAATCAGCTGTATTGGCCAAGTCTGTGTGCACAAACAAGGAATTTGACTTCCTTGTTTGTGCACACAATTCTGGCCAATACAGCCAATAAACAGTCGAGTTGTCAGCATTCTCAGAAACTGAGATGTCAAACAACTTTGCAAGCATGAGGATGAGAATCAACATAAATCATGCTAAAATATGCTTCAGATAAATTGGAAAGCAGACAGAAGTTTCAGGCTTAGACTGAGGGATTTTCATTTTTTAACTGTGTGTGTATCAAAACAGTAGCTATGCACAGATTCAGTTATTACTTTTAAAATAAACTATACCACATGGACAGAATGAATTTACTTTTTTATTTTGAATGTAGAAAAGGCATTTCAAGTTCTTTAAAAACTGAGTTACACACATTTTGTTGAAGAGCACATTTTTCAATCCAGTGTCAGCTGAACGTTAATACAAACGCAATAATATGAGAAATTGATCCAAAAAGCATCTGCTTTATTTAGTATATTAAACTCTCTTTTTAAGTAAGAGCTTAAAAGGTTTTTATTTTCTTTTTTTGTCTTTCCTATGATGCCCTGGACTGCCTGGTGAGTGAATAGTGCTGTATAAATAAACGTGCCTAATCTTGTCTTTTAATGATTTGACATTCAATGATGTTATAACTGCTGGAGACATTAAAATGACTTATTAAACAAAGTTAAAAGTACTTGATCATGATTGTTAGTTTCTGATGTATCATTTTAAGAAAAAAGTCAGTAATTTTTTTGATGAATTTGAAAATATTGTAAGTCCTGTTAGCATGTGTTCACACGTCACGTACAGTGCCTTGAAAAAGTATTATTGTCCCTTGAACTATACCTAACTACGAATTCGCCCCCTGGGAGTCAATACGGCACATCTTCCTGATTGTATCTGAGTCATCCTGTGGGGATGTTGTCTTCAGTAGGGACACAAAAGCTGGTCAGGAAACATGGTTTGAGATAACTGCAGGACAATCCTGCAAGAAAATCCATTAAAGACTCCAAGCTGGACAGCAACCCTAAAAATACAGCCAGAGCATGATAGCATATTCATGTTTCACAATGGCCTAATCAAAGTCCAAAGCTACATTAAATTCAGAATCTATGGTAAGAATTTAAAACTGATGTTTGTATTCACACTCCATCCAATCTTACTTGGATGAGCTTGAGCCATTTTGCAACGACAAATGTGCAAAGACTTCCGAGTCTGTATGTGCAAAGATGGCAGTGACATCCCACAAAAGATTTGGAGCTGTAATTGGAGTGGAAGGCAGTTCTGCTAAATATTTACTTAAAGGGACTGAATACAAATGCAAAGCATACTTGTGAGATTTTTATTTATGAAAAATGTAAAACATACATTTTGCTCCACTTCACTACTTTGCATTATTTGGAGATTGTTCAGTTGCATAAGAAATCACATTAAATTTAAGTATAAGGTTATAATGTGATAAAACAAAATAGTTCCTTTAATTTTTTTCTTTTTCTTTCTTTCTTTCTTTCTTTCTTTCTTTCTTTCTTTCAAGCACCAGAATCGATAAAATCCTGCTCACATGCTGATTCAACAATACGTGGTGCCACAAAGCAGGCTGATGGGACATTTCACCAGTACTCTCTCCTACAAGCTGTGACTTTAATTGACCTATAGTATATAGCATGCATGTAGCTATTGTATGTTCCTTTCTGAACATCATTGATTAAACATAACATGGTAAGTTAACGTTAACAAGCTTTCTGCCCCCCACCTCCCACCCCCCTCACTCCCATACACACACACAAAAAAAATAAAATAAAATAAAATAAAAAAAAATAAAAAACAGGACTTTTCCATTTCATTTCCCTTTTGTAAGATAAACCTATTTCAAACTTGGACTCAATGTTCAACATCCCTTTATCTGGCAAAACTCTCTATTGTGGTTTTGATCTATAGGCCTTTGAAAATTATTAGACACGCATATATGAACAAAAGCTACAAAAGGCAGTTAAAGTCCCAGTCTTTTCATCCTATTGTTCAGTGGAAGAAAGCAAAGGTTGATGTCCAAAACTTAATGCAAACTATGCATGTTCATTCACAAAAGTGCTCGTGCTTGGATCCATACATCGACTCACTGAATCTTATGTGCCGTACAGCGTGTCAGATAAAGTCAGATTCTGAGAAAATAATGACAAACACTGCAGTTGTTTTAGCTTCTTGTCAAACAGGCAGCATTTGCAGAGATAAAAATTTGCTCACACATCCACCTAAAATATATGGCAATTAACATCTATATTGATGTTTGCCTTTCTTATAAATGGGATATAAAGAGTAATTGTGATGTCCCCCTAATGTCTGTTTACTAACTAACTCTATTATTAAAGAAGCTTTCTAGGCACAAAAGAGGTCCAGATGTATGTGTCAACAGCAAAAAAGTATTTCACACACTCACACACACACACACAAACACGGACACCTACATACACTCCCAGGTGCGCTCCATGTTAATACCTGAACTGAATTCACAACAAGTTGAAACAAGAGCTTGAGCCTCTGCTGCAACTGTGTGAGTAAACGTGTGTGTGTTTATGTGTGTGTAGGTGCTTCCCATCCCAGCATCATGTGATGTTCCCTATGGGCAGTTATCCGGGTTGCTGCCACTCAAAGCCAAGATTAAAGGCTTAAAACACTAAGAGACGAGGATAAGCCTGCTGCAGCTACCTTCACTTGTCAGAATGAACAAAACAGAATAGGTCCAGGATAAAATAACTATTACCTGTTTTTACAGCCACTTGTTATGCAAACCTTGTGTTGATATAAAACACTAAGGCCACTTTTAACAAGTTCAACATTGAAGAAGCAAGCATGGTTTTATCACATCCCTCTATTGGAAGGACGTAAAAAAAAAAATAAAAAAAAACAAAAAAAAACAAAGCTCTGCTGCACAAATGAACAAAATGATAATATATATATATATATATATTTAAAACTGCTTAAACTTTGTTTTAACTTTTCACTTGCAAGCATGTGTTATGCTGATGCATAAAGGGAGGTAAATGCAGAATTGTGTGCATCAAGGTTTCCCCCTGCTGGAAATATGATGCAAAATGCAAAAAGAAGACTTAAAATCTCTGTTGTACAGTTTGTTGTAATGTTATGCAAAAAAAGTGGGATATCTAACTATGATGGAATATTAAAGCCATTACAGATAAAGGGGGGAAAAGTTTCCTCTCCACCGTTACACCACCAGTAGTTTTACACATTGATACAAAACAAGACGGATCTATGCCTCCATGTTGTTAATGCCAAATTTTGATCCTACTGTCTGACTGTTGCAGCATTAATTAGTTCTGCCTGAAGGTTTAAAGTTGTGCTTTCACTAATAGTATTTGGCATACCTTGGTTCTAGCAAGTGCTTTTTTTTAGCTACTCTTGCCTTTCAATCATTTAAAAAAAATATGCACATTCTTCCCTGACCTCTGACATCAAGGCAATTGATCTTTTTTTTTTCTTTTTCTGACCATGTTCTTTAAACCAGAGATATGCTGAAAATTCCAGTGAGTCAGAAGTTTCTGAAATACTCAGACTAGCCCATCTCCACCAACAATAATGGCACATACAAAGTCACCTAGCTCTCCGTACTTTATCATTCTGACGCTTAGTTTTTTCAGGAAATCCTGTTTAGGATGTTTAAATGCCTAAATGCTTTGATTTGGGAAACCTAATTGGCTTGTGTTAAAAAAATAAAAAAGTAACCAGTAAGTGTATATCACAGGTAGGAAGAAAGGAAACTAGAGGCGGTCAGATTTTACTGCCTATTGGTGTTTCTCTTGCTGAGGTAAACACCCTATAGGCCAACCATGGTACAGGCTGGTCCCAGCTGTACCTACCTACCTGTAAATATGGTTCTTATAATTTTACCTGGCTCACATAAACTGAAGCAAAGCACAGGAAAATTACCTACGTTATCAGCTCACAAATACCCTTTTCAAACAAAAGTAGAAAGTATTCCAAAACCAAATCTTTAAAAAAAAATATGATTCATGAGAGAAAAGAATATTAATCATTTCTAAGTGTATATTAATCTTTACTTGTTTTTAAAAGCCCAATATCAAGCAGCGACAAAAATCAATTCACCTCTCAAACATTTTTTTTTCATTTATGCAATTATCAAACATTTAAATACATTGACAAGATTCAGAACACTTTACAAATAACTGTAATACAGTCTTCTGCACGATAGTTTAAGAAAAAAATCAGACTCAGTATATTGTAAACCTGCATCAACTTACCACACCACACAGCATCGTTAGGTTCCTGAAAAGTTAAACCTGTCTCTGCAATGCTTCTGCGGTCAGGTGTGACCGTAACAGCTGACCTCTGCACAGCCAGGTGACCTTACTGTGCAGTCAGACATGATGGAGGACTGAAGATGCCCTGCCTCTTTCTCCTCCACTTCTCTGTCTCAACTCGGCCTTCTTTATTTCCTTTGCATCTAACAACAATCTAGCAACAAATTCTCGCCCCGCCTCTTTTTTTTCTGTCATGACTATTCATTAACCATCCAGGCAAGTTCAGACTTGCCCACTTTAAGAAGACATGAAACCAATATTCAAAATTGGAAGGGCATAAACCAGAGGTGGGGTTGAAATAAGACAAAGATTTATATACTGTAAGTTACAAGATGAACCATGCCAAAGTAAGCCCTGCAATCATTTCCCTATATTAAAAGAGAATAACAGTTGTTTTTTTTCCCCTGTGAATACAAAGTTTAACAAGTGCCATCTGCAGAGCATTCACCTGCAAACTCAATGTGCTTGCTCGTTAATGCATCCACACATAGACACACACTATCCAACAGATGGCTCTAAAGTGGAGCAGCAAGGGGCTCCATGGGATTTTGTGATCCCTCCCTCAGCACACAGATACACACACACATACATACACACTTACACAGACCACCCCACAGTCCCAACAGATCGCTCAGAAGTGCAGAGAGGGAACAGAGAGGGAAAAAACTGCTGAGGAGAGGGAAACTATATAGGAGGGAAATTTTCCTGAAAAGGAGGGAAAGGGAAAAAAATAAACAAAAAAAAAAAGGCTAAAACTGTTTATGTATAAGATTAATAAGGAGGAGAAGAAAAACCTTTATAAATCAAAAAAAAATCTTGAAAGAAATGCTTCTTAAAACCAAAGCAAGCTCATTCTCCTACCATGACATTGTCGTTCATGTCTCTGATGTGATAGACGTCCATGGAGACCTCTGCACAGTTTCGGTGATTTCCTGGAGTGCTTGTAGAGGGAACTGGGTGTTCACCTCGCTGGCTGTTTGGGGGGAGCTCATAATAGGTACTATCTGGCTCTCTAGGAGGTCAAAAATAGCAGGGATACGAAATGATTACAAATAAATTGAATTTATGAAAAAGTCAACTTGCAGTGTAAAAAAAATCTGTAAATCTGTAGAGTGTAAAAATTGGTGGCAACAAGCATTAAAAATTTTCCTTTCGTTTTTTTTTTTGTTTTTTTTTCAGATTACATTTAAAACTATCTCTTAATGAATCTCAGTTAAGTGTAAAACAATCCTGTTCAGATTAGGTATTTTAAACTGAACTAGAGACCATGAAATATCATCCAGGGTCCTACATAAAAAAGCACTTTGGTTTTAAGTAATAAATAGCAATATTGAATCAGATGCCAACTTTGGCATCTTTAGTCTGTTATGTTGTAAAGCCATATTTTCTTACAGTCACAAATCCCTAATAACTGGAAATCACAATAAAGAATAGGGAAACTATTTGATGTGCAACTGAAGCAAAAGTGTTTTTCCCTCCTAACTATTCATGTCACTCCATGACATAGTAGTGCCCTGGGTGGTGTACCATATCACCCCCATCAAAACCACCACTGGATTATTCAGATGCAAATGCATCTGAATTGTTATTAATATACATAATATACATAAGTCCAGTTTATGACAGAAAGATAATAATTTACCTTCACCATCAAAACCCTATTGTATCACCACCTAAATAAAAGTGAAAGCAACATATTTTTCATCTCGATGTGTCATCTATAAAATTAATCACCACAAAAGCAGTGAGTAAAACATGAAAAAAAAGATTGCTTTAACAAAAACATAACCAAAGAAAACAGTCATAGGTAGATGTTTACTCACAGAGAGCTCCACAGGTGCTCCAAGGTGCCTCCTTCCTCAACAACAGTGGACTGGGACATCTTAAAGGATGGGTAGTCTGGTGAGGGGCAGATCGCTCTGCAAGCCACAAAGATCTTTAATTAAATTTGCATAATGAATGGTGAATATCTCAAATAATAACTGAGTAGAAATGCATAAATAATATAGATAAAACAATGTTTTTACATTTAAATATCCAAACCAACCACTGGTGTGTGTCATATTCAGGTAGACCAATACAGTTCACACACAATGGAACAAACACCACTGGTGATAGTACACAAGTGGGACTCAGAAGATATTTTGGTATGAGTGTTTTGCAAGGTGAAAACAAACTAATAAACTGATGCGGAGCTAAAATGATTAATTGTTCATGCACATCAATCTTTGGTTCATAATAACTTTTTAAAAGAGAAGCTTGGTGAAGAGCATGTGTAGAACGCTGTACAAACTAATATAGTAACTGCTGGTGGCAACTGGGGTCCATTCACCTCTGAAGTCAGAACTTTTTTGGAAATAACATCAAACCCAGCTAAAGTGTGTTCCAGCTCCAGATTCAAAAACTATTCGGGTTTGCTATCTGATATGCTCAACAACCAGGTTAAGCACTAGCAATACAAGCTAAAAACAAGGCCTATACTTGTATTTTCAAACATTTTCCTGAAAAGGTTTACAAAAACAGTTTGTACAGTATTGTGTAGGAAAATCATACACTTTTGTGCATTTTTATTTTATTAATGGGATGAAAATATGCAAAAATGTGAATAAACTTTTTGTTTTGCTGTGGCTTTAACCAGCTTGTTTATGGAAGGTACCCATATTGGATTTTGAAGTCTAGATTGGCCAGAAGCTTGGTCAGACTTTACCATGTATAAATGTTCCTCTCAGTGAACCCCTCCTCCTGCACCCCAGACTGAGACAATTATTTAACTGTTTTTTTTGTTTTTTGTTTTTTTGAGAAAACTAAATTTCTTAATAAGTTTCACAAATTGAGAGTCTGTTTTAAAGAATCTGGAATCAGCTTGAAATAATTCAGTTCATGTTTGACCCATTTATATAGTGTGTCTTGATGGCTAAAAAGTATTATGTTTTTAAAAACAGAGTAAAGCTTTCACCAATCACAAACTGAGTTTTTAATTAATGTCTGATTAGTACAGAAGAACCTAGTTCAGGTTTGACCAGTATAAGTATTTCAGAATTTGAACTATAGATGAGGAAATACTCCTTAGGCTTCTTAAAAAGCAATTAAATAACCTGACCTGGCTAACCAAGAACATCTTATTGTATACTATCCTTATTTTAACATGGCTGTTAGTATGGTGGTGCATGAATAACGTATTTACCGCGGTGGTACTTGTTATAGAAAGTTTTAGAGCAAGTGGAATAATGGATGGGGTTCAACGCACACGGGAACACATAAGAACGCCTTCATTCAGGTGTGATTGCACTTATGTAGTCCCAGCGAGGTGCCACATGGTACCAGGGGGCCTGAGCGAGTCCAGACCTGCCTCACTCATCGCCTTTCCATTCCGAGGGGAAGCCTAGCCTCCTCCATCTCTGAACACCACATCCTCCTGTCCTCTTTTAATATGACGACTCCATCTCACACGGCAAAAACCTTACGTAGCATCACCGTACCACTCCAGGTGGCCCGAGACAGATTTGGATCCCACCGAACCAAGCTATCTTCTGATTTTTAGAACCATTTCGCCTTTATTATTCCAGAAATGCATGCAGCTCCTTATAAGTATCTCTTTAGTTGGAATAGTTTTCTACGAATTTGTAGCTGCCTGCATTTAATAAAGACGGAACCATAGAGCACGCTGATGACTGGATGGCTTGACTTTTTCCGTTAAGTCTCCAGTTTGAATGTGCAGAAAATGACCGCAGTTAATACAGGCTAACATCCTGACGGGCATATTTGGTTGTAAAAGTTTATTAAGAGCTGCGGAGAAGCGTCACGTCTCCTTAGTAAACCCTAGTGTACTTGTGTATGGGATTACGCAAGAAAAAATGGCAAAAGTACAGGATCTGGAAAATACACACTGCAACAGATAGGCTAAATAAGTCCGGAAGCTTAATGATTTAACAAATTCCACGAATTTTTAACATTGACAATAGGAATGTCTGTACAGGGCAGAGGCCTCTTTACTTCAGTCTTCACCGAATCGATTAAAGATATGCAACTCGGTAAACATCCACGAAGACTGCTGAACTAAAAATTACTTTACTTTTTTTTTTTCTTTTGATCGTTTAAAGAAAAACGCTGACAATGTCTGAAACATCGCAGATTGGCTGCTGAAGCTGTGCGGCTGCAAGTTCCCGCTGTTCCTGCAGGTAACTGCCGCCGCAGAAACAAACACAGATCCCAGGTCGGACTGTGGATAAGAGCAGGTGGTTTGGAAAAGGTGTTACATAAGAAAAAGAAAAAAATCCGGCCTAGTTTACAAAAAAAACAAACAAACGAAAAAAACAAAAACAACAACAACAAAAACAAAACAAAAATCAAACAAAACATGAAGATGGAATTTTCATCCATATCTATATGAATTTTTCTAATAGGGGAATATGGAATATTAACAAAAACACAGTGATGAGTAGGATGAAACATCCAAATAGAACAAAGAATATATATATATATATATATATATATATATATATATATATATATATATATATATATATATATATATATATATATATATATATATATATATATATATCTTAAAGGTTCGACGCAATACATCTGCCTTAATTCCATTAAGGTGAAGTCATGTATTTTGGGAGAATGCTACATCAATCTTTTAAATGTAACTTGAACTTATGCAAAAATATTCTCCGGTCTCTTTGCGTCTTCACTCCACAGTTACAGCGACCATGACAACAAACATGGCTTATACACGCACATTACCTTCCCAAGGGTCATTTAGTGCGAAGAAAAAAATTCCAGTCTCAAATGAGAAGAAATTAAATTTAAAAATTGTTTTAGACGCCATCAAGTTAGGCCCAAGCGAATTATCTCACATTAGAAAATTAAATTAGCTGTTTATCTTGATGTAAAATCTGAGAGTGTTTGATATTTTTAATATTTAATCCTTTTTTTAGTTGGTCGTTAAATGCCAGCTATGTATATAATTTTTTTCTCAGGTATATTTTTCAATAAAACAGGCTACACTGGAGTTTCTTTATTTCTTTAAAAAGCCCACATGTAGCTAAAGCGAGTCCATACATGGTTTCTGACGTTTAACAAAATCAGATGTGTATTCTGATGCTCTGAGAGTAAGCAATTAAATATAGGCTAGAAACATGCACAATATGCATCTCTAATCAACAGCTATGTTCACCACAATAATTTAAAGCAATATTGCTACATTTTAACATAAACTTAATCAGCGTTCCAAAAGTCAGTTTTTTTTTTTATCTATTGTTTTTAAATGATCTAAGCAGATGCTGAAATACAATAGAAGGAATAATAGGCCTACCTGAAGCTTAAGCTTATTCCAATCCAAACAACCAGGAATGATGTTGCACCGAGCACCTGTCTGTTTATCGAACATGCCAAGAAAGTGACCCTCCATAAAAAATGGCAACATGTAAAAGGCAAACAAACAAAACATATATCGATCGAATTTAGTTCTGATAAGAGTGGGAGAACTTCATTGACTTTTCAGAGAAGCTATATGAACTGGAGACAGGAGGAAAACTGATTTGCATCCTCTTCAGAGAACTGATGGCTTTGCTGATCGAGACCGAAGAGAAGGAGGTGAAGCGTCTTTTTTTGCGCTGAGGGAAGCAGAGAGGCGGTAGCGCGGTTTGGCAGCACACAAGCGGGAAAAACCTTTTCAGCTTTCATGAAAGAAAATTGCTGTAGCTTAAATAAACACAGTTTAATTTTTATTTCAGTGTATAGACATATTTGGTTTGATACGCTATAAATTACGAAAAGGTACAATGGAACAAAAGTAAGAACGGCCTAGTGAATTATTAAGTGTGGACTATAATGCACAATAAAAATATCATTAATTGGCTGCAAAATTCTAAAATACTTGCCTGGTCAGGGGAATAAAACATTTCTGTCAATACTGTCGTTTTATACTCGGGCATTTTGACTCAGACAGAGAAAACAAACAAACAAACAAACAAAAAAAAAAAAATTTAAAAAAATAAATAAATCTACACTTGAACTACGCTTCCCAGAAGGCGTTTCGGTGGAGGCGGGAGCTGAATGGACAGCACTGGTGTGTCATTTTACGCTCGTAGAAACAAACCAAACAATAGTTGGATTAAAAAATATGTGATCTTAACGCTTTCATGCGAAGAAAGATAACACTGAATGGGTTGTAGAAGTTTGTTCAATCACGTTTTGTTGAAGGAAGTGACGCTACTGATGTCAGGAGTAAGCGTTGTTAAAGGTCTGAGTATTTTACACGGGTTGCTTACACATTAACCGCTAAGTAGTGCTACATGCTAGCAGTGAACGAGCCCATTTATAGCTAGTTTAACGGATACCCTAATGGTGTATGTTTGCAGTTCACGTCTTCATGTCTACTGCAGTGGTTAGTAAACAAATACAATTTTCAATAAACAAGGAAAAAGCTTATATGAACGGGGTTGATAGCGTTTTTATTTCGTGTATTGTCAGCTCGTCAAAAATAACATTTAGTTTTTGTATCAGTGCTTTCAGGTGTTATGTTCATAAACGGTGTATTTTCAGTTTAAGTGTGGACGTAGTTTTCATTTTAATAATTTGGCTTATTTTGAGAAGAAAACTTTCTGTATTTGTCTAATGAGTAAAATGTAGTTATTTGCTGGACGTGTGGCGCCATCACGCGGTAGTACCAGAAAACTACAATATCAACTTTATGCAGTTGAAAACGTGAAGACACGTTTTTGTGTATACTTTTAAGAATGAATGCAAACTCCCTGTTTTCTCTTTATAGGAACAATTGTGGTTGTAAAATGAATTTTTCTGAGGTCTTCAAGCAATCCAACCAGCTTTGCAAAGTTTCCCCAGATGGAAAGTATTTGGTAAGTCTTTGAGTTCAGTACTTTTATTGTTTCATAAAAAGCCACAGTTACTATGACAGAGGTATCAATTTATATGTAAGGTCTTATGTAGAGCTGCACAATCAGTCTTTTTCTGGCAGATGCCAATCACCTGGTTTTTTTTTTTTTTTTTTTTTTTTTTTTTTGTTTTGTTTTTGGTTTTTTTTTAGGTCTGACTTGCTGAAACAGATTTTGACAAATTCTCATATTTTCACCAAGGAATGTTAAACATAAAGGAGAAAATGTGCTGCATGATTTTTGATAAAGATAGTAGTTTGGAATCCAACAAAAAATGAAGAAATTGTTGAATTACACATCAAGGTATATGTTCCCTACTTTTATCTTCTTAGTTTTGTCACATTTAATGAAGTGAAAAGGAATCAGATTTTTTTTCTCTATTGTTTGATGTGCTGCTGATTAAGGGATACTGTCTGATTCTGACCTCTAGCCAGCTGATCTGTGCATCTCTGATGCTATGACCTTTTCTTCTACAACCTTTTTCTTTTGTTTTGCTTCACAGGCTACCTGTGTACAATACAGACTGGTTGTGCGAGATGTTAGCACTTTGCAAATCCTGCAGCTCTACACCTGTCTGGATCAAATAGCACACATGGAGTGGTCCTCTGACTCTCTGTTCATCCTATGTGCTATGTACAAGAGGGGGCTGGTACAGGTAAGAGATAAAAGTATAAGTATCTGGATATAAGTTTAGCAATTTTAATGTTTTCTTGATATGTTTTTGTACTTGAAAAATATATTTTTGTAAACACATTGTAGTAAGGGGTTCCCAAAGTTTGGGCTTACTTGAGGTTGTGAATCAACAAAATATAACAAACAAAAACAGTAGTAGCAAATAGATTAAAAAAAAAATGTGGTTGATGATGCTTGTGTTGTCATTATTTCTGTTTAATTTCTTTAATTTATTGTCAAACAATAGTTGAGTCAGGGCCATCAGCCTCCTGCGCCATTATTTTGTGGGTCGGAAGCTTAAAAACCTGGCTACCACTGTTCTGAGCATCGTTGAGTGTTGTTATAAACAGGTCACTGATTGATATGGAAATTCTGTTTGGAAGTTTTTTCACAGAAATTATTCTAATAAGCAAATAAAAGACCATTGTTTAGAATTGTATTTTTTTTTTTCCCAAAATCCTGAGAATTTTAGTATGACACACAAAAACTGACATCACCACCATAAAACTGATGTTTTTTTATAGCAAGAGTTGGTGTATGTTTTGTTTATTTTCTATAAAATTGTAAAGACATTATCTTAAGATCCATTGCTTATGATATTGTTATTCTTCTTTTACTGTGTTTTTAAAAAGTTGAAAATTCCTGTATTCTAAATTATATAAATTATATAGAGAGAGCTATTAAGTATATGATGTTTGGCTAACTTTTCAGGGCTTTCTGATTTTGTCTTCTTTGGATAAACATTGATAGAGACTACATCAATGGTTTGTACCTTTCATTAGTAAGTTTGTAATATTTTGATTTAAGTTTGAAAATTACTATAAAAATCCTTAAATGTTACAGCCAGAGATTAGTGGTTTTATTTAATAGATTGACTTTGGATAAGATTTAAAGTTATTCACTCAAATAAGAGGTAAAACCCAGGTAAAATGTTACACTTTAATACAGTGAGTCTGAGGTTTTTAGCATCAACTATACATTGATCTTAAAATGTAGAATGTGTAAACTGTATACTTCTGACATGTTATTCAAGGACTCCAGTCTTATTTTTGATTTCAAATACTTTTTTAGGTTGTGTGAAAATAAGAGAAATATTTATGTACCATATTCATGAACAAAACTCCCCTGAAACAATAATCCCTGGAATAAGTAATCATTTGTTTGTAACCAACATTTTGAAGCACAGGAAAAATTAGTAATTATTCTAGAGGAAATATGTTTTCAGTTCTTTGTGAAGTTAGTATCATGCTGACTATGGTGCAAGCATCCTACCTTTGAAAGGGTATCCAGTGCCAATCTTTCATGGTTTCGGACTCTTACTTGTCTTTTAAAGTTTAAAAACTTGTCTTTTAAAGTTTAAAATCAAGATTTAGAAATTACAGGTGTGTGTATGAGAACGGCTTCGATAACTACTGATGATTATTCTTCTGCCATTTTCTTGCTCGGCTCCGGCTTCCTCTTCAGGTGTGGTCTCTTGAACAGCCGGACTGGCACTGTAAGATCGATGAGGGCTCAATCGGACTAGTCTCCTCACGCTGGAGTCCAGACGGACGTCACATTCTCAACACCACCGAGTTCCATGTAAGTGTGAAGGTAGTTGATGCATGTGTGCATGCATCTAATGCAAGTGTTTTATGTGTGTGCTTGTTTGGTTTCAACTGTTGCTGGCTTGTGAGGAAGGGGAGACCTGAAAATAGCCAGACACCAGAGCTTTCCTTGACTGCCTCTACACCCCCCTGACCCCCACCTGCTGCATGTATTCAGCCTGATTTCATTCCTCCCCTCCTGTTAGTGTCCTGTCATACATGAGTCTCAAGTACCTTTAACACATGGGTGAAATGTGTGCGTGCTCTGTTATGATCCTAGTAAGCAAGTTCTTTACATAAACTTACACTACCAATAAAAATGGAAGTGTAGAGAAATTGTTTAAAGAGTTGATTTTCTCCTAAATATTTATTAATCTTAGCATCTTGTAAAATAGTTGTCATTCACAAACAAACAATCTTATTCAAAAACTTGCATGTAAAAAAAAAATCAGATAAAGTGGACAGATCAGTTTAAAGAAGGCTTTAAACTTGAATAAGATTCTATAAAGACTATTAATTATCGTAGAATTACCAATTCTCACTCCTCTGGAGTAAGACTCAAGCTTTTCTTCTGTTTCTCACTCTCTTACTGAACTCCTTAAAATCTCACTCTGGGAAGAATTTTTTTTGGTTTGTTTTTATAAACTGCTAGGAGTTTACAGTTCTTAATGCACCCATGTGGAAGATGAACAAATACACCACTCTTGACATCTGATGTGCGTGAATGGGAATGACTGATTTCATTGTAAATCGTCTTTGAGTGTCCAGAAGAGTGCTATATAAATCTGATGTCATTCATATAACCACTATTTTGTGATGTCATTGATTTTAGGTTGATCAGAGCTTATTTGTCACTACTATCTGACTCAACCTTCTTCATCAAAAGTTTGAGATGATTCCTCAAGGTATGGTCATCAAAAATGAAATTCTTTAGCATTCATGTAAATAACCAAAAGCTAAAAATGATCCCACAGTAGGTCCAGCATCTGTATACTTTTATACAAATATAACTGGGACTAATATTTAGTTTAAAGCTTCAGTTGGTAACTTTTTATAAAAATGTATTTTTTTTTTACATATTTGTTAAATCTGTCAGTATGTCCTGACAGTATAATATGAAACAGATAATCTGAGAAAAAAATCGAGCTCCTATGTCTCCTCCCTGTGGTCCTACTGACATCTGCAGAAATACACCGCTCCCGGTCAGAAACAACCAATCAGAGCCAAGAGGGGTGTCACGCGCGTGTACGCATTGCTCACACCGTCCCTCGCACAGCGCGTTCAAGCTCAAGATTGCCGGTTTGCTGCAGCTGTGCTAATGACAGAGAAGCAACCTTATGTTACAGGAAAACTGTTTATCCGCCGTCATCGGTGGCCATGCTGACTATCCTGTGCATTCATGGCAGGCTCAGCTGTGGGGGAGGAGCTGTAGCACAGCAGAGGGGAAGGGTGTGAGTAGCAGAGAAACACACACATAGAGAAGCATGTATAAGCTTTTGTATATGCTGGATGGTACAATTTCTTATGTTCTCAAACTCTTTAGAAATAGAGATACTTAAAATCTATCTTGGCTTGACGCACATTTAACATCCTAATTCCTAAAGGAAACAGCGTGAAACAAAATGTGAAAATAATGTAATAACAACAACATAATATCTTTTTACATGCATGCTTATTTGCATATTTGTAACTGGATATGTTTTATTCCACTCCCTTAAATACTTGGAATTGGTTTGATTTATATTTATCTCTGCCACGAAGCTGATTTGATTGATTAGCATGAACTACTTAGCATAAGTTGGACATAGCCGAACCTAACGGTGATTAGGATTTGGATCTTGAGTTTTGAATAAAAAAATTTTTTTCTGTCATGTATCAGTTTCAATTATGTGCTCCTCTTGTTTAACTTGCTCAGCTGCCAAAAACAACTCAGTCAGCAGGTGCTGATTACATCTTGTGGAAGTCGGCAAAACTACACCCAGACTAATAAAGACATGTTTAGTTATTTTCTGTGCGCCCTGATTCCTGTTTTTTATAGAGTCCATAGCAAGCATGTGTTATAAAGGGTGAGAAAACATAGCAGCTATCCTCAGACCATGCGGAATATGACGGGGCACCATGGTCTGTCATGCTGAACCTGACTCCAGGACTCAGTTGACAGGTGCTGTGGTGCAACTATGAAGTCCGTTTGGTCTGGAGAAGGGTGCAGGGAGTGCAAGTGTCTGTGGTATTAGTGCTTTGTGTCTGTTTGTGTCTTCCAAGAAACAAAAAACGAGTGGATGGAAAGGTCCCATCCCTAGCAAAGAGGAGCACATATTAGGTTTTGAAAAGTCTGATTGCAGATTTGCTTATAGTCACGATATCTTGAAATTAGAGATGCACCTGTATGGCTTTTTATTGCTCAAAACCCTTAATTTTATATTGGAGTTGCTTGTTACTTCTTAGTCAATAAATTGAAAATTGGCCAATAATTTGGGCATCACTAACTTTAGACCATGTGTGCTTTATGAGCAGATTGACTGCACTCATTGTTCCTATGCTGTCAGGCAAATAATTGATTGCCATTCAAGTATTTTCCAGCTCTAGGTAAGTATGGAAAAATGACATGAAAAAAATAGGTATTTCCTGGATTTCTTCTGTGTCCCAGTCTTGAAAAGTTAAATCTATCTATCAGTTATTCAGATTAGTTTAAAAAGTTTTCTACATAAGGAAAACCAGCAGATTGCATTGAGTCACTGACTTGCAGCATCCACTCCTCCTGCATGTAGCAGTAGTGGAGAGGAAAACCTTCCCTTTAACAGGAAGAAACCTCCAGCAGAACCTGGCTCAGTACAAGCAGCCATCTGCCATGACCGACTGGGGGTTTAAGAAGACAGAGATGATACACAGAAACAGAAGAGCTGATGTAGGAGTATTTTCTACATTAATGAAAAATAAACAGTTAATGGCAAGAGAGGGAGAACATAGTAGTTGGCAGCATTATTTCTGCCAATTTCCCCCATCCAGGAAGGTATCACATTCAAACAGAACACCAAACCAGATGTAGCTTTTATGGAGAGAAAAAAACCTGAGACAAAAAAATAGTTAGCAGCTGAAATTACAGCAAATAATGCAGATTGGAGTGTAGGAGAAGACGAAAGTAACAGAGTGAGCCTATAGCAGCATAACTACAGAGAGAGCTCAGGATAACCTAACCACCTAGAATGAGGCATGAGAGAGGCAGAGCCAAGGAGATCCATCCATCCATCCTCTACACCAAATGTCGAAGATTCATAAATTTAAAAAAATCCTAACTCATAAAATTGGCTAAAAGCGATCAGGAACTATGTATATTTGATTCTAGAAAAGTTAGGACAACGTGTAGGGAAATGTGTGAAAAAAACCAAACAGTTCTGCACTGCATGGCCTAATTTACCCAGTTTATTGTCATTACTATTGTGGCGAGAAAGATCAATGAACAAGTACAAATTAGTTGATATAGTTTGATTTATTGCTATTAGTTACTATTTTCCTACTTATGTTGCCATGATTGATTGTCATTGTGAGAAATGTTTTGTTTTGTTTTTCTGTGTCTGACCAACAACACATACAGTTTGAGGAATATGAACTTTAATGTATTCATCGTTTGTCATTCTTAGGTTTTTATGCTATTCTTCTCCTCTACTTGATTTAAAGCCTTAACCTGAAATTGTTCTGGAGGTGGTGTGACTTTTTAAAAGCATCCTGCAAAAGCTTTAAAGAGAGTGCGACTGTTAATTGCTGTTATTAAAAAATGCATCATTCTGCAAATTCTCTATTATTTCAACCAAAATCATCCTTAAGTCACTGATATGTATTTTATGTAGCATATTAACACATGATTGGTGCGATGGCATCCAGATTGTGTTGTTCTTTAAATGTTCAGTAGTAAATAAGCAAAGGTAGTTTGATTAACGCTTCCTTACCATACTGGTGTGCTAAAGGTTGCAAAACCAATACAAAGCAAGGAAGAAAAACAGACAAATATTCCAACTTTGCCAAACAGCCCACTGAACTTACCTTCACCCCAAATCAGGATTTCATTAACGCAGTGCCAGGCTGGTGTTCGTGTCAAGCTTAAATTTCAGCTCCACTCATAAACAGCCTGCTATATTAACTTGTTTAGTGACAGCTGCCTGTGCTCTGCATCATGCCTTTGTGTAAGTGTTTGTCTGTCTATGTGCTGGTAAATCTACTTAGTGTACTGCCTTTGTTTTTCACTTTTAACCTCAACCAAATTACCCCATGTTTTTGCTGTTGTCTTTTTTGGTACTTGATCACTTTTATTAATTTGGTAGAAACAATGTTGAATTGTCATTTCCCAAAGGCAAAGGATGGGCCCACATCAAAGATTTATTAGTAACTCAGCTAGAACCATTTCATTTGTCTGTTGGGATTTTTATTAGAGTAATTTTCTGTAGTTTAAGTTCCAATCATTTACGTAACAAAATCCCCCTAAAAAATGCCTGTTAATCCTGCTTAACCAATGAAGGGGTGATAAACCGGGGGTGGAAAAAATGTAGCCAAGGACAGGCATGAGAGTATCTTCTTTTAGGATTTTTCACATTGTTGAGATCAGATTAGCTGGGATGTTTTTGGCAGATCCAGCTGAAGCATTACTTACATATAACATTGTTGGCAATACTGCTCCTGTAGACTGTAAATGTAGGCAGCTGATGCAACGCAGCACGGAACAATAAGTCGACCATTCCCTTTGTGGGCCACGAGAGGCCCTAGTTCCTTGGTAAAACCATGAGACAGTAACAGGAGATATGGGCTATATTGGTTTCAGAAAGTTTTTTTATGTGGAATGCCCTCTGTCTAATCCTCTGTTGACAGATAGGGTTATACAGCATCAGGTGCACTTTCCTATTCTCCAGCCCTCACACAGCCATGCAATAAAATGGATGATAGATTTATTGCGGATTTTCCTCATTAACTGTAATTTATCTCTAAGTTTTCTGTTTAGTAATCAGGTGTGGTTAGATCAGGGTAACCACCAGACAGACCCCTGACGCTTTTCAAATCCCATCTACCCATTTTAAAGCTGCTCCTTGGGATTTGATGAGAATACTTGATTTTAGTCCTATCTTTACTGACTCTGGTTCTATTTGCATTCCACCCCACAAGGAAAAGCATCTCCCACCTATTTTGCTCTCTCTCTCTCTCACACACACACACACACACACACACACACACACACACACACACACACACACACACATTTTTTTCCCTCTCAGTTTAAAGTTACACTCTGTTCTGGTCCTGATCACTCTGCATCGCATATGTGGTGGGCTTGAAACATTTAAGTATAAAGCATGTGGGTGTTTGAGCAGTGTTGACTCTGGTTGTTATGGTAGCTTAACTGAGGGGAAGTCCAGAAAGTCTGCAGTGAGATGTTATTGCAGGGTCTACACAGCTGGCTGTCCAAACTGGCTGACTAAACAGAAGGGTCAACACTTCAGTCCATTTTGGTGCCAGATTTACCCCCTGTTCAAATGTCTGACTGAATACTGTGACAAAAGGATCCTCATTTCCACAAGTTCAGGCCTACAGATTCTGTAAATTACAACATTCAAATTAGAATTATTATGAAAGATTTACCCTCTTGAGGAGTTATTTAAAAATTACTCTTGAATTATCTCAAATGTCTTTATTACTTTGTGCCACTAGCATTCTTAGTAGATTACCAACAGAAAATGTATAAGGTAGATGGCTAAATATTCAAAATATTCACTTCTGATATGTTGTATATGCCATGTAACATCATTATTTAAGGCTTTAAATATTGCCAAACAAATGACAACTCAGCTTGCAACCACATAATAAAGTTTGATATAAACTGATTCGTCACTGCACATGCACTGTGGAACATATTTTGTTTTTCCATAGCCATAAATTGCCAAAAATGTATCTGAATACATATACAAACACTGTTTAGCTAAATGTTATTTTTGTGAAACATCAATAATTTTGCATGAAATTTGTTTAATTTTACTCACAAGCTGTTTATGCTAAATGCAGACAAAAGCAACACTTCTCTGAGTGTCCACTAGCATCCAAGGAGCTGTTATGTCGTAAAACACCATCATATGTACACCATATGTACCACTGTCTGAGAAACATTGGAGTTCTTCCTTTTTAAATAATAATTATGATCCATGCTTTTCAACAGCCTTATTCAACTTCGGTCATGAACCTCACTGAACTAAGATAGGTGGATGTTTGAGTGACTGTTGTCAAAACTGACCATTAACACGTGGTTCCTTGTCATGTTGACTTGTGGTCACACAGTTTTTCTTTGCTGCTGCTTCACGTTTGTCAGTCTGCACGCCACTCGCCAGCTACACAACTGTTAATTTGTCACACTTGTAGCGGACGTGTCTAACATTAAACCATGGAACAGACAGAACAAAGTGAGCCAGTTTCTTGCTGTGTGTTAAGATGTTTTATCTTTAATCACTACTTTTAAACTGTAAACATACTTTTTGGCTTCCAATACTCTTAAATTAGTACAGAGATGGCCAACATTCCATACAGTTGGCCAAAGATTTGATAGATGGTTCTCAATGATTTTATCTCTGAGTTAAGTGAGAGCGTCCTTGATGTGACTGATGTGTGGATTACTACACTCTGCTGTCAAACAGTAGATCCAGCCTTACAGATTTATTCAGTTATGCTTTTTAATTTCATCAAAATATTTCAAATCATCAAACAAATTTAGATATCAGACAAACACAACTTAATTAAACACATAAGGAAATGCTTATTTGATTTGATTTATTTTGAGAATAACGAAATCCAAACTAACCTGATCCTATGGGAGAATGTCATTGCCAGTAACTGTTAAATCATGATTTAACATTCATGAACCAAATTGTGTTCGGTCAGCTGACTTCAAGTTACTTCACTCAGGTCGGAATAAAGCCAGACCTGCACAATCAAGAGTTAATTTAAAATAGAACCTAAAATATTTTAAAAAGCAACATCACGTCCTTATGTAAAGATCTTGAAGAACGTACAAGAAAGGGCCAGTGAGAGTCATCCACATACGGAGAAATCCTGGAACAGAGGTAACCTTCCTTGGAGTGGTTGGCATTTTGATCTAAAATAAAACCCAAGAACATAAAAAAACACTTCTGGTGTCACTTCTTTACATATAAGAAATGTGATTCTTATATGTAAAACATAAACACTATAAGACTTTTAGGATAATATTTTGTGGACCTATGAGACAAAATTAGTGGAACTTTTTGGAATGCATGTCTCATTACATCTTGTGAAAACTAGCACAATATTTCAGAATCAGGAACATCACAGTTAAACTCGGTGGTGGTAGTGTGATGGTCTGGGACTTCTTTGTTGCTCCAGGACCTGAATAATGTGCTGTAATTAATGAGGCAATGAATTCTGCTCTCCTCTAACAAAAATCCAGAAGGAGCAAGTCCACCTTTGAATGTCCTTAGAAAAGAAGACATTTTTGATGTGGCCCAGTGAAAGTTAAAATATATATAACTTATTGAGATGTTGTGGCATGACCTTAAACAGGCTGCTTTTACTGCAAAGAACTCAAATGTGGCAGAATGAAAGCAATTCTCTGAAAATGATTGGGCCAAAATTTCTTACGTGATGTAAAATATTAGTTGCTAGTTATTGCAAATGTTTGATGGCAGTTGTTGCTGCTATGGTTTGCACAAACAGCTGTTAGGTTTAAGTGGCGATTACCTTTTCACATTGGGCCATAATGGTATAGAAAACCATATTTCCTCAGTGAATTAAATCATAATTTGATAGGTAAAGTTTGCTCTTACTTAGATTATATTTGTCTGATATTAAAACATATTTGTTAATCTGAAATATTTACATGTCAGAGAAAAAAGCAAAAATAGAAGAAATTCTTCACAGCACTGTAAATACAGACCCATCTTGAATTGGAGCAGCTTCTGTTTGTGGCATGTTTAACATATTTTCTGAAGAGCTTTTCTCATAAAAGATCAGACTGTGAATTACATCTCTTATATATGTTGTAAGAGAGATAGAATTTGTGTATAATACTATTGCATGCTTTGGGGTATGTTTTTACTGAAAAACAATTCTTGTTTTTTGTTGTTGCCGTAACAGCTGAGAATTACCGTCTGGTCCCTCTGCACGAAAGCCGTATCTTACATCAAGTATCCGAAGGCATGTCAGAAGGGTGAGTATGGGAGTGGTATTATGAATGTTTACAGTATGTACTGCTAGAGTACCTGAGGACAGGGTCAGCTGAGTGCCTTGACATACCTCATTAATCATTTACTGCTCTTTACCTTGTGGCAAAACCCAGGGTATGACCAAAGTATGGCTGTCACTGGTGACAGCTGTGCTCCCTCTTCAGTAAATGGGGCATGCTCTTCATAACGGCCCTGTCAGCAACTACTGGATATATGATTGTCTCGGTCTCTACTCATTTTCCACATGTAATACTATTCCCCTCTACAATCCGTTTATCTTCTGCACTCTCATATAAATGATTTGGCCTCAGGAATTGCATGCCGCAGACTTGACGGTACCAAACAATCAGATAATTACATTGTATCAAACATACATGAGGTTATACATTCAGTGCAAGGCATTGGCTTCTGTTATTCCATTGAAGACATTGAACTGTTTAGATTAAACAGGAAAAAAAAAAAACTGGACAGTTGGATCGTGTCTTTATCAGTAAACTGTTTCTCTCAGCAGTGACAGCGTTATTACTAGTAAACACACTTGTTCTGCTCACTGCAGGTCTTTCACTGAATTGTCATTGTTAAGCTTTCCACTCAAACGATGATTAGTTTGGTATAAATCAACTAAAACAACGCTCCAAGGCCCACTCTCCCTCGTGATGCACTTTTGAACCAGATCAAAGTTTAAAAATAATTTTATTTCCAGGCGGTAAAGTTATGCTGGTGTTGTTTTCACCTTGTGACCTGTGCATTGCAACTTGGGGAGTGTCTCTTGGTGTGGAACATTGCAGCTCGAACTGAATGTTGGTGCTTAAAGGGATAGTTTAAGAGTTTAGGTGGGTCGAATGGAGTACTTGTGAGTGGTTAGTATATTAGCTACAAAAAACAGCAGCCAGCATGATCTCAGTTAGGAGAATCATAGAAAAACATTGCTACACATGAGTTGTGAGTGGGATGGCTCTTGAATTTATCCTTCCGTTGATCAGCTTTCACTAACTGCTCTAATCCCACAGCAATTGAGCCTATAAAGATTAGTGTAATGAAAACAAGGAAAACGTGCCTTTTTATGGGAACATAAAAGTTCTGTGATAACCATTTTAAAAAGATGTATAACTTGATTTTAGGTACAACTCAGATCAGTAGAAACTTGCTTACAATTAATTTAATACATGGAGCCTAATAAAAATTTTTTATCTGAAGCAATTCCATACTATTAGATTATTGCGTGGCTTCCCTGCTGTTTAATGGGGTAGTAAGATAAGCTACCTTTGGTAAATAACGCTCAAGCATCACCTCTCCATGCTTTTAACACTGCAGCATACATAATTCATCTGCCCTCTAAGAACTCATCTCAGCATGCAGGATGCTTGAAACTGAAATTGAAAACGATGACTTGCTAATTTAACTATTACCATTTAAACCAGATGTTTACGTTCACGGTGTAAAACAAACAAATAAGCAGTTTTCCTCACTATGTACCATTCAATCAGATTAAACTTTTCCTGTTTTGGTTAGGATTAAAATCTTCATATGCTGAATGCAGATTAAAGACAGAGAGTTAGGAAAATAGAATGTGAAAATAGACTGAAATGAAACGGTGACATCATGGCAGAAATTGTGTACCTTGTCTTGAAGTGACAGAACACTGTGAATTCCACAAACTGGGTCCCAATACAGATGCACTATTTAGAACAGGAGCAAAAGGGATCAAAGGCGACAAACAAATTTCAAAGATGTAACAAGACTTGATGTTCCACAAAACCCCCCTATCTTTTTCTGATGTTAAGACGTCCGTAACGTGTTTTACATGCATACATGACAAGATAGGAAATGGTGAAGAGACCTCTTGTGGAATCCAGCTCAGACCAGGCAGGGTTGGTGGACATGAAGGAGACACAAACACGAAACAGTTGGTTATGAATACCGTACAAGAGAAAAACGAACATCCACATTGGAACAAAATGAGAAGATTTATCAAGAGTTAGAGAATTGTGAACAGAAGATGCTTCAGCATCTGGGTTGGTAGCACCTAAACTGAAGACCAAATGAAAATAGTGACTGTTGCAGTCCCAAAGAAGTCTCCTCGATGTTCTAGTCTTCTCCGCATCCCCAGAACCAGAACCAAATGTGGAGAAGCAGTATTCAGTTTTTCTGCACCACAAATCTTGAACAAACTCCCAGAAAACTGCAAAACAACAGACACATTAGGTTCCGTTAAATTAAGGCTAAAAACCTAAATGTTTAGAGCTGCCTTTGATTAGAAGTAAGTGGAACATTGATCGGTATTTTTGATGTACATTTGCTCGATGATTTTGATGTATGTTTGCATAATTTTTTTTAATAATTTAAAGCACTTTGAACTGCCTTGGTGATGAAATGTGCAATACAAATTAACTTGACTTAATGACTGTTTTTTTTCTTTAGCAAAGAAAATGCCTCTTTTGTGTCTGCACACCACTAAAGTCAGATATTGAATATTAAACTGCATCTTGGACTTGGGTGTATTGTTTAGGGGTGCACTGATTGATGACCAATCTTTAAAAAGCCTGACCTGGTGATTCCAATTTTGGCCATTACCGATATTTTTTTTGTTGTTGTTTTTGTCTAAGAGTGACAAAGTCGCTAAGTTAGCAACAGTGGGGTGACTATTGTTAACCGTGCACATGCAGTAGTGACCTGGTGGGCGGATCTGTCAGTCAGGCCTCTCTAGCGACAGAGGAAAAGGGGACAGTGGTTGATTTTCAGACCTTTGCGGAGGCAGATAAGATCGGTGGATAAGATCACTTTCTCAAGTAAGTATCAGCCGATCACCGATCAACCAAAATTAAGGAAATCGGAGTTGATTTATCGGTGCACCCCTAGTATTGTTGTACCATTTTAAGCAGACAGTAAGAACCTCTATGAAATCTGGTCTTTTTGCTCTTTCACCAACAGGAATAGACTTCAGCAGAGATGGATGCTATATGGCTTTAGCTGAACGCCGTGATTGCAAAGACTATGTTAGTATATTTGTATGTGACGACTGGCATTTACTCAGGGTAAGTAGGACACTGCTTTTTATTTAGTTTTGAATGAAGGGTAAAGCTTTATGTGGACAGAGCCATGAATTGTCCCTGAATCAGTAGTGCTTCAAACACTTGTTTGAAATGTACAGTACTCTTTGCAGCTCCATGTTGATGTCTACGTCTAATCAACAGAGTTGGATTCAAAGTCACCTCACTTCTTTCTTCCACAAATGGCCATGCCCTCTTTTGGAGAAAACTAGATCCTACAGTTTGAATGGTAGCCAATGTAACTTAGAAGTGTTGGAAATGAGACAGGCATCTCTTAAAACAATGTAAAAGAAATATCATTTTTGAATAACCCCCCTCCCCCTACCAACTATGAAACATTGAAGGTCTCCAATGATTTAAACCCTTCTTAATAATCAATGGAAAATTTTACTTGGCATTACAGTAATTAAATCCTTCTTATAATTCCTGACCTGCTTTTTGCGTGTTTATGCTGGTATTTTGATAATTTATCTTTGGTGATGAGCTCCGATTCTTTTAAGGTGGAAGTCCTCCTTGCCATCATCCCAATTTTTAGCTCCCTTCGCAGATTCTCTGTCAGATTCAAGTTAGGACTCAGGCTGGGTCAGTTCAAAACACTTGTATTACTTTCAATCAGAAGAAAACTAAAAGATGATCAATTCCTAAATCTGCCACAGGTAAAAATAATTACAGGCTTAACTGTATCAGGAACCAACTTAAAAAACCTGAAGTCAATGTGTAACTGTGATTAAACCAATTCCAATGCATGTAATATGGTTTGAAGTTGAACAAATGTTTTTTTATGTCCAATGCGGTAACTTTATTAACTAAATAGTTGTAAAGGAAAAGTGTTTTTAATGTAGGTCTTCTTAATAAGCTTTTAATATAGCTGCTACACTAAAACATCTACTTAATTTCATTAAACCCAATAGAAAACGTCCATTGAACAACTTTTTATGCAAATATATTTCTAAATCTGTGGGGACTAAAAAAAAAGTTGATTCCGCCTTTGCAGAATCAACCTTGCTCATTTGTATTTTAGCAGAATTTCTTAAAATTGTCTTTTGTGTTGTGCTTTAGTTTCATCATTTTCTGTTGTGAGGTGGGTGTTTTTCTATGTTAGCTTGTTTGAATTTTACATTTAATTCAGTTTTTTTTACTTATTTTACAGCATTTTGAGACTGAAACACAAGACCTTGCAGGATTGGAGTGGTCTCCCAATGGTTGTGTGCTAGCAGTGTGGGACAGCTGTCTAGAGGTCTGTTATTTCCCTTGTGTAATATTTAACAACAAATTAACTATAGTAATGGCATATATTAATATGAACCTTGCTTGCTTCAGTCCATTAAAAAAAAGTAATCTGAAGTTTTTTTTTAAGCTGCTGAATGTGCTCTATGAAGTTAGACTCGTCTGTTACTTTTCTCAGTAAACAAATCTTTACTGAATCAAGAATCTGAACTCACATTTGATTGTTGTGCCTGCTTGTGTTAACCTATGTATTTTATTTTGCATATTGTATCATCTTTAACCATGCCCATTTTTACCACTTTTAACTGCGTAAATCAGACATATTTTACATTTGCATCTTTCTCAATATTTATGCTGCTTTATAATTTTGTTTACATTTTATTGTTATATACTGTAAATTACTACACTTATCTGTTAAAAAATAAACAATTTGTTTTTGATTTAAAAAAAAGAATTTATAAAGTTATTAAAAAAATAAATAGCTGTTACTGGTCAACATAGTGATGACGTAGAAAGTATCTTATTAAAGTTTATTAACAGTCCAGTGAAATATTGATTAGTTTTTTAATAACTCTGGCATTAAACATTGCTTTTATTTTGGAAATAATCAGAATATAAACAAGTGAAGTTAGCACAATCTAGGTACACCCTCTTGATTATTTCCAAAAGTTGAAGCTGCATAGAAATGCTAAACACTTGGCAGTGGCTTAGTTTAATAATAGTGTTTCTTCTCCGCAGTATAAGGTTTTGATATATTCCTTGGATGGCCGGTTGCTATCAATCTACAGTGCCTATGAGTGGTCCCTGGGTGTGAAGTCTGTGTCCTGGAGCCCCAGCAGCCAGTTCCTGGCCATTGGCAGTTATGATGAGAAAGTACAGACTGTTTGTTAGAAAGTGTTTAATTTTTATATGCACCAATGTCATTACTTGGGAGATTTTTAATGACTATATTTCTGACATTTGTCAGGTGCGCATCCTCAATCATATCACATGGAAGAAAATTGCACAATTTGAGCATCCTGGAGCCATTGACAACACAAAGGCGGTAAGTATTGTTCAGCTCTCATGATGAACTTAAAATTTGTTGTGCTTTAGTTTTCCTTTCAAGGTTATTTACTACATTCTGTATCCTTAGACTGTGTATAAGGAAGTGGAAAGAAGGCCAGCTGTGGTCAGTGATGAGTTGTCACTACACAACATCACAATGGGTCCCACACATCTCGACTCCCAGAGCAAGTGTATGTCAGCAATATTGGTTTATAAAAAACAATATTTGATTTTGAAAAAATGTCCCAGTGCAAATACCTATGTTTGTTTACAAAGTCTGAGTTGTTTTTCGTCATCCAGATGAGATCTGCACCCTGCCTGTCCAAATTCCTGTGGTCAAGCCAGACCCAGACAGAGCTAATCCCAAAATAGGTGTGTCTGTTCTGGCATTCAGCTCAGACAGTTGCTATCTTGCCACCAAAAATGGTCAGTATTGACGGCTGTTTTTTTTTTTTTTTTTCCTTTCTTTTTTTTTTAACTTAATGGTGACCCCAGTAAACTGTGAGAAATGTGTTTATAGCTTCTAAATTTTTCAGTAATATATTGTTTCATATTTAACTCTTTTTCACTCTCCTGGTATTTTAACATCATTATAAACAGAGTTGCTGTGAATGTTTTATGAGCATTTCTCTTACTGTAGACAACATGGCCACTGCTGTTTGGGTGTGGGACATGCAGAAGATGAGCCTGGAGGCTATGCTGGACCACACATCAGCTGTACGCTGCTTTACGTGGGACCCCTGTCGCCCTCGACTGGCTCTGTGTACAGGCAACAGCAAACTTTATCTTTGGTCTCTAGGAGGCTGCGTTTCTGTTCAAGTTCCTGCTGAAGGTACCACACTTGAAATTTAAAATCTCACCTTACTAGTTAAAATTTCTAACTTTTTGGTCTTCACTATTGGCTTTGAGCATGTGTGGAATACCACGTCCTCTAAATACTGTGACAACGCACACACACACACAAAATGAACTTTGCTAATAGTATTATTTTCAGTGCTCACTGTTGTCTTGACAAACATTTATTCTGGGTACCACTGATTAAATAATTTAGTTTTTCCTCAGACTTATTTATGTACATATCTAGTAATCAGTTATCCCTCTTTTTTTGCCTTTCAGGTGGTTTTCAAGTCCAGTCCCTAAACTGGCACTGCAGTGGGGACTCTGTGATTCTGCTTGGGAAAGAGCAGCTTTGCTTGTGCTATATGGACACCGACCAGGAAGAAAAGTAAAAGTCATACCACTTTACTCAAGTTAGTCCAGGTCTAATTATGTACTTGAAGACCAGCAGAAGCATTCCTGGATATCTCTAATGCTGGATTATAGCTGCTTAAAAACCAAAAAAATTTTCAAAACCTGATGACGTTCCTACTCCTTCAGAAGAAAAACTTTTTAAACTAAAAAGATATCGAAGCACTAGTTTTTTTTGTACTGTGAAAATACGCTCAGCTTTAGCCCTACACTATTTGTGTCTTTTTGTGTTTCTTGGAAGTGTGTAGTTATTCTAAATAAAGTTTTTGAAATAAATAATTCACCATTTCTTACTTTGATGGCTCAACCTGCTTTGTAATGTGTAATTTTCATTGATCTTTACATGGCACAACTTGCCCCTTCTTTAAACTATTAACCCTTATAAAAAAAGGCAATAGTTTTTGTTTAAAATCCAAAAATGCACTAATAGCTTGGCCTTGATATGTCTTTTTATTAAGCTCTGTTTTTTAAAGCATGAAGCTATATGGCCTATATACCATAGTCAACCTAGCTGTGGGCCCTGACAGAGAAAACCGGAATGATTGTATGGGGTGTACAACTACGAAGGTCCATTCTGTGTGGTTTGCTAGTTGGGGTTATGAACTATACTATCCTAGGTGTGAAAAGGGAAGAAAGCAAGACACTTCTTCTCCAACCACCAATAAGGAACCAGTCCAGCTGTCATTACAAAAACAGGAAGCTCTTTATTACTTTTTTTTTTTTTTCATTGTGGCTGCTGAGCTGCAAACACAGGTCAAAAACAAAGCCTCAAAACATTTTTAGCAAGACACTTTTTTTTTAAAAAATAAAATACTTTTCAACAGGCATTATACATAAGACATTATTTTGTATTAACATTCACATTAATTTTAAAAATACGGATAAACATTTATTTAGAACCAAACAGGGTATTGTGTAACAAACAAAAGATCTGTCATGCAAACTTGTCATGCAAGGATCATGCACAAGGACAGAAAAATGTGCTGTGAGACAACTGTTAAGGTTTGCTTAAAATGGCAATGATGTTTTTAACTTTTGGTTGGACAGGCATTTTCCTAGTTTAAAACAATTTTAAAAAGTTATTTGGGCAAATGTTGGCCCTTCACTTTCTCTACTGAGGCACATCTCAAGAATTCTCATTGGGGATAAAGTTTGGATTCTGTGTTCATCAATGGTGCGATGAAAATGTTAGTTCATGCTCCCTGAACCATTTTCCCCTAATTTAAGGCTTAATGAATCCAGGCATCCAGAAAAACAGCTAATCGGTTAAGGTAAAAACCTAACCAGTTGGGTAGGCAACTGATGTCATGTTTTAGGCACAAGCCATTGGTAAACCTGGACCTGACAAATTGAACCAATTTTAAATCATTGTCCCTCAAAGGTTTATACACTAGGCATTAGACATGATGGGTGTGTCTTTTACAGAATGTTTTATCCTTTAGTGTTCATCACCAGACACCACATGAGATTTTTCTATTGCCCCCACAGCAAATGTAATTCACTTTATTTCACTGATACCTGGCTTCCTTAAGGGTACACACCCATTTTGTCCCAATATCTGAAGTACTCTTTGCATCAAGTCTTAGGAAATGCTCTTACTCTCACTTTGCCATTGATTCACATTTTTATTTATTTTGCTAAATCTTTCAATAATCTCCAAGGTTCCTATGCAGTCTTGAAAAGTTCTGAATTTGTTCTTAGAGATTTTCAGGTCTGGATAGCTTTTGAAATAACAAAAAAGGGTTATAGAGATATTTGTTCTCCCAAACTATCCCTCAGTTTAAGTTTTTTTGAAAATGTAAAAGCATTAAACAATTTGAAACCGTGTATATTGGATTTAAAAAAAAAATGAGTTCAATGTCACTGTTTGGTTTATTCACATCGAGCCTTTAGTTTAGTAGTTTAATGATCTTAGTTTTTGACTTTACTGAGAGCTGAAGAACATCCAGTCATAGCTGTGCCTCAGGTGATAACGGTGTGTTTTGTGTAACACTTTGGAGTTCCTAAAGGTGTTGGGCATAGAGATTTATTTTCAAATTTCAATGAAGTAAAAAAGGACCAAACTTGGTCAACTTGATTGAGGAAACTAATGGAATGTTGAATAGATGATGCAAAGGAACCCTGGATCTTTTATTGCACTAATTCAAGACATTTAACAACCACATGCCTTCATCAAAAATAATTTACTGCTTTCCTTCCAAGTTTCAGTAATCCACTGAGCAGCACCATTATAGAATGATACAGAATATAATTTTGAAAGTCTAATCCCGCAATACTTGTCCTTTAATAATTGTAGGTGTTGTCAGTCATTCTACCTACTCTTCTAAACACTGAAACCAGTTCTTGATCGTCTAATTATTTTCTGGTTGGTTTGAAAAAGAATTAATTAAGATATAAAAATTAAGTGAAATCTACACTAAATACTTGGGAAACATTTGTCGGGCATCAAATGCAAATTTCAGATTGAAAAAGCAGTGCTTTTAGTTTTGTTTTTTTTTTTTAAACCAACAAGATCAATTAGTGACAAACATGGCAGTAGTCAGTGGCCCTGTCCCAATACTCGCACTACACCCTACACCCCTCTGAAGTGTGTACTTAGCTGACTTGCACATAAGGGTTTGAGTGCGCAGATTACAAGCGTGCAAAAATTGAAGAATGGGGACAATACAGGTTATGTCATTTCATCCGCCCCTAAAGCAAAATAAAGAGTGAAATAGTCAGAAGTAATAATTACCATATGTGTTTTAAGAAGGTGGCAGTACGATTTTAAATGTATAGTATAGGTATTTTTGCTTTCCAAAGTCATTGCAGGAGATATTAAGATATTTGGCTGTTCAAATGTGTTTTCTGATGGCTTGTTGAATACTGAGCTAAATTTGATAGTATTCATATATGTACAGTAGAATGAAACAAAAATTATTTCAATACTTTACATTACTGTAAAGTATACTTTGCAGCGATGAATTGTGGGTAATACAGTTCGCCGAAGTCAGCTTGGATGTGGGCTTAGCTGAAGTGTGGATCAAGGGCGCAAAGAGGGCGGGGTGAAAGACCACTCTGGAGAATTGGGACACTATGCACTCGAAGCATTCAGCAGGAACTTGCATTTGAAGCACTCAAAGGTGGAATGGCGAGTATTGGGACAGAGCAATGTATCTTGGGTGCTGGGCAGATTTTTTTTTTTTTTCCCTTTTCGTAAGGAAACCACATTCAGACATTGAACGTTTGCTCTGAACAGTGTTTTAAGCCTGACATATTTTGGCTTCCAGTTTTTCAAACACTGTATGCCATGCTAAATTGCAGCAAATTGCCTCTCCATAGTCCTTTTAGAATTCCCTGTTGAAATGTTTGCGTCTATAAACAAAATCTTTTCTTTGGCATTTTTCATACATGAATCTCAAGCACAACTCAAATTGTCTTTTCTTACAAACTAATAAAGTATCTAAATAGTCTGGAGACAAGTTTTTTTTAATGCTAGAACAGTTCATTACATCAGCATTATACGATTGGACTGAAAATAAGTGGAAATACTAAACTGGCCAAAAACTGCAAGATATCCATAAAGTCTATTGGATCTGTTGCTTAAGCGCCCTTCAGAAGGAAATATGGCTTCCTGGAAGCAAAATATAAAAAAACAGGATCAAAACTCCTGCATAGAACTCTTGTAATAAATCCTTGATCCATACTCAGGAAAATGAAACATAACTAAGACAACCTGAATGTCAAACCTGTATCTGTATTTGAGCCACTGTACATGTGTTGAAGAAAGTTTTATGTTAGTCTCCTTATTGGATTCATCATGTGACATAACTGGTAAGCTCCCTTTTTTTTAATAATAATGGAATATTGCAGCCATTGAGTTCAAAACCATGTACCGTACCAAGTCTGAGACAGTTGTTTCAACTAACATGGTTTCATGGTTTGCTGTAGATAAAAGGTCAAACAAAGCAAATTCCTAATTCAACCCATTTCAATCGAAATGACCCATTAGTTTTAGGAACTTAATCTAAAGAGTGCAGTAGTTTTCCAAGTTATGTTATTTAAATCATATGCTGCAGGGGGGGGGGAGTGCGCAGTGGATCGGTTTGCAGAGTTTTAATAGAAAGCAGTGAATAAAATGAAACGGCAGTCATTACAGCTCTGGCTGTCTTTCACCTGCTGCAGACTGACCACTTGTCTCCAACACCGAATTAAGAAAAAGTGGACATGTCATGGGCTCGACTGAGACACACACAGAGACAAGCTGTATTGAACTGTAGCTTCCATCAGACAGCGTAGTTTAACAAAGATAGACGGGACAATCCCTTTAGAAACCAAACGACTTAGAAGCCGATTTTGCCACGGGTCATGGAGTAGCCCAGCTTCGCTTCGTTGTTGATGAAAGACATAATGCCCAGATAGGTCTCAATGAGCAGGGGTCTTTCCAAGATCAGGACGCCATTAGCCCGACCGGGGATGGGGTTCTCCTTATGGGCTTTCTTCACTGCCTGTACCAGCTGGGTTTTAAAGCTGTCCAGCTGGGAAAGGGATGAAGAGCATGAAACAAGATCAACTCTGCACACTTATAATATACTGTTTGTATCCTTATCAAAGCTGTATAATAAATAGTGCTAAAGCTTAATATCCAAATGAGCTCCATTTATTGCAAATAGGAATATACATGCAGAAAGCCCAAACAAGTGTTGCTGCCTTGTCAGTAAGGGGAAAAAAAAAAACCAAAAAAAAAAAAACAGCTTTGAGCTATTTATGCAGATTAAGATGGTATGAATAGCCCTTTGTTCAGGAGGATTATTTATACCACTGGAGCTCTGTTGTTTTCAGCTGGCCTGTTACTGCTGGAGTTGTTGCTCATTGTGCCTCAAACAACAGCTAGTGACCACATTGTGTGTTAGATTACATTTCAGGCTACCACGCTTACCAAAGTGAAACAGAAGATGCACTTATTATGAAATCACGTGTTGCCCAACTTAGAGAAATAGATCATACCTGGCAGAGGGTGGCCACCTTCTCATCAGCGCGAGCCATGGGGTGCTCTGTGAAGGTGGCGTAGGGCATGTCTGTGGACCAAGGGTTCCAGCGGTTAAGAAACGAGGCCCGAGGACGTTTGTCCCACTGAATGCGAATCCCGTAGCCCTCTCTTCTGTAAAACAACAAGTCAGGAAGAATGTACCTTGTTGAGGAAATGACTTTTCAATTTGATTTTTTTTTTAACATTGCAGCATCTTAAGTAGCTTTTTCCCCAGTTTTTTTTTTTTTTTTTTTTTTTTTTTTTACATATATCAGAGTTTATTCTCTGCTCTAGGATAAATTACAGTTCACATTAGCAACACCGTTTGTGTTGTCAGATTCAATACTTTTACTAGGAAAACATTCATAACACAGATGTTACTGTGGCTGTTACTTGAAGGCAAACTTGACACATGGATTATCTAAGGCCTTGCTCAGACCTGGAACTAGCATCTGTCCTCTGTGGTTTGATTGCACCTAGATGGAGCTAAATACTTGCTTGGACACATTTAAGACACATTAAGAGAAAACCTGTTGGAGTCTCCAAAAGACTTGAGATTGGGGCTGAGGTTCACCTTCCAGCAGGACAACGACTCCAAACATAAAGCCAGGGCTACAATGGAATGGTTTAAAACTAAACATATTAATGTGTTAGAATGGCCCAGTCAAAGTCCAGACATAAACCCAATCAAGAATGTGTGGCAAGATCTGAAAACTGCTGTTCGCAAATGCTCTCCATCTAATCTGACTGAGCTTGAGCTGTTTTGCCAAGAAGAATGGGCAAAGCTGGTAGAGACATACCCTAAAAGACTTGCAGCTGGAATTGCAGCAAAAGGTGGTTCCCCAAATTATTGACTCAGGGGGCTGAATACTTTTGCACACCGCACTTTTCAGTATTTTACTTTTGTGTCGATTACTGACTGTAGCGACTATCCCCCTTCAGTTTATCCTTTCAGTCCACAATCTATGCTTGCTGCTTATGCCTCATGATCAGCTGAAAGACTTACAAGAAATGGGGGAGGAGGTCAAAGTTCACCCTTCAGTTTTACGCCACTGAAGCATCTCAGGGGGTCATCACAAACTCTTAATGACTAGATGACTCACGGATGGTTGACAGTCATCATGATGTGGTGTGGCGATGCATTTATTTGCACGGACAGCAAGTGAAGGACATCTAATCAGTTAGGATGACAGTCATGCTCTTGTAACTGAACCAACCAGGACACAAGTGAGTGCCAGATCTAAACCCACCCTCATACTATCATCTTTCTTCCCTACAACATCCTGACAGGTCAGAGTTCTTTAGGGAGAAATATTGCTTACAGATAAGGGAACTATATTGTCCCGTTGTTGTGAGTGACTGGTCCAGTGCCAGTTTAAGTAAATAATAACGCCATGCTGCAAAGATACAAGAATGACCTACTTGTTGAGAGATTTTGGTGGGAATTCAAATTCACCCACAGAGATGGTGTCGACAGCGTTGAGGGATATCCTGACAACTTGCTGACACAGCAGATTAATAAAGTCGTACTTGCACACCAGCAGAGACCTGCACACAAAAAAACACATTTTCCTTATGTGCATCCTAAAAACATGACATTCTGGACGGTTTTGCTCAGTCAGAGCATAGAAAACTGATTTACTCACCTATCAGTTATTAGAACAAGCCTCTCCTTCTCATTGTTCCAATGGTCTACTCTGTAGAAATAGCACAGAGAAAAAAAAAAAAAAAAAAAAAAAAAAAAAAGCAGATTTTTATGCAGATAAAGATGAGAACATGAGAACTGATGTTGGGAAAACGCTGTTTTAACTTGTAACTCAAGTGTTCAAAGTATCAGCTGATGATGGCAGACCCTGGCTGATGGGTACTCACTCTGCCAGCAACCAGACGCTGAGCACCTCCCCGTCCTCGGATGGGAGCGCCACAGTCCGGATGTCGTTCACAGCCTGCTCGATTGTACCTGGCTGAGATCAGCATCACACAACCGCCAATCATCAGCATCACCTCAGACAAACCAGCATCTCTGTGATGTCTTACTGTAGGCCTACTGCTGTAAAAATACTGCACTGATAAATAAATCTTGTATCACGACAGTTTGGTGGATCTTTCTGGCAGTTTGAAATTTAGACATTTACATTTGTGTGCCGCTCACCCTGAACACGAAGTAGTCCTTGACTTTCGCTTGGATCGTGGGGTTGTGCACGTGAAATGGCGTGAGCGTTTGTAAGGGGGGGCAGCAGGCCACGGAGGCTGCGTGTCCGAAGCCTCGTCCGGCGGCCTCCGGAGGCGTGAAGGCGACCTCGACCCCATCCTCGGTCTCTGCGGGGAGAAGAACCGCAGCACCCGGGCTCTCCGGCTCCACCGTGTCGTTTAGCTGAAGCATAGCGGAGCAGGCGATATAAAGGCAGGTTTTCTGACAATCAATGCCAAATTTTACATTAGAGAATGAATTTTCGAGGACGCGGACCCTCCCATAGCGCACGAATGTTTTGATAATCGGATCAAGGAAGCAGTTCCGGCTGGCTTCCCGTTTTATTTCCTCTTAAAGGGACATTCATCCAGCTCGCTGTAGCCTAATCGTGCTTAAAACGACTCTTCCCATTTTTCAGAAACATTATTGCAGATGTGTAATTTTTGTGGTAAAATAAATATGTTCACCTTTATTTCAGATACATTTCATTTCAAACAAAGGGCATCCTAAAGAATAACATGTAAATATCACTGTCCAAGCAGAACTTTCTAAACTGCCACAAAGTTTGGTTAATTTAGATAATGGTGTACATGTTTCCTTTTAAAATACTGACTCGTTTTACGATTAACTAGATGTATACTTACTGTTTTAAAAACTTACTGTTTTGATAAAAGAAGTTTGAATCTGTCTTAAATTATAAGTACAGCTATAGAACACAAACGTTACTTCAATGTTATTTTATTTTTTTACTTTTTTCATCCCTTGGTGTTAGAATAGAAGCTGTTAAAGTAAAACGATAAAAAGAATAGCAATTAGCATTATTAACGAGCAGTAATTATAAGAAACTACCTTTTAAATGAGTTAATGCACGCTAATAATAATCATATCAGTTGGACTTAAAGTCATGACAAACAGTCCCCTCTAGTGGACATTTTTTGTAACTTCTACTTCTGGCCATCAACACTCGGTTGCCTTCAAGTTCTAACATAAACAGGTGGTTTATACATCAATAAAACAAAGACAAAATAATCAAACAATCAACCTGAACTACCAATGTACTTTTCTCTTGTAACAAGTATGCGTAATGCAAGCTATTAGCTTTAATTTTTAAAATGAATTTGTTTTCTGAAGGATTACCTCAAGACTCCCACTTGCCCACAGCAATGTTCTGCCTCCAACTTTGAGAACCCTTGTCACTGACTGCACCTGTCCACTGTAACACTGTTACTGAATGCATAGCTTATTTGAGCCATCTTGCATTTTTATTATGTAAATTATTTTTTCTAATACTTAAAGCAAATTTAATGTTGTTCAGTTTAATGTCTAATTTATTATTTTCTCTTTTTTCCATTAGAGAAATACAAAAACAAGGCATGGCCTCACCTAGAGTGACTCGCAGTGCAACTGTTTTCCAGTCATTTGTTTTTCTCACATTATTTTTTAAGGAAGTACATGAAGAAAATACTTTATTATCAGCAGCTTATCAGATATCTGATCCTGCTAGCTGGTAAGTGTTAGTTTATCAGCCTGAGACCAAATGAGGACTTAGTGTTTATACTACTGTTATTGAGGAAGCACAGAGAGAAAATACTCTTTATCACTCATCTGTTTGCTCATGGTAGGTTAATTGGTTATTGGTTAAAGACATGATAATAATACAATGTTTGGGCTGTTTGTTAATCAACCATTAAAACATTTCAGAAATTTTCAGAAACTTAGGATTCTCTGAGCGACCACTTTCATTAAACCTGGATTTGAAATAAAAACACTATGCGAATTGGAAAGCAATCCACTTTCTAAGCATTTGCCTGGAACTATTCCAAAGAGCTTGTTTTAATGTCAGGGCTGGTTGGCTATTTCCTCCATGAGTGCTTAATAAATTCTTGTGCAGATAACTGTTAAACAAAGTCCATCTAGGTCAGCACATGGGCTCTATATTTTTACAAATTTTTTGTATAAGTAGTCATTAAACTTTACAGTATGAGCTGAGAGGTTTAGATGCTCTATACCTGACTAATACCTCTGAAGTGTATAGATGTTCAAATTCAGTGTCTTGAAAACTTATGACAACATTTCAAAATTAATTTATCCAGGACATTATTGTAGTGACATGAGGAGTGATATGATTTGATAAATTTTCTAGTCTTGGTCAGGACAGCAATTTAGAGGAGCTGAGCTTCCTGATAGATTTTTCTGCTGGCACATTTAAAGATACATTCCCTGTAATCAGTGTGATACACTTACATTATCACATCACAGAGCACCTTCATGCCACAATTGCCAAGGCACACATTCCCTGTAATTAATTACATTTATTGAAATGTTTCTTTTTAACATGTCAGTAACTAAGAAACAAAAATCAGGAAGATCACAATCCCTGAGGACAATGAAGAGACCAATATGTTATGAATTATTTTTAAGAAGCCCGCAAATTTGTTGAATGTGATCAGTTCAAGGGTGTGTATTAACCAGCAGGGGATTTCTGGATGTGTTTATATTTCACTATTTATGGTGGCATTGACTAATAATCTTAGAAAGCTCTGATAGGTCATTTTTGATTTTGTGCACACCAAAATCCCTTCCTTGTCGCTTGATGAAAAGCCTGCAGCATATGAAAATGATTGCATCCCTGATGTGCTGGGTGCAACTATGATGGGCAGAGTTTTGAATGGCGTATGGTCGCCAAAAATGGCACGGCTCCACGTGCTGGAACTACAGGCAGTATTCCTTGCTTTGAAACATTTCATGCCCTATATGATCAGTTGCCACATCTTGGTAAAGACAGACAACTCCAAGATGGTAGCTTATATCAACCGTCAGGGCAGGACCCGATCCCTGCAGCTACACAGACTGGCCAGGGAAATAATTATGTGGAGCAGCACCAGAGTTCTACTGGTTTGCACAACACACATACCAGGAATTTTGAACAGAGGTGCCGATCTGTTATCCAGAGGAAGCCCCCTGTATGCTGATGCACTCACGGCCGAAAGTGTGCCTCTATGCGTTCCCACCTCTCAGCCTGATATCCCCAACTCTTGTCAGAGTGATGGAACAGGATCAGGAACAGGATGTCTTTGATTCTGGTGGCCCCATGGTGGCCATCAAAGCCCTGGATGGTGGATATAATCAAAGTTCTGTCAGCGGAACCATGGCCCCTCCCCATTTGCACGGACCTTCTGTGTCAGGCTCAGGGGGAGATTTATCATCCATATCCAGATCACCTGGCTCTCTGGGCCTGGCCCATGGAAGATGGAATTTGAATGCAACAGGTCTCCCTCCAGAGGTCATCGACACCACACAGAATGCGAGAGCTTCTTCGACTCGCTGTCTCACACTCACAGTGGTAAATGGCAGGTTTTTAAGGAATGGTGTGGTAAAAGACAGGCAATTCCTTTTGAGTGTTTCAGGGATAGTGGTGCTCTGCTTTCTGCAGAGTTTGTTGGAAAAGGGTAAGGCCTTTTCAACTATTAAGGTTTATCTTTTCATGTGGGATTTGGAGATAAACCTGTTGGGCAACATCCCTTCATGTGCCGTTTCGAGGGGATCACGGCGTAAGCTGCTGATCTCTCTGCCTCGGGTGCCATTATGGGACCTCTCTCTGGTGCTGGAGGCCCTTTGCCACGATCCATTTGAACCTATCAAGTTTCTTGGTATGAAATTTATTTAATTGAAAAGTGCACTTCTCTTAGCCTTGACCACGGTTTAGCGAGTTGGTGAGTTACACATACCGTCTGTCAGTCCTACCTGTTTACAGTGGGCACCTGGGCTCTCCAAGGTGTGTTTGAGACCCAATCCCGCTTTTGTTCCTAAAGTGAAGGAGGCATCATACAGGTGTTTGATGGTAGAACTACTGGCATTCCATCCACTTCCATAATCTTCAACGAAAGAGGAGAGGCTTAATTGCTTAAGTCCAGTGAGAACATTAAGGGCTTATGTGGACAGGACAGCTTGTTTCAGAAGAACTGACCATCTGTTTGTGTCTCGGGCCACTACTCACAAGGGCAAACCTGTCTCTTGCCAAAGATCAGTGCACTGGATTTTGGAGGCTATATTTCTTGCATACAGGTGTGCAGGGTCAGAGGCCCCTGAAGGTGTGAGGGACCATTCAACCAGGAGCATAGCTACCTCTTCGGCTTTGTTCTGTGATGTGTCAGTTCAGGACATCTGTGCTGCAGGCAGTTGGGCTACACCACACACATTTGTGAGGTTTTACAGGCTGGATGTGGCCCAGTCATCACTAGCACATACAGTACTGGGAGTTGGGACATCAGGGTCTACCTGATACCCAGATTGGGACTGCTGCCAGGCATGGCTTCGGTGTCGGCATAAAATCCGAGAGTAGGCCATATCTCCCACAGTGAAACACCAAGCAAAGTTAGAAAAAGAATTTTGGGTTACTTAATGTAAGATCCCTGGTTCTTTGATAACAGAGTGAGGTGTTTCACCAACACATCCCTTCATGCATGGCTATGGAAAGAAACCTGCCTAGAAAGAGTTAGGAGGGGTAGGTTGGCCGTGATATTGGATGGTGGGCGGAGTCATGGACACGGCTCAACCTGTCTGTCCCAGACATACGTGATGTCATTGGAGCTTCCGTAGTTGGTCACGCTGAGGTCATTCCCATAGCGAAAAACCTCACTCTGCTATCAAAGAACCAGGAATTACGTTAAGTAACCCAACGTTTTCTGGCTCGCTCTCTGGTTTTTAGCCTCATTGATTTGAGCGCTCATTTCTAATCAAAAACAATTTAAAAAAATTCTGCATTCTTCTGGAAAGACTGTGGTCCAAATAACCCTTAAAATTACAGACATTCTTTCTCAGTGGCTGCAAGATACTGTGGTCATCAGGTGACACAGGAACATAAAGTTGTGTCACGTCAGCACACAGGAATGGCAAGAGATGTTCTTAAGCTAATTTATCTGAGTTAGGAAGAGCATATGGATACTGTAGAAGTGGCCTGACACCTGATTCTGGAGGAACTCCACATATGATTTTTGTTCCTCCAGATTTATAATTATTAAATGAAAAAAAAACAAGAGTCCTGGTCTGCCCAATAAGATTTAAAGTTGTTCAATGCAGGACCTGATAATCATAGAAGAGAGTTTGCTGTGTAAGAAAGAAGGACTATTTTCATGTCAAGAACACAACTGCTTTAGAGACATTTAAATTATTGTCAGAATCTGTTTAACATACGTTTGCCCTTAGATCTTATCATGTAGAGAATTCTGTGCTTGAAATGAAAAAGTTTATTTCTTGTAAAGACAAACATTTTATAGTTTTCAGGATGATTGCTCAAGCATTATCACCTGTACGTGTTTCTCAAATAAAAAAACCTGTTAATAATTACTCAGTTGTAATTAATGCAGTATTTAAGGCTTGGGTTAGGTGAACCCACAAAGCTGACCTGTAGATACTGAAAATGTTTTTCCAAGCATTGCTGCTAATCTGCTTTCTCTCCACAGCTCAGCTCCAAGCTGTAGTTGACAATGAAATAAGGCAAACTGGATCACCGGCAGAAGACACAGAAAATCTTTTAAATAATCAACAAATCTCTACACAGGACATCAATGCTGTGCTGAGAGAGATGAGTGCCTCACTGGCTGTACTGAAGGTGGAGCTCAGGTGGTTAAAGAGAGATCATGAAGGCATGTTTTGCAACAGAAGAATAGCACTGGAAATTTCTGCTTTGAATAACTAAAGTGTTTGCATAGAAATAATATTGTTCACAATTTTTAAATTATTTTCACAACAGCTAAGGTGTGCAAACTGGAGTTGCAAAAGACTGAGCTGGAAAAACTGAAACAACAGTACCAAGGTATTTATTACAAATAGACATCATAGGTAAAACCCTGTTTGTTTAACAAAAACATAGCTCCTGTGGTGTTTGCTTAACTGATGATTATTATTCTTCTGAATGTAACTAAGATACAATTGCAAGTACAAAAGTACAAGAGGATCTATTGAACATGTACAATGACAACAGCTTCAAATGGCACCTATAGATACAAACTCGTCTCTGTTACGGACTTCACTGACATGATTTATAAATGATATCTCGTATTCAAGCCTGCTGTTATGCTTATTTGATTATACATTCATTTAGAAAGAAACCTAAAGAAAATATGTTTAAAATGGGAAGTGTGGCTTCAGGAGACACAGACTTTGTCTTCTTTTTTTCAGAAAAAAATAAAGAGGTGGAGAAGCTGAAACAACATTACCAAGGTATTTAAATATTGATTATATGTTATTTATAAAATACTTTCTGGGTACAGTAATGACATCACGTTGTTTGCCTGCATTTTGCTAGTAATAACAAAAAGGACAGAACGGAAACAAACTAAAGTGTCTCCTGTATGTCCTGCACTTATAACCACAGATTACAGATTTACATGTTGAGCAAAACAAGACAACTAATGCAAAAAGATGATCTGTTTTTAAATAATAATAATACTTTGATGACAATGATTCTGGTTCATCTGATTCCAGATCAAGCAGAAGAACTAATCAGTGTTAAAACCAGGGCAAACAGCACTGCAAACCAGGTGGAGGCTCTGAGGAAAGAAGGAGAAGGTTTGTGAATTCAGAAAATAAACTCCGCATATCTACAATGGGGGCGACTTTGGCAGCGGTGGTAGGAGATTGTCCTGCAATTGGTGGGTTGTGTCGTTGTGTCCTTGGGGCAAGACACTTCACCCGGTGCTACTGCTGGTGGTGGTCAGAGGTCCCAGTGGCGCCAGTGCATGGCAGCCCCGCCTCTGTCAGACTACACCAGAGCTGCTGTGGCTACAGTCCAGTAGCTAGCCACCATCAATGTGTGAATGTGTGTGTGAATGACTGAATCAGGTTGAAACGCTTTGTGGTCCTCTGGACCTGATAAAGTGCGAAAGTGCTTGATAAAGTACAGGACATGTACCATAACAGTCACATCCACATCTGTAAAAAAAAAAAAAAAAAAAAAAAAAAAAAAATTAAAATCTTGCATGTTAAAAATATGGCAAATTTGAACATTTTCAAAGTTTGAAGTTAACTCTAACTGATGTGGATTCTTCTTTATCCAAAATAAATCAGTTTACAGTGGATAAATTCATGCTGGATCCTAATGCTTACTTTCTGTCTCACAGTGAAACGAGTGGCTTTCTCAGCCTCCTTGGTGACCTCCGCTTCAGTAACTTTCGGTCCATTTAACACATACAACCCTTTGGTCTTCAAAAATGTTGTTGCAAACATTGGAAACGCTTACAACCCAAACACAGGTACCACTCTTTACATGCTATTGTTATTATTATTATTATTATTATTATTATTATTATTATTATTATTATTATTATTATTATTATTATTATACATCACTTATTTATTTTTTTCAGGCTTTTTCACAGCTCCAGTGAGAGGAGCCTACCACTTTGAGTTCCATATCTATGGAAGAGGACTTGCTTCACATCCTACAGGTGCTGTGTTGACCAAGAATGGAGATCATATAGTCATTGCATATGAACATCAGCCTTCTCATAGTGCTAAAGCTTCTAATGGTGTCACATTGCTTTTAGAGGTTGGAGATGTTGTATTATTACGTCAGTGGCAAAACTCATTGATTGAGGATAACCTTAATCATCATAACACCTTCAGCGGTCATCTTATTTTTACCATGTGAGCAACAAACAGTCCCAATTTTCTTCAATAACATGTGTTATTGTATTATTCAATAACACATGTTAATCAATAACACTCATGTATAAATCAAGCTAAGTAGGCATTTCTTTTTTTGTTTGTTTTTACGAAATTACTTTTTTTTAAATGTAAAAATTAATCAAGCCAAGCAAATTATCATTAAATCTTATGGATATACAAACTGTTAAATGTTTATTTTATTTAAATTTCACAAAACTGGGATAAAAAGATGTTTCTTTAAATGTGTGGATCCAACAGCCCCCTACATGACAGGCCACAACAACTAACTATAAATCTAAACTAAAAACTTTATTTCAATAGCTTTAAATCAGTTTGAGAGTGGGTTGTTGGATTTTTTTCTTCTTTTTTTTCCTCCATGTTTTATTGTTTTGTGACGATTTTATTGACTATTTTATAAGCTTTCTGATTTATTGTGTCTCCTCAAGCTTCTTCCTTTGCCATTTTATGTATAGTCATACAATCAACAGCAGATGTTTTAAAACATACATTAAAAATAAAGTTTATTTGATTAAACCATCACACGATTAAGCAGTTTTTTACGTTTTATTATTCAAATATTTTTGTGTAAGTTAATAATCTTTATAAGCTGAAGTTTGTTGCAATAAGTTCAGATATTAGTGAGGATAAGGATGAATACAATTTTTTATGTTTGAAAAATAATTTAATTATATATGCTGTGACAAAAAAAAAAGTAAAAAATTAACACTGCTTTTCACAGCTTCAACAATAATGAGGACATGGTTTAGGACTTGGTTAGAGAGAAAATTACAGATCTCATGTTTAAGTGAACTTTTTTACTAATTAAATGGTAAATTTCTTAAAGAGGGCTTTATCAAGTCCAGAAGAGCCCAAAGTCCTGATGGTGGCAAGCTACTGGACTGTAGCCACAGCTGCGTTGGGGCACACTGACAAAGGCAAGGCTGCCATGCACCGGTGCCACCAAGCCCTCTGACCGCCAGCAGCAGCACTGGGTGAAGTGTGTTGCCCAAGTACACAATGACGGAGACGGATGGAGCAGGGCTCGAGCGAGCAACCCGCCGATTATGGCAAAAATTCAAAGCACTGTCACCACATCAACCCCATTGTTGATATGGGGCGATGGTGGCGGCTGGTCAGTCTGGCTTAATGTATTAAACCAGGCTGAAATGTTGCCATATCAGCCTTTGTCTAAGATGTTATATGGGTGTGATTAATGATGCTGTTATCGAGAAGGCATTGAGAGAATTTCCTCTTTATCACCTGGCTTAATAGGATAAAGACTTGATGAGACTACTGGTTTTGAAATGCTTATTTGTGTTGTTGTCCTTTTCTGAGCAAAAAATCAGTCATTACAAACTTGAACCTCTTAGAAGTATTCATAAATTCAGGAATTTCTTAGTAATAATAATATAGGCTGTGTGGATCTCATGAGACAACCCATCCTCCATGTTTCCCCAGTGTGTTATTTGGTAATAATCCAAAGGCCTTCCTTTGATGGCAAGTGTTTCCTCCATAAATGTTCATTGAGGTCATGGTCAGATAACCGTAGAATAGAGTTCATGTTTGTCAGTATGTGTGGAGAATGTTTTCACCTTTCTTTAAGCAACTCTTACTCTGATTTCAAGTATCAATGGCATGTTCCTTCTCAATGGGCAGGGAATAACAAAATTATTCTGTTTACTGAGAATAAACTGCATATCTTTAAAGACCTGATGGCTATTAAATGTTTAATTAATTCAGTTTTTTTTTTCTTTCTTTTTTTTTTTTTTTTTTTTTTTTTTTTCTTTTAGGTTGTAGTAGTAGACTAACTTTTTGGTAAGTATTGTGTTGCTCCAACAATTTATGTCTGACTCCATAACAACATCTAGTTTTCTGGCTCGCTCTCTGGTTTTTAGCCTCATTGATTTGAGTGCTCATTTCTAATCAAAAACAATAATTATTACGAATTAAAAAATCTGCATGAAATACTGACTCGTTTTACGATTAACTAGATGTATACTTACTGTTTTAAAAACTTACTGTTTTGATAAAAGAAGTTTGAATCTGTCTTAAATTATAAGTACAGCTATAGAACACAAACGTTACTTCAATGTTATTTTATTTTTTTACTTTTTTCATCCCTTGGTGTTAGAATAGAAGCTGTTAAAGTAAAACGATAAAAAGAATAGCAATTAGCATTATTAACGAGCAGTAATTATAAGAAACTACCTTTTAAATGAGTTAATGCACGCTAATAATAATCATATCAGTTGGACTTAAAGTCATGACAAACAGTCCCCTCTAGTGGACATTTTTTGTAACTTCTACTTCTGGCCATCAACACTCGGTTGCCTTCAAGTTCTAACATAAACAGGTGGTTTATACATCAATAAAACAAAGACAAAATAATCAAACAATCAACCTGAACTACCAATGTACTTTTCTCTTGTAACAAGTATGCGTAATGCAAGCTATTAGCTTTAATTTTTAAAATGAATTTGTTTTCTGAAGGATTACCTCAAGACTCCCACTTGCCCACAGCAATGTTCTGCCTCCAACTTTGAGAACCCTTGTCACTGACTGCACCTGTCCACTGTAACACTGTTACTGAATGCATAGCTTATTTGAGCCATCTTGCATTTTTATTATGTAAATTATTTTTTCTAATACTTAAAGCAAATTTAATGTTGTTCAGTTTAATGTCTAATTTATTATTTTCTCTTTTTTCCATTAGAGAAATACAAAAACAAGGCATGGCCTCACCTAGAGTGACTCGCAGTGCAACTGTTTTCCAGTCATTTGTTTTTCTCACATTATTTTTTAAGGAAGTACATGAAGAAAATACTTTATTATCAGCAGCTTATCAGATATCTGATCCTGCTAGCTGGTAAGTGTTGGTTTATCAGCCTGAGACCAAATGAGGACTTAGTGTTTATACTACTGTTATTGAGGAAGCACAGAGAGAAAATACTCTTTATCACTCATCTATTTGCTCATGGTAGGTTAATTGGTTATTGGTTAAAGACATGATAATAATACAATGTTTGGGCTGTTTGTTAATCAACCATTAAAACATTTCAGAAATTTTCAGAAACTTAGGATTCTCTGAGCGACCACTTTCATTAAACCTGGATTTGAAATAAAAACACTATGTGAATTGGAAAGCAATCCACTTTCAAAGCATTTGCCTGGAACTATTCCAAAGAGCTTGTTTTAATGTCAGGGCTGGTTGGTTATTTCCTCCATAAGTGCTTAATAAAGTCTTGTGCAGATAACTGTTAAACAAAGTCCTTCTAGGTCAGTACATGGGCTCTAAATTAAAAAAAAAAAAAAAAACAGTATAAGTAGTCATTAAACTTTACAGTATGAGCTGAGAGGTTTAGATGCTCTATACCTGACTAATACCTCTGAAGTGTATAGATGTTCAAATTCAGTGTCTTGAAAACTTATGACAACATTTCAAAATTAATTTATCCAGGACATTATTGTAGTGACATAAGGAGTGATATGATTTGATAAATTTTCTAGTCTTGGTCAGGGCAGCAATTTAGAGGAGCTGAGCTTCCTGATCGATTTTTCTGCTGGCACATTTAAAGATACATTCCCTGTAATCAGTGTGATACACTTACATTATCACATCACAGAGCACCTTCATGCCACAATTGCCAAGGCACACATTCCCTGTAATTAATTACATTTATTGAAATGTTTCTTTTTAACATGTCAGTAACTAAGAAACAAAAATCAGGAAGATCACAATCCCTGAGGACAATGAAGAGACCAATATGTTATGAATTATTTTTAAGAAGCCCGCAAATTTGTTGAATGTGATCAGTTCAAGGGTGTGTATTAACCAGCAGGGGATTTCTGGATGTGTTTATATTTCACTATTTATGGTGGCATTGACTAATAATCTTAGAAAGCTCTGATAGGTCATTTTTGATTTTGTGCACACCAAAATCCCTTCCTTGTCGCTTGATGAAAAGCCTGCAGCATATGAAAATGATTGCATCCCTGATGTGCTGGGTGCAACTATGATGGGCAGAGTTTTGAATGGCGTATGGTCGCCAAAAATGGCACGGCTCCACGTGCTGGAACTACAGGCAGTATTCCTTGCTTTGAAACATTTCATGCCCTATATGATCAGTTGCCACATCTTGGTAAAGACAGACAACTCCAAGATGGTAGCTTATATCAACCGTCAGGGCAGGACCCGATCCCTGCAGCTACACAGACTGGCCAGGGAAATAATTATGTGGAGCAGCACCAGAGTTCTACTGGTTTGCGCAACACACATACCAGGAATTTTGAACAGAGGTGCCGATCTGTTATCCAGAGGAAGCCCCCTGTACGCTGATGCACTCACGGCCGAAAGTGTGCCTCTATGCGTTCCCACCTCTCAGCCTGATATCCCCAACTCTTGTCAGAGTGATGGAACAGGATCAGGAACAGGACATCTTTGATTCTGGTGGCCCCATGGTGGCCATCAAAGCCCTGGATGGTGGAGATAATCGAAGTTCTGTCAGCGGAACCATGGCCCCTCCCCATTTGCACGGACCTTCTGTGTCAGGCTCAGGGGGAGATTTATCATCCATATCCAGATCACCTGGCTCTCTGGGCCTGGCCCGTGGAAGATGGAATTTGAATGCAACAGGTCTCCCTCCAGAGGTCATCGACGCCACACAGAATGCAAGAGGTTCTTCGACTCGCTCTCTCACACTCGCAGTGGTAAATGGCAGGTTTTTGAGGAATGCTGTGGTAAAAGACAGGCAATTCCTTTTGAATGTTTCAGGGATAGTGGTGCTCTGCTTTCTGCAGAGTTTGTTGGAAAAGGGTAAGGCCTTTTCAAATATTAAGGTTTATCTTTTCATTTGGGATTTGGAGATAAACCTGTGGGACAACATCCCTTGATGTGCCGTTTCGAGGGGAGCACGGCATAAGCTGTTGATCTCTCTGCCTCGGGTGCCATTATGGGACCTTTCTCTGGTGCTGGAGGCCCTTTGCCATGATCCATTTGAACCTATCAAGTTTCTTGGTATGAAATTTATTTAATTGAAAAGTGCACTTCTCTTAGCCTTGACCACGGTTTAGCGAGTTGGTGAGTTACACATACCGTCTGTCAGTCCTACCTGTTTACAGTGGGCACCTGGGCTCTCCAAGGTGTGTTTGAGACCCAATCCCGCTTTTGTTCCTAAAGTGAAGGAGGCATCATACAGGTGTTTGATGGTAGAACTACTGGCATTCCATCCACTTCCATAATCTTCAACGAAAGAGGAGAGGCTTAATTGCTTAAGTCCAGTGAGAACATTAAGGGCTTATGTGGACAGGACAGCTTGTTTCAGAAGAACTGACCATCTGTTTGTGTCTCGGGCCACTACTCACAAGGGCAAACCTGTCTCTTGCCAAAGATCAGTGCACTGGATTTTGGAGGCTATATTTCTTGCATACAGGTGTGCAGGGTCAGAGGCCCCTGAAAGTGTGAGGGGCCATTCTACCAGGAGCATAGCTACCTCTTCGGCTTTGTTCTGTGATGTGTCAGTTCAGGACATCTGTGCTGCAGCCAGTTGGGCTACACCACACACATTTGTGAGGTTTTACAGGCTGGATGTGGCCCAGTCATCACTAGCACATACAGTACTGGGAGTTGGGACATCAGGGTCTACCTGATACCCAGATTGGGACTGCTGCCAGGCATGGCTTCGGTGTCGGCATAAAATCCGAGAGTAGGCCATATCTCCCACAGTGAAACACCAAGCAAAGTTAGAAAAAGAATTTTGGGTTACTTAATGTAAGATCCCTGGTTCTTTGATAACAGAGTGAGGTGTTTCACCAACACATCCCTTCGTGCATGGCTACGGAAAGAAACCTGCCTAGAAAGAGTTAGGAGGGGTAGGTTGGCCGTGATATTGGATGGTGGGCGGAGCAATGGACACGGCTCAACCTGTCTGTCCCAGATAGACGTGATGTCATTGGAGCTTCCGTAGTTGGTCACGCTGAGGTCATTCCCATAGCGAAAAACCTCACTCTGCTATCAAAGAACCAGGAATTACGTTAAGTAACCCAACGTTTTCTGGCTCGCTCTCTGGTTTTTAGCCTCATTGATTTGAGCGCTCATTTCTAATCAAAAACAATTTAAAAAAATTCTGCATTCTTCTGGAAAGACTGTGGTCCAAATAACCCTTAAAATTACAGACATTCTTTCTCAGTGGCTGCAAGATACTGTGGTCATCAGGTGACACATGAACATAAAGTTGTGTCACGTCAGAACACAGGAATGGCAAGAGACGTTCTTAAGCTAATTTATCTGAGTTAGGAAGAGCATATGGATACTGTAGAAGTGGCCTGACACCTGATTCTGGAGGAACTCCACATATGATTTTTGTTCCTCCAGATTTATAATTATTAAATGAAAAAAAACAAGAGTCCTCGTCTGCCCAATAAGATTTAAACTTGTTCAATGCAGGACCTGATAATCATAGAAGAGAGTTTGCTGTGTAAGAAGGAAGGACTATTTTCATGTCAAGAACACAACTGCTTTAGAGACTTTTAAATTATTGTCAGAAATCTTTTTAACATACGTTTGCCCTTAGATCTTATCATGTAGAGAATTCTGTGCTTGAAATGAAAAAGTTTATTTCTTGTAAAGACAAACATTTTATAGTTTTCAGGATGATTGCTCGCAGAGGTGTAACAACACGATATACCGCTACATGGAACAACAACAACATCAACAGCAATTAAAAAGAACAAAAACAGACTGATTAAAGCAAAAAACACTACATTTCAACGAATGATATGTCAGCTGTAAAAAAATATTGTCCTTTTCAGTTTTATATGATGAGTCCAATCTATCAAGCCTTATCACCTGTGCGTGTTTCTGAAATAAAAAAAACCTGTTAATAATTACTCAGTTGTAATTAATGCAGTATTTAAGGCTTGGGTTAGGTGATCCCACAAAGCTGAAGTGTAGATACTGAAAATGAAAATGTTTTTCCAAGCATTGCTGCTAATCTGCTTTCTCTCCACAGCTCAGCTCCAAGCTGTAGCTGACATTGAAATAAGGGAAACTGGATCACCGGCAGAAGACACAGAAAATCTTTTAAATAATCAACAAATCTGTACACAGGACATCAATTATGTGCTGATAGAGACGAGTGCCTCGCTGGCTGGACTGAAGGTGGATCTCAGGTGTTTACAGAGAGATCATGAAGGCATGTTTTGCAACAGAAGAATAGCACTGGAAATTTCTGCTTTGAATAACTAAAGTGTTTGCATAGAAATAATATTGTTCACAATTTTTAAATTATTTTCAAAACAGCTAAGGTGAGCAATCTGGAGTTGCAAAAGACTGAGATGGAAAAGTTGAAACAACAGTACCAAGGTATTTATTACAAATAGACATCATAGGTAAAACCCTGTTTGTTTAACAAAATCATAGCTCCTGTGTTGTTCGCTTAACAGATGATTATTGTTCTTCTGAATGTAACTAAGATAAAATTGCAAGTACAAAAGTACAAGAGGATCTATGGAACATGTACAATGACAACATCTTCAAATGGCACCTATAGATACAAACTCGTCTCTGTTAAGGACTTCACTGACAGGAGTCATAAATGATATCTCGTATTCAAGCCTGCTGTTATGATTATTTGATGATACATTTATTTAGAAGGAAACCTAAAGAAAATATGTTTAAAATGGGAAGTGTGGCTTCAGGAGACACTTTGTCTTCTTTTTTTCAGAAAAAAATAAAGAGGTGGAGAAGCTGAAACAACATTACCAAGGTATTTAAATATTGATTATATGTTATTTATAAAATACAATCTGGGTACAGTAATGACATCACGTTGTTTGCCTGCATTTTGCTAGTAATAACAAAAAGGACAGAACGGAAACAAACTAAAGTGTCTCCTGTATGTCCTGCACTTATAACCACAGATTACAGATTTACATGTTGAGCAAAACAAGACAACTAATGCAAAAAGATGATCTGTTTTTAAATGATAACAATAATACTTTGATGACAATGACTATGGTTCATCTGATTCCAGATCAAGAAGAAGAACTAATCAGTGTTAAAACCAGGGCAAACAGCACTGCAAACCAGGTGGAGGCTCTGAGGAAAGAAGGAGAAGGTTTGTGAATTCAGAAAATAAACTCCGCATATCTACAATGGGGGCGACTTTGGCAGCGGTGGTAGGAGATTGTCCTGTAATTGGTGGGTTTGTAAGGACTCACTGGGAGGACCCGGAAATTCAACCACACACAGAAGTACGTAAAGGAAAAACAAGTTTATTTAGTATCGGGAACTGGTAGCAGCTCAGGAAGAATCAATGAAGGTCTCCACAAGGGAATCCAACGCAGCACCAGGGGCTAGACGATAATCAGGCAGAGGTTATACACGGAGAGGCAGAGAGAGCAAACTTAACTTGAGGGTCAGGCAATACTCGGTGGTCGTGAAGCGGAGCTTGAGTCAGGGTCCAGAAATCCAGAACCAAAGGAATCCGTAACGGGCTTGGCAGGAGGGGAAGATCCGTGGACGGAAATGGGTCGAAGAAACACAACAAGACAAGGCATGAAACGCTGGATTTCTACTGGCTCGTGGCTGTCGATAATCTGGCAGGGAGGCAGGGGCTGAGAGGAGTTAAGTAGAGCAGGGCCCAGGTGGCACAGATCAGCAATCAGGTGACACAGGTGAGTAGAATGAAAACTAATTACAGCATGGGCAGGACCAAACATGAATCATAACAGTACCCCCTCCTCAAGGTCCGGCTCCAGAAGGACCACCTGGCTGGTCAGGATTGGACCGATGAAACTCCCTGATAAGGGATTTGTCCAAAATGTGTCGGGCCGGCACCCAGGAGCGCTCTTCAGGCCCATATCCCTCCCAATCCACCAAGTAATGGATGGACCGGCCCCAACGTCTGGAGCGAAGGAGGCGGCGCACAGTGTGAGCGGGGCCCCCATCAATGATCCGGGCGGGAGGAGGGGGCCTGGAGGAGGGAACCAACCGTGAAGAGAAAACAGGTTTAACACGTGACACATGAAAGGTGGGACAAACTCTGAGAGTCCTGGGGAGGCGGAGCCGGACAGCCACTGGGTTGATAACCTTGGAAATCGGGAAGGGTCCAATGAAACGAGGGGCTAACTTCCGGTTTTCAACCCGCAAGGGAAGGTCCTTGGTGGACAGCCAGACCTTTTGACCTTCGGTGTAAGTGGGTGCTGGAACTCTGCGACGATTTGCAAATCTAGAACATAAAGCAGAGGACTTTAGAAGGGCCCTGCGGGCCTGGCGCCATACCCGCTGGCACTTTAAAGCAGAGGCATGAGCAGAGGGAACTCTAGTGGGCTTCTCTTGAAGGGACAAGACTGGAGGCTGGTAGCCATAAACTGTGTAAAAGGGAGACAGACCTGTGGAGCTAGAAGGGAGTGAGTTGAGGGCATACTCCACCCATGGAAGGTTCTGTGACCAGGAAGAGGGATCATGTTCACAGAGCATGCGCAGCTTGGTCTCCACCTCCTGGTTGACCCTCTCCGTTTGCCCGTCAGACTGAGGGTGGAATCCTGACGAGAGACTTACTGTGATGCCCAGGAGACCACAAAATTCTTTCCAGAATTTAGAAATGAACTGGGGTCCTCGATCAGAAACAATGTCAGTAGGTAGACCATGCAAACGGAACACCTCACGGGCCAGAACCGCTCCCAGCTCCTTAGACGAAGGCAGTTTGCGAAGTGGTATCAGGTGGGACATCTTAGAAAATCGATCCACAACTGTGAGGAGGACAGAATGGTTATCGGAAGTGGGTAAACCAGTAACAAAATCCATGGATATGTGGGACCATGGGCGGTGAGGAACCGGGAGGGGCCGCAGAAGCCCAGAGGGTGGTCGACGGGATGGTTTAGCCTGACAGCACACTCTGCAAGCCTTGATAAACTCCTTTACATCTTGCAGCATAGTCTCCCACCAGAAACACCTCCTGATCACAGCTAGGGTCTTAGTGACTCCTGGATGGCAGAAAAATTTAGAGGCATGACAAAAGGATAGTACCTCAGGTATTAGCTGCTCAGGGACAAATAGTCGATTCTTAGGACAGCTCTCAGGGATGGGGCTTTGCAGATGGGCCTCTCTGATTCTCTGCTCTAGCTCTAGCCTGGAAACTGCTAGCCGCGCAGATGAGGGGAGCACATAGTCCACCTGCTTAGCCTCTTGACTCTCCTCCATAGTCTCATGCAGCCTGGAGAGTGCGTCTGGCTTAGTGTTCTTACTCCCAGGTCTGTAAGATAGTGAAAAATTAAAGCGACTGAAGAATAGAGCCCACCTGGCTTGCCTGGGGTTAAGTCTCCTAGCAGACTTGAGGTACTGCAGATTCTTATGATCAGTCCAGACCACGAAGGGTTCCTTAGCTCCCTCGAGCCAGTGCCTCCACTCCTCGAGAGCCAGTTTGACTGCCAGCAGTTCCCGGTCACCGACATCATAGTTGGTCTCTGCAGAAGACAGTTTTCTAGAAAAGAAGGCACATGGGTGAATCTTCTCATCAGTGTTTCTCTGGCTGAGTACGGCTCCCACCCCAGAGTTAGAAGCATCCACTTCTACAATGAATTGGCGAGAAGAGTCCGGTGCGCGGAGGACAGGAGCGGAGGTGAAGGCCTTTTTAAGGTGGTCAAAGGACTCTGCAGCACTCTTACTCCAAACGAACTTGCACTTGGATGAAGTAAGAGAATGAAGTGGAGAAGCAACAGAACTGAAATTGCGGATGAACCGTCGATAGAAATTAGCAAACCCCAGAAACCTCTGAAGTTGTCTACGGTCTTGTGGGCAGGGCCAATTCTTGATGGCGTCCGTCTTGCTGGGGTCCATGGAAATCCTGTTAGGAGAGATGACGAAACCCAAGAATGAAGTGGACGATTTGTGAAACTCGCACTTTTCTGCCTTGACAAACAGGTTATTCTGCAGCAAGCGGAGAATAACAGAACGGACATGAGTCTGATGGGTAGTGAGATCCTTAGAGAAAATTAAGATGTCATCCAGATAAACATAAACAAAACGACCGACCATGTCCCTGAGGACATCATTGACTAGAGCTTGGAACACTGCGGGAGCGTTGGATAGGCCAAAGGGCATTACCAGGTATTCATAATGGCCAGTTGGAGTGTTAAAAGCCGTCTTCCACTCATCCCCCTCCTTGATACGGACTAGATGGTAGGCATTTCTGAGATCGAGCTTGGTAAAAACTGTGGATCCCTGAATCAGGTCGAAAGCAGTGTTCATTAGGGGAAGTGGGTAACGATTCTTGACTGTGATGTCATTCAATCCCCTGTAGTCAATACAGGGTCTCAAAGAACCATCCTTCTTGCCCACAAAGAAAAAACCTGCACCAGCTGGAGAGGATGAAGGGCGGATAATGCCTGCCTTGAGTGCGTCACAGATATACTCCCTCATGGCCTTATCCTCCGGGCCGGAGAGGGAGTATAGACGGCCTTTGGGAGGAAAGGTTCCAGGAAGCAAATCAATTGCACAATCATAGGGCCGATGGGGTGGAAGGGAAGTGGCGCGATGCTTATTAAAGACTTCCCGAAGGTCATGGTAAACAGCCGGTACCTTGGATAGGTCGGGATAGGTTTCCTGTCCTGAGATAGGGACAGAAAAAGGGACCGAAGCTGCTAAGAGGCAAGTGGAATGGCAAGATGGTGACCAACCCAACACCTCGCCCTTCACCCAGTCAATGTGGGGGTTGTGTTTTCTTAGCCAAGAAGCCCCCAAAATGACAGGGAGACCAGGGGACTCTATTATCAGGAAGGAGATAAGTTCATGGTGATTCCCAGAAATACTGAACTTAATGGGACCCGTTTCATGGGTGATCTGGTGAAGTACATGGCCATCAATAGCCAAAACTTCAAGACACTTAGAGGTAGGTAAAAGTTGGATGCCCAGAGATTCGGCAAGACCACGGTCCATGAACTCAGTATCTGCTCCTGAATCTATAAAGACTGGGAGACGCTTGGTTTGACAATCAGCTTGGAGAGTGGCTTGAACAGAGAACGAAGAGGATTGCCATCGCTTTTGGCTCAGCAGGAGCCTCTTACCTCCTGCTGAGCCTGGCCTTTTACAGGACACCGACTAAGTAGGTGACCCTCTCCACCACAATAGAAACAAAGGCCTCTCTTAAATCTCCGCTCTCTCTCTTGTGGGGACAGGCGAGTTCGACCAATCTGCATAGGCTCCTCTCCCGGAGAGGTGGGTGAAGAACTCAAAGGTGGAGCCGTGACTGGTGGCTGTGATCTGGGAACAGATTCAACATGGTAAGTATGACTGAGGGAACTCCTCTCCAACCTTCTCTCATGGAGCCTCGCATCAATTCTGGCGGCCAGGGTCTCCAGTTCCTCCAGGTCCTTGGGAGCGTCCCGGGTAGACAGCTCATCCTTTATCTCCTCACTGAGACCCTGATAGAACACATCACATAGTGCCTCATCGTTCCAGTCACTTCCTGAGGATAGAGCATGAAAATCGATAATGTACTCAGTTACTCGCTTCCTGCCTTGTTTGAGTCTGAGCAACCCACGTGCAGCCTCCCTCTGAGGCAGAACAGGATCAAAGACCCTGATTAGCTCCTTGGAAAAGTCTTGGAACCGATAACAAATGAGGGAGTCCCTCCGCCATTCTGCAGTTCCCCATAATTTGGCTTTTCCCGAAAGGAGGGAAATAGCATAGGCTACTTTAGCGCGTTCAGAGGGAAAAGATGACGGCTGAAGTTCAAAGATTATTTCACACTGAGTAATGAAGGGACGACACTGACTCTGCTCACCTTTAAACACCTCCGGAGGAGACAGGCGGGGCTCAAAAATGGGCGAGACCTGGAAACCAGACATAGCGGCTTTGAGGCTGGGAGAAGGGGCTCCTTTAGGGGAGGGAAGGGAGGACATCCTATCAAGCATGCTCATCATTTGTTGCATGTTTGACTCCAGGCGGGTAATAGCGTCTTCAACACTTGAACGCCACTCCTGTGTGGGTGACGGGTCCATAGTGGCCAGATTATTCTGTAAGGACTCACTGGGAGGACCCGGAAATTCAACCACACACAGAAGTACGTAAAGGAAAAACAAGTTTATTTAGTATCGGGAACTGGTAGCAGCTCAGGAAGAATCAATGAAGGTCTCCACAAGGGAATCCAACGCAGCACCAGGGGCTAGACGATAATCAGGCAGAGGTTATACACGGAGAGGCAGAGAGAGCAAACTTAACTTGAGGGTCAGGCAATACTCGGTGGTCGTGAAGCGGAGCTTGAGTCAGGGTCCAGAAATCCAGAACCAAAGGAATCCGTAACGGGCTTGGCAGGAGGGGAAGATCCGTGGACGGAAATGGGTCGAAGAAACACAACAAGACAAGGCATGAAACGCTGGATTTCTACTGGCTCGTGGCTGTCGATAATCTGGCAGGGAGGCAGGGGCTGAGAGGAGTTAAGTAGAGCAGGGCCCAGGTGGCACAGATCAGCAATCAGGTGACACAGGTGAGTAGAATGAAAACTAATTACAGCATGGGCAGGACCAAACATGAATCATAACAGGGTTGTGTCGTTGTGTCCTTGGGGCAAGACACTTCACCTGGTGCTGCTGCTGGTGGTGGTCAGAGGGCACAGTGGCGCCAGTGCATGGCAGCCCCGCCTCTGTCAGACTACACCAGAGCTGCCGTGGCTACAGTCCAGTAGCTAGCCACCATCAATGTGTGAATGTGTGTGTGAATGACTGAATCAGGTTGATACGCTTTGGGGTCCTCTGGACCTGATAAAGTGCGAAAGTGCTTGATAAAGTACAGGACATGTACCATAACAGTCACATCCACATCTGTTAAAAAAAAAAATAAAATAAAATAAAATCAAATCTTGCATGTTAAAAATATGGCAAATTTGAACATTTTCAAAGTTTGAAGTTAACTCTAACTGATGTGGATTCTTCTTTATCCAAAACAAATCAGTTTACAGTGGATAAATTCTTCACATCCTACAAGTGCTGTGTTGACCGAGAATGGAGATCAAATTTTTATTGCATATGAACATCAACCTTCTCATTGTGCTAATGCTGCTAATGGTGTCACATTGCTGTTAGAGGTTGGAGATGTTGTATTTTTGCGTCAGTGGGAAAACTCATTGATTGAGGATAACCTTAATCACCATAACACCTTCAGCGGTCATCTTCTTTTTACCATGTGAGCAACAAACAGTCCCAATTTTCTTCAAAAACACATGTTATTGTATTCAATAACATGTGTTATTGTATTATTCAATAACACATGTTAATCAATAACACTCATGTATAAATCAAGCTAAGTAGGCATTTCTTTTTGTTTGTTTTTACGAAATTACTTTTTTTTTAAATGTAAAAATTAATCAAGCCAAGCAAATTATCATTAAATGTTATGGATACACGAAGTGTTAAATGTTTATTTTATTTCAATCTGACAAAACTGGGATAAAAAGATGTTTCTTTAAATGTGTGGATCCAACAGCCCCCTACATGACAGGCCACAACACCAACTAAATCTAAACAAAAAACTTTATTTCAATAGCTTTAAATCAGTTTGAGAGTGGGTTGTTGGATTTTTTTTCTTCTTTTTTTTCCTCCATGTTTTATTGTTTTGTGACGATTTTATTGACTATTTTATAAGCTTTCTGATTTATTGTGTCTCCTCAAGCTTCTTCCTTTGCCATTTTATGTATAGTCATACAATCAACAGCAGATGTTTTAAAACATAAATTAAAAATAAAGTTTATTTGATTAAACCATCACATGATTTAGCAATTTTTTACATTTTATTATTGAAATATTTTTGTGGAAGTTAATAATCTTTGTAAGCTGAAGGTTGATGCAATAAGTTCAGATATTAGTGAGGATAAGGATGAATACAATTTTTTATGTTTAAAAATAATTTAATTATATATGCTATGACAAAAAAAAGTAAAAAAAATAACACTGCTTTTCACAGCTTCAACAATAATAAGGACATGGTTTAGGATTTGGTTAGAGAGAAAATTACAGATTTCATGTTTAAGTGAACTTTTTACTAATTAAATGGTAAATTTCTTAAACAGGGCTTTATCCAGAAGACCAAAAGAGCCCAAAGTCCTGATGGTGGCAAGCTACTGGACTGTAGCCACAGCTGCCTTGGGGCACACTGACAAAGGCAAGGCTGCCATGCACCGGTGCCACCAAGCCCTCTGACCGCCAGCAGCAGCACTGGGTGAAGTGTGGTGCCCAAGTACACAACGACAGAGACGGATGGAGCGGGGCTTGAGCGAGCAACCCGCCGATTATGGCACAAATTCCAAGCACTATCACCACATCAACCCCATTGTTGATATGGGGCGATGGTGGCGGCTGGTCAGTCTGGCTTAATGTATTAAACCAGGCTGAAATGTTGCCATATCAGCCTTTGTCTAAGATGTTATATGGGTGTGATTTCATGATGCTGTTATTGAGAAGGCATTGAGAGAATTTCCTCTTTATCACCTGGCTTAATAGGATAAAGACTTGATGAGACTACTGGTTTTGCAATGCTTATTTGTGTTGTTGTCCTTGTCTGAGCAAAAAATCAGTCATTACAAACTTGAACCTCTTAGAAGTATTCATAAATTCAGGAATTTCTTAGTAATAATAATATAGGCTGTGTGGATCTCATGAGACAACCCATCCTCCATGTTTCCCCAGTGTGTTATCTGATAATAATCCAAAGGCCTTCCTTTGATGGCAAGTGTTTCCTCCATAAATGTTCATTGAGGTCATGGTCAGATAACCGTAGAATAGAGTTCATGTTTGTCATAATGTGTGGAGAATGTTTTCACCTTTCTTTAAGCAACTCTTACTCTGATTTCATTTATCAATGGCATGTTCCTTCTCAATGGGCAGGGAATAACTAAGTTATTCTGTTTACTGAGAATAAACTGCATATCTTTAAAGACCTGATGGCTCTTAAATGTTTAATTAATTCAGTTTTTTTTTTTTTTTTTTTTTTTTTCTTTTAGGTTGTAGTAGTAGACTAACTATTTTATTTGGTAAGTATTGTGTTGCTCCAACAATTTATGTCTGACTCCATAACAACATCTAGTTTTCTGGCTCGCTCTCTGGTTTTTAGCCTCATTGATTTGAGTGCTCATTTCTAATCAAAAACAATAATTATTACAATTTTAAAAAAATCTGCATTCTGCTTGAAAAGAATGTGGTCCAAATAACCCTTAAAATTATAGACACTCTTTCTCAGTGGCTGCAAGACACTGTGGTCATCAGGTGACACAGGAACATAAAGTAGTGTCACGTCAGAACACAGGAATGGCAAGAGATGTTCTTAAGCTAGTTTATCCGAGTTAGGAAGAGCATATGGATACTGTAGAAGTGGCCTGACACCTGATTCTGGAGGAACTCCACATATGATTTTTGTTCCTCCAGATTTATAATTGCTAAAAGAAAAAAAAAAAAAGAGTCCTTGTCTGCCCAAAAAGATTTAAACTTGATCAATGCAGGACCTGATAATCATAGAAGAGTGTTTGCTGTGTAAGAAGGAAGGACTATTTTCATGTCAAGAACACAACTGCTTTAGAGACATTTAAATTATTGTCAGAAATCTGTTTCACATACGTTTGCCCTTAGATCTTATCATGTAGAGAATTCTGTGCTTGAAATGAAAAAGTTTATTTCTTGTGAAGACAAACATTTTATAGTTTTCAGGATGGTTGCTAAAGCCTTATCACCTGTGTGTGTTTCTCAAATAAAAAAACCTGTTAATAATTACTCAGTTGTAATTAATGCAGTATTTAAGGCTTGGGTTAGGTGAACCCACAAAGCTGACCTGTAGATACCAAAAATGTTTTTCCAAGCATTGCTGCTAATCTGCTTTCTCTCCACAGCTCAGCTCCAAGCTGTAGCTGACATTGAAATAAGGGAAACTGGATCACCGGCAGAAGACACAGAAAATCTTTTAAAAAATCAACAAATCTCTACACAGGACATCAATGCTGTGCTGAGAGAGACGAGTGCCTCACTGGCTGGACTGAAGGTGGAGCTCAGGTGGTTACAGAGAGATCATGAAGGCATGTATTGCAACAGAAGAATAGCACTGGAAATTTCTGCTTTGAATAACGAAAGTGTTTGCATAGAAATAATATTGTTCACAATTTTTTTTATTATTTTCACAACAGCTAAACTGGAGTTGCAAAAGACTGAGCTGGAAAAACTGAAACAACAGTACCAAGGTATTTATTTCAAATAGACATCATAGGTAAAACCCTGTTTGTTTAACAAAAACATAGCTCCTGTGTTGTTCGCTTAACTGATGATTATTATTCTTCTGAATGTAACTAAGATACAATTGCAAGTATAAAGAGGATATATGGAACATGTACAATGACAACAGCTTCAAATGGCACCTATTGATACAAACTCGTCTCTGTTAAGGACTTCACTGACAGGAGTCATAAATGATATCTCGTATTCAAGCCTGCTATTATGCTTATTTGATTATACATTCATTTAGAAAGAAACCTAAAGAAAATATGTTTAAAATGGGAAGTGTGGCTTCAGGAGACACAGACTTTGTTTTCTTTTTTTCAGAAAAAAATAAAGAGGTGGAGAAGCTGAAACAACATTACCAAGGTATTTAAATATTGATTATATGTTATTTATAAAATACTTTCTGGGTACAGTAATGACATCACGTTGTTTGCCTGCATTTTGCTAGTAATAACAAAAAGGACAGAACGGAAACAAACTAAAATGTCTCCTGTATGTCCTGCACTTATAACCACAGATTACAGATTTACATGTTGAGCAAAACAAGACAACTAATGCAAAAAGATGATCTGTTTTTAAATAATAATAATACTTTGATGACAATGACTCTGGTTCATCTGATTCCAGATCAAGCAGAAGAACTAATCAGTGTTAAAACCAGGGCAAACAGCACTGCAAACCAGGTGGAGGCTCTGAGGAAAGAAGGAGAAGGTTTGTGAATTCAGAAAATAAACTCCGCATATCTACAATGGGGGCGACTTAGGCAGCGGTGGTAGGAGATTGTCCTGTAATTGGTGGGTTGTGTCGTTGTGTCCTTGGGGCAAGACACTTCACCTGGTGCTGCTGCTGGTGGTGGTCAGAGGGCACAGTGGCGCCAGTGCATGGCAGCCCCGCCTCTGTCAGACTACACCAGAGCTGCCGTGGCTACAGTCCAGTAGCTAGCCACCATCAATGTGTGAATGTGTGTGTGAATGACTGAATCAGGCTGAAACGCTTTGTGGTCCTCTGGACCTGATAAAGTGCGAAAGTGCTTGATAAAGTACAGGACATGTACCATAACAGTCACATCCACATCTGTAAAAAAAAAAAAAAAAAAAAAATTAAAATCTTGCATGTTAAAAATATGGCAAATTTGAACATTTTCAAAGTTTGAAGTTAACTCTAACTGATGTGGATTCTTCTTTATCCAAAACAAATCAGTTTATAGTGGATAAATTCATGCTGGATCCTAATGCTTACTTTCTGTCTCACAGTGAAACGAGTGGCTTTCTCAGCCTCCTTGGTGACCTCCGATTTAGCAATTTTGGGTCCATTTAAGACACACAAACCTTTGGTCTTCAGACATGTTGTTGCAAACATTGGAAATGCTTACAACCCAAAGACAGGTACCACAGTTTATATGCTATTATTATTATTATTATTCTGCTTCTTCTTCTTATCCTCCTCCTACTCCTCCTCCCTCCTCCTCCTCCTCCTCCTCAGCCTCCTGCTTCTTCTTCTTCTTCTTCTTCTTCTTCTTCTTCTTCTTCGCTTCCTCCTCCTCCTCCTCACTCCTCCTCCTCCTCCTCCTCCTCCTCCTCCTCCCCTCCGCTTGTCCTCCTCTTCCCTCCTTCTTTCTTTTTTCCGGGTTTTTCCCCAGCTCCAGTGAGAGGAGCCTACCACTTTGAGTTCTATATCTTTGGACATGGACATGTTTCATATCCTACAGGTGCTGTGTTGACTAAGAATGGAGATCATATAGTCATTGCATATGAACATCAGCCTTATTATGCTGCTAGTGCTGCAAATGGTGTCACATTGCTGTTAGAGGTTGGAGATGTTGTATTTTTGCGTCAGTGGAAAAACTCATTGATTGAGGTAAATCTTAATCATCATAACACCTTCAGCGGTCATCTTCTTTTTACCATGTGAGCAACAAAAAAATCCCAATTTTCTTCAACAACACATGTTAGAACTCATGTTTTAATCAAGCTAAGTAGGCATTTCTTTTCTTGTTTGTTTTTACGAAATTACTTTTTTTAAATGTAAAAATTGATCAAGCCAAGCAAATTATCATTAAATGTCATGGACATACGAACTTTTAAATGTTTATTTTATTTAAATATCTCAAGACTGTGATAAAAGATGTTTCTTTAACTGTGTGGATCCAACAGCACCCTACATGACAGGCCACAACAGCAACTATATCTAAACTAAAAACTTTATTTCAATAGCTTTAAATCAGTTTGAGTGTGTGTTGTTGGATTTTTTTCTTCTTTTTTTTCCCCTCCATGTTTTATTGTTTTGTGACGATTTTATTGACTATTTTATAAGCTCTCTGATTTATTGTGTCTCCTCAAGCTTCTTCCTTTGCCATTTTATGTATAGTTATATAATCAACAGCAGATGTTTTAAAACATGCATTATAAATAAAGTTTATTTGATAAAACCATCACATGATTAAGCAGTTTTTATATTTCATTATTGAAATATTTTTGTGTAAGTTACTAATCTTTGTAAGCTGAAGTTCGTTGCAATAAGTTCAGATATTAGTGAGGATAAGGATGAATACAATTTTTTATGTTTGAAAAATAATTTAATTATATATGCTGTGACAAAAAAAAAAAAGTAAAAAATTAACACTGCTTTTCACAGCTTCAACAATAATAAGGACATGGTTTAGGATTTGGTTAGAGAGAAAATTACAGATTTCATGTTTAAGTGAACTTTTTACTAATTAAATGGTAAATTTCTTAAAGAGGGCTTTATCAAGTCCAGAAGAGCCCAAAGTCCTGATGGTGGCAAGCTACTGGACTGTAGCCACAGCTGCCTTGGGGCACACTGACAAAGGCAAGGCTGCCATGCACCGGTGCCACCAAGCCCTCTGACCGCCAGCAGCAGCACTGGGTGAAGTGTGTTGCCCAAGTACACAACGACAGAGACGGATGGAGCGGGGCTCGAGCGAGCAACCCGCCGATTATGGCAAAAATTCAAAGCACTGTCACCACATCAACCCCATTGTTGATATGGGGCGATGGTGGCGGCTGGTCAGTCTGGCTTAATGTATTAAACCAGGCTGAAATGTTGCCATATCAGCCTTTGTCTAAGATGTTATATGGGTGTGATTAATGATGCTGTTATTGAGAAGACATTGAGAGAATTTCCTCTTTATCGCCTGGCTTAATAGGATAAAGACTTGATGAGACTACTGGTTTTGAAATGCTTATTTGTGTTGTTGTCCTTGTCTGAGCAAAAAATCAGTCATTACAAACTTGAACGTCTTAGAAGTATTCATAAATTCAGGAATTTCTTAGTAATAATAATATAGGCTGTGTGGATCTCATGAGACAACCCATCCTCCATGTTTCCCCAGTGTGTTATTTGATAATAATCCAAAGGCCTTCCTTTGATGGCAAGTGTTTCCTCCATAAATGTTCATTGAGGTCATGGTCAGATAACCGTAGAATAAAGTTCATGTTTGTCAGGATGTGTGGAGAATGTTTTCACCTTTCTTTAAGCAACTCTTACTCTGATTTCATTTATCAATGGCATATTCCTTCTCAATGGGCAGGGAATAACTAAGTTATTCTGTTTACTGAGAATAAACTGCATATGTTTAAAGACCTGATGGCTCTTAAATGTTTAATTAATTCAGTTTTTTTTTTTTTTTTTTTTTTTTTTTTTTCTTTTAGGTTGTAGTAGTAGACTAACTATTTGGTAAGTATTGTGTTGCTCCAACAATTTATGTCTGACTCCATAACAACATCTAGTTTTCTGGCTCGCTCTCTGGTTTTTAGCCTCATTGATTTGAGTGCTCATTTCTAATCAAAAACAATAATTATTACGAATTAAAAAAATCTGCATAAAATACTGACTCGTTTTACGATTAACTAGATGTATACTTACATCAAGTTTGAATCTGTCTTAAATTATAAGTACAGCTATAGAACACAAACGTTACTTCAATGTTATTTCATTTTTTTACTTTTTTCATCCCTTGGTGTTAGAATAGAAGCTGTTAAAGTAAAACGATAAAAAGAATAGCAATTAGCATTATTAACGAGCAGTAATTATAAGAAACTACCTTTTAAATGAGTTAATGCACGCTAATAATAATCATATCAGTTGGACTTAAAGTCATGACAAACAATCCCATCTACTTTTTGGTAACTTCTACTTCTGGCCATCAACACTCGGTTGCCTTCAAGTTCTAACATAAACAGGTGGTTTATACATCAATAAAACAAAGACAAAATAATCAAACAATCAACCTGAACTACCAATGTACTTTTCTCTTGTAACAAGTATGCGTAATGCAAGCTATTAGCTTTAATTTTTAAAATGAATTTGTTTTCTGAAGGATTACCTCAAGACTCCCACTTGCCCACAGCAATGTTCTGCCTCCAACTTTGAGAACCCTTGTCACTGACTGCACCTGTCCACTGTAACACTGTTACTGAATGCATAGCTTATTTGAGCCATCTTGCATTTTTATTATGTAAATTATTTTTTCTAATACTTAAAGCAAATTTAATGTTGTTCAGTTTAATGTCTAATTTATTATTTTCTCTTTTTTCCATTAGAGAAATACAAAAACAAGGCATGGCCTCACCTAGAGTGACTCGCAGTGCAACTGTTTTCCAGTCATTTGTTTTTCTCACATTATTTTTAAGGAAGTACATGAAGAAAATACTTTATATCAGCAGCTTATCAGATATCTGATCCTGCTAGCTGGTAAGTGTTGGTTTATCAGCCTGAGACCAAATGAGGACTTAGTGTTTATACTACTGTTATTGAGGAAGCACAGAGAGAAAATACTCTTTATCACTCATCTGTTTGCTCATGGTAGGTTAATTGGTTATTGGTTAAAGACATGATAATAATACAATGTTTGAGGTGTTTGTTAATCAACCATTAAAACATTTCAGAAATTTTCAGAAACTTAGGATTCTCTGAGCGACCACTTTCATTAAACCTGGATTTGAAATAAAAACACTATGTGAATTGGAAAGCAATCCACTTTCTAAGCATTTGCCTGGAACTATTCCAAAGAGCTTGTTTTAATGTCAGGGCTGGTTGGTTATTTCCTCCATAAGTGCTTAATAAAGTCTTGTGCAGATAACTGTTAAACAAAGTCCTTCTAGGTCAGTACATGGGCTCTAAATTAAAAAAAAAAAAAAAAAACAGTATAAGTAGTCATTAAACGTTACAGTATGAGCTGAGAGGTTTAGATGCTCTATACCTGACTAATACCTCTGAAGTGTATAGATATTCAAATTCAGTATCTTGAAAACTTATGACAACATTTCAAAATTAATTTATCCAGGACGTTATTGTAGTGACATGAGGAGTGATATGATTTGATAAATTTTCTAGTCTTGGTCAGGACAGCAATTTAGAGGAGCTGAGCTTCCTGATAGATTTTTCTGCTGGCACATTTAAAGATACATTCCCTGTAATCAGTGTGATACACTTACATTATCACATCACAGAGCACCTTCATGCCACAATTGCCAAGGCACACATTCCCTGTAATTAATGACATTTATTGAAATGTTTCTTTTTAACATGTCAGTGACTAAGAAACAAAAATCAGGAAGATCACAATCCCTGAGGACAATGAAGAGACCAATATGTTATGAATTATTTTTAAGAAGCCAGCAAATTTGTTGAATGTGATCAGTTCAAGGGTGTGTATTAACCAGCAGGGGATTTCTGGATGTGTTTATATTTCACCATTTATGGTGGCATTGACTAATAATCTTAGAAAGCTCTGATAGGTCATTTTTGATTTTGTGCACACCAAAATCCCTTCCTTGTCGCTTGATGAAAAGCCTGCAGCATATGAAAATGATTGCATCCCTGATGTGCTGGGTGCAACTATGATGGGCAGAGTTTTGAATGGCGTATGGTCGCCAAAAATGGCACGGCTCCACGTGCTGGAACTACAGGCAGTATTCCTTGCTTTGAAACATTTCATGCCCTATACGATCAGTTGCCACATCTTGGTAAAGACAGACAACTCCTGGATGGCAGCTTACATCAACCGTCAGGGCAGGACCCGATCCCTGCAGCTACACAGACTGGCCAGGGAAATAATTATGTGGAGCAGCACCAGAGTTCTACTGGTTTGCGCAACACACATACCAGGAATTTTGAACAGAGGTGCCGATCTGTTATCCAGAGGAAGCCCCCTGTACGCTGGTGCACTCACGGCCGAAAGTGTGCCTCTATGCGTTCCCACCTCTCAGCCTGATATCCCCAACTCTTGTCAGAGTGATGGAACAGGATCAGGAACAGGATGTCTTTGATTCTGGTGGCCCCATGGTGGCCATCAAAGCCCTGGATGGTGGAGATAATCGAAGTTCTGTCAGCGGAACCATGGCCCCTCCCCATTTGCACGGACCTTCTGTGTCAGGCTCAGGGGGAGATTTATCATCCATATCCAGATCACCTGGCTCTCTGGGCCTGGCCCGTGGAAGATGGAATTTGAATGCAACAGGTCTCCCTCCAGAGGTCATCGACACCACACAGAATGCAAGAGGTTCTTCGACTCGCTCTCTCACACTCGCAGTGGTAAATGGCAGGTTTTTGAGGAATGCTGTGGTAAAAGACAGGCAATTCCTTTTGAATGTTTCAGGGATAGTGGTGCTCTGCTTTCTGCAGAGTTTGTTGGAAAAGGGTAAGGCCTTTTCAAATATTAAGGTCTATCTTTTCATTAGGGATTTTGAGATAAACCGGTGCGGCAACATCCTTTGGTGTGCTGTTTCGAGCGGAGCACGGCATAAGCTGTTGATCTCTCTGCCTCGGGTGCCATTATGGGACCTTTCTCTGGTGCTGGAGGCCCTTTGCCATGATCCATTTGAACCTATCAAGTTTCTTGGTATGAAATTTATTTAGTTGAAAAGTGCACTTCTCTTAGCCTTGACCACGGCTTAGCGAGTTGGTGAGTTACACATACCGTCTGTCAGTCCTACCTGTTTACAGTGGGCACCTGGGCTCTCCAAGGTGTGTTTGAGACCCAATCCCGCTTTTGTTCCTAAAGTGAAGGAGGCATCATACAGGTGTTTGATGGTAGAACTACTGGCATTCTATCCACTTCCATTCTCTTCAGCGAAAGAGGAGAGGCTTAATTGCTTAAGTCCAGTGAGAACATTAAGGGCTTATGTGGACAGGACAGCTTGTTTCAGAAGAACTGACCATCTGTTTGTGTCTCGGGCCACTACTCACAAGGGCAAACCTGTCTCTTGCCAAAGATCAGTGCACTGGATTTTGGAGGCTATATTTCTTGCATACAGGTGTGCAGGGTCAGAGGCCCCTGAAGGTGTGAGGGACCATTCTACCAGGAGCATAGCTACCTCTTCGGCTTTGTTCTGTGATGTGTCAGTTCAGGACATCTGTGCTGCAGGCAGTTGGGCTACACCACACACATTTGTGAGGTTTTACAGGCTGGATGTGGCCCAGTCATCACTAGCACATACAGTACTGGGAGTTGGGACATCAGGGTCTACCTGATACCCAGATTGGGACTGCTGCCAGGCATGGCTTCGGTGTCGGCATAAAAATCCGAGAGTAGGCCATATCTCCCACAGTGAAACACCAAGCAAAGTTAGAAAAAGAATTTGGGTTACTTAATGTAAGATCCCTGGTTCTTTGATAACAGAGTGAGGTGTTTCACCAACACATCCCTTCGTGCATGGCTACGGAAAGAAACCTGCCTAGAAAGAGTTAGGAGGGGTAGGTTGGCCGTGATATTGGATGGTGGGCGGAGCAATGGACACGGCTCAACCTGTCTGTCCCAGATAGACGTGATGTCATTGGAGCTTCCGTAGTTGGTCACGCTGAGGTCATTCCCATAGCGAAAAACCTCACTCTGCTATCAAAGAACCAGGAATTACATTAAGTAACCCAATGTTTTCTGGCTCGCTCTCTGGTATTTAACTTCATTGATTTGAGCGCTCATTTCTAATCAAAAACAATTTTAAAAGTTCTGCATTCTGCTGGAAAGACTGTGGTCCAAATAACCCTTAAAATTACAGACACTCTTTCTCAGTGGCTGCAAGACACTGTGGTCATCAGGTGACACAGGAACATAAAGTTGTGTCACGTCGGAACACAGGAATGGCAAGAGACGTTCTTAAGCTAATTTATCTGAGTTAGGAAGAGCATATGGATACTGTAGAAGTGGCCTGACACCTGATTCTGGAGGAACTCCACATATGATTTTTGTTCCTCCAGATTTATACTTACTAAAAGAAAAAAAAAAGAGTCCTGGTCTGCCCAGTAAGATTTAAACATGTTCAATGCAGGACTTGATAATCATAGAAGAGAGTTTGCTGTGTAAGAAGGAAGGACTATTTTCATGTCAAGAACACAACTGCTTTAGAGACTTTTAAATTATTGTCAGAAATCTGTTTAAGATACGTTTGCCCTTAGATCTTATCATGTAGAGAATTCTGTGCTTGAAATGAAAAAGTTTATTTCTTGTAAAGACAAACATTTTATAGTTTTCAGGATGATTGCTCGCAGAGGTGTAACAACACGATATACCGCTACATGGAACAACAACAACAGCAATGAAAAAAACAAAAACAAAAAAAAAAACAGACTGATTAAAGCAAAAAACACTACATTTCAACGAATGATATGTCAGCTGTAAAAAAATATTGTCCTTTTCAGTTTTATATGATGAGTCCAATCTATCAAGCCTTATCACCTGTGCGTGTTTCTGAAATAAAAAAACCTGTTAATAATTACTCAGTTGTAATTAATGCAGTATTTAAGGCTTGGGTTAGGTGATCCCACAAAGCTGAAGTGTAGATACTGAAAATGAAAATGTTTTTCCAAGCATTGCTGCTAATCTGCTTTCTCTCCACAGCTCAGCTCCAAGCTGTAGCTGACAATGAAATAAGGCAAACTGGATCACCGGCAGAAGACACAGAAAATCTTTTAAATAATCAACAAATCTGTACACAGGACATCAATGCTGTGCTGATAGAGACGAGTGCCTCGCTGGCTGGACTGAAGGTGGAGCTCAGGTGGAGACAGTAAGATCATGAAGGCATGTTTTGCAACAGAAGAATAGCACTGGGAATTTCTGCTTTGAATAACTAAAGTGTTTGCATAGAAATAATATTGTTCACAATTTTTTTATTTTTTTTTTATTTTCACAACAGCTAAACTGGAGTTGCAAAAGACTGAGCTGGAAAAACTGAAACAACATTACCAAGGTTTTTAAATATTGATTATATGTTATTTATAAAATACAATCTGGGTACAGTAATGACATCACGTTGTTTGGTTGCATTTTGCTAGTAATACCAAAAAGGACAGAACTGAAACAAACTAAAGTGTCTCCTGTATGTCCTGCACTTATAACCACAGATTACAGATTTACATGTTGAGCAAAACAAGACAACTAATGCAAAAAGATGATCTGTTTTTAAATAATAATAATACTTTGATGACAATGACTCTGGTTCATCTGATTCCAGATCAAGCAGAAGAACTAATCAGTGTTAAAAACAGGGCAAACAGCACTGCAAACCAGTTGGAGGCTCTGAGGAAAGAAGGAGAAGGTTTGTGAATTCAGAAAATAAACTCCGCATATCTACAATGGGGACGACTTAGGCAGCGGTGGTAGGAGATTGTCCTGTAATTGGTGGGTTGTGTCGTTGTGTCCTTGGGGCAAGACACTTCACCTGGTGCTGCTGCTGGTGGTGGTCAGAGGGTCCAGTGGCGCCAGTGCATGGGAGCCCCGCCTCTGTCAGACTACACCAGAGCTGCCGTGGCTACAGTCCAGTAGCTAGCCACCATCAATGTGTGAATGTGTGTGTGAATGACTGAATCAGGCTGAAACGCTTTGTGGTCCTCTGGACCTGATAAAGTGGCGAAAGTGCTTGATAAAGTACAGGACATGTACCATAACAGTCCACATCCACATTTGTAAAAAAAAAAAATAAAAATAATTAAAATCTTGCATGTTAAAAATATGGCAAATTTGAACATTTTCAAAGTTTGAAGTTAACTCTAACTGATGTGGATTCTTCTTTATCCAAAACAAATCAGTTTACAGTGGATCAATTCATGCTGGATCCTAATGCCTTACTTTCTGTCTCTCAGTGAAACGAGTGGCTTTCCTCAGCCTCCTTGGTGACCTCCGATTCAGTAACTTGGGTCATTTGACGCACACAAACCTTTGGTCTTCAGACATGTTGTTTCAACACTGGAGACGCTTACAACCGAAACAGAGTACCACAGTTTACATGCTATTATTATTATTATTATTATATTATTATTATTATTATTATTATTATTATTATTATTATTATTATTATTATTATGATTAGTATTATTATTATTATTATTATTATTATTATTATTAATAATAATAATACTAATATAATCATAATACATAATAATAATACTAATAATAATAATAATGATAATGATGATAATAATACATCACTTATTTATTTATTTCAGGGTTTTTCACAGCTCCAGTGAGAGGAGCCTACCACTTTGAGTTCTATATCTATGTACCTGGAAATGCTTCACATCCTACAGGTGCTGTGTTGACCAAGAATGGAGATCATATAGTCATTGCATATGAACATCAGCCTTCTTATGCTGCTAGTGCTGCAAATGGTGTCACATTGCTGTTAGAGGATGGAGATGTTGTATTTTTGCGTCAGTGGAAAAACTCATTGATTCTTGATGGCTTTAATCATCATAACACTTTCAGCGGTCATCTTCTTTTTACCATGTGAGCAACAAACAATTCCAAATTACTTCAATAACATGTTAGAACTCATGTTTAAATCAAGCTAAGTAGGCATTTCTTTTCTTGATTGTTTTTACAAATTACTTTTTTTAATGTAAAAATTAATCGATCCAAGCAAATTATCATTAAATCTTATGGATATACGAACTGTTAAATGTTTATTTTATTTAAATCTGACAAAACTGGGATAAAAAGATGTTTCTTTAAATGTGTGGATCCAACAGCCCCCTACATGACAGGCCACAACACCAACTAAATCTAAACTAAAAACTTTATTTCAATAGCTTTAAATCAGTTTGAGAGTGGGTTGTTGGATTTTTTTCTTCTTTTTTTCCCTCCATGTTTTATTGTTTTGTGTCGATTTTTATTGACTATTTTATAAGCTTTCTGATTTATTGTGTCTCCTCAAGATTCTTCCTTTGCCATTTTATGTATAGTTTATACAATCAACAGCAGATGTTTTAAAACATGCATTATAAATAAAGTTTATTTGATTAACCATCACATGATTTAGCAGTTTTTACGTTTCAATTATTAAAATATTTGTGTGTAAGTTAATAATCTTTGTAAGTTGAACTTCGTTGCAATAAGTTCAGAAAGTGAGGATTAGGATGAATACAATTTTTATGTTTGAAAAATAATTTAATTATATATGCTGTGACAAGAAAAAAAAAAAAAGTAAAAAATTAACACTGCTTTTCACAGCTTCAACAATAATAAGGACATGGTTTAGGATTTGGTTAGAGAGAAAATTATAGATTTCATGTTTAAGTGAACTTTTTAATAATTAAATGGTAAATTTCTTAAAGAGGGCTTTATCAAGTCCAGAAGAGCCCAAAGACCTGATGGTGGCAAGCTACTGGACTGTAGCCACAGCTGCCTTGGGGCACACTGACAAAGGCAAGGCTGCCATGCACCGGTGCCACCAAGCCCTCTGACCGCCAGCAGCAGCACTGGGTGAAGTGTGTTGCCCAATTACACAACGACAGAGACGGATGGAGCGGGGCTCGAGCGAGCAACCTGCCGATTACGGCAAAAATTCAAAGCACTGTCACCACATCAACCCCATTGTTGATATGGGGCGATGGTGGCGGCTGGTCAGTCTGGCTTAATGTATTAAACCAGGCTGAAATGTTACCATATCAGCCTTTGTCTAAGATGTTATATGGGTGTGATTTCATGATGCTGTTATTGAGAAGGCATTGAGAGAATTTCCTCTTTATCACCTGGCTTAATAGGATAAAGACTTGATGAGACTACTGGTTTTGAAATGCTTATTTGTGTTGTTGTCCTTTTCTGAGCAAAAATTCATTCATTACAAACTTGAACCTCTTAGAAGTATTCATAAATTCAGGAATTTCTTTGTAATAATAATATAGGCTGTTTGGATCTCATGAGACAACCCATCCTCCATGTTTCCCCAGTGTGTTATCTGATAATAATCCAAAGGCCTTCCTTTGATGGCAACTGTTTCCTCCATAAATGTTCATTGAGGTCATGGTCAGATAACCGTAGAATAGAGTTCATGTTTGTCAGTATGTGTGGAGAATGTTTTCACCTTTCTTTAAGCAACTCTTACTCTGATTTCAAGTATCAATGGCATGTTCCTTCTCAATGGGCAGGGAATAACTAAGTTATTCTGTTTACTGAGAATAAACTGCAAATTTTTTGAAAGACCTGATGACTCTTAAATGTTTAATTAATTTAGTTTTTTTTTTCATTTTTTTATTTTTTATTTTTAGGTTGGAGAAGTAGACTAAGTTTTTGGTAAGTATTTTATTGATCCAACAAATTAGGTCTGACTCCATAACAACATCTAGTTTTCTGGCTCGCTCTCTGGTTTTTAGCCTCATTGATTTGAGTGCTCATTTCTAATCAAAAACAATGATTATTACGATTTAAAAAAAATCTGCATTCTGCTGGATAAGAATGTGGTCCAAATAACCCTTAAAATTACAGACACTCTTTCTCAGTGGCTGCAAGACACTGTGGTCATCAGATGACACAGGAACATAAAGTAGTGTCACGATACAGGAATGGCAAGAGACGTTCTTAAGCTTAAATTATCTGAGTTAGGAAGAGCATATGGATACTGTAGAAGTGGCCTGACACCTGATTCTGGAGGAACTCCACATATGATTTTTGTTCCTCCAGATTTATAATTGCTAAAAGAAAAAAAAAACAAGAGTCCTGGTCTGCCCAATAAGATTTAAAGTTGTTCAATGCAGGACCTGATAATCATAGAAGAGAGTTTGCTGTGTAAGAAGGAAGGACTATTTCCATGTCAAGAACACAACTGCTTTAGAGACATTTAAATTATTGTCAGAATCTTTTTAACATACGTTTGCCCTTAGATCTTATCATGTAGAGAATTCTGTGCTTGAAATTAAAAAGTTTATTTCTTGTGAAGACAAACATTTTATAGTTTTCAGGATGATTGCTCAAGCATTATCACCTATACGTGTTTCTCAAATAAAAAAACCTGTTAATAATTACTCAGTTGTAATTAATGCAGTATTTAAGGCTTGGGTTAGGTGAACCCACAAAGCTGACCTGTAGATACCGAAAATGTTTTTCCAAGCATTGCTGCTAATCTGCTTTCTCTCCACAGCTCAGCTCCAAGCCGTAGCTGACAATGAAATAAGGGAAACTGGATCACCGGCAGAAGACACAGAAAATCTTTTAAATAATCAACAAATCTGTAGACAGGAGGACATCAATGCTGTGCTGACAGTTATGGGTGCCTCACTGGCTGGAGCGAAATTGGAGCTCAGTTGGTTACAGAGAGATCATGAAGGCATGTTTTGCAACAGAAGAATAGCACTGGAAATTTCTGCTTTGAATAACTAAATGTTTGCATATAAATAATATTGTTCACAATTTTTTAATTATTTTCACAACAGCTAAGGTGAGCAAACTGGAGTTGCAAAAGACTGTGCTGGAGAAGCTGAAAAAAAAAACCCAAGGTATTTAAATATTGATTATATGTTATTTATAAAATAAATCTGGGTACAGTAATGACATCACGTTGTTTGCCTGCATTTTGCTAGTAATACCAAAAAGGACAGAACGGAAACAAACTAAAGTGTCTCCTGTATGTCCTGCACTTATAACCACAGATTACAGATTTACATGTTGAGCAAAACAAGACAACTAATGCAAAAAGATGATCTGTTTTTAAATAATAACAATACTTTGATGAGAATGACTCTGGTTCATTTGATTCCAGATCAAGCAGAAGAACTAATCAGTGTTAAAAACAGGGCAAACAGCACTGCAAACCAGTTGGAGGCTCTGAGGAAAGAAGGAGAAGGTTTGTGAATTCAGAAAATAAACTCCGCATATCTACAATGGGGGCGACTTAGGCAGCGGTGGTAGGAGATTGTCCTGTAATTGGTGGGTTGTGTCGTTGTGTCCTTGGGGCAAGACACTTCACCTGGTGCTGCTGCTGGTGGTGGTCAGAGGTCCCAGTGGCGCCAGTGCATGGCAGCCCCGCCTCTGTCAGACTACACCAGAGCTGCTGTGGCTACAGTCCAGTAGCTAGCCACCATCAATGTGTGAATGTGTGTGTGAATGACTGAATCAGGCTGAAACGCTTTGTGGTCCTCTGGACCTGATAAAGTGCGAAAGTGCTTGATAAAGTACAGGACATGTACCATAACAGTCACATCCACATCTGTTAAAAAATAAATAAAAAAATAATTAAAAACTTGAATGTTAAAAATATGGCAAATTTGAACATTTTCAAAGTTTGAAGTTAACTCTAACTGATGTGGATTCTTCTTTATCCAAAACAAATCAGTTTACAGTGGATAAATTCATGCTGGATCCTAATGTTTACTTTCTGTCTCTCAGTAAAACGAGTGGCTTTCTCAGCCTCCTTGGTGACCTCCGATTCAGTAACTTTGGGTCCATTTGACATAAACAAACCTTTGGTCTTCAGACATGTTTTTTCAAACACTGGAAATGCTTACAACCCAATCACAGGTAGCACAGTTTACATGCTATTATTATTATTATTATTATTATTATTATTATTATTATTATAATAATATATATTATAATAATATATTAATAATAATAATAATAATAATAATAATAATAATAATAATAATAATAATAATTATTATTATTATTATTATTATTATTATTATTATTATTATTATTATTATTATACATCACTTATTTATTTTTTTCAGGGTTTTTCACAGCTCCAGTGAGAGGAGCCTACCACTTTGAGTTCCATATCTATGCACCTGGAAATGCTACATATCCTACAGGTGCTGTGTTGACCAAGAATGGAGATTATATAGTCATTGCATATGAACATCAGCCTTCTCATAGTGCTAATGCTGGAAATGGTGTCACATTGCTGTTAGAGGTTGGAGATGTTGTATTTTTGCGTCAGTGGAAAAACTCATTGATTCTTGATGGCAGTAATCATCATAACACTTTCAGCGGTCATCTTCTTTTTACCATGTGAGCAACAAACAATCCCAATTTTCTTCAATAACACATGTTAGAACTCATGTTTAAATCAAGCTAAGTAGGCATTTCTTTTCTTGTTTGTTTTTACGAAATTACTTTTTTTTAAATGTAAAAATTAATCAATCCAAGCAAATTAACATTAAATCTTATGGATATACGAACTGTTAAATGTTTATTTTATTTAAATCTGACAAAACTGGGATAAAAAGATGTTTCTTTAAATGTGTGGATCCAACAGCTCCCTACATGACAGGCCACAACACCAACTAAATCTAAACTAAAAACTTTATTTCAATAGCTTTAAATCAGTTTGAGAGTGGGTTGTTGGATATTTTTCTTCTTTTTTTTCCTCCATGTTTTATTGTTTTGTGTCGATTTTATTGACTATTTTTTGAGCTTTGTGATTTATTGTGTCTCCTCAAGGTTCTTCCTTTGCCATTTTATGTATAGTTATACAATCAACAGCAGATGTTTTAAAACATACATTATAAATAAAGTTTATTTGATTAAACCATCACATGATTTAGTAGTTTTTTACGTTTCATTATTAAAATATTTTTGTGTAAGTTAATAATCTTTGTAAGTTGAACTTCGTTGCAATACGTTCAGAAAGTGAGGATAAGTATGAATACAATTTTTTATGTTTGAAAAATAATTTAATTATATATGCTGTGACAAAAAAAAAAAAGTAAAAAATTAACACTGCTTTTCACAGCTTCAACAATAATAAGGACATGGTTTAGGATTTGGTTAGAGAGAAAATTACAGATTTCATGTTTAAATGAGCTTTTTACTAATTAAATGGTAAATTTCTTAAAGAGGGCTTTATCAAGTCCAGAAGAGCCCAAAGTCCTGATGGTGGCAAGCTACTGGACTGTAGCCACAGCTGCCTTGGGGCACACTGACAAAGGCAAGGCTGCCATGCACCGGTGCCACCAAGCCCTCTGACCGCCAGCAGCAGCACTGGGTGAAGTGTGGTGCCCAAGTACACAATGACGGAGACGGATGGAGCAGGGCTCGAGCGAGCAACCCGCCGATTATGGCACAAATTCCGAGCACTGTCACCACATCAACCCCATTGTTGATATGGGGCGATGCTGGCGGCTGGTCAGTCTGGCTTAATGTATTAAACCAGGCTGAAATGTTTCCATATCAGCCTTTGTCTAAGATGTTATATGGGTGTGATTAATGATGCTGTTATCGAGAAGGCATTGAGAGAAATTCCTCTTTATCACCTGGCTTAATAGGATAAAGACTTGATGAGACTACTGGTTTTGAAATGCTTATTTGTGTTGTTGTCCTTTTCTGAGCAAAAAATCAGTCATTACAAACTTGAACCTCTTAGAAGTATTCATAAATTCAGGAATTTCTTAGTAATAATAATATAGGCTGTGTGGATCTCATGAGACAACCCATCCTCCATGTTTCCCCAGTGTGTTATTTGATAATAATCCAAAGGCCTTCCTTTGATGGCAAGTGTTTCCTCCATAAATGTTCATTGAGGTCATGGTCAGATAACCGTAGAATAGAGTTCATGTTTGTCAGTATGTGTGGAGAATATTTTCACCTTTCTTTAAGCAACTCTTACTCTGATTTCAAGAATCAATAGCATGTTCCTTCTCAATGGGCAGGGAATAACTAAGTTATTCTGTTTACTGAGAATAAAGTGCATATGTTTAAAGACCTGATGACTCTTAAATGTTTAATTAATTTAGTTTTTTTTCATTTTTTTATTTTTTATTTTTAGGTTGGAGAAGTAGACTAAGTTTTTGGTAAGTATTTTATTGATCCAACAATTTATGTCTGACTCCATAACAACATCTAGTTTTCTGGCTCGCTCTCTGGTTTTTAGCCTCATTGATTTGAGTGCTCATTTCTAATCAAAAACAATGATTATTACGATTTTTAAAAAATCTGCATTCTGCTGGAAAAGAATGTGGTCCAAATAACCCTTAAAATTATAGACACTCTTTCTCAGTGGCTGCAAGACACTGTGGTCATCAGGTGACACAGGAACATAAAGTTGTGTCACGTCGGAACACAGGAATGGCAAGAGACGTTCTTAAGCTAATTTATCTGAGTTAGGAAGAGCATATGGATACTGTAGAAGTGGCCTGACACCTGATTCTGGAGGAACTCCACATATGATTTTTGTTCCTCCAGATTTATACTTACTAAAAGAAAAAAAAAAGAGTCCTGGTCTGCCCAGTAAGATTTAAACATGTTCAATGCAGGACTTGATAATCATAGAAGAGAGTTTGCTGTGTAAGAAGGAAGGACTATTTTCATGTCAAGAACACAACTGCTTTAGAGACATTTAAATTATTGTCAGAAATCTGTTTCACATACGTTTGCCCTTAGATCTTATCATGTAGAGAATTCTGTGCTTGAAATGAAAAAGTTTATTTCTTGTGAAGACAAACATTTTATAGTTTTCAGGATGATTGCTCGCAGAGGTGTAACAACACGATATACCGCTACATGGAACAACAACAACAGCAATGAAAAAAACAAAAAAAACCAAAAACAGACTGATTAAAGCAAAAAACACTACATTTCAATGAATGATATGTCAGCTGTAAAAAAATATTGTCCTTTTCAGTTTTATATGATGAGTCCAATCTATCAAGCCTTATCACCTGTGCGTGTTTCTGAAATAAAAAAACCTGTTAATAATTACTCAGTTGTAATTAATGCAGTATTTAAGGCTTGGGTTAGGTGATCCCACAAAGCTGAAGTGTAGATAATGAAAATGAAAATGTTTTTCCAAGCATTGCTGCTAATCTGCTTTCTCTCCACAGCTCAGCTCCAAGCTGTAGCTGACATTGAAATAAGGCAAACTGGATCACCGGCAGAAGACACAGAAAATCTTTTAAATAATCAACAAATCTGTACACAGGAGGACATCAATGCTGTGCTGATAGAGATGAGTGCCTCACTGGCTGGACTGAAGGTGGAGCTCAGGTGGAGACAGTAAGATCATGAAGGCATGTTTTGCAACAGAAGAATAGCACTGGAAATTTCTGCTTTGAATAACTAAAGTGTTTGCATAGAAATAATATTGTTCACAATTTTTTTTTTAATTATTATTATTTTCACAACAGCTAAACTGGAGTTGCAAAAGACTGAGCTGGAAAACTGAAACAACAGTACCAAGGTATTTATTACAAATAGACATCATAGGTAAAACCCTGTTTGTTTAACAAAAACATAGCTCCTGTGGTGTTTGCTTAACTGATGATTATTATTCTTCTGAATGTAACTAATATACAATTGCAAGTACAAAAGTTCAAGAGTATATATGGAACATGTACAATGACAACAGCTTCAAATGGTACCTATAGATACAAACTCGTCTCTGTTAAGGACTTCACTGACAGGAGTCATAAATGATATCTCGTATTCAAGCCTGCTGTTATGATTATTTGATGATACATTTATTTAGAAGGAAACCTAAAGAAAATATGTTTAAAATTGGAAGTGTGGCTTCAGGAGACACTTTGTCTTCTTTTTTTCAGAAAAAAATAAAGAGGTGGAGAAGCTGAAAGAACATTACCAAGGTATTTAAATATTGATTATATGTTATTTATAAAATACAATCTGGGTACAGTAATGACATCAAGTTGTTTGCCTGCATTTTGCTAGTAATAACAAAAAGGACAGAACGGAAACAAACTAAAGTGTCTCCTGTATGTCCTGCACTTATAACCACAGATTACAGATTTACATGTTGAGCAAAACAAGACAACTAATGCAAAAAGATGATCTGTTTTTAAATAATAATAATACTTTGATGACAATGACTCTGGTTCATCTGATTCCAGATCAAGCAGAAGAACTAATCAGTGTTAAAACCAGGGCAAACAGCACTGCAAACCAGGTGGAGGCTCTGAGGAAAGAAGGAGAAGGTTTGTGAATTCAGAAAATAAACTCCGCATATCTACAATGGGGGCGACTTTGGCAGCGGTGGTAGGAGATTGTCCTGTAATTGGTGGGTTGTGTCGTTATGTCCTTGGTGCAAGACACTTCACCCGGTGCTGCTGGTGGTGGTGGTCAGAGGTCCCAGTGGCGCCAGTGCATGGCAGCCCCGCCTCTGTCAGACTACACCAGAGCTGCTGTGGCTACAGTCCAGTAGCTAGCCACCATCAATGTGTGAAGGTGTGTGTGAATGACTGAATCAGGCTGAAACGCTTTGGGGTCCTCTGGACCTGATAAAGTGCGAAAGTGCTTGATAAAGTACAGGACATGTACCATAACAGTCACATCCACATCTTTAAAAAAAAGAAATAAATAAAATCAAATCTTGCATGTTAAAAATATGGCAAATTTGAACATTTTCAAAGTTTGAAGTTAACTCTAACTGATGTGGATTCTTCTTTATCCAAAACAAATCAGTTTACAGTGGATAAATTCTTCACATCCTACAAGTGCTGTGTTGACCAAGAATGGAGATCAAATTTTTATTGCATATGAACATCAACCTTCTCATTGTGCTAATGCTGCTAATGGTGTCACATTGCTGTTAGAGGTTGGAGATGTTGTATTTTTGTGTCAGTGGGAAAACTCATTGATTGAGGATAACCTTAATCACCATAACACCTTCAGCGGTCATCTTCTTTTTACCATGTGAGCAACAAACAGTCCCAATTTTCTTCAATAACATGTGTTATTGTATTATTCAGTAACACATGTTAATCAATAACACTCATGTATAAATCAAGCAAAGTAGGCATTTCTTTTCTTGTTTGTTTTTACGAAATTACTTTTTTTTAAATGTAAAAATTAATCAAACCAAGCAAATTATCATTAAATCTTATGGATATACGAACTGTTAAATATTTATTTTATTTAAATCTGACAAGACTGGGATAAAAAGATGTTTCTTTAAATGTGTGGATCCAACAGCCCCCTACATGACAGGCCACAACACCAACTAAATCTAAACTAAAAACTTTATTTCAATAGCTTTAAATCAGTTTGAGAGTGGGTTGTTGGATTTTTTTCTTCTTTTTTTTCCTCCATGTTTTATTGTTTTGTGTCGATTTTATTGACTATTTTATAAGCTTTCTGATTTATTGTGTCTCCTCAAGCTTCTTCCTTTGCCATTTTATGCATATTCATACAGTCAACAGCAGATGTTTTAAAACATACATTAAAAATAAAGTTTATTTGATTAAACCATCACATGATTAAGCAGTTTTTTACATTTTTTTATTCAAATATTTTTGTGTAAGTTAATAATCTTTATAAGATGAAGTTTGTTGCAATAAGTTGAGATATTAGTGAGGATAAGTATGAATACAATTTTTTATGTTTGAAAAATAATTTAATTATATATGCTGTGACAAAAAAAAAAAAAGTAAAAAATTAACACTGCTTTTCACAGCTTCAACAATAATAACGACATGGTTTAGGACTTGGTTAGAGAGAAAATTACTTTTTACTAATTAAATGGTAAATTTCTTAAAGAGGGATTTATCAAGTCCAGAAGAGCCCAAAGTCCTGATGGTGGCAAGCTACTGGACTGTAGCCACAGCTGCCTTGGGGCACACTGACAAAGGCAAGGCTGCCATGCACCGGTGCCACCAAGCCCTCTGACCGCCAGCAGCAGCACTGGGTGAAGTGTGTTGCCCAAGTACACAATGACGGAGACGGATGGAGCGGGGCTCGAGCGAGCAACCCGCCGATTATGGCACAAATTCAAAGCACTGTCACCACATCAACCCCATTGTTGATATGGGGCGATGGTGGCGGCTGGTCAGTCTGGCTTAATGTATTAAACCAGGCTGAAATGTTGCCATATCAGCCTTTGTCTAAGATGTTATATGGGTGTGATTTCATGATGCTGTTATTGAGAAGACATTGAGAGAATTTCCTCTTTATCACCTGGCTTAATAGGATAAAGACTTGATGAGACTACTGGTTTTGCAATGCTTATTTGTGTTGTTGTCCTTGTCTGAGCAAAAAATCAGTCATTACAAACTTAAACCTCTTAGAAGTATTCATAAATTCAGGAATTTCTTAGTAATAATAATATAGGCTGTGTGGATCTCATGAGACAACCCATCCTCCATGTTTCCCCAGTGTGTTATCTGATAATAATCCAAAGGCCTTCCTTTGATGGCAAGTGTTTCCTCCATAAATGTTCATTGAGGTCATGGTCAGATAACCGTAGAATAAAGTTCATGTTTGTCAGTATGTGTGGAGAATGTTTTCACCTTTCTTTAAGCAACTCTTACTCTGATTTCAAGTATCAATGGCATATTCCTTCTCAATGGGCAGGGAATAACTAAGTTATTCTGTTTACTGAGAATAAACTGCATAACTTTAAAGACCTGATGGCTCTTAAATGTTTAATTAATTCAGTTTTATTTTTTTTTGGTTGTAGTAGTAGACTAACTTTTTGGTAAGTATTGGGTTGGTCCAACAATGTAGGTCTGACTCCATAACAACATCTAGTTTTCTGGCTCGCTCTCTGGTTTTTAGCCTCATTGATTTGAGCGCTCATTTCTAATCAAAAACAATTTTAAAAATTCTGCATTCTGCTGGAAAAGACTGTGGTCCAAATAATCCTTAAAATTACAGACACTCTTTCTCAGTGGCTTCAAGACACTGTGGTCATCAGGTGACACAGGAACATAAAGTAGTGTCACGATACAGGAATGGCAAGAGATGTTCTTAAGCTAATTTATCTGAGTTAGGAAGAGCATATGGATACTGTAGAAGTGGCCTGACACCTGATTCTGGAGGACCTCCACATATGATTTTTGTTCCTCCAGATTTATAATTATTAAATGAAAAAAAAGAGTCCTTGTCTGCCCAATAAGATGTAAACTTGATCAATGCAGGACCTGATAATCATAGAAGAGAGTTTGCTGTGTAAGAAGGAAGGACTATTTTCATGTCAAGAACACAACTGCTTTAGAGACATTTAAATTATTGTCAGAAATCTGTTTAACATACGTTTGCCCTTAGATCTTATCATGTAGAGAATTCTGTGCTTGAAATGAAAAAGTTTATTTCTTGTGAAGACAAACATTTTATAGTTTTCAGGATGATTGCTCAAGCCTTTTCACCTGTGCGTGTTTCTGAAATAAAAAAACCTGTTAATAATTACTCAGTTGTAATTAATGCAGTATTTAAGGCTTGGGTTAGGTGAACCCACAAAGCTGACCTGTAGATACTGAAAATGTGTTTCAAAGCATTGCTGCTAATCTGCTTTCTCTCCACAGCTCAGCTCCAAGCTGTAGCTGACATTGAAATAAGGGAAACTGGATCAAAGGCAGAAGATACAGAAAATCTTTTAAAAAATCAACAAATCTCTACACAGGTCATCAATGCTGTACTGAGAGAGATGGGTGCCTCGCTGGCTGGATTGAAATTGGAGCTCAGGAGGTTACAGAGAGATCATGAAGGCATGTTTTGCAACAGAAGAATAGCACTGGAAATTTCTGCTTTGAATAATTAAATGTTTGCATAGAAATAATATTGCTCACAATTTTTTTTATTATTTTCACAACAGCTAAACTGGAGTTGCAAAAGACTGAGATGGAAAAACTGAAACAACAGTACCAAGGTATTTATTACAAATAGACATCATAGGTAAAACCCTGTTTGTTTAACAAAATCATAGCTCCTGTGTTGTTCGCTTAACTGATGATTATTATTCTTCTGAATGTAACTAAGATACAATTGCATGTACAAAAGTACAAGAGTATATATGGAACATGTACAATGACAACAGCTTCAAATGGCACCTATTGATACAAACTCGTCTCTGTTAAGGACTTCACTGACAGGATTTATAAATGATATCTCATATTCAAGCCTGCTGTTATGCTTATTTGATTATACATTCATTTAGAAAGAAACCTAAAGAAAATATGTTTAAAATGGGAAGTGTGGCTTCAGGAGACACAGACTTTGTCTTCTTTTTTTCAGAAAAAAATAAAGAGGTGGAGAAGCTGAAACAACATTACCAAGGTATTTAAATATTGATTATATGTTATTTATAAAATACAATCTGGGTACAGTAATGACATCACGTTGTTTGCCTGCATTTTGATAGTAATAACATAAAGGTCAGAACGGAAACAAACTAAAGTGTCTCCTGTATGTCCTGCACTTATAACCACAGATTACAGATTTACATGTTGAGCAAAACAAGACAACTAATGCAAAAAGATGATCTGTTTTTAAATAATAATAATACTTTGATGACAATGACTCTGGTTCATCTGATTCCAGATCAAGCAGAAGAACTAATCAGTGTTAAAAACAGGGCAAACAGCACTGCAAACCAGGTGGAGGCTCTGAGGAAAGAAGGAGAAGGTTTGTGAATTCAGAAAATAAACTCCGCATATCTACAATGGGGACGACTTTGGCAGCGGTGGTAGGAGATTGTCCTGTAATTGGTGGGTTGTGTCGTTGTGTCCTTGGGGCAAGACACTTCACCCGGTGCTGCTGCTGGTGGTGGTCAGAGGGCACAGTGGCGCCAGTGCATGGCAGCCCCGCCTCTGTCAGACTACACCAGAGCTGCCGTGGCTACAGTCCAGTAGCTAGCCACCATCAATGTGTGAATGTGTGTGTGAATGACTGAATCAGGCTGAAACGCTTTGTGGTCCTCTGGACCTGATAAAGTGCGAAAGTGGTTGATAAAGTACAGGACATGTACCATAACAGTCACATCCACATCTGTTAAAAAATAAATAAAAAAATAATTAAAATCTTGCATGTTAAAAATATGGCAAATTTGAACATTTTCAAAGTTTGAAGTTAACTCTAACTGATGTGGATTCTTCTTTATCCAAAACAAATCAGTTTATAGTGGATAAATTCATGCTGGATCCTAATGCTTACTTTCTGTCTCACAGTGAAACGAGTGGCTTTCTCAGCCTCCTTGGTGACCTCCGGTTCAGAAATTTTCGTTCCATTGAAGACTCACAAACCTTTGGTCTTCAGACATGTTGTTTCAAACACTGGAAACGCTTACAACCCAAAGACAGGTACCACAGTTTACCATGCTATTATTATTATTATTATTATTATTATTATTATTATTATTATTATTATTATTATTATTATTAATAATAATAATAATAATAATACATCACTTATTTATTTATTTCAGGGTTTTTCACAGCTCCAGTGAGAGGAGCCTACCACTTTGAGTTCCATATCTATGGACCTGGACATATTTCACGTCCTACAGGTGCTGTGTTGATGAAGAATGGAGATCCTATAGTCATTGCCTATGAACATCAGCGTTATTATGCTGCTAAAGCTTCTAATGGTGTCACATTGCTGTTAGAGTTTGGAGATGTTGTATTTTTGCATCAGTGGGAAAACTCATTGATTGAGGATAACCTTAATCATCATACCACCTTCAGCGGTAATCTTCTTTTTACCATGTGAGCAACAAACAGTCCCAATTTTCTTCAAAAACACATGTTATTGTATTCAATAACATGTGTTATTGTATTATTCAATAACACATGTTAATCAATAACACTCATGTATAAATCAAGCTAAGTAGGCATTTCTTTTTTTGTTTGTTTTTACGAAATTACTTTTTTTTTTAAATGTAAAAATTAATCAATCCAAGGAAATTATCATTAAATGTTATGGATATACAAACTGTTAAATATTTATTTTATTTAAATCTGACAAAACTGGGATAAAAAGATGTTTCTTTAAATGTGTGGATCCAACAGCACCCTACATGACAGGCCACAACACCAACTAAATTTAAAGTAAAAACTTTATTTCAATAGCTTTAAATCAGTTTGAGAGTGGGTTGTTGGGTTTTTTTTCCTCTTTTTTTCCCTCCATGTTTTATTGTTTTGTGACGATTTTATTGACTATTTTATAAGCTTTCTGATTTATTGTGTCTCCTCAAGCTTCTTCCTTTGCCATTTTATGTATAGTTATACAATCAACAGCAAATGTTTTAATACATACATTAAAAATAAAGTTTATTTGATTAAACCATCACATGATTTATTAGTTTTTTACGTTTTATTATTCAGATATTTTTGTGTAAGTTAATAATCTTTGTAAGCTGAAGTTTGTTGTAATACGTTCAGATATTAGTGAGGATAAGTATGAATACAATTTTTTATGTTTGAAAAATAATTTAATTATATATGCTGTGACAAAAAAAAAAAAAAAAAGTAAAAAATTAACACTGCTTTTCACAGCTTCAACAATAACAAGGACATGGTTTAGGACTTGGTTAGAGAGAAAATTACAGATTTCATGTTTAAATGAACTTTTTACTAATTAAATGGTAAATTTCTTAAAGAGGGCTTTATCAAGTCCAGAAGACCCCAAAGTCCTGATGGTGGCAAGCTACTGGACTGTAGCCACAGCTGCCTTGGGGCACACTGACAAAGGCAAGGCTGCCATGCACCGGTGCCACCAAGCCCTCTGACCGCCAGCAGCAGCACTGGGTGAAGTGTGTTGCCCAATTACACAACGACAGAGACGGATGGAGCGGGGCTCGAGCGAGCAACCCGCCGATTATGGCACAAATTCAAAGCACTGTCACCACATCAACCCCATTGTTGATATGGGGCGATGGTGGCGGCTGGTCAGTCTGGCTTAATGTATTAAACCAGGCTGAAATGTTGCCATATCAGCCTTTGTCTAAGATGTTATATGGGTGTGATTTCATGATGCTGTTATTGAGAAGACATTGAGAGAATTTCCTCTTCATCACCTGGCTTAATAGGATAAAGACTTGATGAGACTACTGGTTTTGAAATGCTTATTTGTGTTGTTGTCCTTTTCTGAGCAAAAAATCAGTCATTACAAATTTGAACCTCTTAGAAATATTCATAAATTCAGGAATTTCTTTGTAATAATAATATAGGCTGTGTGGATCTCATGAGACAACCCATCCTCCATGTTTCCCCAGTGTGTTATCTGATAATAATCCAAAGGCCTTCCTTTGATGGCAAGTGTTCGGTTATCTGACCATGACCTCAATGTTCATTGAGGTCATGGTCAGATAACCGTAGAATAAAGTTCACGTTTGTCAGGATGTGTGAAGAATGTTTTCACCTTTCTTTAAGCAACTCTTACTCTGATTTCATTTATCAATGGCATGTTCCTTCTCAATGGGCAGAGAATTACTAAGTTATTCTGTTTACTGAGAATAAACTGCATATGTTTAAAGACCTGATGGCTCTTAAATGTTTAATTAATTCAGTATTTTTTTATTGAGTTTTTTTTTTTTGTTTGTTTGTTTTTTTTTAGGCTGTAGTAGTAGACTAACTATTTGGTAAGTATTGTGTTGCTCCAACAATTTATGTCTGACTCCATAACAACATCTAGTTTTCTGGCTCGCTCTCTGGTTTTATAGCCTCATTGATTTGAGTGCTCATTTATAATCTAATACAATAATGATAATACATGATCCATTTGAACCTATCAAGGCTCTGGGTATGAAATTTATTTAATTGAAAACTGCACTTCTCTTAGCCTTGACCACGGTTTAGCGAGTTGGTGAGTTACACATACCGTCTGTCAGTCCTACCTGTTTACAGTGGGCACCTGGGCTCTCCAAGGTGTGTTTGGGACCCAATCCCGCTTTTGTTCCTAAAGTGATGCAGGCATCATACAGGTGTTTGATGGTAGAACTACTGGCATTCCATCCACTTCCATTCTCTTCAATGAAAGAGGAGAGGCTTAATTGCTTAAGTCCAGTGAGAACATTAAGGGCTTATGTGGACAGGACAGCTTGTTTCAGAAGAACTGACCATCTGTTTGTGTCTCGGGCCACTACTCACAAGGGCAAACCTGTCTCTTGCCAAAGATCAGTGCACTGGATTTTGGAGGCTATATTTCTTGCATACAGGTGTGCAGGGTCAGAGGCCCCTGAAAGTGTGAGGGGCCATTCTACCAGGAGCATAGCTACCTCTTCGGCTTTGTTCTGTGATGTGTCAGTTCAGGACATCTGTGCTGCAGGCAGTTGGGCTACACCACACACATTTGTGAGGTTTTACAGGCTGGATGTGGCCCAGTCATCACTAGCACATACAGTACTGGGAGTTGGGACATCAGGGTCTACCTGATACCCAGATTGGGACTGCTGCCAGGCATGGCTTTGGTGTCGGCATAAAATCCGAGAGTAGGCCATATCTCCCACAGTGAAACACCAAGCAAAGTTAGAAAAAGAATTTTGGGTTACTTAATGTAAGATCCCTGGTTCTTTGATAACAGAGTGAGGTGTTTCACCAACACATCCCTTCATGCATGGCTACAGAAAGAAACCTGCCTAGAAAGAGTTAGGAGGGGTAGGTTGGCCGTGATATTGGATGGTGGGCGGAGTCATGGACACGGCTCAACCTGTCTGTCCCAGACATACGTGATGTCATTGGAGCTTCCGTAGTTGGTCACGCTGAGGTCATTCCCATAGCGAAAAACCTCACTCTGCTATCAAAGAACCAGGAATTACGTTAAGTAACCCAACGTTTTCTGGCACGCTCTCTGGTTTTTAGCCTCATTGATTTGAGCGCTCATTTCTAATCAAAAACAATTTTAAAAAAATTCAGCATTCTGCTGGAAAACACTGTGGTCCAAATAACCCTTAAAATTAAAGACATTCTTTCTCAGTGGCTGCAAGATACTGTGGTCATCAGGTGACACATGAACATAAAGTTGTGTCACGTCAGCACACAGGAATGGCAAGAGATGTTCTTAAGCTAATTTATCTGAGTTAGGAAGAGCATATGGATACTGTAGAAGTGGCCTGACACCTGATTCTGGAGGAACTCCACATATGATTTTTGTTCCTTCAGATTTATACTTACTAAAAAGAAAAAAAAAAAAAGAGTCCTGGTCTGCCCAAAAAGATTTAAAGTTGATCAATGCAGGACCTGATAATCATAGAAGAGAGTTTGCTGTGTAAGAAGGAAGGACTATTTTCATGTCAAGAACACAACTGCTTTAGAGACTTTTAAATTATTGTCAGAAATCTGTTTAAGATACGTTTGCCCTTAGATCTTATCATGTAGAGAATTCTGTGCTTGAAATGAAAAAGTTTATTTCTTGTAAAGACAAACATTTTATAGTTTTCAGGATGATTGCTCGCAGAGGTGTAACAACACAATATACCGCTACATGGAACAACAACAACAGCAATGAAAAAAAAAAACAAAAAAAATAAAAACAGATTGATTAAAGCAAAAAACACTACATTTCAACGAATGATATGTCAGCTGTAAAAAAAATATTGTCCTTTTCAGTTTTATATGATGAGTCCAATCTATCAAGCCTTATCACCTGTGCATGTTTCTCAACTAAAAAAACCTGTTAATAATTACTCAGTTGTAATTAATGCAGTATTTAAGGCTTGGGTTAGGTGATCCCACAAAGCTGAAGTGTAGATAATGAAAATGAAAATGTTTTTCCAAGCATTGCTGCTAATCTGCTTTCTCTCCACAGCTCAGCTCCAAGCTGTAGCTGACAATGAAATAAGGCAAACTGGATCACCGGCAGAAGACACAGAAAATCTTTTAAATAATCAACAAATCTGTACACAGGAGGACATCAATGCTGTGCTGACTGAGATGAGTGCCTCGCTGGCTGGACTGAAGGTGGAGGTCAGTTGGTTACAGAGAGATCATGAAGGCATGTTTTGCAACAGAAGAATAGCACTGGAAATTTCTGCTTTGAATAACTAAAGTGTTTGCATAGCAATAATATTGTTCACAAATTTTTATTTTTATTATTTTCACAAGAGCTAAACTGGAGTTGCAAAAGATTGAGCTGGATAAGCTAAAACAACAGTACCAAGGTATTTATTACAAATAGACATCATAGGTAAAACCCTGTTTATTGAACAAAAGCATAGCTCCTGTGCTGTTCGCTTAACTGATGATTATTGTTCTTCTGAATGTAACTAAGATACAATTGCATGTACAAAAGTACAAGAGTATATATGGAACATGTACAATGACAACAGCTTCAAATGGCACCTATAGATACAAACTCGTCTCTGTTAAGGACTTCACTGACAGGATTTATAAATGATATCTCGTATTCAAGCCTGCTGTTATGCTTATTTGATTATACATTCATTTAGAAAGAAACCTAAAGAAAATATGTTTAAAATGGGAAGTGTGGCTTCAGGAGACACAGACTTTGTCTTCTTTTTTCAGAAAAAAATAAAGAGGTGGAGAAACTGATACAACATTACCATGGTATTTAAATATTGATTATTTGTTATTTATAAAATACAATCTGGGTACAGTAATGACATCAAGTTGTTTGCCTGCATTTTGATAGTAATAACATAAAGGTCAGAACGGAAACAAACTAAAGTGTCTCCTGTATGTCCTGCACTTATAACCACAGATTACAGATTTACATGTTGAGCAAAACAAGACAACTAATGCAAAAAGATGATCTGTTTTTAAATAATAATAATACTTTGATGAGAATGACTCTGATTCATCTGATTCCAGATCAAGCAGAAGAACTAATCAGTGTTAAAAACAGGGCAAACAGCACTGCAAACCAGGTGGAGGCTCTGAGGAAAGAAGGAGAAGGTTTGTGTCCTTGGGGCAAGACACTTCATCCGGTGCTACTGCTGGTGGTGGTCAGAGGGCCCAGTGGCGCCAGTGCATGGCAGCCCCCGCCTCTGTCAGACTACACCAGAGCTGCCGTGGCTACAGTCCAGTAGCTAGCCACCATCAATGTGTGAATGTGTGTGTGAATGACTGAATCAGGCTGAAACGCTTTGGGGTCCTCTGGACCTGATAAAGTGCGAAAGTGCTTGATAAAGTACAGGACATGTACCATAACAGTCACATCCACATCTGTTAAAAAAAAATAAAAAAATAATTAAAATCTTGAATGTTAAAAATATGGCAAATTTGAACATTTTCAAAGTTTGAAGTTAACTCTAACTGATGTGGATTCTTCTTTATCCAAAACAAATCAGTTTACAGTGGATAAATTCTTCACATCCTACAGGTGCTGTGTTGACCAAGAATGGAGATCAAATTTTCGTTGCATATGAACATCAGCCTTCTCATAGTGCTAATGCTGCTAATGGTGTCACATTGCTGTTAGAGGTTAGAGATGTTGTATTTTTGCGTCAGTGGCAAAACTCATTGATTCATGATAGCTATAATCATCATACCACTTTCAGCGGTCATCTTCTTTTCACCATGTGAGCAACAAACAGTCCCAATTTTCTTCAATAACACGTTATTCAATATGTTATTCAATAACACTCATGTATAAATCAAGCTAAGTAGGCATTTCTTTTCTTGTTTGTTTTTACAAAATTACTTTTTTTTAATGTAAAAATTAATCAATCCAAGCAAATTATCATTAAATCTTATGGATATACGAACTGTTAAATATTTATTTTATTTAAATCTGACAAGACTGGGATAAAAAGATGTTTCTTTAAATGTGTGGATCCAACAGCACCCTACATGACAGGCCACAACAGCAACTAAATTTAAAGTAAAAACTTTATTTCAATAGCTTTAAATCAGTTTGAGAGTGGGTTGTTGGATTTTTTTCTTCCTTTTTTTCCTCGATTTTATTGACTATTTTATAAGATTTCTGATTTATTGTGTCTCCTCAAGCTTCTTCCTTTGCCATTTTATGGATACTTATACAATCAACAGCAGATGTTTTAAAACATACATTAAAAATAAAGTTTATTTGATTAAACCATCACATGATTAAGCAGTTTTTTACGTTTTATTATTCAAATATTTTTGTGTAAGTTAATAATCTTTACAAGCTGAAGTTTGTTGCAATAAGTTCAGATATTAGTGAGGATATGGATGAATACAATTTTTTATGTTTGAAAAATAATTTAATTATATATGTTATGACAAAAAAAATAAAATAAAAAAATAACACTGCTTTTCACAGTTTCAACAATAATAAGGACATGGTTTAGGACTTGGTTAGAGAGAAAATTACAGATTTCATGTTTAAGTGAACTTTTTACTAATTAAATGGTAAATTTCTTAAAGAGGGCTTTATCAAGTCCAGAAGAGCCCAAAGTCCTGATGGTGGCAAGCTACTGGACTGTAGCCAGAGCTGCCTTGGGGCACACTGACAAAGGCAAGGCTGCCATGCACCGGTGCCACCAAGCCCTCTGACCGCCAGCAGCAGCACTGGGTGAAGTGTGGTGCCCAAGTACACAATGACAGAGACGGATGGAGCAGGGCTCGAGCGAGCAACCCGCCGATTACGGCACAAATTCCGAGCACTGTCACCACATCAACCCCATTGTTGATATGGGGCGATGGTGGCGGCTGGTCAGTCTGGCTTAATGTATTAAACCAGGCTGAAATGTTGCCATATCAGCCTTTGTCTAAGATGTTATATGGGTGTGATTAATCATGCTGTTATTGAGAAGGCATTGAGAGAATTTCCTCTTTATCACCTGGCTTAATAGGATAAAGACTTGATGAAACTACTGGTTTTGAAATGCTTATTTGTGTTGTTGTCCTTGTCTGAGCAAAAAATCAGTCATTACAAATTTGAACCTCTTAGAAATATTCATAAATTCAGGAATTTCTTTGTAATAATAATATAGGCTGTGTGGATCTCATGAGACAACCCATCCTCCATGTTTCCCCAGTGTGTTATCTGATAATAATCCAAAGGCCTTCCTTTGATGGCAAGTGGTTCCTCCATAAATGTTCATTGAGTTCATGGTCAGATAACCGTAGAATAGAGTTCATGTTTGTCAGTATGTGTGGAGAATGTTTTCACCTTTCTTTAAGCAACTCTTACTCTGATTTCATTTATCAATGGCATGTTCCTTCTCAATGGGCAGAGAATAACTAAGTTATTCTGTTTACTTTTTGGTAAGTATTGTGTTGGTCCAACAATTTAGGTCTGACTCCATAACAACATCTAGTTTTCTGGCTCGCTCTCTGGTTTTTAGCCTCATTGATTTGAGTGCTCATTTCTAATCAAAAACAATAATTATTACGATTTAAAAAAAAATCTGCATTCTGCTTGAAAAGACTGTGGTCCAAATAACCCTTAAAATTACAGACACTCTTTCTCAGTGGCTGCAAGACACTGTGGTCATCAGGTGACACAGGAACATAAAGTAGTGTCACTATACACAGGAATGGCAAGAGATGTTCTTAAGCTAATTTATCTGAGTTAGGAAGAGCATATGGATACTGTAGAAGTGGCCTGACACCTGATTCTGGAGGACCTCCACATATGATTTTTGTTCCTCCAGATTTATAATTATTAAATGAAAAAAAAGAGTCCTGGTCTGCCCAATAAGATGTAAACTTGATCAATGCAGGACCTGATAATCATAGAAGAGAGTTTGCTGTGTAAGAAGGAAGGACTATTTTCATGTCAAGAACACAACTGCTTTAGAGACATTTAAATTATTGTCAGAATCTGTTTAACATACGTTTGCCCTTAGATCTTATCATGTAGAGAATTCTGTGCTTGAAATGAAAAAGTTTATTTCTTGTGAAGACAAACATTTTATAGTTTTCAGGATGATTGCTCAAGCCTTATCACCTGTACGTGTTTCTCAAATAAAAAAACCTGTTAATAATTACTCAGTTGTAATTAATGCAGTATTTAAGGCTTGGGTTAGGTGAACCCACAAAGCTGACCTGTAGATACTGAAAATGTTTTTCCAAGCATTGTTGCTAATCTGCTTTCTCTCCACAGCTCAGCTCCGAGCTGTAGCTGGCATTGAAATAATTTCAGAAAACACAGAAAATCTTTTAAATAATCAACAAATCTGTACACTGGAAGACATCCATGATGTGCTGACTGAGATGGGTGCCTCACTGGCTGGACTGAAGGTGGAGCTCAGTTGGTTACAGAGAGATCATGAAGGCATGTTTTGCAACAGAAAAATAGCACTGGAAATTTCTGCTTTGAATAACTAAAGTGTTTGCATAGAAATAATATTGTTCACAATTTTTTTATTATTTTCACAACAGCTAAGTTGTGCAAACTGGAATTGCAAAAGACTGAGCTGGAAAAACTGGAACAACAGTACCAAGGTATTTAAATATTGATTATATGTTATTTATAAAATACAATCTGGGTACAGTAATGACATCAAGTTGTTTGCCTACATTTTGCTAGTAATAACAAAAAGGACAGAACGGAAACAAACTAAAGTGTCTCCTGTATGTACTGCACTTATAACCACAGATTACAGATTTACATGTTGAGCAAAACAAGACAACTAATGCAAAAAGATGATCTGTTTTTAAATAATAATAATACTTTGATGACAATGACTCTGGTTCATCTGATTCCAGATCAAGAAGAAGAACTAATCAGTGTTAAAAACAGGGCAAACAGCACTGCAAACCAGTTGGAGGCTCTGAGGAAAGAAGGAGAAGGTTTGTGAATTCAGAAAATAAACTTTGCATATCAACAATGGGGGCGACTTTGGCAGCGGTGGTAGGAGATTGTCCTGTAATTGGTGGGTTGTGTCGTTGTGTCCTTGGGGCAAGACACTTCACCCGGTGCTGCTGCTGGTGGTGGTCAGAGGGTCCAGTGGCGCCAGTGCATGGCAGCCCCGCCTCTGTCAGACTACACCAGAGCTGCCGTGGCTACAGTCCAGTAGCTAGCCACCATCAATGTGTGAATGTGTGTGTGAATGACTGAATCAGGTTGAAACGCTTTGGGGTCCTCTGGACCTGATAAAGTGCGAAAGTGCTTGATAAAGTACAGGACATGTACCATAACAGTCACATCCACATTTGTAAAAAAAAAAATAAATAATTAAAATCTTGTATGTTAAAAATATGGCAAATTTGAACATTTTCAAAGTTTGAAGTTAACTCTAACTGATGTGGATTCTTCTTTATCCAAAACAAATCAGTTTACAGTGGATAAATTCATGCTGGATCCTAATGCTTACTTTCTGTCTCACAGTGAAACGAGTGGCTTTCTCAGCCTCCTTGGTGACCTCCGATTCAGTAACTTTGGGTCAGTTAGACGCACACAAACCTTTGGTCTTCAAACATGTTGTTGCAAACATTGGAAATGCTTACAACCCATACACAGGTACCACAGTTTACATGCTATTATTATTATTATTATTATTAATAATAATAATAATAATAATAATAATAATAATAATAATAATAATAATAATAATAATAATAATAATAATAATAATAATACATCACTTATTTATTTATTTCAGGGTTTTTCACAGCTCCAGTGAGAGGAGCCTACCACTTTGAGTTCTACATCTTTGGACATGGAAATGATTCACATCCTACAGGTGCTGTGTTGACCAAGAATGGATATCATATAGTCATGGCATATGAACATCAGCCTTCTTATGCTGCTAGTGCTGCAAATGGTGTCACATTGCTGTTAGAGGTTGGAGATGTTGTATTTTTGCGTCAGTTTGAAAGCATATTGGTTCTTGATAGCTTTAATCATTATAACACCTTCAGCGGTCATCTTCTTTTTACCATGTGAGCAACAAACAATCCCAATTTTCTTCAATAACACATGTTAGAACTCATGTTTAAATCAAGCTAAGTAGGCATTTCTTTTCTTGTTTGTTTTGACGAAATTACTTTTTTTTAAATGTAAAAAATAATCAATCCAATTAAATTATTATTAAATGTTATGGATATATGAACTGTTAAATGTTTATTTTATTTAAATCTGATAAGACTGGGATAAAAAGACGTTTCTTTAAATGTGTGGATCCAACAGCCCCCTACATGACAGGCCACAACACCAACTAAATCTAAACTAAAAACTTGATTTCAATAGCTTTAAATCAGTTTGAGAGTGGGTTGTTGGATTTTTTTCTTCTTTTTTTTCCTCCATGTTTTATTGTTTTGTGTCGATTTTATTGACTATTTTATAAGCTTTCTGATTTATTTTGTCTCCTCAAGCTTCTTCCTTTGCCATTTTATGGATACTTATACAATCAACAGCAGATGTTTTAAAACATACATTAAAAATAAAGTTTATTTGATTAAACCATCACATGATTAAGCAGTTTTTTACGTTTTATTATTCAAATATTTTTGTGTAAGTTAATAATCTTTACAAGCTGAAGTTTGTTGCAATAAGTTCAGATATTAGTGAGGATAAGTATGAATACAATTTTTTATGTTTGAAAAATAATTTAATTATATATGCTATGACAAAAAAATAAAATAAAAAAATAACACTGCTTTTCACAGTTTCAACAATAATAAGGACATGGTTTAGGACTTGGTTAGACAGAAAATTAGAGATTTCATGTTTAAGTGAACTTTTTAATAATTAAATGGTAAATTTCTTAAAGAGGGCTTTATCAAGTCCAGAAGAGCCCAAAGTCCTGATGGTGGCAAGCTACTGGACTGTAGCCAGAGCTGCCTTGGGGCACACTGACAAAGGCAAGGCTGCCATGCACCGGTGCCACCAAGCCCTCTGACCGCCAGCAGCAGCACTGGGTGAAATGTGTTGCCCAAGTACACAACGACAGAGACGGATGGAGCGGGGCTCGAGCGAGCAACCCGCCGATTATGGCACAAATTCTGAGCACTGTCACCACATCAACCCCATTGTTGATATGGGGCGATGGTGGCGGCTGGTCAGTCTGGCTTAATGTATTAAACCAGGCTGAAATGTTGCCATATCAGCCTTTGTCTAAGATGTTATATGGGTGTGATTTCATGATGCTGTTATTGAGAAGACACTGAGAGAATTTCCTCTTTATCACCTGGCTTAATAGGATAAAGACTTGATGAGACTACTGGTTTTGAAATGCTTATTTGTGTTGTTGTCCTTTTCTGAGCAAAAAATCAGTCATTACAAACTTGAACCTCTTAGAAGTATTCATAAATTCAGGAAGTTCTTTGAATTAATAATATAGGCTGTGTGGATCTCATGAGACAACCCATCCTCTATGTTTTTCCAGAGTGTTATCTGATAATAATCCAAAGGCCTTCCTTTGATGGCAACTGTTTCCTCCATAAATGTTCATTGAGGTCATGGTCAGATAACCGTAGAATAGAGTTCATGTTTGTCAGTATGTGTGGAGAATGTTTTCACCTTTCTTTAAGCAACTCTTACTCTGATTTCAAGTATCAATGGCATGTTCCTTCTCAATGGGCAGGGAATAACTAAGTTATTCTGTTTACTGAGAATAAAGTGCATATCTTTAAAGACCTGATGGCTCTTAAATGTTTAATTAATTTAGTTTTTTTTTTTTTTTTTTTAAGGTGGTAGTAGTAGACTAACTTTTTGGTAAATATTTTGTTGCTCCAACAATTTATGTCTGACTCCATAACAACATCTAGTTTTCTGGCTCGCTCTCTGGTTTTTAGCCTCATTGATTTGAGTGCTCATTTCTAATCAAAAACAATAATTATTACAATTTTGAAAAATCTGTATAAAATACTGACTCGTTTTACAATTAACTAGATGTATACTTACTGTTTTAAAAACTTACTGTTTTGATAAAAGAAGTTTGAATCTGTCTTAAATTATAAGTACAGCTATAGAACACAAACGTTACTTCAATGTTATTTTATTTTTTTACTTGTTTCATCCCTTGGTGTTAGAATAGAAGCTTTTAAAGTAAAACGATAAAAAGAATAGCAATTAGCATTATCAACGAGCAGTAATTATAAGAAACTACCTTTTAAATGAGTTAATGCACGCTAATAATAATCATATCAGTTGGACTTAAAGTCATGACAAACAGTCCCATCTAGTTTTTGGTAACTTCTACTTCTGGCCATCAACACTCGGTTGCCTTCAAGTTCTAACATAAACAGGTGGTTTATACATCAATAAAACAAAGACAAAATAATCAAACAATCAACCTGAACTACCAATGTACTTTTCTCTTGTAACAAGTATGCGTAATGCAAGCTATTAGCTTTAATTTTTAAAATGAATTTGTTTTCTGAAGGATTACCTCAAGACTCCCACTTGCCCACAGCAATGTTCTGCCTCCAACTTTGAGAACCCTTGTCACTGACTGCACCTGTCCACTGTAACACTGTTACTGAATGCATAGATTATCTGAGCCATCTTGCATTTTTATTATGTAAATTATTTTTTCTAATACTTAAAGCAAATTTAATGTTGTTCAGTTTAATGTCTAATTTATTATTTTCTCTTTTTTCCATTAGAGAAATACAAAAACAAGGCATGGCCTCACCTAGAGTGACTCGCAGTGCAACTGTTTTCCAGTCATTTGTTTTTCTCACATTATTTTTTAAGGAAGTACATGAAGAAAATACTTTATTATCAGCAGCTTATCAGATATCTGATCCTGCTAGCTGGTAAGTGTTAGTTTATCAGCCTGAGACCAAATGAGGACTTAGTGTTTATACTACTGTTATTGAGGAAGCACAGAGAGAAAATACTCTTTATCACTCATCTGTTTGCTCATGGTAGGTTAATTGGTTATTGGTTAAAGACATGATAATAATACAATGTTTGGGCTGTTTGTTTGTTAATCAACCATTAAAACATTTCAGAAATTTTCAGAAACTTAGGATTCTCTGAGCAACCACTTTCATTAAACCTGGATTTGAAATAAAAACACTATGCGAATTGGAAAGCAATCCACTTTCTAAGCATTTGCCTGGAACTATTCCAAAGAGCTTGTTTTAATGTCAGGGCTGGTTGGCTATTTCCTCCATAAGTGCTTAATAAAGTCTTGTGCAGATATCTGTTAAACAAAGTCCATCTAGGTCAGCACATGGGCTCTATATTTTTTAAAAAATTTTTGTATAAGTAGTAATTAAACTTTACAGTATGAGCTGAGAGGTTTAGATGCTCTATACCTGATTAATACCTCTGAAGTGTATAGATGTTCAAATTCAGTGTCTTGAAAACTTATGACAATATTTCAAAATTAATTTATCCAGGACGTTATTGTAGTGACATGAGGAGTGATATGATTTGATAAATTTTCTAGTCTTGGTCAGGGCAGCAATTTAGAGGAGCTGAGCTTCCTGATAGATTTTTCTGCTGGCACATTTAAAGATACAGTCCCTGTAATCAGTGTAATACACTTACATTATCACATCACAGAGCACCTTCATGCCACAATTGCCAAGGCACACATTCCCTGTAATTAATGACATTTATTGAAATGTCTCTTTTTAACATGTCAGTGACTAAGAAACAAAAATCAGGAAGATCACAATCCCTGAGGACAATGAAGAGACCAATATGTTATGAATTATTTTTAAGAAGCCAGCAAATTTGTTGAATGTGATCAGTTCAAGGGTGTGTATTAACCAGCAGGGGATTTCTGGATGTGTTTATATTTCACTATTTATGGTGGCATTGACTAATAATCTTAGAAAGCTCTGATAGGTCATTTTTGATTTTGGGCACACCAAAATCCCTTCCTTGTCGCTTGATGAAAAGCTTACAGCATATGAAAATGATTGCATCCCTGATGTGCTGGGTGCAACTATGATGGGCAGAGTTTTGAATGGCGTATGGTCGCCAAAAATGGCACGGCTCCATGTGCTGGAACTACAGGCAGTATTCCTTGCTTTGAAACATTTCATGCCCTATACGATCAGTTGCCACATCTTGGTAAAGACAGACAACTCCAAGATGGTAGCTTACATCAACCGTCAGGGCAGGACCCAATCCCTGCAGCTACACAGACTGGCCAGGGAAATAATTATGTGGAGCAGCACCAGAGTTCTACTGGTTTGCACAACACACATACCAGGAATTTTGAACAGAGGTGCCGATCTGTTATCCAGAGGAAGCCCCCTGTACGCTGGTGCACTCACGGCCGAAAGTGTGCCTCTATGCGTTCCCACCTCTCAGCCTGATATCCCCAACTCTTGTCAGAGTGATGGAACAGGATCAGGAACAGGATGCCTTTGATTCTGGTGGCCCCATGGTGGCCATCAAAGCCCTGGATGGTGGAGATAATCGAAGTTCTGTCAGCGGAACCATGGCCCCTCCCCATTTGCACGGACCTTCTGTGTCAGGCTCAGGGGGAGATTTATCATCCATATCCAGATCACCTGGCTCTCTGGGCCTGGCCCGTGGAAGATGGAATTTGAATGCAACAGGTCTCCCTCCAGAGGTCATCGACACCACACAGAATGCAAGAAGGTTCTTCGACTCGCTCTCTCACACTCGCAGTGGTAAATGGCAGGTTTTTGAGGAATGCTGTGGTAAAAGACAGGCAATTCCTTTTGAATGTTTCAGGGATAGTGGTGCTCTGCTTTCTGCAGAGTTTGTTGGAAAAGGGAAAGGCCTTTTCAACTATTAAGGTCTATCTTTTCATTTGGGATTTGGAGATAAACCTGTGGGGCAACATCCTTTGGTGTGATGTTTCGAGCGGAGCACGGCATAAGCTGTTGATCTCTCTGCCTCGGGTGCCATTATGGGACCTTTCTCTGGTGCTGGAGGCCCTTTGCCATGATCCATTTGAACCTATCAAGGCTCTGGGTATGAAATTTATTTAATTGAAAACTGCACTTCTCTTAGCCTTGACCATGGCTTAGCGAGTTGGTGAGTTACACATACCGTCTGTCAGTCCTACCTGTTTACAGTGGGCACCTGGGCTCTCCAAGGTGTGTTTGGGACCCAATCCCGCTTTTGTTCCTAAAGTGATGGAGGCATCATACAGGTGTTTGATGGTAGAACTACTGGCATTCCATCCACTTCCATTCTCTTCAATGAAAGAGGAGAGGCTTAATTGCTTAAGTCCAGTGAGAACATTAAGGGCTTATGTGGACAGGACAGCTTGTTTCAGAAGAACTGACCATCTGTTTGTGTCTCGGGCCACTACTCACAAGGGCAAACCTGTCTCTTGCCAAAGATCAGTGCACTGGATTTTGGAGGCTATATTTCTTGCATACAGGTGTGCAGGGTCAGAGGCCCCTGAAAGTGTGAGGGGCCATTCAACCAGGAGCATAGCTACCTCTTCGGCTTTGTTCTGTGATGTGTCAGTTCAGGACATCTGTGCTGCAGGCAGTTGGGCTACACCACACACATTTGTGAGGTTTTACAGGCTGGATGTGGCCCAGTCATCACTAGCACATACAGTACTGGGAATTGGGACATCAGGGTCTACCTGATACCCAGATTGGGACTGCTGCTAGGCATGGCTTTGGTGTCGGCATAAAATCCGAGAGTAGGCCATATCTCCCACAGTGAAACACCAAGCAAAGTTAGAAAAAGAATTTTGGGTTACTTAATGTAAGATCTCTGGTTCTTTGATAACAGAATGAGGTGTTTCACCAACACATCCCTTCGTGCATGGCTACGGAAAGAAACCTACCTAGAAAGAGTTAGGAGGGGTAGGTTGGCCGTGATATTGGATGGTGGGCGGAGTCATGGACACGGCTCAACCTGTCTGTCCCAGACATACGTGATGTCATTGGAGCTTCCGTAGTTGGTCACGCTGAGGTCATTCCCATAGCGAAAAACCTCACTCTGCTATCAAAGAACCAGCAAATACGTTAAGTAACCCAACGTTTTCTGGCTCGCCCTCTGGTTTTTAGCTTCATTGATTTGAGCGCTCATTTCTAATCAAAAACAATTTTATAAAATTCAGCATTCTGCTGGAAAACACTGTGGTCCAAATAACCCTTAAAATTAAAGACACTCTTTCTCAGTGGCTGCAAGATACTGTGGTCATCAGGTAACACAGGAACATAAAGTTGTGTCACGTCAGCACACAGGAATGGCAAGAGATGTTCTTAAGCTAATTTATCTGAGTTAGGAAGAGCATATGGATACTGTAGAAGTGGCCTGACACCTGATTCTGGAGGAACTCCACATATGATTTTTCTTCCTTCAGATTTAAACTTACTAAAAAGAAAAAAAAAAGAGTCCTGGTCTGCCCAAAAAGATTTAAAGTTGTTCAATGCAGGACCTGATAATCATAGAAGAGAGTTTGCTGTGTAAGAAGGAAGGACTATTTTCATGTCAAGAACACAACTGCTTTAGAGACATTTAAATTATTGTCAGAAATCTGTTTAAGATACGTTTGCCCTTAGATCTTATCATGTAGAGAATTCTGTGCTTGAAATGAAAAAGTTTATTTTTTGTAAAGACAAACATTTTATAGTTTTCAGGATGATTGCTCGTAGAGGTGTAACAACACGATATACCGCAACATGGAACAACAACAACAGCAATGAAAAAAAAAAAAAAAAAAAACCAGACTGTTTAAAGCAAAAAACACTACATTTCAACGAATGATATGTCAGCTGTAAAAAAAATATTGTCCTTTTCAGTTTTATGTGATGAGTCCAATCTATCAAGTCTTATCACCTGTGCATGTGACTCAAATAAAAAAAACCTGTTAATAATTACTCAGTTGTAATTAATGCAGTATTTAAGGCTTGGGTTAGGTGATCCCACAAAGCTGAAGTGTAGATACTGAAAATGAAAATGTTTTTCTAAGCATTGCTGCTAATCTGCTTTCTCTCCACAGCTCAGCTCCAAGCTGTAGCTGACATTGAAATAAGGCAAACTGGATCACCGGCAGAAGACACAGAAAATCTTTTAAATAATCAACAAATCTGTACACAGGAGGACATCAATGATGTGCTGATAGAGAGGAGTGCCTCACTGGCTGGACTGAAGGTGGAGGTCAGTTGGTTACAGAGAGATCATGAAGGCATTTTTTGCAACAGAAGACTAGCACTGGAAATTTATGCTTTGAATAACTAAAGTGTTTGCATAGAAATAATATTGTTCACAATTTTTTTTTTTTATTATTTTCACAAGAGCTAAACTGGAGTTGTAAAAGATTGAGCTGGAAAAGCTGAAACAACAGTACCAAGGTATTTATTACAAATAGACATCATAGGTAAAACCCTGTTTGTTTAACAAAATCATAGCTCCTGTGGTGTTCGCTTAAATGATGATTATTATTCTTCTGAATGTAACTAAGATACAATTGCATGTACAAAAGTACAAGAGTATATATGGAACATGTACAATGACAACAGCTTCAAATGGCACCTATAGATACAAACTCGTCTCTGTTAAGGACTTCACTGACAGGATTTATAAATGATATCTCGTATTCAAGCCTGCTGTTATGATTATTTGATTATACATTCATTTAGAAAGAAACCTAAAGAAAATATGTTTAAAATGGGAAGTGTGGCTTCAGGAGACACAGACTTTGTCTTCTTTTTTCAGAAAAAAAATAAAGAGGTGGAGAAACTGATACAACATTACCATGGTATTTAAATATTGATTATTTGTTATTTATAAAATACAATCTGGGTACAGTAATGACATCAAGTTGTTTGCCTGCATTTTGATAGTAATAACATAAAGGTCAGAACGGAAACAAACTAAAGTGTCTCCTGTATGTCCTGCACTTATAACCACAGATTACAGATTTACATGTTGAGCAAAACAAGACAACTAATGCAAAAAGATGATCTGTTTTTAAATAATAATAATACTTTGATGAGAATGACTCTGATTCATCTGATTCCAGATCAAGCAGAAGAACTAATCAGTGTTAAAAACAGGGCAAACAGCACTGCAAACCAGGTGGAGGCTCTGAGGAAAGAAGGAGAAGGTTTGTGTCCTTGGGGCAAGACACTTCATCCGGTGCTACTGCTGGTGGTGGTCAGAGGGCCCAGTGGCGCCAGTGCATGGCAGCCCCGCCTCTGTCAGACTACACCAGAGCTGCCGTGGCTACAGTCCAGTAGCTAGCCACCATCAATGTGTGAATGTGTGTGTGAATGACTGAATCAGGCTGAAACGCTTTGGGGTCCTCTGGACCTGATAAAGTGCGAAAGTGCTTGATAAAGTACAGGACATGTACCATAACAGTCACATCCACATCTGTTAAAAAAAAATAAAAAAATAATTAAAATCTTGAATGTTAAAAATATGGCAAATTTGAACATTTTCAAAGTTTGAAGTTAACTCTAACTGATGTGGATTCTTCTTTATCCAAAACAAATCAGTTTACAGTGGATAAATTCTTCACATCCTACAGGTGCTGTGTTGACCAAGAATGGAGATCAAATTTTCGTTGCATATGAACATCAGCCTTCTCATAGTGCTAATGCTGCTAATGGTGTCACATTGCTGTTAGAGGTTAGAGATGTTGTATTTTTGCGTCAGTGGCAAAACTCATTGATTCATGATAGCTATAATCATCATACCACTTTCAGCGGTCATCTTCTTTTCACCATGTGAGCAACAAACAGTCCCAATTTTCTTCAATAACACGTTATTCAATATGTTATTCAATAACACTCATGTATAAATCAAGCTAAGTAGGGATTTCTTTTCTTGTTTGTTTTTACAAAATTACTTTTTTTTAATGTAAAAATTAATCAATCCAAGCAAATTATCATTAAATCTTATGGATATACGAACTGTTAAATATTTATTTTATTTAAATCTGACAAGACTGGGATAAAAAGATGTTTCTTTAAATGTGTGGATCCAACAGCACCCTACATGACAGGCCACAACAGCAACTAAATTTAAAGTAAAAACTTTATTTCAATAGCTTTAAATCAGTTTGAGAGTGGGTTGTTGGATTTTTTTCTTCCTTTTTTTCCTCGATTTTATTGACTATTTTATAAGCTTTCTGATTTATTGTGTCTCCTCAAGCTTCTTCCTTTGCCATTTTATGTATAGTCATACAATCAACAGCAGATGTTTTAAAACATAAATTAAAAATAAAGTTTATTTGATTAAACCATCACACGATTAAGCAATTTTTTACATTTTATTATTGAAATATTTTTGTGGAAGTTAATAATCTTTGTAAGCTGAAGGTTGATGCAATAAGTTCAGATATTAGTGAGGATAAGGATGAATACAATTTTTTATGTTTAAAAATAATTTAATTATATATGCTATGACAAAAAAAAGTAAAAAAAATAACACTGCTTTTCACAGCTTCAACAATAATAAGGACATGGTTTAGGATTTGGTTAGAGAGAAAATTACAGATTTCATGTTTAAGTGAACTTTTTACTAATTAAATGGTAAATTTCTTAAAGAGGGCTTTATCAAGTCCAGAAGAGCCCAAAGTCCTGATGGTGGCAAGCTACTGGACTGTAGCCAGAGCTGCCTTGGGGCACACTGACAAAGGCAAGGCTGCCATGCACCGGTGCCACCAAGCCCTCTGACCGCCAGCAGCAGGACTGGGTGAAGTGTGTTGCCCAAGTACACAACGACAGAGACGGATGGAGCAGGGCTCGAGCGAGCAACCCGCCGATTACGGCACAAATTCCGAGCACTGTCACCACATCAACCCCATTGTTGATATGGGGCGATGGTGGCGGCTGGTCAGTCTGGCTTAATGTATTAAACCAGGCTGAAATGTTGCCATATCAGCCTTTGTCTAAGATGTTATATGGGTGTGATTTCATGATGCTGTTATTGAGAAGACACTGAGAGAATTTCCTCTTTATCACCTGGCTTAATAGGATAAAGACTTGATGAGACTACTGGTTTTGAAATGCTTATTTGTGTTGTTGTCCTTTTCTGAGCAAAAAATCAGTCATTACAAACTTGAACCTCTTAGAAGTATTCATAAATTCAGGAAGTTCTTTGAATTAATAATATAGGCTGTGTGGATCTCATGAGACAACCCATCCTCTATGTTTTTCCAGTGTGTTATCTGATAATAATCCAAAGGCCTTCCTTTGATGGCAACTGTTTCCTCCATAAATGTTCATTGAGGTCATGGTCAGATAACCGTAGAATAGAGTTCATGTTTGTCAGTATGTGTGGAGAATGTTTTCACCTTTCTTTAAGCAACTCTTACTCTGATTTCAAGTATCAATGGCATGTTCCTTCTCAATGGGCAGGGAATAACTAAGTTATTCTGTTTACTGAGAATAAAGTGCATATCTTTAAAGACCTGATGGCTCTTAAATGTTTAATTAATTTAGTTTTTTTTTTTTTTTTTTTAAGGTGGTAGTAGTAGACTAACTTTTTGGTAAATATTTTGTTGCTCCAACAATTTATGTCTGACTCCATAACAACATCTAGTTTTCTGGCTCGCTCTCTGGTTTTTAGCCTCATTGATTTGAGTGCTCATTTCTAATCAAAAACAATAATTATTACAATTTTGAAAAATCTGTATAAAATACTGACTCGTTTTACAATTAACTAGATGTATACTTACTGTTTTAAAAACTTACTGTTTTGATAAAAGAAGTTTGAATCTGTCTTAAATTATAAGTACAGCTATAGAACACAAACGTTACTTCAATGTTATTTTATTTTTTTACTTGTTTCATCCCTTGGTGTTAGAATAGAAGCTTTTAAAGTAAAACGATAAAAAGAATAGCAATTAGCATTATCAACGAGCAGTAATTATAAGAAACTACCTTTTAAATGAGTTAATGCACGCTAATAATAATCATATCAGTTGGACTTAAAGTCATGACAAACAGTCCCATCTAGTTTTTGGTAACTTCTACTTCTGGCCATCAACACTCGGTTGCCTTCAAGTTCTAACATAAACAGGTGGTTTATACATCAATAAAACAAAGACAAAATAATCAAACAATCAACCTGAACTACCAATGTACTTTTCTCTTGTAACAAGTATGCGTAATGCAAGCTATTAGCTTTAATTTTTAAAATGAATTTGTTTTCTGAAGGATTACCTCAAGACTCCCACTTGCCCACAGCAATGTTCTGCCTCCAACTTTGAGAACCCTTGTCACTGACTGCACCTGTCCACTGTAACACTGTTACTGAATGCATAGATTATCTGAGCCATCTTGCATTTTTATTATGTAAATTATTTTTTCTAATACTTAAAGCAAATTTAATGTTGTTCAGTTTAATGTCTAATTTATTATTTTCTCTTTTTTCCATTAGAGAAATACAAAAACAAGGCATGGCCTCACCTAGAGTGACTCGCAGTGCAACTGTTTTCCAGTCATTTGTTTTTCTCACATTATTTTTTAAGGAAGTACATGAAGAAAATACTTTATTATCAGCAGCTTATCAGATATCTGATCCTGCTAGCTGGTAAGTGTTAGTTTATCAGCCTGAGACCAAATGAGGACTTAGTGTTTATACTACTGTTATTGAGGAAGCACAGAGAGAAAATACTCTTTATCACTCATCTGTTTGCTCATGGTAGGTTAATTGGTTATTGGTTAAAGACATGATAATAATACAATGTTTGGGCTGTTTGTTTGTTAATCAACCATTAAAACATTTCAGAAATTTTCAGAAACTTAGGATTCTCTGAGCGACCACTTTCATTAAACCTGGATTTGAAATAAAAACACTATGCGAATTGGAAAGCAATCCACTTTCTAAGCATTTGCCTGGAACTATTCCAAAGAGCTTGTTTTAATGTCAGGGCTGGTTGGCTATTTCCTCCATAAGTGCTTAATAAAGTCTTGTGCAGATATCTGTTAAACAAAGTCCATCTAGGTCAGCACATGGGCTCTATATTTTTTAAAAAATTTTTGTATAAGTAGTAATTAAACTTTACAGTATGAGCTGAGAGGTTTAGATGCTCTATACCTGATTAATACCTCTGAAGTGTATAGATGTTCAAATTCAGTGTCTTGAAAACTTATGACAATATTTCAAAATTAATTTATCCAGGACGTTATTGTAGTGACATGAGGAGTGATATGATTTGATAAATTTTCTAGTCTTGGTCAGGGCAGCAATTTAGAGGAGCTGAGCTTCCTGATAGATTTTTCTGCTGGCACATTTAAAGATACAGTCCCTGTAATCAGTGTAATACACTTACATTATCACATCACAGAGCACCTTCATGCCACAATTGCCAAGGCACACATTCCCTGTAATTAATGACATTTATTGAAATGTCTCTTTTTAACATGTCAGTGACTAAGAAACAAAAATCAGGAAGATCACAATCCCTGAGGACAATGAAGAGACCAATATGTTATGAATTATTTTTAAGAAGCCAGCAAATTTGTTGAATGTGATCAGTTCAAGGGTGTGTATTAACCAGCAGGGGATTTCTGGATGTGTTTATATTTCACTATTTATGGTGGCATTGACTAATAATCTTAGAAAGCTCTGATAGGTCATTTTTGATTTTGGGCACACCAAAATCCCTTCCTTGTCGCTTGATGAAAAGCTTACAGCATATGAAAATGATTGCATCCCTGATGTGCTGGGTGCAACTATGATGGGCAGAGTTTTGAATGGCGTATGGTCGCCAAAAATGGCACGGCTCCATGTGCTGGAACTACAGGCAGTATTCCTTGCTTTGAAACATTTCATGCCCTATACGATCAGTTGCCACATCTTGGTAAAGACAGACAACTCCAAGATGGTAGCTTACATCAACCGTCAGGGCAGGACCCAATCCCTGCAGCTACACAGACTGGCCAGGGAAATAATTATGTGGAGCAGCACCAGAGTTCTACTGGTTTGCACAACACACATACCAGGAATTTTGAACAGAGGTGCCGATCTGTTATCCAGAGGAAGCCCCCTGTACGCTGGTGCACTCACGGCCGAAAGTGTGCCTCTATGCGTTCCCACCTCTCAGCCTGATATCCCCAACTCTTGTCAGAGTGATGGAACAGGATCAGGAACAGGATGCCTTTGATTCTGGTGGCCCCATGGTGGCCATCAAAGCCCTGGATGGTGGAGATAATCGAAGTTCTGTCAGCGGAACCATGGCCCCTCCCCATTTGCACGGACCTTCTGTGTCAGGCTCAGGGGGAGATTTATCATCCATATCCAGATCACCTGGCTCTCTGGGCCTGGCCCGTGGAAGATGGAATTTGAATGCAACAGGTCTCCCTCCAGAGGTCATCGACACCACACAGAATGCAAGAAGGTTCTTCGACTCGCTCTCTCACACTCGCAGTGGTAAATGGCAGGTTTTTGAGGAATGCTGTGGTAAAAGACAGGCAATTCCTTTTGAATGTTTCAGGGATAGTGGTGCTCTGCTTTCTGCAGAGTTTGTTGGAAAAGGGAAAGGCCTTTTCAACTATTAAGGTCTATCTTTTCATTTGGGATTTGGAGATAAACCTGTGGGGCAACATCCTTTGGTGTGATGTTTCGAGCGGAGCACGGCATAAGCTGTTGATCTCTCTGCCTCGGGTGCCATTATGGGACCTTTCTCTGGTGCTGGAGGCCCTTTGCCATGATCCATTTGAACCTATCAAGGCTCTGGGTATGAAATTTATTTAATTGAAAACTGCACTTCTCTTAGCCTTGACCATGGCTTAGCGAGTTGGTGAGTTACACATACCGTCTGTCAGTCCTACCTGTTTACAGTGGGCACCTGGGCTCTCCAAGGTGTGTTTGGGACCCAATCCCGCTTTTGTTCCTAAAGTGATGGAGGCATCATACAGGTGTTTGATGGTAGAACTACTGGCATTCCATCCACTTCCATTCTCTTCAATGAAAGAGGAGAGGCTTAATTGCTTAAGTCCAGTGAGAACATTAAGGGCTTATGTGGACAGGACAGCTTGTTTCAGAAGAACTGACCATCTGTTTGTGTCTCGGGCCACTACTCACAAGGGCAAACCTGTCTCTTGCCAAAGATCAGTGCACTGGATTTTGGAGGCTATATTTCTTGCATACAGGTGTGCAGGGTCAGAGGCCCCTGAAAGTGTGAGGGGCCATTCAACCAGGAGCATAGCTACCTCTTCGGCTTTGTTCTGTGATGTGTCAGTTCAGGACATCTGTGCTGCAGGCAGTTGGGCTACACCACACACATTTGTGAGGTTTTACAGGCTGGATGTGGCCCAGTCATCACTAGCACATACAGTACTGGGAATTGGGACATCAGGGTCTACCTGATACCCAGATTGGGACTGCTGCTAGGCATGGCTTTGGTGTCGGCATAAAATCCGAGAGTAGGCCATATCTCCCACAGTGAAACACCAAGCAAAGTTAGAAAAAGAATTTTGGGTTACTTAATGTAAGATCTCTGGTTCTTTGATAACAGAATGAGGTGTTTCACCAACACATCCCTTCGTGCATGGCTACGGAAAGAAACCTACCTAGAAAGAGTTAGGAGGGGTAGGTTGGCCGTGATATTGGATGGTGGGCGGAGTCATGGACACGGCTCAACCTGTCTGTCCCAGACATACGTGATGTCATTGGAGCTTCCGTAGTTGGTCACGCTGAGGTCATTCCCATAGCGAAAAACCTCACTCTGCTATCAAAGAACCAGCAAATACGTTAAGTAACCCAACGTTTTCTGGCTCGCCCTCTGGTTTTTAGCTTCATTGATTTGAGCGCTCATTTCTAATCAAAAACAATTTTATAAAATTCAGCATTCTGCTGGAAAACACTGTGGTCCAAATAACCCTTAAAATTAAAGACACTCTTTCTCAGTGGCTGCAAGATACTGTGGTCATCAGGTAACACAGGAACATAAAGTTGTGTCACGTCAGCACACAGGAATGGCAAGAGATGTTCTTAAGCTAATTTATCTGAGTTAGGAAGAGCATATGGATACTGTAGAAGTGGCCTGACACCTGATTCTGGAGGAACTCCACATATGATTTTTCTTCCTTCAGATTTAAACTTACTAAAAAGAAAAAAAAAAAAGAGTCCTGGTCTGCCCAAAAAGATTTAAAGTTGTTCAATGCAGGACCTGATAATCATAGAAGAGAGTTTGCTGTGTAAGAAGGAAGGACTATTTTCATGTCAAGAACACAACTGCTTTAGAGACATTTAAATTATTGTCAGAAATCTGTTTAAGATACGTTTGCCCTTAGATCTTATCATGTAGAGAATTCTGTGCTTGAAATGAAAAAGTTTATTTTTTGTAAAGACAAACATTTTATAGTTTTCAGGATGATTGCTCGTAGAGGTGTAACAACACGATATACCGCAACATGGAACAACAACAACAGCAATGAAAAAAAAAACCAAAAAAAAACAGACTGTTTAAAGCAAAAAACACTACATTTCAACGAATGATATGTCAGCTGTAAAAAAAATATTGTCCTTTTCAGTTTTATGTGATGAGTCCAATCTATCAAGTCTTATCACCTGTGCATGTGTCTCAAATAAAAAAACCTGTTAATAATTACTCAGTTGTAATTAATGCAGTATTTAAGGCTTGGGTTAGGTGATCCCACAAAGCTGAAGTGTAGATACTGAAAATGAAAATGTTTTTCTAAGCATTGCTGCTAATCTGCTTTCTCTCCACAGCTCAGCTCCAAGCTGTAGCTGACATTGAAATAAGGCAAACTGGATCACCGGCAGAAGACACAGAAAATCTTTTAAATAATCAACAAATCTGTACACAGGAGGACATCAATGATGTGCTGATAGAGAGGAGTGCCTCACTGGCTGGACTGAAGGTGGAGGTCAGTTGGTTACAGAGAGATCATGAAGGCATTTTTTGCAACAGAAGACTAGCACTGGAAATTTATGCTTTGAATAACTAAAGTGTTTGCATAGAAATAATATTGTTCACAATTTTTTTTTTTTATTATTTTCACAAGAGCTAAACTGGAGTTGTAAAAGATTGAGCTGGAAAAGCTGAAACAACAGTACCAAGGTATTTATTACAAATAGACATCATAGGTAAAACCCTGTTTGTTTAACAAAATCATAGCTCCTGTGGTGTTCGCTTAAATGATGATTATTATTCTTCTGAATGTAACTAAGATACAATTGCATGTACAAAAGTACAAGAGTATATATGGAACATGTACAATGACAACAGCTTCAAATGGCACCTATAGATACAAACTCGTCTCTGTTAAGGACTTCACTGACAGGATTTATAAATGATATCTCGTATTCAAGCCTGCTGTTATGCTTATTTGATTATACATTCATTTAGAAAGAAACCTAAAGAAAATATGTTTAAAATGGGAAGTGTGGCTTCAGGAGACACAGACTTTGTCTTCTTTTTTCAGAAAAAAATAAAGAGGTGGAGAAGCTGATACAACATTACCAAGGTATTTAAATATTGATTATTTGTTATTTATAAAATACAATCTGGGTACAGTAATGACATCAAGTTGTTTGCCTGCATTTTGATAGTAATAACATAAAGGTCAGAACGGAAACAAACTAAAGTGTCTCCTGTATGTCCTGCACTTATAACCACAGATTACAGATTTACATGTTGAGCAAAACAAGACAACTAATGCAAAAAGGTGATCTGTTTTTAAATAATAATAATACTTTGATGAGAATGACTCTGGTTCATCTGATTCCAGATCAAGCAGAAGAACTAATCAGTGTTAAAAACAGGGCAAACAGCACTGCAAACCAGGTGGAGGCTCTGAGGAAAGAAGGAGAAGGTTTGTGTCCTTGGGGCAAGACACTTCATCCGGTGCTACTGCTGGTGGTGGTCAGAGGGCCCAGTGGCGCCAGTGCATGGCAGCCCCGCCTCTGTCAGACTACACCAGAGCTGCCGTGGCTACAGTCCAGTAGCTAGCCACCATCAATGTGTGAATGTGTGTGTGAATGACTGAATCAGGCTGAAACGCTTTGGGGTCCTCTGGACCTGAAAAAGTACGAAAGTGCTTGATAAAGTACAGGACATGTACCATAACAGTCACATCCACATCTGTTAAAAAAAAATAAATGAATAATTAAAATCTTGCATGTTAAAAATATGGCAAATTTGAACATTTTCAAAGTTTGAAGTTAACTCTAACTGATGTGGATTCTTCTTTATCCAAAACAAATCAGTTTACAGTGGATAAATTCTTCACATCCTACAGGTGCTGTGTTGACCAAGAATGGAGATCAAATTTTCGTTGCATATGAACATCAGCCTTCTCATAGTGCTAATGCTGCTAATGGTGTCACATTGCTGTTAGAGGTTAGAGATGTTGTATTTTTGCGTCAGTGGCAAAACTCATTGATTCATGATAGCTATAATCATCATACCACTTTCAGCGGTCATCTTCTTTTCACCATGTGAGCAACAAACAGTCCCAATTTTCTTCAATAACACGTTATTCAATACGTTATTCAATAACACTCATTTATAAATCAAGCAAAGTAGGCATTTCTTTTTTTGTTTGTTTTTATGAAATTACTTTTTTTTAATGTAAAAATTAATCAATCCAAGCAAATTATCATTAAATCTTATGGATATACGAACTGTTAAATATTTATTTTATTTAAATCTGACAAGACTGGGATAAAAAGATGTTTCTTTAAATGTGTGGATCCAACAGCCCCCTACATGACAGGCCACAACAGCAACTAAATTTAAAGTAAAAACTTTATTTCAATAGCTTTAAATCAGTTTGAGAGTGGGTTGTTGGATTTTTTTCTTCTTTTTTTTCCTCGATTTTATTGACTATTTTATAAGATTTCTGATTTATTGTGTCTCCTCAAGCTTCTTCCTTTGCCATTTTATGGATACTTATACAATCAACAGCAGATGTTTTAAAACATACATTAAAAATAAAGTTTATTTGATTAAACCATCACATGATTAAGCAGTTTTTTACGTTTTATTATTCAAATATTTTTGTGTAAGTTAATAATCTTTACAAGCTGAAGTTTGTTGCAATAAGTTCAGATATTAGTGAGGATAAGGATGAATACAATTTTTTATCTTTGAAAAATAATTTAATTATATATGCTATGACAAAAAAAAAAAAAAAAGTAAAAAATTAACACTGCTTTTCACAGCTTCAACAATAATAAGGACATGGTTTAGGACTTGGTTAGAGAGAAAATTACAGATTTCATGTTTAAGTGAACTTTTTACTAATTAAATGGTAAATTTCTTAAAGAGGGATTTATCAAGTCCAGAAGAGCCCAAAGTTCTGATGGTGGCAAGCTACTGGACTGTAGCCAGAGCTGCCTTGGGGCACACTGACAAAGGCAAGGCTGCCATGCACCGGTGCCACCAAGCCCTCTGACCGCCAGCAGCAGCACTGGGTGAAATGTGTTGCCCAAGTACACAACGACAGAGATAGATGGAGCGGGGCTCGAGCGAGCAACCCGCCGATTATGGTACCAATTCCGAGCACTGTCACCACATCAACCCCATTGTTGATATGGGGCGATGGTGGCGGCTGGTCAGTCTGGCTTAATGTATTAAACCAGGCTGAAATGTTACCATATCAGCCTTTGTCTAAGATGTTATATGGGTGTGATTAATGATGCTGTTATTGAGAAGGCATTGAGAGAATTTCCTCTTTATCACCTGGCTTAATAGGATAAAGACTTGATGAGACTACTGGTTTTGAAATGCTTATTTGTGTTGTTGTCCTTTTCTGAGCAAAAAATCAGTCATTACAAACTTGAACCTCTTAGAAGTATTCATAAATTCAGGAAGTTCTTTGAATTAATAATATAGGCTGTGTGGATCTCATGAGACAACCCATCCTCCATGTTTCCCCAGTGTGTTATTTGATAATAATCCAAAGGCCTTCCTTTGATGCAAGTGTTTCCTCCATAAATGTTCATTGAGGTCATGGTCAGATAACCGTAGAATAGAGTTCATGTTTGTCAGTATGTGTGGAGAATGTTTTCACCTTTCTTTAAGCAACTCTTACTCTGATTTCATTTATCAATGGCATGTTCCTTCTCAATGGGCAGAGAATAACTAAGTTATTCTGTTTACTGAGAATAAACTGCATAACTTTAAAGACCTGATGACTCTTAAATGTTTAATTAATTTAGTTTTTTTTTTTTTTTTTTTTTTTTTTTTTTTTTTTTTTTTTTTTTTTTTTTTTTTAGGTTGTAGTAGTAGACTAACTTTTTGGTAAGTATTGTGTTGGTCCAACAATTTAGGTCTGACTCCATAACAATATCTAGTTAATTAATTTAGTTTTTTTTTTTCATTTTTTATTTTTAGGTTGGAGAAGTAGACTAAGTTTTTGGTAAGTATTTTATTGATCCAACAATTTAGGTCTGACTCCATAACAACATCTAGTTTTCTGGCTCGCTCTCTGGTTTTTAGCCTCATTGATTTGAGTGCTCATTTCTAATCAAAAACAATAATTATTACGATTTAAAAAAATCTGCATTCTGCTGGAAAACACTGTGGTTGAAATAACCCTTAAAATTACAGACACTCTTTCTCAGTGGCTGCAAGACACTGTGGTCATCAGGTGACACATGAACATAAAGTTGTGTCACGTCAGCACACAGGAATGGCAAGAGATGTTCTTAAGCTAATTTATCTGAGTTAGGAAGAGCATATGGATACTGTAGAAGTGGCCTGACACCTGATTCTGGAGGAACTCCACATATGATTTTTCTTCCTCCAGATTTATAATTGCTAAAAGAAAAAAAAAGAGTCCTTGTCTGCCCAATAAGATTTAGACTTGTTCAATGCAGGACCTGATAATCATAGAAGAGAGTTTGCTCTGTAAGAAGGAAGGACTATTTTCATGTCAAGAACACAACTGCTTTAGAGACATTTAAATTATTGTCAGAAATCTGTTTCACATACGTTTGCCCTTAGATCTTATCATGTAGAGAATTCTGTGCTTGAAATGAAAAAGTTTATTTCTTGTAAAGACAAACATTTTATAGTTTTCAGGATGATTGCTCAAGCCTTATCACCTGTACGTGTTTCTCAAATAAAAAAACCTGTTAATAATTACTCAGTTGTAATTAATGCAGTATTTAAGGCTTGGGTTAGGTGAACCCACAAAGCTGACCTGTAGATACTGAAAATGTTTTTCCAAGCATTGTTGCTAATCTGCTTTCTCTCCACAGCTCAGCTCCAAGCCGTAGCTGACAATGAAATAAGGGAAACTGGATCACCGGCAGAAAATACAGAAAATCTTTTAAATAATCAACAAATCTGTACACAGGAGGACATCAATGCTCTGCTGAGAGAGATGGGTGCCTCACTGGCTGGACTGAAGTTGGAGCTCAGGTGGTTACAGAGAGATCATGAAGGCATGTTTTGCAACAGAAAAATAGCACTGGAAATTTCTGCTTTGAATAACTAAAGTGTTTGCATAGAAATAATATTGTTCACAATTTTTTCATTATTTTCACAACAGCTAAAGTGAGCAAACTGGAGTTGCCAAAGACTGAGCTGGAAAAGCTGAAACAACATTACCAAGGTATTTAAATATTGATTATATGTTATTTATAAAATACAATCTGGGTACAGTAATGACATCAAGTTGTTTGCCTGCATTTTGCTAGTAATAACAAAAAGGACAGAAAAGAAACAAACTAAAGTGTCTCCTGTATGTCCTGCACTTATAACCACAGATTACAGATTTACATGTTAAGCAAAACAAGACAACTAATGCAAAAAGATGATCTGTTTTTAAATAATAATAATACTTTGATGAGAATGACTCTGGTTCATCTGATTCCAGATCAAGCAGAAGAACTAATCAGTGTTAAAACCAGGGCAAACAGCACTGCAAACCAGGTGGAGGCTCTGAGGAAAGAAGGAGAAGGTTTGTGAATTCAGAAAATAAACTCCGCATATCTACAATGGGGACGACTTTGGCAGCGGTGGTAGGAGATTGTCCTGTAATTGGTGGGTTGTGTCGTTGTGTCCTTGGGGCAAGACACTTCACCTGGTGCTGCTGCTGGTGGTGGTCAGAGGGCCCAGTGGCGCCAGTGCATGGGAGCCCCGCCTCTGTCAGACTACACCAGAGCTGCCGTGGCTACAGTCCAGTAGCTAGCCACCATCAATGTGTGAATGTGTGTGTGAATGACTGAATCAGGTTGAAACGCTTTGTGGTCCTCTGGACCTGATAAAGTGCGAAAGTGCTTGATAAAGTACAGGACATGTACCATAACAGTCACATCCAGATTTGTAAAATAAATAAATAAATAAATAAATAAAATCTTGCATGTTAAAAATATGGCAAATTTGAACATTTTCAAAGTTTGAAGTTAACTCTAACTGATGTGGATTCTTCTTTATCCAAAACAAATCAGTTTACAGTGGATAAATTCATGCTGGATCCTAATGCTTACTTTCTGTCTCACAGTGAAACGAGTGGCTTTCTCAGCCTCCTTGTTGACCTCCGATTCAGTAACTTTGGGTCCATTTAACAAAAGCAAACCTTTGGTCTTCAAAAATGTTGTTGTAAACATTGGAAACGCTTACAACAGAAAAAAAGGTACCACAGTTTACATGCTATTATTATTATTATTATTATTATTATTATTATTATTATTATTATTATTATCATTATCATTGTCATTAATAACAATAATAATAATAATAATAATTGTATAATAATAATAATAATAATAATAATAATAATAATAATAATAATAATAATAATAATAATAATAATAATAATAATAATAATAATAATAAATCATTTATTTATTTATTGTAGGGGTTTTCACAGCTCCACTGAGAGGAGCCTACCACTTTGAGTTCTATATCTATGCAAACGGAAATGCTTCACATCCTACAGGTGCTGTGTTGACCAAGAATGGAGATTATATAGTCATGGCATATGAACATCAGCCTTCTTTTTCTGCTAATGCTGCAAATGGTGTCACATTGCTGTTAGAGGTTGGAGATGTTGTATTTTTGCGTCAGCTTCGAAACACTTTGGTTCTTGATAGCATTAATCATCATAACACCTTCAGCGGTCATCTTCTTTTTACCATGTGAGCAACAAACAATCCCAATTTTCTTCAATAACACATGTTAGAACTCATTTATAAATCAAGCAAAGTAGGCATTTTTCTTTTTTTTGTTTGTTTTGACGAAATTACTTTTTTTTTAATTTAAAAATTAATCAGTCCAAGCAAATTATCATTAAATGTTATGGCTATACAAACTGTTAAATGTTTATTTTATTTCAATCTGACAAGACTGGGATAAAAAGATGTTTCTTTTAATGTGTGGATCCAACAGCCCCCTACATGACAGGCCACAACACCAACTAAATCTAAACTAAAAACTTTATTTCAATAGCTTTAAATCAGTTTGAGAGTGGGTTGTTGGATTTTTTTCTTCTTTTTTTTCCTCCATGTTTTATTGTTTTGTGTCGATTTTATTGACTATTTTATAAGCTTTCTGATTTATTGTGTCTCCTCAAGCTTCTTCCTTTGCCATTTTATGGATACTTATACAATCAACAGCAGATGTTTTAAAACATACATTAAAAATAAAGTTTATTTGATTAAACCATCACATGATTAAGCAGTTTTTTTACGTTTTATTATTCAAATATTTTTGTGTAAGTTAATAATCTTTATAAGCTGAAGTTTGTTGCAATAAGTTCAGATATTAGTGAGGATAAGGATGAATACAATTTTTTATGTTTGAAAAATAATTTAATTATATATGCTGTGACAAGAAAAAAAAAAAAAAGTAAAAAATTAACACTGCTTTTCACAGCTTCAACAATAATGAGGACATGGTTTAGGACTTGGTTAGAGAGAAAATTACAGATTTCATGTTTAAGTGAACTTTTTAATAATTAAATGGTAAATTTCTTAAAGAGGGATTTATCAAGTCCAGAAGAGCCCAAAGTCCTGATGGTGGCAAGCTACTGGACTGTAGCCAGAGCTGCCTTGGGGCACACTGACAAAGGCAAGGCTGCCATGCACCGGTGCCACCAAGCCCTCTGACCGCCAGCAGCAGCACTGGGTGAAATGTGTTGCCCAAGTACACAACGACAGAGACGGATGGAGCGGGGCTCGAGTGAGCAACCCGCCGATTATGGCACAAATTCTGAGCACTGTCACCACATCAACCCCATTGTTGATATGGGGCGATGGTGGCGGCTGGTCAGTCTGGCTTAATGTATTAAACCAGGCTGAAATGTTACCATATCAGCCTTTGTCTAAGATGTTATATGGGTGTGATTTCATGATGCTGTTATTGAGAAGACACTGAGAGAATTTCCTCTTTATCACCTGGCTTAATAGGATAAAGACTTGATGAGACTACTGGTTTTGAAATGCTCATTTGTGTTGTTGTCCTTTTCTGAGCAAAAAATCAGTCATTACAAACTTGAACCTCTTAGAAGTATTCATAAATTCAGGAAGTTCTTTGTAATAATAATATAGGCTGTGTGGATCTCATGAGACAACCCATCCTCCATGTTTCCCCAGTGTGTTATCTGATAATAATCCAAAGGCCTTCCTTTGATGGCAACTGTTTCCTCCATAAATGTTCATTGAGGTCATGGTCAGATAACCGTAGAATAGAGTTCATGTTTGTCAGGATGTGTGGAGAATGTTTTCACCTTTCTTTAAGCAACTCTTACTCTGATTTCAAGTATCAATGGCATGTTCCTTCTCAATGGGCAGGGAATAACTAAGTTATTCTGTTTACTGAGAATAAACTGCAAATTTTTTGAAAGACCTGATGGCTCTTAAATGTTTAATTAATTTAGTTTTTGTTTTGTTTTGTTTTTTTTGTTCTTTTAGGTTGTAGTAGTAGACTAACTTCTTGGTAAGTATTGTGTTGGTCCAACAATTTAGGTCTGACTCCATAACAATATCTAGTTAATTAATTTAGTTTTTTTTTTTTCATTTTTTTATTTTTTAGTTTTAGGTTGGAGAAGTAGACTAAGTTTTTGGTAAGTATTTTATTGATCCAACAATTTAGGTCTGACTCCATAACAACATCTAGTTTTCTGGCTCGCTCTCTGGTTTTTAGCCTCATTGATTTGAGTGCTCATTTCTAATCAAAAACAATAATTATTACGATTTAAAAAAATCTGCATTCTGCTGGAAAACACTGTGGTTGAAATAACCCTTAAAATTACAGACACTCTTTCTCAGTGGCTGCAAGACACTGTGGTCATCAGGTGACACATGAACATAAAGTTGTGTCACGTCAGCACACAGGAATGGCAAGAGATGTTCTTAAGCTAATTTATCTGAGTTAGGAAGAGCATATGGATACTGTAGAAGTGGCCTGACACCTGATTCTGGAGGAACTCCACATATGATTTTTCTTCCTCCAGATTTATAATTGCTAAAAGAAAAAAAAACAAGAGTCCTGGTCTTCCCAATAAGATTTAAACTTGTTCAATGCAGGACCTGATAATCATAGAAGAGAGTTTGCTCTGTAAGAAGGAAGGACTATTTTCATGTCAAGAACACAACTGCTTTAGAGACATTTAAATTATTGTCAGAATCTGTTTAACATACGTTTGCCCTTAGATCTTATCATGTAGAGAATTCTGTGCTTGAAATGAAAAAGTTTATTTTTTGTAAAGACAAACATTTTATAGTTTTCAGGATGGTTGCTAAAGCATTATCACCTGTACGTGTTTCTCAAATAAAAAAACCTGTTAATAATTACTCAGTTGTAATTAATGTAGTATTTAAGGCTTGGGTTAGGTGATCCCACAAAGCTGAACTGTAGATACTGAAAATGAAATTGTTTTTCCAAGCATTGCTGCTAATCTGCTTTCTCTCCACAGCTCAGCTCCAAGCTGTAGCTGACAATGAAATAAGGCAAACTGGATCACCGGCAGAAGACACAGAAAATCTTTTAAATAATCAACAAATCTGTACACAGGAGGACATCAATGCTGTGCTGACTGAGATGAGTGCCTCGCTGGCTGGACTGAAGTTGGAGCTCAGGTGGTTACATAGAGATCATGAAGGCATGTTTTGCAACAGAAGAATAGCACTGGGAATTTCTGCTTTGAATAACTAAAGTGTTTGCATAGAAATAATATTGTTCACAATTTTTTTTTATTATTTTCACAACAGCTAAGGTGAGCAAACTGGAGTTGCAAAAGACTGAGCTGGAAAAGCTGAAAGAACATTACCAAGGTATTTAAATATTGATTATATGTTATTTATAAAATACAATCTGGGTACAGTAATGACATCAAGTTGTTTGCCTGCATTTTGCTAGTAATAACAAAAAGGACAGAACGGAAACAAACTAAAGTGTCTCCTGTATGTCCTGCACTTATAACCACAGATTACAGATTTACATGTTGAGCAAAACAAGACAACTAATGCAAAAAGATGATCTGTTTTTAAATAATAATAATACTTTGATGAGAATGACTCTGGTTCATCTGATTCCAGATCAAGCAGAAGAACTAATCAGTGTTAAAAACAGGGCAAACAGCACTGCAAACCAGGTGGAGGCTCTGAGGAAAGAAGGAGAAGGTTTGTGAATTCAGAAAATAAACTCCGCATATCTACAATGGGGGCGACTTTGGCAGCGGTGGTAGGAGATTGTCCTGTAATTGGTGGGTTGTGTCGTTGTGTCCTTGGGGCAAGACACTTCACCCGGTGCTGCTGCTGGTGGTGGTCAGAGGGCCCAGTGGCGCCAGTGCATGGCAGCCCCGCCTCTGTCAGACTACACCAGAGCTGCCGTGGCTACAGTCCAGTAGCTAGCCACCATCAATGTGTGAATGTGTGTGTGAATGACTGAATCAGGTTGAAATGCTTTGTGGTCCTCTGGACCTGATAAAGTGCGAAAGTGCTTGATAAAGTACAGGACATGTACCATAACAGTCACATCCACATTTGTAAAAAAAAATAAATAATTAAAATCTTGTATGTTAAAAATATGGCAAATTTGAACATTTTCAAAGTTTGAAGTTAACTCTAACTGATGTGGATTCTTCTTTATCCAAAACAAATCAGTTTACAGTGGATAAATTCATGCTGGATCCTAATGCTTACTTTCTGTCTCTCAGTGAAACGAGTGGCTTTCTCAGCCTCCTTGGTGACCTCCGGTTCAGTAACTTTCGGTCCATTTAACACATACAACCCTTTGGTCTTCAGAAATGTTGTTGCAAACATTGGAAATGCTCACAACCCAAACACAGGTACCACTCTTTACATGCTATTGTTATGATGCATCTCAGGGTTTTTCACAGCTCCAGTGAGAGGAACCTACCACTTTGGATTCTATATCTATAGAGACGAACATGCTTCACATCCTACAAGTGCTGTGCTGATCAAGAATGGAAATCATATTTTTACTGCGTATGAACATCAGCCTTCTCATGCTGCTAATGGTGTCACATTGTTGTTAGAGGTTGGAGACATTGTGTTTTTGCATCGGTGGCAAAACTTCATGATTTTTGATAACTAAAATAGCCACACAACCTTCAGTGGTCATCTGCTTTTCACCATATAAGCAGGAAGAAGTCCTGATTTCCACCATCAACATATTAGAACTAATGTTTACACTGAGTTAAATATACATGTCTTTATCGTTCTTTAGAATTCCAGTTTTTAAGTAACGCCTGTAATGGTTATGACTTTTAATCAAATATTTATTTCATTTCAATCTTATTAATCCAGCGTTAAAAAAATCTGTTTTTTTTAATGGGTGGAACAAATTGCTTCCAAAATGACAGGCTTCAAAAGTTAATATTAAAAAAATATCAAGTAAAACTAATTTTATTCCATTGCGTTTTAAATCAGTTTCAGAGTACAATATATATATATATTTTTCTGTTTTTCCCCTTTTTAATAAATTGTTTCATGAGCTTTCTGATTTATTGTGGTATATTGTCTCAGTATTCCGTATATAAAATTGCCATTTTATATACAGTACCTGGGTCAACAACTTTTGTTTGAAAATGTGTTTTACAAATAAAAGTTTATTTGACTGAACTATTATGAGATACTTTGTATGATTTTGTTTAGTAGAAACTTGAATATTCATCATATTTATTTCTGAAAAAAAAAACATCTGTCTTTGAAAGAAACAATCTTTTATATCTTTTCTTTGTGTTCAACCACAATTTGACAAAGTTCCAATGTAGATAAAGAATAGGCGACAGTAACTTAGTTTTAAGCTAATTACGTAAAATGAATAGTAAAAAGTTGCAGAAACCACATACATTTTACACATTCTATATTTTTGTCAGGTAATAATGCCGGTAATGTGAAGTTCAGATAACAGTTATTATTCCCAGCTTCCAAATCTTTCAAAAGTTGATAAGATGGCAAGGATGGTTGTAAATAACTTATAATCGACATTTAGCACTGAAATAGGTCTGTATGCACCGCACTCTGAAAAATCCTTTCCCTCCTTACGAATAGTAGAGATTGTTACTTCATTCAAGGTAGGTGGCATCTTTGAGTCTGTGAGGATAGCATTACACGCCTTCAGAAGGCATGGAGACAGCTCACTGTGGAATGCTTTATACCAGTCTGATGGAAAGCCGTCTGGATCCGGAGACTTGTGTGCACTCAACCTGGAGATGGCGCCAATCAGCCCCTCTCAGTTATTGCAGCTGTGAAGACTTATCTTCCTGAGAGACATTAGGTAGATTAAGGAAGTTAAGGAAGGCTTCAATTTGTTGTCCATTCTCTAAGAGTGGTTGTGAATACAAAATTTGTAATAATTCTCAAATTAATTTTATATTTATTCTTGTTTATGTTGTAAAATATTAGATAGTGGATCTTTATTTTGTATATGGTTTTATCTGCTCTCTGTTTTTGTAACCTCCTATCAAAAATGTTTGTGTTTAGTCTCCGGTATTTTACATGGATTCTCACTGATTAACTATGCAAGACACAGACACATGATCAGACAGGTCAATAGAACCAATGTCACAGGAGATTATTTTGGAGCGGTCCCTTTTAAACACAAAAAAATAATCTACTCTAGAATAAGTATCAAGGAGAACGAGTAAAAGCTGTAATCCCAACCTGAGGAATAGAAGTCCCTCCAAAGATCTAGTATACCTATTTCCTCCATTAGAGTATTAATTTTCCTATTTAATGATGTGAAGAGCAAGTTTTTGGATGAATCTTATTTAGGGTTGAGGCTGAGGTTTCAATCACCTCTGCAAATTACACGACCAGTTGCTCCTACCATTAAATCAAACATATTTCTGTACATGGAAAAACTACTTCCCAGTGGGATATAGATATTACATATTGTCATTACTACATTATTTATCTTCCCCCGTAAGCGTTGTATAGTTCCATTCTTTATCGGATATCTTTGATATGTACTCAAATGGCATATTTTGTGATATTAGTATTATGACCCCTCTCCTTCAACCATTATGATAAGAAGAACAATAAGCCTTTGAATATCCCATTCTCTTCATTTTTTCATGTTCTATTAAAGAAAGATGTGTCTCTTGGCAACCTGTGCAAAGCTTAACAGATAAATATATGTTCTATGGGCCTGTCTCTAGGTTATGTTTAGAGGGGTTGATAATAAACATTTAGAAAATAGCACACAAAAGAGTCACAAGGTAAAATTAACAGAAAATTATATTGAATTATTTAGAAAATAAAGTACTGGTTCTTGTTTAACAAGATGTAGAGTTACTATCCAATGAACAGAACCAAACAATTTTCAGCATTTAACAGTTTTCACCACCGTATTGAAACCAACAAATTTTCAACCCATTCAGCTCAGAATAGGATGCAGATCAAATATAAAGTCTGTAAACCAAAAAAAAAAAACAAAAACCGAATCAATTAAATTCAGAGAGTGTCTCTTTGAAACTAGTTTGAACTCCAGTGTTCAGTATTCAGTTCTTTTGTTGTTAGTTTTGTACACAAGTCAAAAAAAATGTCAGGTCATTGTCAGAGCGCTCTTATAAGTGAGGTCGCGAATGTGGGGCTTCAACAGGGGCTACCACAGTGTTGAATTCCTTGATGGAGGAGCAGGCTGGTTACTCCTCCAGATAAATGGGCAAATCCACTCGCACCCTCAGAAACAGAAGGCTCGCCATGTTCTTCGTCAGGAAGAATTCAAAGTTACAAAAGGTTTCCAAATCTCCCCCCCCAAAAAACTAGCCTGTTTGAAACAGAACTATAACTATCTAACATTCAAGATTCTAACTTTGTTACATGCCTATGAGATATCATAATCACTGCTCCATACCATTGTAGCACAAAAGTAACAGTATTAATATTTTCAGTATTACTCTCACTGTACAGTAGTTTAACTTTTTTTTTCTTTACCAATAAAAAAATGCATTTTGTCTTATTTTTCACTATGAATAATGACTTTTAAATGTTTTAAACACAACTTCTTTTTTGTTAGGAAGCTATGCCAGTAACTCTTAAAATCACTGAATAAAATAAAAATTATATTTTACCTCATGTGATTCACAGTTTCACTTTACAGGTAGTAAACAAAATCAACATTCAAAATTTCCCACTGCTTCCTATGAGAAAAAACAGTGTTCAATATGTTAAGCATACTAAAGATAAACTAATACAATTACCACCTGCAAAATAAAAAAACATTAAACAAATATTTGAACCACAAAATATTTGATTACATAATGCAACAAAACATGGACAAAAGAGTTTCACCCCATAGCTTTTAACTGGCTGAGGTTCCCAGGAAACACAACTAGTAATGGTGTTTCCCATGTGCTAGTCTGCCATTAGCCATTTTACTCAGTTGCTCTAACTCACCAAGACTTCGCCAAAAGTTATATTCTTGACGTTCTTGTCCTCAATTTGCCAATTCAGATACCCATTATGAACCTGGATATTTCCATACATTCCATTTTGAAAGGCATGGGTAATTTTAATTGTATTGTTAAATTAACACACTATTTTAACTGAAGTACATACAAAGTACTTTAGCACAACATGGTGGTGGGAGTGTGGTAGTCTGTTTCTCCTTTGCTGCTTAACGGGGCAATATTATGTGTTTTCCAGCCACATAGAATAATTTTATAGCACAATCAAGTAACTATGTTACCTTCAGTTGTTATAAAAATGCTGTATATATCAAACATTACTTATAAGAAATTTGACTTTGTAATTTGACACCTTGAAATTGGGCCTCTGTCTCTATTAAGAAAGTCCTGCTCTTTCCAGCGCTCCGCCTTCAGGAAATCATCACAACATCGCTCCTCTGTTAACCCTTTAACAATGTTTTTACCAGCGTTTCACTGAGAAGTAGCTTGTATAATGTGCTCAGCAGATGCGACGTTCCCCCAGGTGTTTGCTAATCGCGGTTGGCTATTCTGAAGGAGCTGAGTGGGGAAGTTGTGGGGAAGGGTGTCCTGTGCTCCTTAAAGCATTCTACCTGCTCAACCTTCTTTCCCTGAATAAAAAGCTGAGATGTGGTTGCTGCTCTGTTTCTGCCCACACAGCACAGTAATGTCAAGAGGTCAGTTATTAGAAACTGCTATAAATTTGTAATGTCAGAATATTACTGTGAAAAATTACAAAGAATACATAGTTTTTCATATATTTTATGTTTTCTAAAATCAATTACAGCTCAGGTAGGAGAACTGATCAGTGTTAAAACCACGGCAAACAACAGTGAAGACAAAGTGAAGGGTCTGAGGAGAGAAAGAGAAGGTTTGGGAAACTCAATATTTAAGTATTCACATCAAGTAGTAAACATTATCTTAAACATCTCCTGCAACAAAACTCAAGTTGTATACTTAAATTTTTAAATGTGTTTATCTTTTTTTATTAAGATAGTAACTGGTTGGTTTTCAACATTGTTTTTAGCCACAAAAAGACAGTTTTTTGGTGTGGGAAAACACTTCTAAATGTTCAATATTAAAAACAGCATATAGTTTCTTAAGAACAAATAACTGGTTGATCCTAATAATACAGGTATTTAACACACAGACACCTCTAGTCTTCAGACATGTTGCAAATATTAGAAATGCCTACAACTCCTGCACAGGTACTCCATTTTTTACATTGTTATAAAGAATTAATTCTCTTCACAATCCTGACAGGCACTTGGTTTTTGATTCTTCATGTAAAAAAACTGACAAAACAAAATTTAAATAAAAACATTACTGTTACATGTTCCCCAGGTTTTTTCATTGTGCCAGTGAGAGGAGCCCATCACTTTGAGTTTTACTTACATGGAGGTAGACATGCGTCACATGGGACAGGTGCCATGTTGGTCAAGAATGGAAATCCTTTTTTCATTGCATATAAATATCAGGGTTCTTATTCTGTTAACCCATCTAATGGTGGCACATTGTTGTTAGAGATTGGAGATGTTGTGTTTTTGAATCAGTGGCAAAACTCAAGGATTTATGACAGTGAAAATCGTCATACCACCTTTAGTGGTCACTTACTTTTCACTGTGTGAGCAGAAAGCAGTCCTAATTTAATTTTGTCACAAAACAGCCACAAAAGTGCATCATGATTGAAACATGAATTTTTGTAACTGCATGAAATTATTTTTTACTGTGAAAATCTAAATAGATTTTATATTTTGTTTTAATTTCCACAACAGTTCACCAGCACCAATGGTTCTTTGGTTTCTTTTTCATTTTTTTATTTACAATAGATTACATACAAAATGTAATGCTGTTGATTGTGTTGCAAGACTTCAATTTTGCGCTGTTAAAAAATTTATTGTAATTTGCAGTTCATTTCAGAAAATTGTTTATTTTTTAATTGACTTAACCTGAAAGTATTATTTGAAGTCTTTAATGAAATTTGTTTGTGAAAAATAAAGACATATGCATATGCTTTTTAAGTTATCATATTTTAAATAGAAAATTGTGGAACTATGAATAAAAGTTTTTTCCAGTTTGTGTGTGTTATTCTTATTGTACAATGCATGAAATAAAGTTACCCAGTTTTTAAAGTTCTATTCACTAAGTTCATGGTTTAACACTGGGGTCCCCAACCCCTGGACTCTGGTCCAAATCCCAAGAGGGTTTTGTTTTGGAAGAATTCAGTGACACAAACAAAGTATTTTTAAAAAACATCAGACTGACAATGGTTCTTCTCAGAGCTGAATGCAGAGGACTTTATTCATGGAGCAACATCTTTGCACTCTGATACACAAAATTCCAAAATCTCAAAGTTCTAAGTGCCCCATACTGAATAGGGCATTTATATACTTATGTCCTATCATTAATGTGTATGTGGAATTCTTAACCAATCAGTAGCCATGTTTCCATCAAGGTTTTTTACGTGCATTTTGAAGTATTGCATTAGAAAAGAGTTGATGGAAATGGCCAAATTCGAGAAAAAAAAAAAAAAAAAAAAAAAAAAAAACTCCTAAATTTTGCAAAAAAGTTTTTACATGCACTTGAGGTGGTTTTTGGATTTCCCAAAAAAGAGTTAATGTACAAAAAGGTAGGTGGAAACAGATTTGCCAAATAAGTTCTGATGTAGCGAACTGTCCCATACACTGGTTGGTCTGTGAATGAAAAATTTCAAAGTCCAAACCTCCAGCATGGCATCAAGTCAAGTCAACTTTATTTGTATAGCAAAATTAAGCAACAAGGCAATTCAAAGTGCTTTACGTCATGAAAACATAAAAACATCACAAACACATCAAACGGTCACCAGTTGTGAAACCAGTAACAAACACCATATTTTGTCAAGTGCCATCATTAAAAAAAATATCAATACACATCAAATATGTTTGTCAGTGTTCCTGTTATTATGGGTCAAAAGCAACTCTAAACAGTTTTACCCTTGATTTAAAGGGGCTTAGTGTTTCAACTGTTTTTCACTTTTCTGTAAGTTTGTTCCAGATTTGTGGAGCATAGAAGCTGAATGCTGCTTCTCCATGTTTGGTTCTGGTTCTGGGTATGCAGAGTAGACTAGAACCAGAAGACCTGAGTGGTCTGGAAGGATAATACAGCAACAACAGATCTTTAATGTATTTTGGTGCTAAGCCGTTCGGTGATTTATAAACTAATAGAAGTATTTGAAAGTCTATTCTCTGAGTTACAGCGACCCAGTGTAACGGTTTATTTTAGAACGGGGGTGATGTGCTCTTTCATTCTGGTTTTAGTGAGAATGCGACCAGCAGTGTTCTGAATCGGCTGCAACTGTATGATTAATTCTTTAAGAATGGACTTCTCACACTTACACATAAGACCCTGAACACACTGTTGTATTCACTTGCCATGGCGTCCGCACAGCCAAGGTAACCCGCTGATGCCAGTGCACAGGTAAGACGTAAAATATGAGCCGTTTTGAGAAGATTCTTTAGTGACATTATCCCACAGTGGCTAATTATTTTATCATAGAGACACAAATAAAGCTCATGCTACACAAACAGTGCTCGTGTATGCACTGCTCACACCCTTTCCCACACAGCACATACAAGCTCAAGATTGTTGGTTTGCTGCAGCTGTACTAATGGTGCAGAAACAATTGCACAGGAAGAGTGTTTATCCGCTATCATCGGTGGCCATGCTTACTAGCCTGCCCATTCACGGCAGGCTCTGCTGTGAAGAGGAGTGTAACCAGGCAGCGACACAAATGTAAACAATGGAGGAAGAAGAGAGATGCATGTTTCCTAGATGGAAGTAAAAGCACTATTTACAGTTTGTGTTGCCAAAGATGACAATATCAATGTTCGTTGTTTCCTCTGTATTGGAGACAGTGCTATTGTTATATCCTTGAAAATAGGGAAGGCAGAAAAATTAGAGCGATTTTCAGTCCTTTTCTCATGCAATTTAATGCAATGAGGAGAGAGCGCAAAAGCCCCCTAGTGGAGGATGGAGCCACTACCAATCAATCCCAGAATAGGCTTACAAGCTTATTGCTGCTGTATATATTTCAATTTCCTTGAATAAAATAGCAAGTAACATTAATACATGCAAAATAAAAACTTTTCAACAATTTTCTTATCATACTTGATTTTTTTTAAGGTTTATGTAAACTAATATGGATTACTATTTATTGTAAACCTTTTCACAGTAAATTGTAAATCTTTTTATTTTTACTGACAACTCTTGTATGAAATCAACTTATAACTGCATAGAATATTTTAGTACTGCACTGGAAGTGTAATAATAGTTTTCCAACCTATCATACTATATAGCTTCAAAATGCTACATCAAATTTGAAAAAAAAAAACAAAAACATCTGGAGTTGCAACATGGCACAGTCAAACTGACAGAGCAAGTTCCACCAGGTAGTGCGACGCAGAGAGCTGCAACTAAAATGCAGGAGGTCCCCCATCACCCACCCACCCAAACAACAAAACCTGAACTTCGGTTTAAAATTGGAACATGGGGGAGAGTTGAAGAAGTTGGTCAGACAGGATGTAGTAGAGGAAATGGTGCCCTTAAACACTAATGACTTGCCCTGGTTGTCATTTTTATGTTGAGCTGGAGGGAGCTGTTGTTGGCAGCTGCTGAAAGTAACTAATAAAGTAACTTTTAATCTAACTTAGTTACTTTTAAAATCAAGTAATCAGTTAAGTTGCTTCGTTACTTTTTCAAGGAGTAATCAGTAATCAAGTTACTTTTTCCAAGGTAAGTATGCCATCACTGCTCATGATTCCATGCTCCTCTCATTTGAAACCATGCAAAATCGGGGGCCAAAAGCCTGAAATTAAAAAAGACTGTTCTAAAAGTTAAAAATAAATCTTAAAGTAAACAAAGAGATTTGAAGCTGTAAAAAAAAAAAAAAAAAGCTTTGATTCTTAAAGGTGCAGTATGTAACTTTTATTTAAAAAAATATATATGTTTTTTACATATTTGTTAAAATTGTCACCATGTCGTGACAGTATGTCATCAGACAGATAATCTGTGAAAAGAGTGATCTCCTCTACTTCCTCCCTGAGCCACTTTTGTCGTCTGAAGAAATGCACCGCTCCCGACCAACACTAACCAATCAGGGCCAGGAGGAAGGTCTTAGAGCTGTCAGCCAACATCATTAACTCACTGCTCAATGTATTAATGGAGGAGAACGAACTTACCATTACAGGAAATTCGTTTATCCATTGTCATCGGTGGTCATGCTAACTAGCCAGAGAATTCACAGCAGTCTCTGCGAGCTGCAGCGCATCAGAGAGCAATGGGGGGCGGGGATGAACAGCGCCACAGTCACGATGATTGAGAATGCTAATGCTGCGTTCATACCGAACGCAATTTGAGCATCAGGGGCGTCTGGTTTACATGCAAAGTCTATGATGGACGTGCGTCTAGGGGCGCCGAGAAGTCTCATGGGGCGTTTCGTGTGTCTAGTGCGTTTCGAGCGTCAGACGATGGAGTTAGAAAATCTGAACTTTAGTGTCAACCAATCAGAGCGTCAACCAATCAGAGAGACTCTACTATGTGACATAGTGGCACATTTTCTGACGGGACGGAAGGACCAGGAGCCCATCTACAACCAGTTGAGCTATCACTACAGAGACAGGAATAGAAAGAACCTTGCTTGAAGGAGGATTTCGCGAGGAGTTGGGATCTCGGGTCAAAACACTGCTACCACAGTTCCCCCCCCCCCTCCCCATTTGAGCAAGCCAAATCCGTCCATCACAATGTTAAGCCACTACTAGTTTCACGTTGAAGAATCAATGTATTTATTAAGAGGAAATGTGCAGAAGATGGTGGAAGGGTCTATGTGAAGGACTCAAGTCAAGAGGCGCCTCCTGATGCGCATCAAGAGCGATTCAAGCGTCTGACTTTAAAGTGCACAAGCGTCCAACTTGAGGCATTTGGATGCCTTTTTGATGCGCAAAATGCGTTCGGTCTTTAACGCCGCATAAGACCCGCCTCCTGGCTCTGATTGGTTGCTTCTTGATAGCACTGGGAGAAGGCAGAGGAGATCAGTTTTTTACAGTTTCATATCATACTGTCACGGCAGAGTGACAGTTTCAACAAATATGTAGAAAAATATTTTTTTATAATTACATACTGCAGCTTTAAAGCACAAAATGTGGAACTGAAAAAAGTCCTTAAATATCAAAAGAAAAGTGAAACATAACATTAATAATTTCTTCAAAATACTTCCAGAATCAAATTTGTATTTTATTTAAACTGGAAAAAAAATGACACACTTATTTTTAGTTTGAATACATGGCTGAATTTTTCAAGTTTTGGACAAAACTTAAGTTCTCAATTTTAAGTTTTAGTTTTTCTATTACAATTATTTATTTTTTTTTCAAGTAAAAGATTTGATCTTAAGTTAGCTCCTAATTTAGCTTTGACTTTGCATGAAAGAACAGAAAGGTTGAGATTTTAGTGCCTGACTACAAAAAGGTAACACTAAAGAAGTACAAAACAGTAGAAATGCATCCTGACTTTGTGGAAATGGTAACCATGGGGAACTTTTAATAATATTATGGTCATCAGCTGTTAATGTAGCCAGAAAATGTCTACATTGCCCTTAAATGCATATTCTCTTTATTTGTTAGCTGGTGACAAAAAAACAAAAACCAAAAAACAACAACAACAAGACAAACAAAAATAAGTCACAGTGACAGCACATTAAGAGCTAATTTAGGTCCTTTTTAGAATACAAATGAATTGGATGGCAAATCTTTGGAACTATTGCAATTATTTTTATATTTGATATATTTGTTTTTTTGTGTGTCTTTTCCATTGTTTGGATATAGTGCGCAAAATTAGCGTCATAGTGTAATATTCTTTCCCTATTAAAAAAAATCTGTGGAATGCCATCATCTGCTCATCTTATAACGTGTACTTTTTTCTGTTTGTGTATAAACGTGTGTAAACAACAGTGCTGTGATGCAGGGCAAATTTCAGACTTATTCTGACAATAAAGTAACAGATTGTATCATATGTGATAAATTTGTTACAACACTTTGGACTCAATTAAAAGTTCAATCAGAGAAAGAAGTCAACCAAAAGAAAAGTCCACTCATTACTCAGAACACAGGTAAAGACTTTAGTGGTAAAGATTGAACCACATTTAATTAGTTAAAGACGTCATTGACATTTTGTGGTCAAAAGCTATAGATGTTTTCACCGCATACGAATGACACAGAAGATATATTGAGGAAGCAAAGACAAGTTAAACTTTGCTCCCAAATCCAGGTTTATTGATTTATAATAAGACATAAAACTCTTATCAGAAACAGAAAAAGCAAGGTGCTTGTTAATCAGCATGTCTATATGTACAATTTGTGTAATATATATTATACTTCCAAAACAGATTTTAAAATGTTATTATTATTATTATTATTATTATAATTATTATTATTATTATTATTATTATTATTATTATTATTATTATTATTATTATTATTGTATTTAGATCATGGTAGCTAACTTATCAATTTTTGTTTCAGGGTAACAAACTAAATTTTTAAATGGCAAATCCAGAGATAAAATTCTTATCTTCTACATAATTTCTGACAGTGGAAAAATGGAGGGAAAAAACCCACACCTTTTAATGATTACTTGGCCAATTGCAGATAAGCAAAAGACTACTTGAGGCATGAGTTAGCTCTTAAGCCTCAAAGCTGAACTGCACGACCTGAATCCTCAAGAAAGGAGAAGATGTTTCTACTGTTGTTTTTACTACTCTGTTCTCTTCCGACAGCTCAGCTTCATGAACTGGGTGACCAAAAAATTGCTAAACATTTAGAGCAACTTGACTCACCAGAAAAAGAACCAGGAACTATCTTTGACCACCAGCAAGTCTGTTCACATGACATCCATGCTGTTCTGAGAGAGCTGAGTGCCTCACTGGGAGGACTAAAGGTGGGCATGGAGTACTTAAAAAAAGAAAATGAAGGTATGATAATTCACTTGACTGTACCAGAGTGCTTTATATAGGCTTGAACCACTCTCTTGGTTCTGTTTTAGCCCAAGCAACAAAGACAAGAGAACTGGAGCAACAGTACCAAGGTATACATTTTGCATAATGCAAATTCACAAAAGAATTTGTATTGTTTCTTATATGTAAATCTGCTTATTTAAAAATAAGTCCCCTTGTATTTTGCCAAGACATGGACTTTGAAAATCGTTTTGATCACCAAAGCCTCTGTTCTTATCTGTGTTATGTGGTTTTTCAGCACAGTCAGCTAAAATCAAGGAACTGGAACAGCAAAAGTCTGAGCTGCAGCAACAATATCAAGGTATATATGTTGCCACTTTAAGTAACACTGAACAGTAAAGACACAAACCTTCCTGTGTATTTTCCATAATACACTTTAGTGGTGGAATGCAATTAAAATATCTGAAGAGTTCGTAATTAACTGTGATTAATCTATTTTTTTTATTAAATAGCAACATTTGACATAATAAGCAAAGTTTTTTTTTAATTCAGATGAACTTTGGTTGATAACTGTATGATTAAATGGACATATATGATTTGAATGAAGATGATGCACAACAATTTCTATCTTCATTTGGTGGAAACCAGAATGTTGTGGCTTTGTTTTTGTGCTGAGATTACAATCATAATGTCTTACCACAAGTAAACCAGCAACTATGTGCAACACACTGTTCTGAATCATATAGCTGTATTGGAAAAAAGTTTGTTATATCTGTATCTTACAAAACAAGGTTACTGCCATGTAATTTTATAGTCAAAAGTCTTCAACCCTTCTGTGTCACTCTTCAGTTCTCACACACCTTGTTTGCACTGCAGAACTCTGCACAGTGATGCTGCTGCTCTGTTCTCCCCTACCTAACAACAGTTACCTCCAGTTGTGTTTTAGTCTTCATGTCAAGGAAAGAATCCTAAATATTTTACAAACATTTGATTTTTTTATTTCCCTTTCCCCTTCATCTATTGGCTACTAGCAACGATAAAACAAACACATTCTACATTTTTACATCCTCTACATGAAATGTATGTTTCTTAACATGCCTCACCCCTTATTCTGGGTTTGGGGATGAGCTGAGGGGGTTACGCAGGGTTGTGGTCAGGATGAGGGAAAGCCCTGTTGACATCTTAGTGACTTTTTAAAAAAAAAGTGACTAGCGACAAGTCTAGTCACTTTTTTGTCTGTTATTGGAGACAACATGTGAAAACACCAATCAGTCTGCAGTAACTCTCTTGATTGAGTGAGCAGAGAGGAGACCCATTCCACTCCATGCCCACATTGCAAATGAATCACGTAAAGTTAAAAAACATTATCGATCTATGCTTGCAATTCCAATTTCTGACTCACCATGGGACCATGTGGCTGAGATGGCTTTATACCCTTTATACCTGGCTGTGACCTTGACATCGACCAAGCTGTACTGTTTGTAACCAATAGGAAAATTCAACTGCAGTAGCCACCATTCAACCCAAAGAGGGCAGCACTAAGACAGTTTTAGGCCAAATATTGCAGAATTAAACAAGTTTACACAAAAATGTCACAATTTGCACTGTAGCAAAAGATGGGACCCTTAACGCCCAATTTATGCATCTTATCTGCAAAATAAAAGTTGATTTAGGGTTTTTTTTTTTTTTTTTTTAATATAACTGCTTTATGGTTTTGCTAAATTTCTAATTTTTTGTCAGTTTCAATGATCACACATCTACAGACATGTCACTGTGAAGTTCAGACACATCCAGATATTGTAACTTATTGCACTGTTTGCTGCTGTACAACTAGATAAAGCTTACACGTGGCTTTAGCAGACATAGTAAACATGGATTCAGAGTGAAACTGGATTGTTAAAATTGATTTATTATTACTGTATTTATTTCATTCATTTACAGTTTAAAATTAACATTTCACATGCTGATAAGAACAACAGTTTTGAATGAAAAGTAGTTTGAAGAAAAACAATCTTATATAGTGGACTCCTTCTCTCAAAAGTCAGTTTGCCATAACATAAGCAACTAAGCATCAAATAGCCATAGATACCTCATTAAACACAAAACAGGAAATATATATTAAAAGAAGATATATTATCTTTGTAATGATACAGCACTTTACTGAGTCAATATACTTCATTATACCTCGATAGCATAATTTATTTTATTTAAAGTAAAAATTGATCTACTCTCTTTGGTTTCTGTAGACAGTATTCCACAGATTTGTTACATAAACAGAAATACAATGTTCCATTTGTTTAGTTCTGATTTTAGGCTTTTTAAAAATCTCTGATCCTCTCAAATTATAAATGTTATCTCTTTTAATATTTTTTTTGCAAATGTGTTGTTATGTATTTTAAACATAACTTGCAGAGTATAACAGTGACCAAGTCGTGAAATTTCCTAAATTTTAAGTTGTAGAACAATGGATTTGTAGGATCTCTGTAGCGTTTTCTGCTAATAATTCTAACAGGGTTTTTTTTTTTTTTTTTTTTTTTTTTTTTTTTTTTTTTTTTTTTTTTTTTTTTTTTTTTTTTTTTTTTAGCAAAATATGAATAGAATTTGTATATGCCTTAAAGACATTCCTCCTAACTTCTACACAGTAGGTCAAATAAGGAATGATCAGTGAACTGCATGATATCAACAACACTTCATCATTCAGAGAGTCTTTCACTTTATATAATAATGCAAATGTCTTTGATATGTTTGTCTTTACATTTCTGATGTGTGGTTTCTAGTTTATGTTTTCATCAAGAGTAACACCCAGGAATTTAATCTCTCTCACACACTTAATCATAATTCCATCAACATCAATCAACACATCGGTAGGAATCTCTCTATTGCTAAATATCATATAGTTAGTTTTTTCGACATTCATTGATAATTTATTTACATTTAACCATGTTTTTATGCTACCCAATCCTTTGTAACCACATCAAACACATTTGTTAAATATTCACCAAAAAAGTGGTGTTATCTGCTAAGAGAATACTTTGAAGATGTCCAGGTATGTGAACAAGATCATTAATGTTTAAAATAAAAAGTTTTGGTCCGATGACTGACCCCTGGGGTACTCCACAGTTTATATAATATAACTCAGATCTAACCTTGTTAATCTCCACAAACAGTTTTCTGTCCTCTAAATAATTGAAGACCCATTCATGTGGTAGTCCTCTAATATCATATTAAATTACCTGTTCCAGCAGTATGTTGTGATCAGTGGTATCAAAAGCTTTTTTAAGTCAAATATATTTACAAAATAGTGTTTTTTTGTCTATTCTGGCAGATATTACTTCAAGCATGTGTATCAAGGCCATTGAAGTGGAATGATTTTCATGAAACCCATCCAAACTCAATTATTCCTGTGATCAGGGATTTATTTTACATCCATAACCAGTATACAAAAAATCAAGACAATTGTAGCATATAAATTGAAATCACCCACTGATATTCTTGGAAGTTAACTCTTTTGACTTTTTCAACAAAAAATGCACAAAGGAAAATCCTTACCCAAGCTTGAATTTAATTTTGCCCATTTGAATTGGTGTGTTTCATTTATTGAAGTTTACTTTCCTGATTACATTTTTCGACTTGAGGAAAAAATTGCTAATATCTTAGGTCTCGTTTTTCATTATAGTATTTTATAATCCTTGTTAACATTTTGTGTCTTTTTCTTTGCTTTAGCACAAGAGGCTAAGCTGAAGGAGTTGGAATTGCAAAAGACTGAGCTGGACAAGCTAAAGCTAGAGTCTCAAGGTATCTGAGTTATAGCTATTTCAGTGTCCAAATCACATATTAATAACTATGAGGACATGAAAGCTTTTCTTCCAAATTAACAAGGTGTAAACTATTTTTTATTAGATTTACTGGGACAATGTAAAGTTATTCATTTTAATTGTGGTGCTAGTAAATCTTCCATAAAACAGCCTTATCTACAGTAAATTCATTGATTTATTTCTCAGTACCTTTTATCATTCTAATTCCAGCACAGGGAGATGAACTGCTGAAAATTAAAACCAGGACAAACATAACACAAAAGCAAGTGGAGATTCTGAAGAGACAAGGAAAAGGTTTGTTCATGGACTGGCAATCATATCATTGTAGCAAACTCATAACTGTCACAAAAGTTGTTGGACACAACAATTTTTTTTTCTTCTTCAGTGAAACAAGTGGCATTCTCAGCCTCTTTAATGGCCTCAGGAGGAGGGGACATTGGTCCTTTTAATGCATACACATCTCTGATCTTCAGAAATATTGTCTCAAATATTGGAAATGCCTATAACCCAAATACAGGTATTGCAATTTTATATATTTAACAAATTTGTCAAACACTTATTTATGCAATATTAACATCAGTGTGGACTGGATTACTGTTTTAAAAATAAAATACAATATCCTACAGGGTTTTTTACTGCTCCAGTGAGAGGTGCCTACCACTTTAATTACCACGTCTATGGACATGGACATCCATCACATGGTTCAGGTGCTGTGCTGGTCAAGAACGGAGAGTACATTTTCATGGCATATGAACATCAAACTACACACGGTGCTAACTCTGCTAACACTGTCACATTGCTATTAGAGGTTGGAGATGTTGTGTATTTGCTTCAAAGGGCAAATACAAGGATTTTTGATGACCAGCTTCATTATACTACCTTTAGTGGTCTTCTGCTTTTTCCTATGTGCTATGATGCATGTTAAGTGATTTATACAACACTCCCAAATGTAGTACTGTTATAGTCAGTAGTCAGAAATTGTGAGAATAGAATAGAATGGAATAAATGTACTTTGTTAATCTTAGCTTGGTCTATTTGTTTGTTGCAGCAGCAAACATAAAGTTTGCCATGGGAAAAACAATTCTTTAACATGAGTCTGGTTGAGAAGAAGTAACAAATTTATTAAAAGCTTGCAAGGTTCAATTCAGTACAGTTTATTTATATAACACCAATTCACAACAAATGTTGTCTCGAGGCACTTTAGAAAAAAATAATTTCAGTTCAATCATACGTCCATTCCAATTGATCCTTGTTATCAAACAGTACAGTAGCTCAATTAGTTATTCAAAGTTGTTCAAAAAGTTTATAAGGAAACTCAGTAGATTGCATCGAGTCATTGACTTGCAGCATTCACTTCTGGACAAACACGTAGTGGCTGTAGACAGTTACTTGCATTGTGTCTTTGACTTTACAGCAGTCCCTCATACCAAGCATGCATGCAGCGACAGTGGAGTGGAAAAACTCACCTTTAACAGAATGAAACCTCCAGCAGAACCTGACTCAGTACAAGCGGCCATCTGCCACGCCCGACTAAAGAGAAGACAGAGCAGAATGCACAAGAAAAACAGATGAACTGATGTAGGATTATTTTCGATGTTCATGAAAGTAAAAAGTTAATAGCAGGAGGAGGAGAACGATTAGTTGATGGCAGCTATTGTCTCAACTGAAGCTCTCCTTCAGGAAGGTATCGCAGCCAAACAGAACACCAGACCAGTTGCAGCTTCTATGGAGAGAAAATAACTGAGTGAAAACAAAAAGTTAACAGTTGAAATAACAGCAAATAATGCAAATTGGAGAGTAGTAGAAGAAGAAAGTGAGAAAAAGTGGTCAGTTTGCCTCCAGTAGCCTAAACCTATGGCAGCATAACTACAGAAATAGCTCAGGATAACCTAAGCCAGTCTAAGTATAAGCTTTATCAAAAAGGCAAAAAGGAAAGCCTAGTCTTAACAGTATACAGGGTGTCTGCCTCACAGACTAAAACTGGGAGCTGGTTCCACAAGAGAGGAGCCTGATAACTAAAGGATCTGCCTCCTATTCTACTTTTAGAAAAACTTGCAACCAGCAGTAAACCTGCAGTCTGAGAGTGAAGTGCTCTGTTAGGAACATATGGACCAATCAGATCTCTGATGTATGATGGAGCTTGATTATTAAGGGCTTTATATGTGAGACGGAGAATCTTAAATACTATTCTGGATTTAACAGGCAGCCAATGAAGGGAAGCTAAAATAGGAGAAATATGATCTCTCTCTTTTCATCAGTACTCTTACTATAACATTTTGGATCAGCTGAAGGCTTTTAACTACATTCTGTGGACTTCTGGATGGTAAAGAATTAAAAGTAGCCCAGCCTTGAAGCAACAAATGCATGGAGTAATTTTTCAGCATCACTTCTGGACAAAATATTTCTAATTCTGGCAATATTCTGGAGATGAAAGAAGGAAATTCTAGAAACATGTTTAATATATGACTTAACTGACATATCCTGGTCAAAAATAACACCGAGGTTCTTTACTTTATTATTGGAGCCCAATTTAATGCCATCCAGATCAAGTGATTAACTAAGAAATGTCTTTTTCAGAGGTTCTGGTCCAAAAACAACCACTTTTATCTTGTCAGAATTTAAAAGAAGAAATTTTAGTGTCATCCAAGTTTTAATGTCTTCAAGGCATGCCTGTAATCTACTTAACGGATTGGATTCATCAGGATTTATGGTTAGATATAGCTGAGTATCATCAATATAACAGTGGAAATTTATCCCATGCTGTCTGATGATTTTTCCAATTGGAAGCATATATATAGTAAAAAGAATTGGCCCAAGCACAGGAGCCTTCTCAAGAGTGAGAGGAAGATTTATCATTCACATGAACAAACTTGAATCTGTCTGACAGATAAGATTTAAACCAGCCTAGTGCTGTTTGATACCTACAACATGTTCAAGCCTTTCTAAGAGAATATTGTGGTCAACTGTATCAAAAGCTGGTCAAGGGTGACAACAAAAATAAAGAAGCAAAGGAGTCTGTCAAGTCTGCACTAGCTAACAGTTCATTCTTTGCTTTCTTTAATAGGTTCTGGTCAGTAGATCTTGTGACAGCAGGTTGTCACTGTTTGCGGGTGTTTCCCAACAAAGGAAAGAAAGGATTGATTGATCTATAGGTGTGACGTTGTGGATTGCACCAAGGATTTTGTGGAGCTCAGCAAAGATGGTCTTTTCATTTGCCTTTTGTTAAGAAAAGGGGATGTGTGCTTAATGCTAAATGGGACAGCTTTGATCCTGATAAGTTCTGGGTTGGGAAAGTAACACAAAGATTAGTATCAAGGACCCATCTCCTGCTGTTTTATGACACTGTAGGAGTATGTTTGTGTGAGACCAGCAGGCCAACCTTATGACAAGACTATATAAGAGAGGTGAGGATCACATTATAAAATGTTTCATTACAAGCTAAATACATGGTGCTGTGTAATATGAAATATCTTTTTTTATGTAAAATACTAGAAACAAAATGAACAAAGCATACATTGTACTGTGTAAATAACATGTACACAAAAGATAAATATATTGCTCAGAAGACAAAAATGCACAAAAAATATGAATTCACTTTACAAAGGAGGCAGTGATATTAAAATTACCTTACCATATGGTGTTTTCTGCAGAGAATTCATTTTATATCATGAGAAGTGCAAAATATGAATCTTAAAGCATGTTCGAAATGTCAAAGTACAAGTGTCTCACTATAAGATGTTTTTTTGTTTTGCTCTGTATGCTGCATGTACATTACTTCTAAAATTTGATTTGATTGAATTTGAAATAAACTGCATTAATATTTATTGAATAAATATAAAATGTTACTAAAATGGGCTTACTTTATCTGCAGTCACACTGAGGTTGATCTTGTGTTTTTCGGTGACTTGTTTTTCGTGTGGTTATTTGACATAAGATCAATAAACTGAATTGAAATAGACCATAATTAAATGACTAATGAGCAGCCCAAACTATCTCTGTTTAAAACACCTTATATTAAGTGTCTGCTTCTGCATTGTATTTAGTCAACAAATTGTTTTAAAGGTATTTTGCATATATTGTCTTCTATAAAGACCTGCGCTGTTTTCCTTGCTATATATATTGAATTCATTAAAATATTAGACTTTGTGGTAGAAAGCATGGAAGGAAGGTTGATCTGTGCACATGTATGAGAAACACACATAAGCTTCACCTTTAAAGCTAGACTGACATGCTCTGAACAGACCTGACTCATTTTAAAACTGAAAACCGTACTTAATTGCTTTGTTGCTTTAATGTTTCAAGTTCAGATGTGGCTTTTGAGATTGTTCCTTATATCCATATGACACTATCAAGCTTTGATTTCAGTGGTGTTAGAAGACATGATGCCATAAGAAATTGACGCTCCCACAACGTCTACCTACACTTTTAACACCGTGGCCTACACAGTTTGATCACTAGATGTACCAGGCTGCCACAGATTTTTGGGGACATGCTGAAAAATAAGGCCAAATGAAGTAGCTAGCATGCAAACAGAGCAGGTTATAAAGGCTGTGCACTATTATACTGTTGCTTACAACTGTACAAAATACACAGTTCAACAAAAGTGTGGCTAGCTTTGTAAGCAAACAAGTACAAAACTCACACTCTTTAAAAAAGATAAGTAGTTAGAGGGTATGACTTCATTTAGGACTTCCACAATGGCAATTTTTGAAATAATGTAAGGCTCTGGTCCAAGTAGTTTATCATCAGGTTTTAAGAATCTAGAATTAAATGCATCACAAAATTTAAAAAGCACACAGGTTTTATTGCATATCAATTTCATGTATAAATTCTTCATAGCATTGGAAAGATTACATTTGGTATACATTGCTATTCTACAGAATTAACATCAGAGTCATATCTTTTCAGTGAAATTTCTCTAAAGTACATCTGCAATAATCACAAGCATCAAAAGAACTGTAATTCCAGAATTGTTCAATATTATTCTACAATCCTTTATTGTTTTTCATTAGGTCATCTCCCATGAGTCTTTTCTATGTCTTTCAGAATCTGCCCACATACCTGCCAGGCAGTCAGAACTTGAAGTCAAACCTACTAACCTAAACACATGTACAATAAGTGCATCTACAATTTTTTTTCTTTTACTTTTTTTCCGTGTTTTTGAATTGATACACATTTCACAAATGGACATCATTATGACTGCTAAACACATCATGCACAATAACCTTTTTTCATTTGTTTTCAATAAACATAACAGAGGCGATATACAACTCAGATTTAAACAAAACAAGCACCATCCATTTAAACCCATATTTTTCAAAGGTTTTTTTCTTCTTCAGACAAATGCACCATTGTTTTTCATTCTTTAAAATACTATACAGTTAAAAAGAAACCGTGTATATCTTTTACTTTCTTCTGTAACAGTTGGGCAAAGAGCAACCATGTTTTATTATGTTGAAAAAAAATATTTCAGTGACCAGAACACTTTGTGAAGTTGCCAAAATGGAATACTTCAACGCTTTCAATTCAGTTGCTTCGCACAGCGCGTGATTATTACAGTAGTCCATGACATGAATAACTACACATAGTCAACCTAAAACCTTAGTGACCCAAGTCTTTACATTTTCTAAGCAAAAATTGAAAAATAATGTTTACAATGAATGGAGTTTCATTCAGTAGAATTATATATATGTATATATAAAAGAGACTTTAGTCTTAAGAAAATGAGATGATGCAGCAGTCCTCGCATCACACTACCACCTGCTGTTGTGAATAAAAATTACAGTGCTTTAGTTTTATTCTTATCTCCTTATTGAGTACAGCTGGCTCATCTACTGAAAGTCAAATCAGCTTAAAAAATGGATCTGGAGTTTAAATTCAACCAAAAGACCAAACTCTGTCCAGTTCATGGTCTGGTCCCAGTTGCTTTAAGTGCTAGTTCATAAAAACATCAGGCCTGATCATAAAAGTCTAAAAGGGATGAAAAGTGATCTACAAGGCTAAACCCAGCTGCCTTCAAGTACCAAGAGTAAATTTTCCATGCTGTTTATGACACAGCGATCTTTGCAGACTTAAAAGAATGGGTTTTCAAAGAAATTTAGAGGGAGTTTAACAGGCTTGACCGACAAACTTTAGGATGTCCACTCTGTTCTTTAACCATCATGAGTCAAATCTTCATATATTATCAGTGAACCTGTCATCTTCATGCCGTTTGACTGGATGCTGTGAGAATTTCAGACCAGACAACTAACCTGAGACAAATTGTTTTAAGATGACAACTTGTTGGTTACACTACAAGCAATGCATGCCAAACAGAATGTAATGTGAGCCAACAGCGGAAGAAATCCAGATTCAATAATGATAATGTAATGCCCTTTAGCTGACATTCAAAAAGGATATTTGTACAATTATGCCCCAAGACAGAGAGGGAAAGAAAACAGCATATTGAGTAAATTGATAAAGTGAAACAAACAAACAAAAAAAGAAACCAGGGTTAACCTGGCCCTATGTTCCAATGCCAAATAGGACTAAAACTAGCTACACTTGAATTTAACTATAAATAAGAAAAAAAAAATTAATGGGGTCTTTTAATTTTGGCACACTAATCCATCAAAACCAGAGATTCAGAATCTCCCCCTGTGCTTTGACAGGCGATCTTTCTTACTCTTCAAGAAAAACAGGGATAAAAAGACCTTTTTTCTTCATTTTCTCTTCTCGAGTCTCAACAAAACAACATAAAAATAAATACATGCACGCACTTCTGAAAATCAACACATAAGTGTAATTAGAGAAAAAAACATGACAGCAAATGTGAGGCCTCTTGGAAATGAAATGATTGTCAAAGAAAAAAAGACTTCTAGCAGTTATTTGGCACATACCTCTCTTGATATGAATGTCTAGGTTATTTTTTTTTTTTTACATCATGTGACAGAAAATTTGGTCCTTCTCTAAAATAATTAAATTAATAGTTGAGTATTCTTGTGCCTAAAAAGAAGCAATACTGTGGTATCTATAGTAAAGAAAGTAAATACATTTAATTGATGATGCAATAAACAAACAGAAAAACACTTTTTTTGTATAATTTAAATTTTAGCATGAACAAATTTAATAGCCAATTTTAATGGTTATTGGCCCACATAGCTCATTACATCATCATATTTGAATGTTGGACATCATTCTCCATGTAATCAGTGAAAAATCAATAGTCTACTGGTTATGAGTATTCATTTATTTTGTCTGGTGCTTTTGATTCTGAAATTAAATAAAAATGTAAAAAATTAACAAGATTAGTCGCCATGACTGGTGGAGGAAAACCTGGAAAAAAATCACTCAGGAGTCCACTTTATTCCTGTTGAAACAGCGCCACCTGGTGGACATATGCAGTGCCAGTGCTGCAATGCTTATGTTGGGCATTGTGCACAGACTTTAGAGACATTATCAGTCAGTAAGTGTCTTTAAGGGAGCCTTTTACAGGGTGACTGTGATGCTGCAGGGAGCATTGTGCTCTGGGGGAGGATCAGAGTGATGCAGAGTTTCAATGCTATGGAGAAGCATTCATCATGTCCTTCACATCAACAGGAGCTTAGCAGTGCTTTCTCTTAGACAGTCTTGCAGGACGCCTCACAAAGGGACACTCCCTACCTCTTCTGTCGTACTCACACAAACACAACATGTGAACACAGGCAAAGCCACACAAACTCATTCGCTCTGTCTTGAATGTATGTGACATTGAAATCCTTCACGGCCTTCTCGTCTCGTCAGTCTCTTTTTTTCTGTTTGTGAGGCTAAATGTTCCTCCTACTTTTCCTTCTGCCTTTCCTCAGCCTCTCTTTGCCTAGATATGGTTGAGTGGGTGAAAGCTGCTCGTCTCAGACGGTCCGCCTCCCATGCTCAGCCAAGCGTCCAGAGAGTTCTGAGAGGGCGCGTGCAAAGGGTTGTTCTCTGAGAGAGACAGCATCATTGCATAAGCCTGCAAAGGAACAACAGCTAAATTTTAATGAAAAGAAAATCTGCAAGGTTCATTATATGCACATTATATGCACAATTCACTTTCATTATCTGGGTTAATTCACAAAACTCTGCATCTAATTACAATTGATAAAAATTATTATATTTTTTTTTTTTTACAATTGCTTCTTTTTCAGATAGAAGAAATGTTTAAATTGCCTAACTCATTGGATATTTATCAAAACTCTACAAGTTGTCCCTTACACCAAGGTGGGTCATTGTGAACATCTGCCTTTTTATACCCTCTTCACAATGTTGTATATTTGCTTTGCATTTGGCACATGAAGCATTACGTATAACTCAAGTATTATCTTTTTACATATTCTTAGGAAGACAATATGGCTCCAGTAGATTTTATTTGACATTTAAGGTTTCCTGGCCTAAGTGTTGTAACTCAAAGATACCATTTACAGGACTGTGATAATGTATTTACCTTATAAAGATTTCTTCTGTTTCAGACTTTTTTTTGTCACACTTAAATGTTTCAGATCATCAAACTAATGTTAATATTAGATAAAAATAACCTAAATGAAAACAAAATGTTTCAAAATTCTGTTTCTTATATAAACATTTAACACATGTATAAATGCACCCCTTGTAAAATCTTGATTTAAATGTGATTAACCATCGAATTAAGAAACCACTTCAACAGAACTTATCTAAAAATATGAAGTGGGCTAGAAAATCTCAAAAAGCTCCAATTTAAAGAACAGATAAAAAGTGAAGTTACTGACATCTACATGTCTGGAAAGAGTTATAAAGCCCTTTTTACTTCTTTGGGAATTTAGCAAGCCACAGTGACAACCATTATTCACTAATGCACGAGAAACATGAAACAGTAGTGAACTTTCCCAGGAGTGGCGGACCAAACAAAATTACTCAAAGAGCACATTGACGACTCATCCAGGAGATCACAAAGAACCCATAACAAATCTGCACGCCGCACTTGTCACAGATAAGATGAGTGTTCATGACTGGGCATAATGGACCATCTTATATTTGCCAGAAACATCATAGTGATCCCAAGACTATAAAGAAAATATTCTGTGGATTGACAAAGCAAAAGTGGAATGCGTTGGAAAGTGTGTGCATCATTTCATCTGCCACAAAACTAACAACATTTCAGAAAAAGAATACAATGCCCACAGTCAAACTTGGAGGTGGTAATGTGATGATTGAAAGCTGTTTTGCTATTATGGGACCTTGATGACTTGCCATAATTGACATAACCGTGAATTCTGCTCTATCAGAAAATGATAGAAAATGTTTGGCCAGTTAAGCTCAAGCATACTTGGACAATGTTGCAGAACAATGATCCAGGGGCACACCAGCAAGTTCACTAATGAGTGGCTAAAATTCAAAAGCAAAATGAAGGATTTTTGAGTGGCCTAGTCTGAGGTCAAACTTAAATTTGATTGAGGTCCTTTGGCATGACCTTAAACAGGCTTTGAATGATTGAAATGCCCCTGTTTGATGATCTGAAACATTTAAGTATGACAAAAAGCAAAAACAAGATAGATCTGAAAGAGGGCAAATACTTTTTTACTGAATTGTATAAAGTTCATATAAAGTTTTGCTACTGCTATGGAATTTATGTAAATCCTATGCAAATGCTACAGCAAGGACCTATGTTATATAAACAGAATGTTTGAATGTGTGTAGATGCTGTCATATTTTCTCAATAATTCAGCCAGTGACTATCTGACTACTTGGGAGAACTCCTAGATTGTGTATAGAGCATTTAAATGTAATTTCAATATGGTCAAGTAATAACTAAAATTGCAAAATTAAAAAAAGATTATTTTGTGTAGGCAAAGCATCACACTAAACATTTTAATCCCTTTCTTTGGATACATGTAATATACATGTACTAGGGCTGCACCAGTGTGCATCATAAACTGTACAAACAATGCATACACGTGACAGTGAAATGATGCTGTTTAAAATCCACTTTGTTTCTTCAAAATTAGACCCATCTATGATGGTAGTCTTAAAGGACACAGATGTGTTTACATTGCCCTTTTCTTTTTTTAATAGATATCCAAAATCCAACCACATACCTGGGTTTTAGCCTGCCTGTACAATGTTTCTTTCAATGCTTCAGACTCTAGGGAAGTGTTAAATATGTCTTTAACGTCAAAGGACTGCTCATCAATGGCTGCTTTACGTAAACCGTCCAGGCTCTTAGGAAAGTTGGGCAGACCCTCCAGATCCAAGAGAGAGCCCTCCTCCTCTATACACCTGCACACCGAGGCAGGGGTGAATGGAAGGATAGAGCAGTATGTAGGAATTGGATGGATGAGTAAAAAGAGGAAAAGACAAACATTTGGATGAGACAGATGGAGAGTTAATGGGATTTAAGGAGGAGAAAACATTGAAAAGAGGAAATAAAATGGGAAAAGGTGAGGTGGAGATAAAGAGAAGAAAGGTACAGTTAATAAAAGGTTAGAAAGGCAGACGGGACAAACCGATAAAGTAATAAAAAGCTTTAGGAAAAAGAAAGGAATCTGACCTAACATGAATAAAAGAGGAAGTGAAGCTGTTTTTAAAAAGCTAATGAGAATTTGAAGTTTGAATCCTTTCTTTCCCCTCTGTTTGTCCTCTTCAGTACAGTGCCTTGCAAAGGAATTCATATCCCATACACTGTTTCGCATTTTGTCATAATATACCATAAAAGTAAATATATTTTGTGGGGATCTTACCGTATGTACTAGACCAACATAAAACAAAGCATTTTTGTGTTGTTGAAGAAAAAGTATAAATGATTTTCAAGTTTTTTTTGTACATACAAAAATCAGAAAAGTGTGGCAGACATGTGCTTTCAGCCCTGGGGAGGGGGTCGCAACAAAACTCAAGACTCTGAACATTCAATACCACAGTGAAACATGGTGGTAGCATCAGACTCAGGTTAATGCTGTCCTACAGCAGGGTTATGAAGTTGATAGAGCTAAACACAAAGCAATCCTGGAAGAAAACTTGAGACGCTGCAAAAAGACTTGAGACTTGGCCTCTTCTGAAATCTGACTGAGAATCTGTGGCGAGATTAGAAGATTACTGTTCATAGACACTCTCAATCCAGTCTGACTGAGTTTAAATGAAGTCCGAATGAAGGTGAAAAAGAAATGTATGCCACACTGCAGTTTTTTATTTGTAAGAAATGTGGAAAACCAACTCTTCCTTATCCTTCCACTTCAGATTTGCTGCTGTAAAGTAACAAAATTTAAAAAATGGTTTTAAGCACTATATATAGTAGTTTAGTAATTGCATTAATTGGAATAAAAGCATGTAAAATGACAATTTTTCATGTTAAATTGTGTTGACAGAAGTATAACATTGTATTGATTTGCAGTACTTGGTAGACTTTGAAAGAAAAACTTTAAAATCTAACTTATGGGTGAATTCTTTTTGTTTATTTTTTGCTTAGATTACAAAACACCAACCTGCGAGTGTGTTCATAGCTCATAGCTAATGGAGCCGTCTCAGTGTCTTCCTCTTCCTCGTCCTCCTCGTAGGCACCTGTTGTGACAGGAGATGGAGACTCCGGCGCCTCGTCGTGTGACTTCTCTGTCAGGCTGCCTTCTTCTTCCTCCTCATCGTCCCCTTCCACTTCCTCTTCCTCTTCCTCCAGCCCTTGCAGCCCTAGCTTGGAGTTGGACAAACTGTGGCTGGGTGGGTGCTCCTCCTCGGGCTGTTCTGACCTGCGGAGGTTGGAGAGGGGAAGAAATGTTGCTAGCCTCAACTTTTATAGATAGATGTTAGATTTCAGATCAGGTGTGGAGTGTTTTATCAAAGCAGAATGTGGTTCTGCTTTTTTACATAGACAAAAAGTTAATGAAATGGAGAAAAAAACTATTTTTAGTCATAGTTTGAAAATATTTCTCACGTTCAAATAAAATAGATGAGAACATTTATTCATTTCAAGTGCTTTGAATGCCTTTTAATTTTAATATTTACAAAAATATGACACAGTCTGGTCCTGGTTACTGTTGCCATTTTCTAACCATCCAAAAGCATGACTCATCTTTCAGAAAAAGAAATAATCTGATGACAACGTGCACAGTACAATCCAGTGTCAACACAAACAACATGGGTGCCAACAGTCTGCCTGAAGCTCTTTTCAAACAACCCGACAGATGATTAATTGACCACAAGCCCCCAAACAGAGAGGGAGACAGCCCCACCTCAAACTAGGTCCTACACAAGCAGCTTCATGCCGTAATGGTGGTACGTAGCTGGCGTGGCTGAGGGAAGATGTCGGCTCGGCTGTGAACAGGCTATCAGCACACTACCATTACAGCCTGCCATCTGTACATTTTCCAGCCTGCGTCTCAACAAAGAGCTGTTCCTCCATCACCCCCAACCACAATGTCATGGCTCATGATATCATTTCCTTTGGGATGGCAAATTTACCCCTTACATTTTTTTTTTGCCACACTGGACATTCATCAAATCGGACAGGGTTACCTCTGGGAAGGGGTGCACAGGGACAGGATTGGGTCACACACAGTGGGTTGGTGCAAGCGGGTTGAGGGGCTTTAGAGGGAGAAAAAGTTCTTCTCTTTCAATCTAGATTAAATATCACCATAATCAAATTGCAGAACTGCTCAGCACTGCTTGTGAATGGGGAAAGAAGCGTAGCTCGAACGCAAGGGGGGCCTGGGTTTTGTCATTTAGTCTAAACACGTCAGTTGGGTGTTTGTGTTAGTGGGCTGGGGGTATGGGTACCCCAGGCAGATTGGGGGAAGAGCTCAATCATCAGTGGATCTCCCAGATAAATGCCTAAACCAAATTCCCCCTCAGGGTCCTCACTGCCAGCTAAAGTAGCTCAGTCATAGACAAGAAACCAGACCCAATTGGGGTTTTATCCAACTCTAAAGCCAAAGCCATGACCTGAGGATTAAGGTATGGAGGAAGCTTCCTCACTCTTAGAAGTTGCCTTGGTAGAAATATCCACGAAGATCCATTCTCTGTTATTGTTGTTTCAAACTTTTGCCTCAGAATCAGTGGCATCTCCAACATGGAAACACTTCAGAAATTTTCATGAGCTTCCAGGAATTCTTATTTTGACTGGCTGTAGTTTTGAAGGAAAGGAAACTATGGTTGCGAGGGCGGTTAAAAATGATTACAAATAGCCATCCATGAATGTGTGTTTGTATTCCCAGTTTTACTTCAGTCACTCAGAGGGAGAATAAACAGCAGGCTGTCTGGTAGGAGGACAGAAAGCATAACACATAGTCTGAATTACAGATATTAAAATGTCAGCCCAGGCTGTTGTAGATGAGACTCTCTATTGATCCCAGATGGCAGAGGGGCTAATTTGCCACTGGGCCTGCTGAACATAATGTGTGTTGACAAAAAGAAAGGGGGGAGCATGATGGAAGAAGGGAAAGACAAAACGTGAGACTACCAGAAAGGAATTCACAGCAAGAATGAAAGTGAGAGATAGAGTGTACATTCGAGAAAAGCAGGCAAACCACTGACTGAGAGAAAGAAAACATTTCATTCCTTCTATGTTCCTTTGAGTCAGAATCCTTGGAAGCTTCCCACAAATTGAGCATTTGCGATCTAGATGCATTGAAGTTGATCAGATTTCTGACATTTGTGGGTGGAATTCGACTGATGGCCCTTACAAAAAACTACGATGGAGCTAATGTAATGTGGAGCTAATGTACCCTATCTAAGAGATAGGGGGAAAATTTGAAGAAGAAATGCCAGGTACAGCTTTGAAAGTGATGGTGACAAATGCCAAGCATGTTTAAACCACTAGAGAGCACTGTGTGCCAAATGCTAGCATCAGCAAGTGCCTTGCAAAAATATCTGTACCCCTTGAAGCTTTTCACAACGTATCATGTTACAACCGCAAACTTCAGTGCATTATTTTGAGGTGTAATGTGGCAGACCAACACAAATAACAGCATAATTTTAAAGAAGAGAGGGATACAAGGTTTCAAAGTTTTCTTTACAAATAAGAAGTGTGACATGATTGCATGTAATCCACTTTGATCTGACCCCCCAACTCAAACGAATTGCTTGAGAAGTTGGCTAGTTATTGAACAGAGTACAGCCATGGTTTATTTATTTAATTTCAGAATGTGCGTAGTTGCTCTGTAGAGGCCTCAAAAGATGGTTAGAAAACATTAGTGAACAAACAGCATCATTAAGACCAAGGAACACAGCAGACAGGTTAGAGAAAAAAGTTGTACAGAACTTTAAAGCAGGGTTATGTTATAAAAAAGTATGTCAAGTTTTAAACATACCACAGAGCACTGTTTAATCATCATAATCAAAGAGTATGGTACAACTGCCAACCTAACAAAAGACATGACCGTCTACCTAACCTGACAGGCCGAGCAAGGAGAGGATTATTCAGAGATGCAGCTAGGAGTCCCATTGTAACTCTGGAGAAGCCCCACAGCTCAGATGGAAGAATCTATTACCAGGACCACTTTTAGTTATGCACTCCACCAATCTGGCCTTTGTGGAAGAAAGGGAAGAAGAAATCCATTGTTGGGAGAAAACCATGAACAGTCCGGTCTGCAGTTTGCGATAAGCCATGAAGGGGACATGTGCAAGAAGGTGCTCTGGTTAGATGAGTCCAAAATCAAAGATTTTGGCCTCCATGCAAAACACTAGTATGTGAAGGGAGAAAATAACTCTTAACACACCATCCCCAAGGTGTAACATGGTGCTGGGAACATCATACTGTTAGGATACTTTTCTTCAACAGGTAAAGGGAAGCTTGTCAAAATGATTGGGAAGATGGAGCTAAATAGAGGGTCATAATAAAAGAAAACCTTTAGGAGGCTGCAAAATAATTAAAAACAAGTTTTCCTTCATGTTCATAATTATACACTATTTTATTTTAGTTTATTATAAAAGTCCAATAAAGGTGTGTAATTTTGCAAGGTGCTGTACCAAAAGGCGGAACACCTGAAACTGTTAATGTTACTGAGTTTAAATCACAGTTTCTCTTTTTCTTTCTTCAATTTGAAAGTTAAAGTTAAATGTCCATTTAAATTAAGACAGACCACAAAGGTTTAAAGAACCCAGGTGAATAGGCATAAACCTTTGAAAAATAAATTATATGAAGAAAATAAGTGTGCTTTCATCCAACCTTTTATCCATGGAGCTGGAGGCCTGGTTCATCTCACTGTTGGAAATGAAGTTGCGAATTTCAGAAAAGTAAGAGTCCTCCTTTTCGTCTAAAAGTGCGTGATTGTCTGGCTCGGAGTTTGGAGAGGAGATGGTAGTTCCTAGGTTGGAAAGCATCCCGGACTGCTGGCTGACTGTGAGGGAAATTTCCACATGTTTAAAGTTAAAACCAAGGACTTGGGAAAAGAAAATAAACAGCTACAGAAGAAATGTATAATTCTTTTACAAAATTTATCATGAGGGCTTTTCATATAACCTACTTTGTAAAAGCAGAAATATCAGAAACAAATACTGTGTCATGTTCTTAACGAGGAATGACATTTTTTATTTGAAAGAATGACAACTATTTCAAAAAGTTATGAAATAATTTAACACATTTAAAACTGATCAATTCTACGTGTTAGTTGTTAAAAAAAAGGATCATATAGCCTATATGAACTTGGTCATAGTGGTAAAAGCCAGCTGTATTGACTTCTTCTTTTAGGTTGTCATATTAACCACAATTGTAAATCATATATAATTTAGATGTTAATGCACACAGGCATTTATTCCTTTCAAAATGTTTGTATTCCTTCTATAATCAGTGGCACACCACCGTTCTTGATACAGCAAGTCCCACTTTCAATAGATTTTATCCATTTAAAATCATTCAAACATTTATCTGGCTGATGATTTTAAATTTGCGCACCTGCTATGGTGAGTCATTTATCATTCCAAACTTTTAGCCAAGCAATCCCTGTTTACAAACTAATTTCAACTCGCTTTGCCTCAGTTGTGTCAGAGAAAGCAGCCACAGATGTGGCAGTCTCACCAGGAATGTTCTCGTGCTCATGCTTCTTGAGATGGCGGTCGAGATTGGTTTGCTGACCAAAGCAGCGGTTGCACAGGTGACATTTGAAGGGTTTTTCCTTGTTATGGATATTGCGGACGTGACGTTGAAGGTTGGAGGAGATGCTGAATGAGCGGTCACAGTATTTACACCTGCCAAAAATCAACAGAGTCATTGAAATACTGGTTAGAGGTGCAATAGCATGATCAGGGGTTTCATTCAAAAGTCAAAATTGGTAGCTAATTTTTAAAATTTACCTGCTTAGGTGGGAAAGAAATAAATAGTAGTTTCAGACATAAGAATACGGCATACAGCTTTAAATAAAATATAGCATTAAAAATTTATGATTTCTAAAAGAAAGACATTTGAAGAATAGAATACTATAAAATATGAGCTAAAATTGTAGCAGAAAAAAAATGAAGTCTGAAACCAAAAGAGGTGTAGAAACCTGTAGGGCTGTTCCCCTGTGTGTGTCCGCAAGTGCCTGGTGAGGTTTGCTGAGCGGGGAAAAATTTTCCCACAGTACCTGGAGGGGAGGATGGACATTGAAGGCAGATAATTATTATAAAAGATGTGAACTTCACCTTCGTTGTGAAGAAGTAACCAACTCAACATCCACGATGCACTAACCTGCAAGCGTAGCGTTCCTTGCCTTTTCGAAGGATTGCTTCTGAGAGGGAAGGTGGTGGTGAGCGGAAGTTGAACAGTGGATGGGTCGGGTGTTGCAGTGTGTTGGGTGGCATGTCCAGTTTTAGGGCACCAAAGCTCTCCAGCTTCTCTGTCATATTTTCCATGGCTGACATCTGAAAGATGTCAAAAAATTAAGTCTTTTTTTTTTTTCTTCATATCCCCTTGAAATACATTCAGTTGGATGCTATTCTGTGTTTGCATAGCTTCATTTGAAGCTCAGTTTATCTAACCTGTCATTAATAAGGTATAATAGATTATTACTTGCATATCTATGCTAAAGGCATTGTTCTGAATATTTGTTGTGAGATTCTATATTCAGTTAATATCTTTCCTGCAAGGTACAAACTCTTGGCATCTTAAATTAGTATAAATACAGATGAATTGTGCCTGGAGGTAGAAGTAAAGGGCTAATCCAGGTGGGGACCTAAGCAAAGTGGACTTCTACCATTTTAAAACAACAACAAATCATAGTGTTTTTTGCAAAGTCTATTTTATAAGCCTTCAAACCATTATCACATTTTCACAAGAAAGCTAATTATATAGAAGACAGGAAATGAAGGTATGAGGCAGTCTATGACCAATGATCTTCCTGTGTGATAGATGCACTGAGAACAGAACTGAGAATGGGAGACATTTACCATTAAACACTAAAGCATGCCAGATTAAAAAAAAAAACAACAACATAAAAACATCACAAAAAGGGGCAAACATTTACCTGATTTACTTTCTTCAAGGGTATTTTATTTATTTTTTTTGCTGCTCTTAAATAATTCAAGCAGTCTGTTGCCTTTTTTTATGCTGCGTGTTAAGTCATTCTTAACTCCATTGGCAATTAAAAACTCCTTACAGCAAAAACTAGAAAAGGCTTTAGGGAAGTCTTAGCTGATGACTCGACTATGTACCTTTTGTGTCCCCTTGCTTATATTTGTGAAAATTGCAGAGCAATTTTTATTTCACTTCACAACTAACACATAACAGTGTGAGTGGACTTTAGGCTTTGTCTGGTAAAAATGTGGTCAAATCATATCCCTAATTTGTAAGAGTGCCTTCTGGTGGTCAAAAAAACAACACTGCAGGTAGCAGTCAATATACAGTTTTCTACTGCAGGTAAGATTTTACATGCTTTTCCTTTAAATCATAAGTCATAATAACTAAGAAAAAGTAAAAGAAATATGGAGTGTAAGCATTGACAAAGCAGTTTATATTAGAGGATAACCGTGTTGTTTCTAAAGACCAGTAACCCAACTGACCTATTACACATTAAGGAATTTCCAAGTATCCTTTCTCCTGTGCCTCCCATGATTCCGCCTCAACTTAGACCAGTGTTTTGTTCTATAACTCTTACTTTCTTCTGTCAAAGCTGCTGTTTTAGACTTGCAAACTAGCAAACTACAATATAGTTTGTGATACCCCCAACTGATAGCCGCTTCCCTTCTCCTAGAGGCTTGTGAACAAAAGAGGCCAGCCATGTAGGTGTTTATTTGCCAAAACAGACTTACATCCTTCCTTTTTTTAGTGAATATGGGATGGGAGAGACACAGGGACAGACACTCCGTCTCTATGTGTTTATTCGTAGTCTGAGAAACGGGTGCAGGGGGATTCCGTCATGCGACTGAATTAGAGGTGGCATTGTGTTTGGAACGCTGGGAGGATCACAGCTGAGACACTCCCATATGAGAAGTTTTTACATGGAAGCCTGTGAAAACATTTTATCAGGGGTATAGTAATAACTTATGAGGTTATGTCTTCAAATGGGAGCCAGGGAAATGACTGTTGCAGACTTAAATGGTAATCCCACAGGAATAACAATTTGCTTGCAAATTTAATCAAGAACAACACATTTATTGTATGTGTAAATATGTATAGATCTATCTATCTGGATATTAATGAGATGAGTGTATTGCAAAGTCACGGTTAATGGAGGACACAGATTTCCAGGTCAGATTAAACTGCTTCCCCAATGAGAGGCCCCTATTCTCCTGGACACAAATACAGGATGTCCTTGATGGACACAGTGCTATTATCTAGCCAGCCAGGCAGTCACTGAGAAAAACTCCTGAAGGGGATTGACTTATTAGCTGGCCTTTGGACTCTCAGTACATAAAACAATGCCACAAATAACAGTGGCATGGCCAACCGAGGCAATCTGTTGCAATTCAAACAGGTATTTTGTTTTATTAATAATATTATCATTCCTTGTAATCAGAAGTTGTAGAGGTAGGGAAGGTCTGGGGACAGTCAAACAATGTTACTGATTATCAAAGGACGTGCTATAACACACAGTGACTTCTGAAAAAACATGGAGCTGACAAACTACACGGGCGCCATTTGATAAACAAAGGAAGAAATCACAGAACCCTTGAGAAAATACATGAGCTCAGTGGAGTGAAGGAGCAGAGGGGCTTATTAATTCAGGTTGCAGTGTTGTGGGAGGCAGAAATTTAGTATTTTCATGTAATTAAAGTTAAAAGTCAATCCCTTTTTTTAAAAAAAAAAAAATAACAAAATAAAATAAATAAAAGTCAATACCTTTCAGGAAGAATCTGCCCGTTCGTAAAATGTTTAACCCATTTCTTTGCTTTGATGTCAGGTTGTGGAAATCGCTCTCTTTCAAAAGATATGCACAGTATGTTTAGTCTAAGTTTACCTGTGGATGGAAGAGTGGTGGGGAGGGCCTTAGAATCTTCTCCTTCAGAGCTCCAACCGGGTCAAGTAGCTTCCTCTTCTCCACCCTGCTGGACCAACAACAAGGCAGAGGGTTACGTACCAAGGTCAGAGTTTGCCAAGTACCTTAAACCTGATATCAAGTTCTACTTTGTTTATTATATGAAAACATTAGGTCCTGGTCTAATTGGGGCTGAAATACCTGTAGATGGGATCCATGAAGAAAGCTGAGGGCTTGGCATAGTGCAGTGGAGGAGGCTGATGTGGTTGTGCCTGCGGCTGCTGGTGCTGCGTTATGGAGGGTTGGTGCAATGACTGTGAATGAGGATGAAGAAATCCCACTGGGGTTTCATCTTTATGGGAGACCCCCTTGCTGACTCCATAGATATGATTCTTTCGATTTTGTGGCTCAGCTGGCAGGCCGTTGTGACTACTTCGGGTTCTGCTGCCAATGCTGAGGTCCAGTGGCTGCTCTTCATTGTTAGATATTGCTACAGGACCACTGCTGTTCCCAGTACTGCTTGAGTTGGATGTGTTTGTTGGAGTTGGAGGAGTTAATTTGGCCTCCTTGGGTTTTGTTGTGAGATCAAAAGGTGACTCTGTAGTGGGAGCAGGAGCTGCGGGGGAACTTGAAACCATCTTGTGCAGCTGTTCACGAGGTGATTTGGGCTCTGCCTTCAGGAATATGCTAGGATTGAAGGTGCCTCGATCAGTGCTGAAAGGATATAGGGAGTTGTGGAAGTTGGGTAGAAATTGGAAGGGAAACATGGAATGGTAGGGCAGTGGACCCATCTTTTTCTCCTGATGAAGTCCCATCAAAGCAGGACCAAAATATTTCTCAGCAATGTTAGCGATTGCTTTAATGGAATCAGTGGTTGCTGCACTGGCATTTGTGGTGGTAGGAGGCAGGGCTTGTTCATCAGGTGGAGGGAAGAAGGAGTGCTGGGTTGAAGAAGAAAGAAAAGGACGATCTATAGAAAGTGTTCCTGAACTAGACACAGCTGATATCAGTACACTACTTGAGTCTTCTAACTGGTTTCCATCTTGACTTGACACAGTGCCAGATGGCTTCCTCCTTTTACCACTTCTCTCACGTTCGCTATCACCTTCGCTCTCCAAGTCAGAACCGTCACCTGAAACAGTACCAGTGGTGGTGTCCAAATCTGTTCCACTTGTGGTGTTAACATCTTCAAGGTCACTCCCATCGGACATGTCTGCCAGTTTAGATTTAGGTTTAGTTTCTCCACTAGAAGACAACTCAAGCTTACTGTCCTTTTCCTTGTCTTCCAGTGGACTCAAACTACTAATACCATTGCTGTTTGTGGAGCTGACAAGTGACAACGGTGGGGCATCTAAGGGGCTCCGAGGGAGCTTAACCTCCTGACTGCTGCCTGCTAGTGGGCTCTTTAATAGAGGACTGGGAGGTAATAAAGGTGGTCGTGGATAAAGTGTTGGGGGAAAGATACCTGGAAACCCATGAGGGAGGGATGGGAAGCCATGAGGTCCTGTGGAGAAGGGCAAGCCGGCATGAGGGTGAGGTCTTGAGGGAAAGTAGTCAGTGAAGCCTAAACCTGACTGGTTCAGACCTGGCAGATGGGGATGGTGGGACTTGGCTTTAGCCATGATGGGGCTAGAGCTCATGGCAATTCCAGAGTTGAAAATCCCTGCTGGAGTGCCATAATGATTTTTGCCCTCACAAAAGCGGCGATGCTTGTTGAGGGAGGAGGTAGTGCTGAATAACTGCCCACAGTCCTTACACTTGATCTGGGTACGACAGTCAGCATGCATTCGCTTATGACGGCAGAGGTTGGAGAACTGGGTGTAGGATTTGTGGCACACCTCACCTGGGGACGCAAAAAGACGTAGCCCATCAGGGCCTGGTTAAACCCATTTTAACACTGTCTCTAACTATGCATACCAAATTAATAGCATACAACAGACTACAGATACAACTCTGAGAACAGAACATAGTTTTCTGTTTTGTACAGTGCCAGTCACTTAGTGTGTCTTATTTCCAATTATAAAACAAATAATCAAACAGATTGTAAAAAGATGTAAATATATAAGGACAATATGCTTGGAACCTTAAGCCCTTATTTTTGATCATTATAATTATTCATATCCCTGGTGGATTTAGCTTTAAAGGTAATCTTTTAATGTTATCATTTTTCTTCTGACTGGAAGTAATATTAACATTTTGACCCAGTCAGAGTCCTGACTTTAATCTGAAAGAGAATATATGGGGAAAGCAAAGGATTAGGATGATAGCAAAGAGGCCCTCCAACCTCAAAGATTGGAGCTCATCACCAGAGATAAATTGTCAAAATATAGTGGAAACATGGAAAGGGCTGATCAAGGGTTTTATTGCTGTAATGCTGACAATGATTGTTGTGCTTAACTGTTAATAAGTTTATGCCATGACTTTAAAGGTTCATGATCACTTAAAAAAAAGTTTTATTATTCATTGATTTATTCAACATCTAGCGTTTATTTGAATAAAAAAAACTTGCTTCTGGTGTCAAATATTGCTATTTGTGAAATCAGTTTGATCAGTTGAGATTAAATAATTACAAAGCCTCTAATCAAATTGATATTTTTTAAGTAATTGTGTCCCACTGGCAATTTTTTTGCTAAAGGAGATAACCCCAATTAAAATAAATAGTGTCTGATATCTAACACTATTACAACTGTAAATCACTCAGTTAAATCTTATAATAAAAAAAGAAAACAATTCATAAAAAATCCCTGGGTCATGATGTTTAGGTCAAAAGATGTACATCAACAGTCATAGATCACATGGGGATGATCTATTCAATCATATAACTGAAAAAAAGGTATGAAATAAATTAACCATTAGGAATTTCGATATATGTCATAAGCTCTTACTTACAGATAAAGGGTTTGACACTGCTGTGGATGTGCTTATGCTGTTTGAGACCTGATGAAGTGGCAAAGGTCTTGCCACATTCAGGACATGTGTGAGCCCGCGCACCCACATGCTGGGAGCGGATGTGCCGCTGAAGGTTGCTGGGATCTGTGAACACCTGAAAATGCAAAATAAGAGCATGACAACACAATGTTTGCCATTGCTAAAACTGCAAAATATGTATATCCATTGAAATATAGTTTGCTATCTGAATTACCAAAACTGTGTGTAGTTTATAGACTTAGCTTAAAATAATTTAAAACAGAAAAGCCTGTGTGTCCAGTGCACAACTTACGTGCCGGGTATGCTGTACCTTATCACAGTTTTCACACTCAAAGCGCTTGCCACTGTCATGAGACATCTGGTGGCGGATGAGGTTGGATTTCCAGTTGAAGGCTTTGGGACACTGGTCACACTTGTACTCCCTCTCCTCTGTGTGGACTATCATGTGTTGCCCCAGACTTTATCAAAAAACAAAGAACAAGTGGATGAGTAATTTTGCATTAGATGTGTGATATATGTTTTGTTTTCTAAAAAAAAAGAATCGCATTCTGTGCACCTGTACTCGTTTGGGAAGATCTTTTCGCAGTCTTTGCACTCATGGATGGGCTCATCACTGTCCTCCCGTTCCTGTTTGAAGTCCTCTCTCAGTGCATCAAAGATGGAACCTGCACTCGAGCATGAATACTTCTGATGCCGCCGCAGCTCAAGTGTAGAGGAGAATAGCTCATCGCAGTCTTCACAGCGGTACATTTGCTCGTCTGCAAACACACATTTAGACAGACTTTTTCAGATGCCATATAAAGACTTCATATTAATATATGAAGTCTTGTATTGTATTCAAATGGTAATCTACAAATTTGAAGTATGACGGTAGAAGGATTTTTTTTCTAGATTCCTTTTTTCTGTTGACATGTAGTAGTAGAGTGTACACACCCATGGCCTATTATTTTAAAACCTTTTCTGGATGTAATTTGATATTTATGCTGTATGATTAAAACAAAGAAAAAATTACCAAAAAAATACAAAAAGTCCTATAACCTGGTTGCATATGTGTGGACACCCTCAAACTAATGCTTTGTTGAAGCTAGTTCTTAATCAGTTTCAACATTTGATCCTTTCTTTTTGGTAGGAGTCTATCGGCATCCAACATATTCACTTGGCGATATTTTCACAGCAATTTTGTTTAATTTGAAGAAGGTGAGAGATTGGGGGCCAATTTTACCCTGGTAATATTTTTCCACTCTAACTTGTAAAAGTTTGAACTGTAAGGACATCTTTGTCCACAGATTTTCAGTTGAATTTAGTTCTGGCCTCACTCGGCCATTCCAAACCTGTAATCTTTCTCTCATGAGATTATTTTATGTTTAATTAGATGTTTGCTTAGACTTACAGTGATGCTGAAGAATGAAATTGCATTTCATCTTTAATTTTCTAGTAGACACTGAATGGTTTTGGGTCAAAACTTACTTCTATTTAGAACAATTCATGATTTCATCTAACTTGACAAACCCCCGCAGCTCTTTTTGAAGAGAACTAGGTGTATAGAATGATGCTGCCACCACCATGTTTTAATGATGTGTAATGCCAAACTTAAATTTTGGAATTTTAGCCAAAAACTTCAAGTTAGATTTTATGAGACCAGAGCACATTCTTTGACATCTTGCTTTGAGATTTTAGCTATGATTGTATGTATTCTTTGGAAGGAAAGACCTTCTGTTTTGTCCCTATCTCAAAAAAACTAAAACTGAAAAATGTCTATATATAATATTGATACATCAGAATTCCCTTCATCCAAGTAAGACCTTACTAGCACATGTGTACAACCAGGTTATTTCAGTTTTTCAGTGTGCTTTTAGTTGAATTGTACAAAAAACACTACAAATAAGATGCTGAAAATGTTTTGGGAATGATCTATCTTGATCTGTTAAAGTTACATCACTAAAACCTGCTATTTCCACAGGGGCATGCACATTTTGAGAGGCTCCATACAATACTGACATACAATCATTTTAACAGAAAATCCCCCCCCGAAAAACAGACAAAACAAGACAGACAAACAAGGTACTGGTTTGTGTCATTGTAAAGAAAAAAGATCTATTTCTACCTTTAAAAATTGTTCTCGTTAGACATCAAGAAATCTATGGTGTTTTGTGCTTTAGTTACAGCTTAACATGCTTTTTTTCCTCCAAAAGGTAAATGTAACAATCCTGCAATTGACATCTACATAAAATGGAAATCAATTAGCAGTGAAATGTGGGCTTCATTAACACACTTAATTACTCATTGAAGTAAGTGTTTGCCTCAGACTGGAGGGGTAATAGCACACAGGAGAAACAATAGGGGCAGGTCTTCCTCTTCCATGCTGATAACCTTTACAATACCTCTCACAGGCAAGGTCAAACCCATAAAATCTGGACCAGCTTTCTCAATAGCCAATTCCTGAGTCGGACGCCAAGTTCAACAGATCAGGGAAAGCCCAGCAGAGGGACTTTGTGCACATGCATAGACGTGTGAATTTGTGCGCGAGCTAGTGCTCTTGTGAACATTTTCCAAAGTGAGCCACAAGGAGCGGAGGTAAGCAGGGCCATGGCGGCGCCAGCCCAGTGATGATTTCAGCGCCAACCTGCCATGCCTTCTTTGCCATGACCCCGAGCAGCCACTGCCTGAGTTACCCCCCACCCCCAACCCCCGCCCTTCCACCAATATGCCACACACTGTCATCCATCAATTCAAGGCCTGCTAAATGAGTTTATCCAAAATGACTTACAGTGCATGCCTCACCTGCATTCTACTCCATGTGACCGTTTATCCAGCTGTAACTTCTTGAAAACATTAAAAGAGCATTAGAGCAGCAACATCAGTGTTTCTAACCTTCACAAGATGCATAAACGACCGCCTGGTCAATGGACCATTACGCTGAGCTCAAATGCTGCACTAACTAGCTCACTTTGACACTGATATGTGCATATATATCTTAGAGAATGGATATTAAATGTATAACCATTTAGGTTATTTCAGAGTGGAAAATGTTGAACAAACATGACATACATCTGCTCACATTAGACGTTTGAGGATCTTAATAGGTGGAAAAGCTTCTGTTTATGTTAAATGTAGCTAAACAGCCACTCTTGTAAATGCAACAAAAGTGTCCATTGTGAGAGTGGTTCTGTATGTCAGAATACGCATAAACAAAGGCGTTTGCTAGTGCATATCAGTGTACATGTGTTTTTGCAGTTAGTCTGCTTTGTGCGAGTGAACTGGGGTGGGATTGGGGTGGTGGAGGTTATAAAGTGGAGACTAATAGCTCTCTGGGAGACGAAGGGAGGCACAATTATGTGCAGTTTAGCAGCTAATCTGGGAGCATGGGTGAGGTCTCAGGGGACTCCTCAAGTCCTCTACTTCAAATTCCTTCTTCGATAAGCTAGAAGCAGAGAGCAGGGTTGCACTGCCAAGCGCTGCCTTTCTGTCTCAGTCACACAAATAAGTAGAGACTAGAACACAAAACATCCTGGTATGTGGACTTTGTCTGTGTCCTTCTTCTAAATGTCAAAATAAAGTAAATCCCAATAAAAAAGCACCTGTAATATATTTCTTGTGTCTGCCTTAATCCTTTTCTCACTCCAAGATACAAAGCCAAAGATTTTGGCTCTAATACAGATATTGTGGCAGGTGAAGTTTTCTCTGTCTGCCTCATTCTTATTGTATTTCGTCTACACACACACATACACACACTCACACACACATGCCCACTCCATCTTTGACCTCCTCTTAAAACATGCCAATTTCTTTCTTTACAACAACCAGATTGTTTTCAGTCGTTATTTCCATCACTTGGTTTGGCATAGATATCTATGTTTCATCTGTACATCATGCAGACATGGAAACTTAATGAGTGGCAGAACATCTTACAAACATCTTGTTCTCCCTCCAGCGATGTAAGAGCATTGACAAGTAAAAGTTCTGTTTTTTTTTTTTTTTAGTCCATGGTTCAGGAAACACAGCAAAACAGTGTTACCTGACAACAGCGCTTCACTACAATAAGTCCAAGATGTTTAAAGAAACCCAGAGGACCTATAGCCCTTTTTCTGTTCAAGTAGAGTTTAGAATGGCCAAGATCTACAGTAAAAAAAAGGTCTACATTTGATTATGAAAGAAAGTACTGGACATATTTATTCTGATGCACAGCACTTTGGAAGACTTCAAAGGAATGATAAGATCTAAAGCAACATTAAGCTAAAATTTAAAGGAATAAATATCAGGATTTTTTTATTTACACACTATGTCTTAAATGAAGTCTAAATAAAAAGTAGAGATAGTTATTTTGTAGATTTTTTAAAAATCATAATAAAAACACAAAGTTTCAACACAACCAATTACAAGCTTGATTCAGTTCAGTTACTTAATGCTTTGCACTTCCATAGCACACAGAAAGAATAGAACGAGAGAACATAAATATACCATAAAAAGGTTTTTCTTAAAAAAGTGATTACAAAGTTTTGGCTGAACCTTTCTGCTGAAAAACACAAATATGTTTAAATTGTTTTTAATGTTTAAATCTGCCCTTTTGTGTGTTTTTATGTGTTATGTTGCATTGTTTGATTTTATATAGTGGTACTGCAGTAAAGGATCTTTGAATACTTAGAAAAGCGCTATACAAATGCAATGTATAATTATTACTAACATGGAGGGTTTTTTGAGGGATTAGAGGCCACAAACTGCATATTTAAAACAATATAATTGTGAAACTGTGTTTTAGTTTCATCTTTTGTTAAGAAAAAACTTGAATAAAACAGGAATAATTATCTTGCTTTCATACTAAAAATGCTGAATTCGGTTATAACATTTCTTTGGTTTGAAGCTATAGGCTGCAGCATGGTACTGTGAAGGTTTGCACAGTAAAACCCAGAATTATCAGCAGTTCTGTACTATATAATCTGTTTACACTGTGTTACAATATCTTAACAATGAATCCTGGGAAATCTATAAACAGGAATGAGACATGTATTAGAGTGATCATTTATTGCAGTTTATACTGTTTTATTCAAACTGGGCCTATAAATTAATGTCAGTCAGTTCTATAGTAACACTACTTTACAGTAGTTTGCTGTAATGATGTCTTACTGTTTTTTAGATTAACTTAAATTTACTAAAAACCTATGAATAATATGTAGAAAAATTACAGCGAAGAAGTATAAGATAATAATTATAATTAATATTAATATTATCACATGAAATAATAGATATGCTTATTTATTGTAATTATTTGTATTTATTGTAATTATTACTATCATTATTATGTGTTATATGTAATGCAGGCATCAGACTTAAAGAAATAATAAATATTTGAAAAAACATGATTGGAACAGAACTGAAGCTGTCCTGAATACATTATGCTTTTATTACTTTTCCTTCTCTGTTTTTGTTTAAAAAAAGTATTCCACAATGTGGTTTTGATATATGCGGCGCTACCGAACAGGCAGGTTCCAATTTCACACAGGCTTTCCTTACAAAAATGGGCCAATTGACGCCCCAGTGTTCCGGCATAGAGGTGAAGTTTTTTTTTTTTTTTTTTTTTTTTTTTTTTTTTTTTTTTTTTTTTTTTTTTTTTTTTTTTTTTTTTTTGTAGTACGCTATAATAAAAGATCAGATCAGACCAAACCTCTTCATGTTCTGCTTGTTTCTTTAAATTAAAGGGCCTTAAATGATTCAATACGGGGTTTATTTCCATCACTGATATTAATTATTTTTCAGGAAATAACCATGCTTGAGCATAAAAGAATATTTTGGAAGGAGACATTGTGTTTCTTTCTTCTTTTTTGTCCGCTTGAGAGTCGCGAAAGAAGCACAGGATGCAAGTTGGAGTTTGTTTAAAGTGTGCTCTAATGACACGCATTAATCTTACCTTGTAGGTTGGGTGCCATGGATCCCTCGGGGAAAATCCCGTCCTTCATATACACCAGGAGCTCCTCCCCTGCTTCAATATCCCGAACAGCTTTATAATAAATCTAAGGAGAGGAGGGGGAAAGATAGAAAAAAGTGGGAGACTTTAAGTTCCGGTCAAGACGAAACATGGAAAATAAATTAGTCTGAAACTATTTTTCTTTAATCTCATTTGAAGGACCTGTTCCAGTTTGCATACCAACAAGATTGTGACAAGGTTAACTATCCTATTAAGGCAATTATGTTTTTTTTTTTTTTTTTTAAATCTTATTCGTTAAAAATATAAAAAAGAATAAATTGACTAAGCTGTTTCACATTCATATATCTCACTCCTGATTAACTTAAATTTTATGACAAAATTATCAACTGATAAGATATCATTTTACCGCTTAAAAACAAATAAAATGCGAAAAAAATCGGCGCTTATACATGCTTTACATAGATAATAAAAATGAAATGGAAAAAAAAAACAACATATAATCAACGCCAAAAAACAAAAAACAACAAAAAAAACAAAACAAAAAAAAAAAAAACAGATGTCAATCTTAGAGAACAGTAAAAGCCCGTTAAATACATATCCAAGACGTTAATTTCAATACATTCAATTTTGATTTAATTAACTGATTTAACTTACTCTCCATATACTTGTTTCCATCACGCTAAAAGGATAAAAAGATTAAGAATATCAGACAAAGGCCGTTCTGATCCGAGGCCTTATTTCTTAGATCTGTCAGGTGAAATAGTCTCACAGATTAATTGACAATTTTTAAAAAATGACAAAATAACGAAAAATAATCTGGTCATTTATATGATAAAATAAAATCGACTATGTTTAAGTAACACCGTATCTAATCACACTTGCTGATAAAAATGATTTTGACCACATGGGGGCGCTCTGCGCCAAGTGAAAATTGTCAGCGCAGAATGGCAGCCGAAAACACCCCTTCACGCACACCACAGTCTGACACACAACACAACGCCTATATAGGTAACAGAGGCTGGAGAACTCAACTCTCAAGTATTAATTCGTTTAGGACAGAAAGCAGACAAGGAGAAGAAGAACATATTATTATTATTAGTTTTCTTTCTTTCTTTTTTTTTCTTTTTCTTTCTTTTTTTCCCCACAACATTTAAATAACATACACACAAACAATCTCTGCGGGAGCCTCCCGACGCGGTTTTCGACCTGACCTTTCTTTTCTCCGTGAGGCGAGAAAGTTGAGAAAGTTGCGCGGCGCTGCGGAGAGCCTCCAGCTGCAGTAGCACTTCAGTCCCGGAGGAGTTGGCGACACAACCCATAGTAAGTTTACCCCAGAGAGAGAGGGAAGGGGAGACAGACCGGGACGCTGCAGCGGCCGGGACCGGGAACAGCAGGTCGCGGGTCGGCCGACAGCGCTGAGGACGGTCGGTGATGGTTCCCTCTGGCTGGATGAAACCTTGACGCTGCTGGGTTATTCTCTAATCTAGTCACTGAGCGCGTCTTTGATGATGATGATGATGAGTCTCTCTCTCTTTCTCTTTTTCTCTCTCTGTTTCAGACTCCCTCCTCTCTCTCTCATTAGTGATTCCCCATTGCCCCTTGGTGCTCTCTCGGTTACCCGTCGGCCACTCCTCCTCGTCTTATCTCCAGCCAAAAGGATTGAGGGATCTGCGGCGCAGACCCCTCCCCGCATCTCCCAACTCAGTGGCCGCTTCGCCCGCCTGATAAATCTGTTATTGATGTAAATAATGGATAAAGAAGACCGGCCAGACTTGAACTCACTCTGTCAGGCGTTCACACCAATAACACACACGTTATGTAGGCCATTCAATGAAAAGGCCTCTTTGCTATTCAAACTTTCTTTCCCAAGAGGCAATATTATTTCCCTCGCTTTCGGATCAGCTGTTCTTAGAGGTATTATCTTGAAACTCGTCAAAATTATTTGGCATAAAATAATCAATTAGAAGGTTTAATTATTATTGTACAGGTAATGTATCCACTGTCATTTTTTTCACTGCAAAAGCATTTGTCTCATACTTGTAAAAAACACGAGTTGCAAATATTTCATTTTTCCCCAATCAAACAAAAAATACTTGCCAAAGACTGTCATTCCATAAAATGTGATTACATAAACATTTAAAATTATTATTAATTGTAAATGTATTTTTTCTACTATTATATCCTCAGTCACTTATATTTATTTCGTTACAAAAACAAACCAAAATAATTGTCCCATACTGTCTACAAATATGTGGGGACAAGACAACTGTAAAAAAACAAAACAAACCCCCCCCCCAAAAAAAACAAAACACTAGATGAATCATGTAAAAAATTTTGAGTTTATCAAGCAAATTTCTTATTTTAATACATTTGTGTGTAAATATTAAAGATCCAAGATACATTAAATTGTAAGCAAATATCAAGCTACCTTTTCTTATTTATAAATACTGCCAGTTTGTAATCAAAGGATCTTCATTATTTTTTCAAAAGATTTCTATGTCTATGGTATTTAAAAATATTTGCTCATGGACTTATTTACGTTCTGCATCAAGATCTCAATGCTGTCTTGACTTTCTCCCTTCACTGTCCAGTGTTTAGGAGGCAGATGCCTCATCGATCAATGCCAGCCCATGGGGCCTGCAATAATCTCCTACTGTGGCCTCACACACACACACACACACACACACACACACACACACACACACACACACACACACACACACACACACACCCTTGCAACAGTCTGTATGAATTGATGGATCCATCTGAGGGTAGAAGGGCAGATCAAACAGCGCCAGAAAGGGCCTCCACTTCGAAACACAAAAGATGAAGGGTTGACAAGAAGGTGGACAAGGTTCATCTTCTCTTTAAAGCCCCATCAACTTTTAACCCAACACACACACACACACACACACACACACACACACACACACACACACACACTAAGAGCACTCATTTCACTCTCTCAGGCGTATAAATCACAAGATTCAACTGGGCCTTATGCAGCCGCTGAATGGGCTCACTTGCACACAAGTTTTATGTGACTATTTGGCATTCTGAATAGATGTTAACTCATTCATTGGGAATAAACACACAATCACATACACTCTCATAGGAAACTGTTAATTTCTTTTGTTTTGCTATCATTTAAAATATGTGAATATCAAATGAGAATACAATTGCAAGCTGACTTAAGTGAGAAAAGTTGCTTGACATAAGTGTGTGGAAAATTGAGTGGATGCTTTCCCATCACGTCCATACAAACCTATGCAAGCACACACACACACACACACACACACACACACACACACACACACACACACACACACACACACACACACTATTAACTTTGCTAGAAAAATTCACAAACCCATTGCCCTTCTTGCTACACAAAATAATCCCAAATCATTGCCTGACCATAAATATCTAAATTATGCATGATTGTGCACACATGTGTTCTTATCTTACATCATTAATGACAAACAAACAAATAAATTTGCAGCTTCCCTTTTAAAAGGCTACTGGCTATGTTTGAATTTGCTTTGTGTGCACATATTTCCATAAATCCTCATGCATTGTGTATGTTGATACGGGGAAAAAAGGAAAATAAAAATTGCAGAATGGTCTGTTAAATTATATATTTTACCACTAAGTGGCTGCATGTACGTGAGTGTGTATGTGTGGTTATGCTATGTTTGTAAATAAATTATAGGGTCATACCAGCGAGCCACTATACCAAGCAACTAGTCAGGCAAACAAAAGCAAAGCCTTTTTGATAAGAACAAGCAAGTGCAAAACACATCAAAAAGCAATTGTGCACGTGGACCCTTTCTTTCCCCAATAATTCTCCACAATTTTCTCCGGTGCCCTGATTCTTTCTTTGACATTATGTGGCAGTAACAGGGGGCACTGATGTGAAAATCTTAAAAGGATTAGGCGGGTTGGTGTTGCCAGCCAATTGGTGCTTGTCAATCTTAGGAGGCCCCAAGATTGCATCCCCCTCTCTTGCTCAGTCTGTGCAAGGCCCCTCTTTTCTTCACTGGTCAGACTTTAATGTCTAAGGCCTTAATGGAAGCTCTGGCCTGGCCTGTCCCCTTGGTGTGTCACAGTGACAAGCGGCAGATCAAGACATGAAGACAGAGGGAAGTCAGCAAGCAACAGGCAGCAAGAGACTGCGACAGGAAGGGGAGTGAGCCATGTAGGCAGGGATTAGAAAACAAATAAGAGTGGAGTGACAGGAATGTAGGAACACAAAGCCAAGTCATATGGATTCATTTGGCTACTGTCATGCGGTTGTCACTTATTATTTTCCGCTCTGTTTTTACTTTTTGCCCTACTCTTGTAAGCTTCAAAGTAAGACTCCTCAATTCCATCTAATATACCACAAATGGTGTGTTCAAGTGAAATTGGAAATTGACCCAAAAAGGCAGATGCAGAGTAAAGCAGAGTAATACCATCAGTGTGTCAGCACAGAAATGCTAATCCATTGCAGCAGTAAGTTGTGATCCACACATTGCATGGGGTTATTGTTAGTGCCTAGTTAAGCAGTTGGAGTTTTATGGGCAATGGCTGGGCATCTTTCCAAAAACATCCACTGTGTCTTGGCCAAGTTTCTTTAAACAGAAACTCCTCATAAAGAAAGAGCATGCCTTGAATAATGGTTATCATGGAAATCAGGAGTGTCTGAATATTCCTTACCCTCTTCAGTCGGGTAATTTCTTCACAGCTTTGGCAACCGGCCCAGCTTTAGACTAACAAAGCAATCCTTGGTCATTACAGCACACACAAGTGTGCTCACTCACACACATCAACCCTACAATTAATGGACTGAAAGCTTTTACTGCTTCTCCCCCTACTCGCTGATTTCCAGTGATTTTTTTTCTCATAAAAAGGGAACAGAAATCTAAGTAGAACAATGCTGGAATGTCACTCACCTGGTCTCCTGTGAGGTGACAGGCGGCGAGGTTCTGCTCCTCAAACGATGGAGCCGAGCGGACGTACTTTAGCCAGCTGTTGCTGGTTGCGTCTGGGCCAGTGTCCAATGCAAACTTCACGTTGCCCATGTCGTCCACCACCTGTTAGAGAACACAAGTTAAAAAGATGATCTAGAAAGTGTAAGATTTTACCAGACAATTTTTAATGAATCCTGATTTTACATCAAAACATTTTTTTGTCTGGGATCATTCAACAGATCAGTGTGCAATGCATTAATTAATATATTAATAAAAATACAGAAACACAGAATAGATAAAATATTGATAAAATAATTTCAACAATACAACAAGCATTATCTTAAAATCAACATCTTAACAATTTGAGGCAGGAAGTTGTGTATCAGTCTGGTGTATTTAAAAGCTATGGCTACTACACAGGTTTAAGCATGAGGAAACAAAGGGGAGTTTTTATTTCTTTGTGTGTCTCTGTGTGCTTTTGCTTCACCACTCATGTCTGTTGGGATCAAAGGTGAAGAACTCACAGTGTTCTGTCAGGATGGGGTGCATTAGTTTTGCTGTGATGTCATGGTCTTATTTTTTTTCTTCATATATATTACAAGATCAGCAGACTATCTGGGAATACAATTAGAAGGCCCTTTGTGTGTTCCCAAGTGGTCAAGTAATTATGAGCCAAATTATGAAGCAAGTTGGTCAATTTGTTAGTTTCACTTTCAGTTTTATGCATCAAACACACTGAGATGAGTGAATCCTTATATGTGTAAACAGCATAGTGTAACATGAGATTAAATCATGATATTATGTCATCATTGCTGCAAAATTGTAGAAAAAATTGTTTTGATTACATAGCAGTGGCATACATCTGTGGTACATATGATGTGTGAAAGCTGTTGCGCTCATGTGGCAGAATTTTTCAACATATTAAAAAAAATCCCAGGAACCCTGCCTTATCCGGGGATCACATTGTGTGTCAAATGTCTAATTAAGTCCTTCCAGAGGATTAACTTCTTATGGCATTATTTCTTCCCCTGTCATTCAAAAGAAAGGCAGATGTGCAATAGCTTATTGTGGGTATATACATTTTCAAATTAGGACATTTGAAAGAAATTTTTTAATAAACTTTTATGAAACTTCATTTTGCTTTTGAGTAAAAACAATAATCCCTCAAAAAACACTGTGCAGAGATTATGATGTCAGTTTAACGTTTAAGTTGCAAAGAGCCAACATGTCAATGGGTGTTAGGGCCAGCTAACATTGCTGGTCCTTACAAGGAAAGGAAAGAGGATAAGGAGGAGGGAGTATACAAACTGGGGCTTCTTTCACTTGTCTAATGACTTTCTCTGGCATGTATTGATCACCCTTTGTAACCCCTGTAGCCTCCAGAGACTCTAAGAACGAGTTTCAAGTTACCCGCTTTCACAGAGAATGGAGGCGGACGAAGGTTGTGGCAAAGGAGGAAGAGCAGAACAGAAGAAGGCCTTATTGTTAGCTGAGAAGTGTACAGATAGGTACAACCTTTTTCACAACCTATGACCAATTATGACAAATATTCTGAATGATAAATTTACAAAAGAGTAATTTGGAACTTTTTTGCAACTTGACAACACAGAATGGACAAGGTATAGTGTATTTGTTTGTCATAGGGAGATAAAAGGGAGTTTGGAGTCAGCTGAACCACCCTAAGATCGGAGTATTCACCAAGTTGGGTTCTGATTTCACCCCGCTACTGCTGCTGATACTGATACTGGGAGCCAGCGTGAATCCTCCTGGGAGAACTGGCCTGAGACAGAGCAAAACTCCTCTAATTACAACAACCAATCAACCTCGTCTGAATACAGCTCTGACCTTTGGCTTGACTTGCTGCACTCCTAATCACAGTCAAATGTCTTCAGCCGAGGTGCGATGGAGAAGAACCAACTAGCCCTATGACATTTTTAGATGTGCAAAGTTTGTGAACTTCTCAGACTTTGTAAAGGCACGTTCACATTTTATTTATTTTCAACCGCTTGTAAAGTGTGAATAACCACGTTCTTGTTTTTTGAGTTAGCATGTGCAGAGGGTGCTTTTTTGTGGGTGGGTACAGGTGCCAAGTTTAGTGAGTAAATATGTTCTGGGTCTGGATCAAGGTGTGGAAGCGTGGCTTGTATAAGCGCGGCAACAGTTTGGGCTGAAGGCAGGCATGCATGGTTGAGGTAATAGTGCTGTGCCTCTTTTGACCCGAGGTGTGAGCTTACCCGCCTTGTTAGTGGGGCCTATTTTAGAATAACAATGCCTCTTGGTGCCTTGGGTAAAAATAATTGTTCAACCCTTCAACAAGTGATGAAAAACCCCTCTTCTACCAAAGTAAAAAAAAAAAAAAAAAAAAAAACGCAAAAAAGGGCGAGTTCTGTTTGTGTACATACATTTGCCATTCATGAGAGGTAGAAAACACAACTTGTATCCAAATTAGTTCCTCCTTTAGTGTCTTTTAATGCATTTAGATATGTTTAAAAGCTTATAATGGGATATAGTCCACATCCTTCACACCTCTGTCCACTGTCCATCCAACAACCCAGCCTGATAAAGTCCAGACCTTTTTTATGTGTTAAAACAGTCTCTGAAAACTAACCAGACAGACCCTCTCAACACACACATGCTCACCTACTCCTTAGCCTAATATCCTCTTTGCAGCTGGTGGAGTCAGAGTGCACTTGTCACAGTGTTACTGTGGAGCTATAGCAGGTATTATACAAGTTTTATTAACATATGTTAAAAATGAAGCTAAGCTCCAGATGGAGACTGGGGGCACTCACTTTAATGTAGTTAAGCCAACATACTACCCTTGTATTTTCCATGCACTTTTATTTTACCTCCTCCTACCAGCCTAGCTCTTGTACCCTCATCCAATGTTCTTAACATGAACTTAATGAGCAGCAGACTAGTGTTGGGTTGTGTGCATGCCTTTGTTGTATCTTGGTTGGCACATGTGTGTCTTTCTCGGTGTGTGTGTTGCCTGGGAGGCCTACTAACACCCTGTCTCTGGGTGGAAGCCTGATTTATAAGGCCTTAAATGAGGGGCAACAGAGAAGGAGTGCCAGAACAAGCTTGCGGCTGATTGTTTGTTTATTTACCTTTACCTTTCTTTTTCATGCACTCCACCTCCCTCCATCTACACGTCACACAGAGCAGGAGGAGAACCCGGCTGGAAATCATCAGTTCCATGTGTAAAAGGGTTTTCAACAAAGCAAAAGTAAACTTAGCTACCCTGAATTTTCCCCAAAACTTTACAGACCGGAAAGTAAAACCTATAACTGAAATATGCTGTTTTCATACAATCCTTTGCAAAAGAACTCACATCACCAAATTCATATTTTTCCCCATTGCAACTATAAGCTTTAATATATTTTGGTGAGATTTTATGTCATAGAGCAACACAAGGCACATGATGTGTCAGCTGCATTTATACTCAGCCTTTCTGAGTCAATATTTTGTAGATCCATCTTTTGCTGCAATTATGGTTGCAAGTATTCTGATGTATGTCTGTATCAGCTTTGGCAACCAGATCACATATTACCAATACTTCTTTGAAAATAGCTCAAGTTCAGTCAGATTTGGATAGAGTGCATCTTTCCATATATTCCTATTTGAGTTTTGGTGTGAACTTTGACTGGGCCATTATGACATATGCATATGCTTTAAACTAATGTTTTTCATTGTATTTTTGGTTGTATGTTTAGGGTCACTGTTGTCATTTTCATGCTTGAAGGTGATTGTCTGCCCTATTCCCCAGTGTTTTGGAACCTCCAACAAGTCATGTTCCGTGATTAACCTTTTTGTTAGCGCTGCCGATTCTCCCATCAACTACAAACACCTTCCCTGTGCATGTTGAAGAAAAGCATACCCACAAAATGATGCTGCCACCACCATAGATCAATGTTGGAATAGTGTGTTTAGAAAAAGGTTCAGTGTTTGCATCTAAGCCAGAATGTTCAGTTGTGGGTTCATCTGACCAGAGCACCTTTTTCCACATGCTTGCAGGCATGAGCCTGCAAACATGTGGAACAGACATGCTACCACTGTTGCTTTGCAACAAGAATGTCCTGGGTTTGAATCCCAGCCTGGGGGCTTTCTGCATTGAGTTTGCATGCTCTTTCTGTGTATTTTCTGTGCATGCATGGGTTCTCTCTGGGTGCTCTGGGGCTAAAAACATGACTGTTAGGGTAACTATTTTTTCTAAATTCCCCTTAGTTATGACAGAGTGTGTTTATGTGCATGGTTGTCTATCTTGTGTGTCTCTGTGTTGCCCTGTGATGGACTGGCAACCTGTCCATGGTGTACTCTGCCTCTTCTGGAGGCCTATCTGTTGCCTGGTGCCTATTTGAAGATAGGCACCAGCTTCCTTGCAACACCTGCACAGACATGTGGGTAAAGACAATGGACAGATGCTTTTTCAGATACTTATTATTAATTACACTTTAATATGTTGAACTTTCTTGTTGTTACTTGACAAAATGTAAAAATGTGCAAGCAGTATGAATACTTTTGGAAGGGTCTGTAGTTTCAAAGCCATTTCAGATTTCAGCTTGATAAAATTATATTTTTTTTCCAATGGAGTCAGTTTCCTCATTCTTTTTCTACTCACTGAGGTTAAATGTTCATTTAGATCTTATTTTTAAGCATCAGTTTGCTGAGCTCTGTCATTCTTTCTTTCCCACTAAATTCAAATATAATCAACTTGGCAATCACTAGGATCAACAACTCACATCAGTCAAATGTAATTACTTGGATCTAAACTCACAAACATAACTGTGAAAGGTCAAGACACAGCAGTCCTCAAATGATTATGCAGGATTTTATTCAGACGCACTGTAGGATAGAAGGGCAAACAGGAAAAGCTGCATTTCAAAAATTATATTTCACTTTCTAAATGAGCAATTCTTAGGGTCAATTTTCATCCAACAGACTTGTCAACATTGTCACTATATCACAAAGTAGAAAACAAAAGACAAGAAAAAGGGATGAAAGTCAGTGAACTGAAGAATTTCAAGTTTATTTACCATCTTCCTTTTCTATTTTAGAATTTGATCTGTAGTTTGACTTGATTAAACACAATCAAAATATGACTCACTTGACATTACACACACGCCCACACTCAGACAAGTACCATTACGAACACACACACATACACTTGCACAAAGACACAATAAGATTTCTCTGAAAGAGGAGCGGCTCTAAGTGGACAGGATGCAGAGCAAACTCCACAGGAAGCCCTGATAAGAGCACGACACTTATATCGCCCCTCACAACACAAAGGGGAACCTTTGACAGCTAGGAACCTTTAATGGCTGTCTCGGCATGCCCTCTCCTCCACCAGTTATATCTGACGGATGTCTGTGGAGCACTGGGCTGAATTAGTAGAGCGAAGTTGCCTGTACGGGTAGACATTGGTGACAAGGTACATATTATTTTCTCTTTGACGGAGGGCAGAAAATGGAAATGGCTGCTCAGAGCGTCGTGGTGATTGTGATTTTGATGGGAGATGAAGATAGAAGCAGACTTACAGCATCTCAGACGTAACTGTGGGGTTATTGTGTGTTTGAGGGAATATTTTTATAAGGTGTGATCATGGTGCTTTTGTTGTACAAGCCTCGGTTTTTCAAAGTGTGAACACACCCTAGTTTGCATTCATTTGTATACATGTGCGGTAGAGAGCAAAGCAGGTTTTGTCATTTTAAGAAATGACTTTGAGTAACATAGAGTGATACATAAAGAGAAAATGCTCTTTTTAACAGAAGTTATCAGAGGGAATTTGAAAAAGAAGTTCTGTTAGTGAAAAACAGGACATAGAGCTCTGTAAACATGTAAAGGGAAGGTTTGTTCTCTCTCGGCTTACCTGCATATATCCTGGGGAAGTTGCAGACTAATAAAACATGTTTTTTGGAGGTGGAAGAGAGTAATGGGGAAATATTTATTTTTATTCTGGGTCTTTTTAAAATTCTAGATCCCGTGTATTTGCAAAGAAAACCAAATAATAACAATAAATCTGGGGCTCCAGGATGTGATGCATTTCTTTTTAAGGGAGGCAGGGGGCAGCCTGGCATGAAAACTCTTTAAGAGCAGAGGTGGGAAATGAAACTTCCCTCGTTCTCTGCAGCTGCAGACTTATACTGTAAATATACATAAACACAAGGTTGGTGTGGCAGTAGAGAATATGAGAATGGCTATTGGAGAATTACATACACTCACACACATACACACTGTGTTCTGCCTCAGCCGAAAAAGACAGACATGCAAACACGGCAGCGACAGTGACAGATTGAGTGGCTGTGAAGCAGGCTGCAGAGTTGGTTGTTAGAAGTGTTGCAAATTAAGGTGGAGTGCGACTGAAAGGAAATAAAGAGGTGTGTGTTGGAGTTTGTATCCTTTCTGGAAATGGGTCTGTTCCAGTTGGGAGGCCCCTTTAACATGGACACACGCAAACACACACACATACACACCCACAGGCAGACTAATAAAGAGACTGATAGAGTGCAGATCATGAAAACGCGCTGCTGTGTTTGTAAGTCCTCATTGGGATGAGTGTATCTGTGTGTGTGTGTGTGTGTGTGTGTGTGTGTGTGTGTGTGATGGATGGGGTCCTGCAGAGAAGACCCTCGCCCCACCATATCACTCAACAGCCTAAATGAGTGTGTGTCTGCTCTCATTTGTGTGTGCGTGGAAGTGAGAGGTGGACAGGCTCACAAGGGGTCCCTGCCATTAAACTTTGTCTCAGAGAAGGTGGGGGGAAGCCAGCATAAAAGAGATCATTCTTATTTTAATAACTTTAGTGGATCATAGCTCTTATTAAGGGTGATGTAGAAAGTGTAAAAATTATTATTGGATGATGGAAAAGAGAATGAGAAAAAAAGAGATGTGCTTAAGATCTGAAAAAAAAAAAAAAAAAAAAAAAAAAAAAAAAACAAGACTAAGGAGAGAATCCCTGAAGCAATCTGTTCAATTTTTGCAACTGTTTTGCACCCACTACTCACTTTATTTCTGGATTCTGGACTTACTTGATTCACATAACATATTGCATTAATTACATGCAGCAGCAAACACACTCATCAGGTTGCAGTCCAAAGAACTTGAGGTCCTAACCTGATGAGGAATTCCTCAAAACTTTAGGAAAAACTGGAGGAATTGTGTCTCATTAATCTTCTAAATAAAAAAGTAGCATTCCAGGTTGTAAAAGACAGTGAAATATTGCATACCTTTACTGATTAATTCTAGGATAAAAAAACCCCAAAACATAGATTGAAATCAAAAATGCATAGCATTTCAAGATCTGTACAAAGATACACGTTGTTAATTTCACTTAAAAATTTTTTTAAGTTTCTATTGCAGGAAGTCGAGTAGGAAAAAGGTTCCAATGGTTGTCTTTCTTAAGTTGCACAAACAGATCTTCTTTTTATTTACCTCTGCATGTACCATATATTTTGAAACATCCACAATCATAATGCTTGTATTATGTATTTGAAACTGTTATCATCATTTTAAACAAAATTTTGACTTTTTTGTTTCAAAATAATTTTTTTTGGAAATACATTAGACACGCCTAAATGGAAATGATGATAACTTGAGCTTCCATGATATCCTTGATGTGTTTTTCATAAAGCAGATCCATTTTTTTTCTTTTTCCATCTTCTGTTCAGAAATTACCATCAGCAAATACTGTTTTTTTCACACAAACTTATTGAGATAAATATGTTTGTGAATTTATCCCAATATAATTTGTGGAAGTTTGTGAAACTAAGTGGGGAATGTTGATATTTCTGAATGAAGGTGAATGTATGGGAATTGTAGAAATGACTAAGAGTAAATGATATGAGATTATAAAATAGTATGATAAAGGGTCTTTTATGGTGTGACAAAGACAAAAATAGTAATTTTTGTTATAAAATATAGTTCATATTTATTACAATGAACTTTAAAACAAAATACATGGGTCACCATGTAACTCATAGGTAATTATTGAAACTATTAAATTAGATATATAAACTGTGAATAAGTCATAAAAAATAAAAAGCAGACATAACAGCTAATAGAAAAGCTGTGTTAAAAAAAATGTACAACCACATGGCCAACTTTGTTTCATCATTTTAAAAAGGTGAACTCCTTCATATCCCACCAGTGAGACTCAACATATGGTTGTTGATACAACCCCTCAGTTAATTCAAAATTGTATATTCACAACATTTCATGACAAGGGAATCAGGTTTGTATCAGCCCTTATGGAGACTTTAATTGTAAACTTACTTCAAAAATGTAAACTGTATGTCTGTTTAAACCGTATTTATAAAACATATATAAAAACAACAACATTTAACTTGTTGGAAATATTAGAGTTTAGGTAAGGAACAACACGCTCTTGGGAATACTCACAGAGACTGCTGTTTTTGCAGTGTTAGGATCATTAATTGCCAATATAGGATTTCAGAAAGAGTTGAAAATGTAAACTCTGTAACATTTGTTTTAAAATTGTATAAAAACATTTTCTGCTCTCTTACACACAGAGACTTGCTGTTAATATAGAAAAAAATCACAGATCATGGCAGGAAGGATAGAAAGACATATTTTGAAAGGTGTTCTATTTTGTTTCGTTATAGAGAAACTGGAAGCAGCTAGAACGGACGGTTTAAGTTTTACAAAACATTGTAGATTGGAAATTGGCCGCAAAACTCTGATTGGTGCATTTCTGCTGTCTTCACATCTGTACTGGCTTACTCTGACAACAGTGAAAACATGTCCAAATAAAGAGAATAAGTAGCTGAGTCAAAGTGTTTCATCAGGAGTAGCCATGCTGTGAGGAACGATTGGGCCTTTAAAAATAAAGTGGATCAGAATGTGTGTGTGTGTGTGTGTGTGTGTGTGTGTGTGTGTGTGTGTGTGTGAGCATCACTAATGCTGGTAACAGTACACCTGTACTGCCATGTCTGGCAGTCTAATGACAGCTAAAAAGGAAGCAGGCTGTAAATCCACACAATTGCATACACGGCACAGCTCAAACAGACATATTATCGGGGCAACGGTGATTAGGTTAAATATATAACCTGATTACTGATTGTCTCTGTCAAAACCAGAGGTAAACACTGGTCTGAAAGCTTTGTGTCTTCTTTCTGACTGTGATGCCGATAAAATATGTGCATGCAAGGTGTCTGAGAGTGTATGTGCAGTGAGGTTGATGGTGAGTGAAGGCGTGTTAAACGTGACCCATTTTATCAGGCCAGGGCAACCTTCGACATAATTAAAATCCAGGCAAGCAAGCAGGCGGGCGGGCAGGCAGGCCAGGGAGGGCCTTGGGCCTTGTAAAAGCCATCTGGGTTGTAGCATGAGTATGAATGTGCTTGCAAATGTGTGTCTATGTTGAATCGAATGTCAGAATGTGGCCTTACTCACTAATGACCCAACTGCTAAACTTGTATTAAATTAGAGTAACACAGCTATCATCTCCAGTGAGTGTGGATGCATCACATTGAAAACATGCATACAAAACATACCAGTGCTCACACCCCACCTTCAACTACAATTCCATGAGGAGTTTTGCTAGATATGCTAACCCACTATCAAATATTATTAAACAAAACAAAACATCAGAACAGAACTATTTATGTATTACAAATACAAATCTGCTGCCAATCCAGTTCGTTTTTAGCGTAACGCTTCTGTGTCCATCTCTGCCCCCCTGCAGCTTATCTGAATGAGCAGGTTGCCATGTGCAGAGTTGCCAGGTTAGGGTAACTTACAACAGGAAGTGTGCATGCTTTAAGAGAGGAGAGTCTGAGAGTTTTTTGGCTGGACCCTGTTAATGAAATGGCTTTGTGTTATTTACAGCCTCCTGTTAAAAGGCTGGACAAGTGTGTGCAGGAGTGTTTCTGTGTGTGCATGCTTCTGTGTGGATGCTTGTGTCGACAATATTATATTCTGACTGCAAGCACATGAAAGATACTTTATATGTATACATTCTCCTTTTTGTATGTGTGATACTTTTAATGTTCATATGTACAGATGCTGCCATCACCTACATCTATTTTATCATTCCTCCAGCTTTTACAGGCAGGTTTTTATGATATGTATTCAGGGCAATTAGTGAGCAGATATATTGGCTCATTATAGTGAAGCAGGTGCAGTGTAAATGGGAAAATATATGAACTGTACATCAGGGTCACATACACACTCTAACCACAGCTTTTGAAGTGGAACAACCAGATTTATGTGTGACAAGAAAGAGTCCCTCAAAGCCCAAATAAGGCTCTATTTCTGACTTTGTCAAATTAATAACATAGTCAATGAAGACTTTCTTATCTGAAAATCACAATTCTTACTGAGAAATTTTAAACTGAAAAAAAAAAAAAAAAAAAAAAAAAAAAAAAAAAAAACTAAATATAATAAATGTTGTATTATACCGCCCACCAGATTTTTGTTGTTACCATCCTCGTCATTGTAAGTGGTGGCAAGATAAACTTGGGTCATTGTTTGTCACAGGTCCAGCAGTTTCAAACTCAGTGTTTCCAACTTTTTTTTGTAAGGAAAGAAGTTATTGGCTGTCGTAGAAGTTGATTTAAATCAGCAATAGATGATGTCATCGGTTAAATGGTAATGTATATGAAATTATAATGGAGACCGTAAGAAAGAAAAATTATTGCCACGGGAGACAAGAAGTGAGTAAAAACCAGCCCTATGAATCTTAACTATCAATGAACACTTCTGTTGATAACTGTTTTTATTTGATGTCACCAGTAGACATACTGAATAACTGCTTATTGTAATAAAAGATTTATTTATTTTAAGGCATTTGACACACATTTACCAGGGAAGCCAACAAATGGGAACCATACTATATTTGCTTAAATAAATGTATGTTTACATAGATTTATGTTGTCTTGTCAAATGAAAATACCAATACACTGATAAAAATTTGTTAGTTTGGGAAGCTTTATTTGAGCACAGTTTCAAATTTAACAAAATTAGACCATTAATTCAATACCACAAAATCAGAGCAGCACAACATGTTTCTTTCAAGCTCAGCCTATAACACACTCCGCTCATCATAATGTTCCTCTAGTTCTTACACAGCAACGGAAAATACAAAACAAGATTTCCTGAGCTCAAGCAAAGCAGCTAAATCACTCAAGTTGTATGAATCCATTCCAAGAGTAATGACAAATAATAATGAGGCGAGGAAGCACACATTCAACACCGACACAACTTGACCTCCACTCAATTGACTGACATGAGAAGCGAGACACAAAAAGGGACAATTCCTGGAACTACACAAAAACAAACAGAGAAGTACAGCTCAGGACTTTGTAAAAGAATGCAACGCTATCAATTATTTATTAATATTCAAATAACGGAAAACTTCTGAGATAGGCCACTGAAAGAGATGTGAGAAACAAAGCCACATTAGGATCTTCTAATAAGCTGCAGCAAACAAACATATTCTCATACTGATGTTTAGGACAGAACGAAAGGTGGCAGAAGACAGGAGAAATAAATCTATTTATGGTCATATTTCTCATGATCCAAACCAGACCTTTCCAAAAATGAATTGAGATTCTTTTTCTCCTCTTTATCTCGACTCCTGCTTAACATTGAATTTAAACAATGCATTTTGAATCTCAGAGAAGTGGACTGGCATAAAACAGAAGATGCCACATCAGCCTTCAATCATCTTCATTAGATTTTACTTTTGGCAATAAGCAGTTGTTGAAAGGTACTGTACTTGTTCAATGAGATCAAATACATAAACTTTGTGATGTGCGGAACATACCACTCAAAGTAGAGGCAGTCAGAGAATGACAGCTACACACATTCCTTTTTTTGTCTTTGTCTTCTTATCTTGGTTCTGATCACCTGTAGTCTACCCAAGTTTCTGCAGGAGACTTAAATTTGAGACCTAGAATGAACAAGAAATGCTAAGTGGCTGAATTTGGTGCCAAAAAAGGGATTGTAATGTGGTTGGCCAGGACAGCATGTGGCAGAGCCCCTGCATGGCTGCAGGCTGGGAGGATTATTGGAACCATCTGAGCAGAAGGTTTCATTATAAAAACCAGACTCTGCTTTTTCCTCTCTCCATCTCCTCTTCTTGTTCACCTATGGCATATAGCCAGGATCTACTGATGACCCAAGATTAAAAGATTTACTTCAGAATCAAATGACTTTAAAAGCCAATGTCTCATTATTTAATTATGGCAAACTTTTGGAATATCAGGTATAGCAACAAAAAAAGACACATTTTTGTTTTTATAGCTATTCTCACTTAAAATTCTGAACTTTTCCTTATTGTTGCTATGTATTTTGTAATACTATTTTGAAAATAATTCATACCTTATATTTTTTCACATTTTGTGATGTTATTTTATTAGGATTTTATGTAATAGACCTACACAAAGAAGTACATGATTGTGAAGTGAATGAAAAAATGATGTACTTTTCAAAACTTTTTCATTAATTAAAGTCTGAAAAGTCTGTATTCACCCCCCTTTACTCTGATACAGGTAAAAAGTGCCACAAGCCATGTAGGAAACAAAGCAAACATGGAAGAAGCTGGTTTTGTCAGATAAAGTGGAAGGAAATCGATAAATGTTTAAAAATAATTTAATGTTGGAAAGATATACACAGTATAGGTAAGATACACAAAACATAATGGTAGACCCACAGAGCAGATCAAGCTCCCACATCAACACTATAATAAAAGTAATGTTTTAGGCATGCTGTGCTTCTTCAGACTAATACAGAAAGAAGTAGTTAAACATTTCTGCCCTAAATGATCTGAAAAGTATAACATGTGATTCACATACCCCAAAATAAATCCCAGTGCAACCAACTGTCTTCATAAAACATCTGATACCAAATAGGTTCTACCAGTGTGTGATTCAACCTCAGTCTAAATACCATTTAGGTGAAACAAGCTTTGAACTAAACCAACATGCTTCCTGTAGGTGGAAGTGCTATTAATGTTTTCCTGATGGAGAATCTGTGGAGGGAACTGAAGCTTAGGGTGATGGCAAGGAGGCCTTCCAACATCAAATACCTGAAGCTTATTGCCAAAGATACTCAAAATACAATTTCAAACATACAAAAATCTGGTCTTCTGTCATAACAAGAGTTGAATAGCTGTTTTTTTACTAAAGTTTAAAAATAATTTTTGTCATTCTCGTTCTTAACATGTAAATAAAACTAAGCATTAAAAAAATAGTTCTTGTATGTTTTTCATTATCTTCTGGGAGACCCCTGATTCTTTTCCTATCATAAACAGACAGTTAAGGAATTAAATTTAAATGTTTAAAATCTTAATCTGTTAGAGGTATGAATAATTTTGATCCGAACTATGTACAGTTTGTCTGTTGTACAGTAACTTTGGGAATGAAAAATGTAATCCTTTAAATGATTTTCCTTTTTGGCTGCAACATTTGAAAAAAAAGAAAAAAGAGTTTTTGTAAGGAAACTGCAGTTGTGCAAACTTGCTCTCCTACTCAAACTGAAGGGTTGTACTTACTTATTAGACTAAGAAAGTCATCTTTACCAATGTTTTATGAATCTGTAAACACAAAATGTTAGTGAAAATTTCATGTTTGAATGTAAAAATGTATTTTTAACACGCTACCAAATGACATCGGAACAAGACTATTTAAAATGTTTATTTTGACAGTTTGTAGACCTCAGGTGTGTTAATATTTTTCAGCAGTTCTATTTCAACAAGATGAAATGCAAACAATAATAAAAAAAAAATAACAACAGCCTTACAGAAAACTAATTTTACAGACAAAGCAATCCATGTGTTTTGCAGTGAAGAAATGCTCATAGAAAGTACAGCTTTTATTTGTCTCTGGCAGATGTGTGTGGCACAGCCCTGCTTAGTATCACCAGCTATTACCACAACTGTATAAATGATGGGATTCTGTTCATTCTGACTTGGATGTAAACCTAAATGTTTGATGTCTGTTCTCAAGTGTAATATTAGTGTGATGGCTAAATGAAATGCATGTGTCTCTTAGCATGAACACCTCTTATTCTCCCCACCATGGCATGTGATTAGCCAGGACAGGAGAGCCAGTAAAGCTCTCACTTTAGGCCTGCTGGGAAGAAAAGAGGAAAAGCCCTATTTCACTGTCGTGTAAACCATTGTTTCATTTCCACACTTCTCTCTACATCTTTTGGCTCAAATGTTTCACATGCTTTTTTGCTCCTGCTCAAGTGTGAACACAATACAGCCATAGAGATCACAGTTTGCACCTCTTGGCCTACACAGGGCACCCACAGCTGCTGCTTTTTGGTCAAACAGTGATTATAACCATCACAATAACCATAACTACAGCTTTCTGTTCTGTATTTGCAATTTGTACAGACAACAGTGTACAGATGGTCACTGCTGGGCTCCATCCTACATCTCAACATCTGAACCTTCTCCCTAACTTCGGCTCTCTGGGCCCCAATGTGCCAGTAATGGATCCCGCTTAACCCCCCACCCACCACCACTACCAAGAAGCCTATATATCTAACTTTTAATTAGGAAAGCTCATCCCCTGTCCTGAGAAAAAGGTAAATGGTTGGGGTACCCATAGGGAAAGAGTGTGTGTGTTGTTGGAGAGATCTGGATCCATCTGGTTTGTGTTAAACTCAATGTTATGAGTGTCAGTCGCTAAGGCCTGCTTGATGGCTATCAATCTGCCTTTTAATGTATGGAGAAATGAATGCATATGGGATTCCTTCAGTGAAGGTAACAACTCAGCAAGGACATTAAGGTGATTAAAGCATGTGGATAAAATGAGGCCCATGTGGAGCAACAAAAATACCTCATAGGCTCTCTGTAAACAGTGCTTATTAGTGTTTATGACAATTTATATGCTACATAAAGATTTTGCTCCAATAAGATATAGACCTGTCAAACAAGAATGACTCATTAACCACAGATAAAAATAGGTAAACGTTAGGTTTGATGTTGCATGGCGCATATGAGACAGAGAAAGAGATGAGGTGATAGAAGGAGATAAATGGTAAGGAGGAGCAGCTGTTGACACAAGCCTTCCCCTCTCTGTCAGATAAGAGATAACCAGGCTGGCTGTGTTTACATACTCCATTAGTAGTGTCATTAATCACACCAGCTCACATCCACACTCAAAGTGAGGGGTACAGAGGATTACTGGAGGGTGACACAACACATTGCTCTATCACTGCTTCAAGCATCCAAGATCCTTTTCTTTACTCTGCACACCGTTGAGCCCATATAGACATAATATTTGCAACATGCAGTGTCCCTCTGGAGTTATTTGCTCCCAGATAAAAGTATGTACAAAATCCTCAAAATCAATGACTGTGGAAGGAATGATGACCTCAAGATGGTACATTTTGCTGCAGTTCTCTAACAGAGAGCTTTGGAGATTTTTGTGTCTCTCCTATTATGTTCCTAACTGTGCACATCGGCAAAACAATCATGGGTCCTTGTCCATCCTTATTTATCAAAGTTCCGGTTGTTTAAACTTTATTGTTGATCTGCCTCTAGATATTGACAATTTTAGACCAAATTTCCAATTACTTGTGACTAAATCTGACATATCTGCCCTACATGAATGGAATGTATTCTCGTCTTTCCAATTTTTGAGGTGCCCACTGTCATGAGATTCTTGCTCAGGAGGAGGGATTGCTGCAAAGTAATGACTTTATGCCATAAGCTCTGCCTTGTAAGCTAGGTCACTTTTTACCAATTTGCAATATAAACTATATCTGAACATACTGTGTTCTAACCAGAACTGAACTAGAATATATGTAACTAAACTTGAATCAGTCAATATGATTGCACTATAATGGACTGAGTTGATCTTTTTTTTTTTTTTTTTTTTTTTTTTTTTTTTTTGTTATATGATGTGAATTTTGAGAATTTATAAATAAATAAACTGAACTGAAGAGTGGTGAAGAAAAAGCCTCTATGTCTCATCATATTCATCATACCAGAGGTAAACAAAAAGTCATGGATTACTACTCAAAAGTTCCTAGACACAGTTTAACTTTAGGAAGTAAAGTTTGAATTACAAAACTGCTTTAGCTACATTTCTTTTGTAGACATCACTGATGTAACCAGTAATTGGAACCCGTCCCCCAAGACACATTCAAACAAATGCCTACACTTCAGATAAAACCCATTGTGGAAAAATCTAATTTCAGTATATAACCTATCAGAAGCATTAAAAAATAAAACGTCTCAGCTGATAACTGATCTAGATTGATGGAGGGTTTTCAACAATATTTTTGAGAAAACTCTTAATTGCACTCAGCGATAATTCAGTCAAGGTTTCCCCTGTTGATATAGACACAGAAAGTACTTTCCTGTGTTTAATGAATTTCTTTATAAATAGAATGAAGGTTTTCTAAATATCACTTCGTATTTTATAGAATCTTTGTTCAAATTAAAATTGACTAGTTGAGATCTGACCAACCTAAATATTTGAGATTTTGAACTAGAGATGGTCATATGCAGTCCAGTCTCCCTAAGGACGGACACAGAAATACCCCTTTAATTTAATGACAAATTATAAGTAGCATATGAAATTCCAAACACCAGCTTCAATGTCATTAGCAAACCACTCTGTACAGCAATATTTTCTTTCTGTATCTAAACCACAGTGGAGCACCCTTTCCATACTAACAGATTATTTTATTTAATTATATTTTTTTTTCATTGTTGCATGTCCAAAGGTCATGTCGCTCATTTAAAAAACTGGAACAATTTTGTAAAAAAAAAAAAAAAAAAAAAAAAAAAAAAAAAAAAAAAAAAAAAAAAAAAAAAAAATCATTATTTCTTTTTTCCCCCTGTATTTTTAAAAGGTTTTTTTCACATCTTAACTAGGAATGCCAATAAGTGTGGAGAGTGCTGCTGAATCCCCTTGACTTTGTCGCTTTGTGTGCCAAGGTTTTGGTTTCAATATACAAGTAGAATACATTTAGAAATTATTCATGGTCCTAATAGGATTCTCATCACAGGAGGAATAAATATCACAAGCTACCAAAGTCACCTGTAGCACATGGAGTTGGGTTTGGTACATTAGGGTCATGAAGAGAGACAAAAACAGGGCAGCCACCCAGCTTCTTATCCCACCTGGAAACTTCTCATTAATATACAAACAGCCCAAGGCGTCCAAGTCACCAATAAAATCAACCAAGCACACAACAATGACTTTCAAACCATCTTTGACTAATAATGTAATTTAATGTTGCTTTAGAAGTTTTGTCGTGACTTTGCAGAGAGCAAAAAAACTTTTTTTGGATTAGTCCTGGACTCCCTGTGGTCACATTAAAGCTAAGGCATAATTTGGCTATTCACTAACAACTCTTGGAGAACGCTTCCCTAAAGGAGCACAATCAGGCATAATTGGCCAATCAGCAAAGGGAACAAACACAACGATATACCTCACACAGCGAGGCAGTTGGACACAGTCATGAGGACAAGAACACAAACATAAAAATAAAGGGAGCACTGCTATTCTCATTTTTGTTTGAAGGCTGGATGACTAAACACTTACATTGTCATATTTCCACAGTTAAATAATGCACTTATTTTTCATACAAGATATGTTAGCAATGCAAAAGGTTTAGCTACCACAAGGTAAACTGAGAAACTTCCAAAAAGAAGTGCAAATCAAGATAAGGTTAAAAAAAAATATATATATTAGACACATTTATTAAACAGTTGTAGCAACACTTGTAGACGATTAACAATGGAATAAATGTGCAGAACATTCATCACTGTATTAGGCAACGACATATTTAGCTCCCTTTTTCCCAGATTCTTAACTATTAAAAACCATATTAAAACCACAAACCTCCATGTTTTTTATTTCTGATTTTATGTGATAAATGAACACAAATTCAGTACAAATTTGTTTTGGGAAAGGAGATAGACACACTTTTTTTTTACAAATAAAAATTGGAAAACAGTGATTTGTATTTGGTGAGCCAATAATCTGAAGTACTCCCTTTCTCTGAAATTACAGCTGCAACTCATTTGGGGGTATGTTTTGACTGGTTTTGCAAATCTAGACCGAAAACTACCAATTAGTTTTTTGCAAAATAACTCAAGCCAGATTTAATGTAAATTACCTGTGAACATTCATTTCCATGTTTTGCCACAGCTGAATTTATGTCTCGACATTGACCGGGACATTCTAGCACATAAATATGATTTGATCTAAACCATGCCATTGTAGCTCTGGCTGGAAGTTTAAGATCGCTGTCCACCTGAAAGGTGAACCATCACTGCAGGCGCAAGTCTTTTGAGGACTCTGGCAGGATATCTTCCAATACTGAGATGTACTTTATCTATCATTCTTTCCATAAACACTGACTCTCTTCCTCCTCTATTCCTGTTGAAGAAAAGCCCCCACATCATGATGCTGCCCTCACCCTGTTTCACCGCAAGCATTGTCTGTTCTTGGTGTTGGACAGTGTCGGTTTTTTACCATACATAAGGTTTTGAATGTAGCCCAAAAAGTTCCATTTTAGTCTCATCTGACCAGAGCATTTTTTTTCCAAGTGTTTGCTGCGCCCCTACAAAATATGCAAAAACTGCAAATGGGACCTCCTATGACTTTCTTTCAAAGAGGATTTGTCCCATTAAGTACACATTTGTGGAGCACACACATAATAGGTATCCTATTGATAGATCCTCCCAAATGACTCTCTGCAGCTCCTCCAAAGTTATCATAGACCTCTTGGCTGCTTCTCTGGTTAATACTCTTAAGCCTGGACTATCAGTTTAGGTGGGCTTCCAAGTTTGAAAAGAAGTTCAGTTGTCTACTCTTTCAGTTGTCAGATGATGGGTTAAACAGTGCTCTAATAAATGTTTGAACTTAGGCTATTGTTTTAGAATCTAACCCTGCTTTAAAATTCTCCACATAGTCATCCCTGACCTGTCTGTTATGTTCCTTGGTCTTCATGATGTTATTTGGTCTCTAATGTTCCTGAAGAAATCCCTGAAGTCTTCACAAAACAACTCAATTTATTCTGAGATTAAATTACACACAAGCGAGCCTTATTTAATAAATAGGAGACAGGATTTTATATGTTATTGAGCAAAGGGGGTTGATTACACACTTCACAAATGCCTAATAAAATAAACTGAGGTTTGAGGTTATATTGCCACAAAGAATGAAGATGTTCAAGATATGTAATTACCCCTGCAAAGCACGGTGGAACAAAACATCAGGGCTCAATGGGGCTTTACCATCTGCTGAAAGAAGACGGTAGGATTTTAGACCAATTAGCTATCTCAGTGTAGGTGTTTTGTTATTAAAAAGAGGTGCTGAAGTATGAAAAGGTATTTTATGATTTCTTATATAAACATCTTAACAGCACCACATATGATAAAATTCATCAGTATAAAAAGTTTTGAGGTATACTTTTAGAATGTGATCAGTTGTTAAACGGAAAGCTGTCATTATTTTTTTTTATTCAGCTTTAGGTTAGAGAGATTTAGTGTCGGACAAAAATGCAGAATGTTTTAAAATTTCACATACTTAGTGAGTTAACAGAAGCTGCAAAATGTGAGTGTATCTGAGCATGATCAATAACACTGGGGACGATGGGTACAGCAGGTCACCTCTCAGCACTTAGGCATCATCATCTGTTATTGGCTGGTTATTGATCAGATCAGCCAAATGGGATCAATATAACTGTAGAAAACTTAATTTGATAGACTTTGTAAAGTCAATAGAACATAATTTAAGCAAAAAGACCACTTTGGATCTCTGCAGCATTATTTATTTTCCCTTCTCTAATGGTTTGTACTCATTTAGGTTGCATTTAAGGCTTTAAATGCAACATGAAGGTATAAGTTTAGATGTATTCTGTAAAGAGTATTTAATGGATTTCTATTGTCTCCTCTAACATGGGATTGAGGTTGTTGGTTGCACTAATTACACCAAACATCTCATTGATTCTCTTTTCGCCTGAAGAGTGTATTCACTGTGACCTCCCCATGTGCTGGAGCTCAGGGGTCCTGGGGGGTATTTAGGAGGTAAACATGTTGACTGCACCTCCACCCCGCCACACCACCAGCCATTTACTTCCCCACACGTGCAATTAACGAGGCACTGGCTAATTTGGGGTTGCTGCGTATATGCAAATGAAAGGCAAACAAAGGGAATGGGTGATGGATGACAAGAAAGGGAGGGGGGTTGAATGGTTCATAAAGGACACTTAGCACCACAACACTAATTAAAAAGCCATGGCCGCGAGTGTGCTGAGGTAACTCATTAGCTGCAACCTGCTTCTGTGCCACACAGTGCAAGTGAGCGCTACCACTACCTAGATGAGGAAGAAGGAGAGCTACTTAAAGATGTAAAAAATGATGGATGTGTGCATTGTTGCTTTGGTAAAGGGTCCATGAGGACATATAAGGCCAACCAAGTGAGTTTGGCATTAGCTTTTCTGTGCTAATGCTCATTAGTTGAGTGCAGAGGGCTGCAAGCTGAAGAAAGGTTACCATAAGCATGGCAATTAGGACTGTAATAGGGTAAACAACAACCTGGCAACTGGAGGGAGTGAAGCAGAACACGATACAGGAATGATTACAGAGACCGGCCATGTGGAGGTGGGCGACTTTAGCTATATTGATCTGTGCCTCTGTTGTAGGGGGAACTCAAAGTGTTACCTGCTGAGCCTGCATGGCTTCTCCCCTCAACTGAGACTCTTTGTGTAGCTGTACGCACTATCTGTATGCGATTTGCAAATATACACTATGTAACATTGCCCAGGTGGTGGACTCCTTTTCTTTTAGTACCCCTAAAACAGTTCTGTTACTTCATTTCATCTCAGTTGGAATCATCTAACACAGATAACTCTTTACATTTAATTCAGTGCTCAACAATAAACAGACCAGAAGTAACATTTTCATAGGTACCAGGAGGAACATGCACTGTGAGATCAATGATGCAAAAAATTGTTTTTCTATCGAATGCGGTGTGGCTCGCATTTTCCTGCAGACACAGATAAGAGCATGAGAGTGAGCACAACCTCCTGTGCTTGTGTGTGTGTGAGTATGTAAGGTGAGAGAAAGACGGGAGTGGAGGGTATGAGGGGGCAGGAAAGTAAATGAGATTATCGATGTTACATGTCAAATATAATTGCTGAGATTTGAGCAAGAGGAGGAGAGGGTAGGCTGATGGGCTCGCTGATCCGTGGAATGCTTCATTTGGGAGAAAGGCCAACGAGTCACAGAATTTGGATTGCGACCTCGGGTGCAGACGTTCTGTCCGCGCATGCGTGCGTCAGATTGCTGCAGGAGAACGAGATCGTTTAGCCTCAGGAGTGAGTTGTTAACATTTAAACTCTCATGCTGATCAAACACACAAACGAAACCCATAGCTGGCCTTGTCTCCAGACCGCATGTCATAATATCAGCACAAGGTGACAAAGTCTTAGCCTGTCAGATCTAATATGATCTGATGTCTGCCTGCTCTGATTTTTTTTAACCTCTCAGGTCAGAACATTTGGAAAGACAATCCAAATGAAATTCACTGAGGCCTTCAAACATTTATACTGTAGCTCCCACTGCAGAGTACAGTTTAATTTGTGAAGATCTGAGTGACGAGAGGATCATTCTACAAAGACCTCACAGCAGAACTATATATATATATATATATATATATATATATATATATATATATATATATATATATATATATATATATATATATATATATATATATATATATATATATATCAAGAAAGAATGAATCCTACTCCTACTCCCTGGACATCAAATCAGACAAAAATTAAAAATCCTTCTCTGGATTTGCAAGAACTGAGTTGAAGATGGAAATGAATATAGATAATAAGATGGCAATAATACGGGTATATCTATGTGCTCTGGAAAGTTTATAATGAGAAGTCCCGCAGCTGGTGACTGCTATCCCAAAGAAAAAAGATGTTCAGAAACTGCAAAATTGCATGAAATTAGAGAAGGAGGCCAAATTGACATCTGGCGCGTGTGTTTGTGTGTGTGTGTTTGTGTGTGTGTGTGTGTGTGTGTGTGTGTGTGTGTGTGTGTGTGTGTGTGTGTGTGTGTGTGTGTGTGTGTGTGCATCCACTCACAATGACACATTCAGAAGTCTCATGATTCAGGAGAGGTCTGGGCTTCTTGATGGGAGTCAGAGATCTCATCATATTCTCAAAGTAAACATTCCAAGTTTGCAGTGATTTTCAACACTTTCCACTAATTCAGCACATCATTTTCACTGTGCATCATCTTCATAACTAAAACAGTCTTTTTTCTGGAGGAAATACTAAAATCTTGACTTGTCCTCTTTCAAAAGTAATATTTTCCAGCTCAGAGGCCAAATCATCCCCCAGGCACTAGAAATATTTTAATCCTAAATGATGTCTTAACTACAGGACAATATCTCTCTTCAAACAGACAGGTTTGTCCATGGAAAAAGCCAAATGAGAACAACCTGCCTGCTGTCTATTTATGGTGTAATCCATATGTGTGAGTTCATAGGAAGAAGTATTATCTAAAAGAAAAAAAAAAAATCTAAAAATGTATATTTATTATATTCTGTTTTGTTATATACTTTTATTTTTACTTTTTTTTTTCCATACGTGAAACTGTACTTCATAAAACTAATTAGCAAACAGCTGCACCATGCACATTAAATCCTTTTTTGTTTTACCACAAATATATTTTCAATTTGAAGTGGGAAAAACAATGTCAGTGAACTTCTTCTAAAACAAAATAAACAGCAAAAGAAAAAAACCATAGCAAGAAAAGGTTATTTTGAGAGCAATCAGGCCTCAGCATTATAAGTGATTTTATTGTAAATCAAATTCAAATAGATGAGATATGCATAAAATAGAAACATCACCTTTAAAAAACCCTAAACGCAGATACTGAGAACAAGATGTGTAAAGCACTTCCAGATAAAAGTACCTTCTGTAAAAGTAACACACTGTAAAAATCAGCAAAATGAACTGGTCAAATATTTTTGCTTACAGTATTTATGCCAAATTAGCCTTCAAATAAACCATTATGACAGAGAAAATCTACTTGAAACAAGTTGCTAGTTTGAGCCTCCAGAACCAGCTAATCTGGATTTATACTAAATGAAGATGAGAGTGACACTTTTAGTGAGTTATCTTATGCAGATATGAACTGCTCATAACCGTTCTGCAGAACTTACCCTTTAAGGCCAAATTAGTTAAAACTAGAGGTGGGTGGATCGATCCAAATTATCAATAATATCGATACCAAGTACGTATCAATATCAGATCGATACTAGCATTGTAAGATTGATACTTTAGTTTCAGATTCCTTTTTGAAATTTTATTTTACTTTTGTATTGCAGATTCTCAACTTTACCATAAAAAGATTTTACTTTGATTTCCTCTCACATTATATTTTTTTGTTCATTTAGAAAACAATGCACACAAATTTATTTTGTTTTTCCATTTCTGTTTATCATGTAAATATGTTATTAAAGTGTTTTATAGACACCTATAAACTTTATCTAAATTTTGTCCTGGGTTGTAACAAAATAATTCAAAAGAAAAAACACAAAAACGGCTAAACGTCAGAAGTCTGATGATATATCACGCTTAAATGAGAAGTATTTGTATTGGTATCGGTATCTGCGATATCGGCCTTGTATTTACTTGGTATCGGATCGATACCAAAATACGCAGTATCGCACACCTCTAGTTAAAACACAGACTGTGCCATTTTTTCCTGCTTAAGGAAATAACTTTTAGTTTGACTTAGAAAATAATTTTGTTCAAATTGGAGAAAAAACTAATGAAATGTTTTCTTGTGTCCTTGTTTTTGTTTCCCATTTTCAATGGGGTTTTTAACCAAACCATGATCACAAACCCAAATCATAACTAATGTCACACCCCTATCAAATTAGCATGTCTGTCTATGAGAAGTATGGAAATGTGTAATAGGTGTTGCATTAGATCTGAACCTTTGGATGGACCTATGCCTTGCATCTCTTGGGAGAACACCATGCCCATCCTTGCTTACTGTAGAACCATTCCGACCTGCAATGTGATACTAAAGGTAGTCAAACCTCCCTGCTGCCAGGTTTCTCACATTTTCAAGCTGACCATTTTACGATGAGATCTGTAAAGTAAGACTTCCACCTTGGCCCTGGGTTCACACCACCTCTATAAATACTGAATTTAGGACAGCAAGGCGCACACACAAGGGTCACACTAGATTTAAGGGTATTTTTGACACCATCAGCTAAATGGTTTGGACTGATTCTTATTTGTCATATAATTCTTAACATCTGTTAACACCAGCTAGTGAATATAGGTATAAAAACAATCATTTCATTTATGTAAGGAATGTCTTCAAATTATATGCATTCTTTTGCATTGCTACCCATTCCCCCCACCTTTCTCTGCCTTTACATGTCTAAGTGTGTGTGTGTGTGTGTGTGTGTGTGTGTGTGTGTGTGTGTGTGTGTGTGTGTGTGTGTGTTGAGATGCTGTTTGAGATTGTATCTAATGACTCCTGCACTGCCCTATCAATCAAGAGCCTAGTGTGGACAGTGAAAATCAATAGTTCCACACAGAGCTACCTGAGGTCCCCCACACTTCATTTGTCATAAGCGCTCAATATGTCAATATGGAGAAACAACAACTCATTTTAGTCAGGAGGCTACCGTTGAGCGTGGTGGGTGTAAATCTTTTTGGTCTTTTCCAATGATTGTGAACTTCTCTCTTTCACAGCAGCATTGGTCATGTCAAACATCGCCTATTCAAGTGTGCAGCTGTAGTTTTTTTTCCATTGATAATTCATTCATTCTGTTTTCTTTGTTCACCACCACCTCTCATATTTTCATTATATGATCTTTCTTTGATGGATTCAGCCTTTCTTCTTCCGGTTTTTTTCTCTATACAAGTCTCACTCACGTTCTCTCCTTGCTTCTCCAGACTCTCTCTCTGGGCACTTATTGACATTTCCCTGCTAACCTTCTCTTTTACGTGCACCTTAGTGTGTGCAGCCTTATCAGATGCGCGGGTGGTTTGGAGTTTCAGCTGCCTCAACTCCTTACTCTTCTCCATTCTTCCGGGTTATTCATCCCTCCTTCCTGTGCTCTGAAAGTCAAGCTTCCCTTTACAAAACCCCTGCTGTGTTATCAGGGAGACCCCGCGACCCTGCAGTCAGCACAACAGCCAGCAGGGGAGAATGGACACCATGATTCCCCAGGGAGGAGAACAACAGAACCAAGGTGTGTATGTGAGAGGGTGCATGTGTGTTAGAGCGGGGTCCTATGCCATTACAGTAGTCTATTTACTGTCCAACTGTCTAAACAGTTGTGATAACATACACTGGTGAAGCAACAGACAAGAGTACCCTGGGGACAGTGCGGATGCTGCTCTACATGAAGGAAAAAGGACTGCAACAGATAACAATTTGCATTTTTCATAAGGTTATTTCATTTTTTTTTAATCAAGTGAAATCTTTATTTGTAGTAGCATAATCTGAAACTGAAAAATTTACTTCTCTAAGCTTTTGAGATGTTTCACCTTACCATCCTTCTCACTTACTGGAAAGATAAACCTTGGTCCACATCCAGCCTTGTTTGAGACACCTACAGTTGTTTAAAGTTTTAATTATTGTTCTGATTGTAAATTTAGGCAACTGTAGGCCAATAACAATATTTTTTAAAATGAATATGAATCTCACTGAGTGAATTTTTATCATATATTCCGTGAGTTACAGAACACGGACATTCCACCCGACCGGCACAATTGTACTGACCTCATCTGAACTAAGAAATTAACAAATCAGTTAATGAAGGGAATTCATTTCACTTCGTTCACTCAAATTATTTGTTCGCTTGAACAAATCTTTCATGAATGGTACAATACTAAACTAAAACAAAACTAGATAAAATTGCTGCCTAAGATTTGTCTGATACTGTTTCTCATTCAGTTCTTCAGCTCAAAACTGAAAGCTCACTAAGAACTGAGTCAGGACAAAGTGAGACAGATGTATACAGAAAAAGTTACTTTGCACTTCTTGTTTGTTTTGGAACAGAAAGGAAGAGTGGGGATGTGCACACTGGGCCTCTATGTGTTCTTTTTTTCACCCAGATATTCAGTTCACATGTATACATCACAGAGTTTTTAAATATCTCAATTTTGGAAACTGTTTAAATTGCAGGTCCACCAAAAATTCAGTTTGCCTGTAGAAGTATGCATTAAACATACTCCAGGAAAACCTGCTTTATAGGAACTGTTAGGGGTACCATTAAATGCTACAACCGCTTGTAATCAACCATTATTACTTCTTGTGGATGTTTAGTGTGAGATTTTGGTATTTTAGTGAGATATTTACAAACCTTTGCCATGGATGCCAATAAATTTGGAAAGCAGCGTGTCTTCAAAATCACAGTACTTTACAAATCTCCAATAATGTAATCAGGCTATTGCTTCAAAGTAATTCAACTAACTGATCAACTTAAATGGCAAATAAGGTAATGGCATAAATGTCATGCTTTTAACGAACTAAGCAAAAATAAATAAATAAATAAAAATAAAATCCTTGTTAGAAAACCTGAATAAGAGTAGCTACATCATAGCACAAAAAGGCTGCAGAAGCCAGTTTAAAGAATTCAAGCCCTATTGTCATTGTTTCTCACTGAAGGAATTTTTTTGGTTTCTATTTGTAAATGAGTCAATAAAGTGGCTGGATAATACATTTCCTTCCCATGTCCTGTGCGTATGCAGGCTTGTGTTTGTGTGGTCTTTGTCACAATCTTTGCAGGTGCAACACACATCCTATATTCATATCCTCATTCTTCTTTGGTCAGGAGGACTCCCTAAGGAAAGCACCTGCCATAGAAGCACAAGCAAACACACGCACATATGCACAGACACACATTTGTAACCTCACAATGTTTCTGAGAGTTCCTGCTCACTTCCTTAGAGTCTGGTGTTCTCATGCTCTCTCTTTAGTAACTTCACTGACAGCTACAATATGTTTAAAGGAGAGAACAATGGACAAAATATGCTCAGAGGAATATAGGAATATATAGGAACAGAAGTGATTTAATAGGTATTTAAAACACACCTGTCAATTTCCAAAAGCTCCACAAATAATTGTAGTAATAATACTGCAATGTAATATTATTATGGTAATGTACTACTAATGGAATCTTAATTTCCCAGAGGAAACGTCCTCTAAGGATTAATGAGGGTTTTATCTTACTTTCCTCATGATGCCATCTACTTTATGAAGTGCACTAGTTCCTCCTGACTCCTGCAGCAAAAGAGCCCAATAAAATGATGCTGCCACCCTCATACTTCACAGTTGGGATGGTGTTCCCAGGCTTATAGGGAATATAAGTTTCAAATATAACAATGGTCATTATGGTCAAACAGTTCCACTTTAGTTTCATCAGACCACAGAACATGTCTCCAGAAATGAAGGTCTTTGTCCCTGTGTGTATTTACAAACTGCAGTCTAGCTTTTTTGTGTTTCTTTTGGAGTAATGGCTTCCTCCTTGCTAAGTAGCCTTTCAGCCCATGTCAGTTCAGGACATGTTTCACTGTGGATTATGACAGTCTTAGCAGCTTCAGCAGCATCTTCACAAGATCTTTGGCTTTTTTTCTGGGGTGAATCTGAACATTTTGGACCAAAATACGATAATCTCTGGGACACAGAAGCAGTCTCCTTCGAGAGCAGTATGATGGTTGGACATTCCCATCATGTCTATGCTTGCATATAATTTTTTGAACAGATGAATGCAGCAACATCAAGCATCTGGAATGTGCTCCCAAGGATGAAGTAGACTTGTATCTATCTATCTGTCTGTCTGTCTGTCTGTCTGTTGGTCGGTCGGTCGGTCGGTCTGTAAGTGAAATAACTTACAAGCCATAAACACCCAAGAAGAGTGTTTAAACTTAATTTGGTGTATAAGAAAATGCATATATTGTAAAATATATACAGTAAACTCAGTCTGTATTGGTCTAAAACGCTCTGTTATCCAATGTATTCATATATGACTATTTAAGGTCATGCATTCCAAAATGGTGAGATGGATAGAGATAGACAGACAGGGCCTGGCCGCTGCTGCCGAGTGTATTTATAGGTATTATCATCTGTACTGCCAGACAATCTGCACTGGAAGGCATGATATAAAGTTACATCAGGAGAATGACATCACATCAAAATAGGAGCGACAGATGATCAAGACATTGTGGTTGTTCGCAAAACGTGCCCTTTTTGGAGCAAAACATCCTCACTTTTGGGCCTGATGTCAGATCATTTCAGAAAACTGAATTTGGGAAGAATGTTATGAGCTCATTGTTACAGATGCTATCCAGTTCCCTCTCAGCTTCCTACATGCCTTGATTTTCTTTTTATTACATTCATACAGCTCACTGTCTTCACCCAGTTTCAGCCAAGTACACATTGCAGTAAAAGTCATTAACATTGGCTAACTGAAAAGACTTGAGTTCATATCTTAAAATATAATATTTTGTACACTCAGTTATGTTTACTCTAAAATATGTTTTTACTACAGGAAGAATTAATTGGGTTTTTAACATGACTGTTTTAGATGTTGGGCATATAAACTGTTTCATCTGAAACGCTGAAACATGGGCTGCAAAGTGATGCCATGGGCTGCAAAGTGGTGCAGTTAGTAGCACTGTTGCCTTGCAGCAAGAAGGTTCTTGGTTCAAATTCCAGCTAGGCGTTTGCATGTTCTCCCTGTGCATGTGTGGGTGAACTCCAGCTTCCTCCCACAGTCCAAAAAACATGACTGTAAGGTTAATTGGTTTCTAAATTCTCCTTAGGTTAGTGGGTGTGTATGCATGGCTGTTTGTACTATGTGTTTCTATGTTGCCCTGTGATAGATTGGCAATACACCTGTCTATGGTGTACCTTCCTCTTGCCTGATAATTGGTGGAGATAGCCCATCTGTGACCCTGCAACAATAATCGGGTATAGCCGATGGATGGACTCTAGAACATTTTTTTTTTTTTATGTGGATAGTCACATAAAGTTCCAGTAAAGTACATATGACACCCTGCTCATCCTCTATTTGAACTGTTACCCTCTGTGAGACGTTTCAGGTCTATCAGGTCACACACCACCAGACTGACCAACAGCTTTTTCCCCTGGGCCATCAGAACCACTAAAACTCATGAACACATAACCACACATGAACAGACTCCCATAGCACCCTAAAATAACAACTAACACAATCTACCTCTTCCCACCTCCTCTCAGAACTCTGCAATGTCCAGAAGCACCTTGTATTTTAAATTATTTATGAATATATATTTTGTGTACACATTTTATACACTGAAAGTAAAGGAAGTACCTCTTTTTAAAATCTGTTCACCCTTTGCTACCTTCTTATGTTGTTTTTTTTCAATCTTTTTTATGACTGTTGTTATTGTATGGTGGCTCAGTGGGCGCACCCTTAATTTCCTTGTGCCTCCTGGTATAATGGCAGTAAGGACAATTCTATTCTATTCGATTCTATTCTATTCTAGAGTTATTTAGTAGATTAACCAAACCTTTTGATTGAAACCTATGTTTTGTTTGTTTTGAATTTTTTTCTTTGGACCTTTTTCTTAAACTGTTTAACTAATAAATTATTAACTATATATAATGTTTAGTATGCAGATAAGAAATAATTTCCAGATTGGAAATGGAAGTACACTGGGTCAAACTGGCATCAACTGGTTGCGAAAGTGGTTTTTAGATTGGTAAATGTGCCTGGAATCATGCTGAGACAGATGCTGGTCATTTTGCCCCAATGCTATTTCCTTATTTTGCAGTTTTGGTTGTTTTGTAGACAACTTTTATGATACTTCTGTAAGTGCCCACTTGTAAAGAAACAACACAATCTTTCTGAAGAGACTGGAAGGTAAGACTGTAAATGTAATGTGTTTTATTTTTTACTTTAAAGACTTTTGAGTGTGAATGGGCTGCTCTTCTTTTCATCCATTTCAGTCCCTTCCCTAGATGTACATTGATTCTTTATTAATGCGAAGTTCTGAGATATATTCACACTGAAGTTAAATTTTTAATTTCCATGCATGCATTTATAGCACATTAGAGTTATTTGTGATAAAAGGATTTGTCTTTGCTGCTGGAAGATATTTCCAAACTTCTAAACACCTGTGTAGCTCCACATTTTATCTGCTCACTGTCACATTATTGCATGTCAACTGTAAAATTGCTCCTAAGTTTATAACACATGCAGTGCATCGGTTACAGTTCATTCCAGTATAACTGAATTGTACTGTGCTTGTTAGTATTATTTCAGATGCATTTTGAATACTGTGCTCATGTCCATTTGAAGAAAAGGCTCTCTGTTACTAACACTGTATGTTTGAGTGCAGATTCATGCTGAGAGGATCTGTATCACAGCCAAGATAAAAGCATGCATGTACAAGCAGAAGAGAGCAGCCAAGTCAATGAATAGTTCAGGTTTCACAACTAAAAGAGCCGGTGCTAACAATATGGATGCTACAAGGAGTCGTGTCTCTGCTGTGAGGGAAACTTCAACAAACACGTGTTTGTATGTGTTTGACTGCTCAGGAACAAAAACACTCCTGCAACCAAAAATTAATTTAAAGGACACAGTAGCTAACTCCTAGACAGAACACAAGGTCCCGCTTTTACCTTAACTCTAAAGGTTGTCTGACTTTTCAGCCCACAGGCCAACAGTTATGTTGTTAATGGCTAAAGTCACTGTACTCCAATCATGGACAGCAAGGAGAGCAGGTTATTGTCTCTGGTGTAGAGAGCCACTACCTAATTCATTCCAGCTGTAAGACTTTCAGAGTCTGTGTGTGTGTGTGTGTGTGTGTGTGTGTGTGTGTGTGTGTGTGTGTGTGTGTGTGTGAATTAGCGGTCTATGGTTAAAATGACAGATTTACCTGACCCCTTAAATGTACCAGACAGGCAGGGCTGAATATACTGTAAGAGAGCTCTTGTTATGAAAAGACGAGACCCTGCAGACTAAATTGCGCTCCTGTATGTGCATATGTGTTGGTGATTTATTGATTTCAGTAAATATACTGACTTATTTTACATGCTACTCTATGTGAGAATCCTCTTTATTTTGTGTATTTGCCACCGTTTTTTGTAAGTGGAAACTCCATTCAAACATTGCAACCTCCCAACTTCACCCAAAGCCTACTTATTTTATTTCCCTCACCTATGTAGTTACAGTGGTGGGATCACAACACTCTTTGATGCAAAAGTCCATCTTGTGGCCAGACATACCAAGTCTGATGCTTTACATAAACATATAAACACATAGTAAGAGGGATCTCCTGACCTACACTTACAGAAAGGAGGCCAAGCATGTGGACTGAAAGAGAAAAGGGGTGAGGAAATGGATGATGAGGAGATACATCAAAAGGTGGTCCCTGATGGTCCCAAAAAACAATACATTTCAGATGTCTGCAATTTCAGTCAGGTGACGTTTGAATAAACTTTACCTAAAAATATAATCTATTCTGATTTACTAGATTTTACTTACTCAAATGCCTGAGAAAAACACTATCATGCAAATTTGTAAAAGAATGATTTTTTTTAATTTTTATGAAGATTCGTAGTGCAAGCCACCTTAAAAATCAAAACACCAGAAGACAAAATGAAAGCCTTAAAGAACTCAAAGTGCATGTGGTTTATCAGCATATATGCATATCTGCAGACACAAAGAAAATAAAAAAATATAGATGGAGTGGGGGGCATGGAAGAGAAGGGTATAATTTTCCACAATCACCCTCTGCTTGAAACAAGCAATTAGGGGGAATGTGCAGAGCATCCCCTTGCGCTGGGGTGACTTGGTGTGTGCATGTGTGTTTGTTCATGCTTGTATAGACCTTTCGACTCCTCCTCCTGGCCTTTCTTGTGGTTGTGTGGGGTGGTTCAGGGGCAGCGCGCAGCAAATTTGATAATTCCACCAGCAGATTGACCGGGGCATGCCCCCCTGCAGCATCATTTTACCATTTATCTGTTTTATTGATTCAAAAACACCAACTCTAACATTGATGATCTGAAGACTTTTTAATGTTGGAAAAAAAGTAAAATTGTTGATCTCTAAGTTGCAGCATTATATTCTGATTTCTTGATATAGGCTGATAAAAGCAGCAAACTGTTAACCAAAGAGAGTAAACAAATAAATGTACTTTCAACTTTATATTTGTACTGTACAATATATTGAGTTGCAATCATTATCACAATATAAACCGTAAATAACCGCTTGGATGAGGTATTTGTTAGGCCACACATTTACACACATTATGTATATAATATATTGAACCAGTCTTTGTTTGACCTTGATACCCAAGGCATTAGGTGATATACAGATGTAGCTTAATGAATTAGAATATCATTGAAAAAGTAATTTATGTTAATAAATTAATTCAAAATGTGAACCTAATTTATTACAAGAAATTATTATATGGTATATATTAAGCCTTTATTTCTGTAGATTTGGTGATTGTGCCTTACAACGAATGAAAACCAAAATTTCTTGTTGTTTCTCAGAAATTATATTACATAAAAACCAACAAACAAAGATTTTTAATATATAAATGTGATATTATGGCCTACACAATCATGCAGATGACCCACAATAAGTCATTGCTAAACAGGCTGGCTGTTTGCAGTTTACCATATCCAGTAATATTAGGGAGTGTTGAGTGGAAGGAAAAAGTGTGGTAGAAAAAAGAGCAACAGCAACCGAATTAACAACAACCATGTTATCATTATGACTGACCTGAACCCAAAAGAGAATCTATGGAGTATTGTCAACAGGAAGAAAAGAAATACCATATTCAACAATGCAACATTAGAGGAACCTGGGTTTCCTCAACAGCTCAACAACATGTACTGATACAATTTATGAAAAAGAAAGGGACCAAGGACATGGACACAGTTTTCAGAAGACTAACATTTCTGGATTAAAAATGTGCATAGGTTTTTTGAGGAAACTGAATCTGGGGCTCATTTTGTTGTAAGCCATAATCAGCAAAATAAATAAACATTAATTATAGATATATATATAATTTTGTATGATGACTCTATATGAGGTTCACCTTTTGAATTCAATTACTGAAATATCTTTTTTACTTTTCAATGATTTTCAAATTGATTGAAATGCACCTGTAAAATGAAACTATCGAGAAATTGGTAACTAAGATCTTAAAACACAAAGAATTGTGGGAATAATATGGTGATGGTAAAGAAAGAGAAAGTGGAAGAAAATATGTGTTAATCACAACAAATATCCTCAACAATAATCAACAAGTAAATTGCAATCACAAGTGTGTTATATTATTTTGCAGCCCTACTCACTGTCAATTTTACACAAATAAATGGATGAAAATAAACTGAAACATAAAAAAAGTTTATCTTAAGGGTTTTTAAATAATTTTTTGTAAAAAAACAAGGTGGGATATCAGTGTACAGAACAAAAAGAACAGAACAGAAGCAATAATAAAAGATGAGCTGAACAGACATTTATTGTCTGAGACAGCCATGGCAAGTAAGGGAAACACAAGCCTTAATCCCAAAGGTGGAGTTTCCTCCTTCAGGTTCCTTGAAGGGGAAAAAGAACAGAGCACACTCTTTTATCTGTGTGGTCCGCCAGCTCAGCTTTCTTTCTCTGTCTGTCTGCCTCGGCCCCTCTTTCCCTCCTTGTTCACAGCTCACAGATGTGAATTGTTCCCCTTTAGGTAGTCTGTGTGTGCACGTGAAGTTCGATCTCCTCCCTCGAGATGCCCCTTTCATCCCCAAAGTCACTACATGACCTGTTCTTTTTCTTAGTGCCAGCTATAGGTTCATGCCAAACCCTAAATTTAGTTTAGGATGTACTCACCTCTGAAGGCATGACAGTTTATTTTACTGTGTGACTTTTACCTCTTATCAGCTGCTTTCAGCAGCCACCTACTGAAACTGCAGAAGATGTGAGGTAACCAATATGTGGTCACTGCAATCAGCTTACAGCCTGTCTGTGTTTTGCAAAAATAATAATACCTCTTGTGCTTTTTTAGTATTTAGTCATATTACATCCAAAAAAGTTAATGGAATTTTTTGGGGGTTTTCAGTGATAGGCCGACAAAAAGCAGCTTATAGTTGTGAACTAAATGGTTATGGTTTTTATCATTTTGCTACAAATAACAATTATGAAATTATGAACACTTTAGCAATCATTTAGCTCTACAGAGTTAATAATTTGTAGAACCACATTTTGTTGCTTTCACAGTTGTTTTTAAGGGTATGTTTCTATCAGCTTTTCACATTGAGACTGAAATTTTTGCCCATTGTTGTATGCAAAATAGCTCAAGCTCAGTCAGTGAGGATTTTTAAGTCTTTTGTAGCCTCCAACAGGTTTTCTTCCAGGACTGCCCTGTAATTAACTCCCTTCATCTTTCTGTTTATACTAAAGAAAAATATCCCCACCACACGATGCTGCCACCACCATCCACTATGGTGGGGATGGCATATTCAAAGTGATGTGCAGTGTCAGTTTTCTTCTACAATATTTAGCATATGGGCCAAAAAGTTCAATTTTGTTCTCATCCGTAAGGAGCAGATTTGTGGCATACACGGCTAATAGGTATCCTGTTGGGAGAGTCTTCCACTTCCCCACCCCTTTAGTACATTTTCACATCTAAAGTACATGGCAGCAGAATCTTAAGTTGTTTTAAGAAGGAGCATTGTTTGGTGTGATTATTTTCTTACAGGTTACTTCTGCCGCACACATGTGGATGTGCGAAGTGGGGTGCTTGTTTTAGATTAATTACAAAGGCCTGCGTGTCTGTATGAAGAAGCCGGCATGAACGTGAGTGCGAAGGCCGGGTTTATTCAAAGCTGCCGTCTCTCAGATAAACATACAAGCACTGACAAAATTCGGAAAAAAGGGGAACAAGGTGTCATGGGAGATGGATGGAAAACAATCGGAGTTCAGAGGTGGAAAGGAAAAAACATAGAGAGGTGAAGAGCAGCGAAAGCAACAATGGAGGAAAAATAAACGGCAGGTGTTTGGGGAGATTTAATGTAGCGCTTGCAAAAATGGGAAAAGAGTCCATGCAGAGAAGAAGGAAGAATTCCACATACTTGGGAAAAGACTGGTCTCAGGGAGTAGCATAATAGACAGAGAGAGACTACATGTAAACGTCTCTCCATTGTTATGCTGCGATTCTCTGTTTTGCTCGGAAAACCACAAAGTAATTTAAGAAACATCAGCAGGTTGAAACAAGAGGCGATTTGCTCCAACTGAGGTCCACAGAGCTGGGGCAGAACAATGCTCTAAAATGGAAACCAAAACGAGGCCGGGTCTGGACTCTGCTTTGTGGGGTAAGTATTAAAATGAAGTGCTTGTGACTGGTGTGCAGAGACTGAAGCATCTGATATGGGGTCTGTAAATGTGTGCCGTAAAGTAGGGGAGACTCATTCCGCCTACTCATTTGGAGGAATTATGGTGACAAAAAGCAGGCCTAGCAGGAGTAGCTGGCACTCTGCTCTACATGTGTGTGCATATTTGCACAAACGTGCACAAGAAAACAGGCTCAAAACAGAGGAAATCCCCACCATCTTTGCTTAGGTGTGTCACTCATTGACTGCATGCAATATAGCAAGTGTGGAAATGTTTTAATAGCACTTTCAAGCAAGGAAAAAAGATTTAAATAAGGGCAGCAAACACACCACAAATTCGCTTTCTTGGTGAGAAATTCCCAGAAACTCTCACAGAGAGAAAAAAATGGGTCATGCTTAGGAAGTTCTTCCCCCGCCGCCATGGTAGCAGAGGCCACAAAGCAGCTGCCGTACCTGCTTCCCAAGACTGGGAATAAAAGCTCTCCTAAAATAAAACCTTTAGCTCTCGCCATCAGGGCAAAAAAGTGGGCACTCGGTGAGGTTTTGAAAACAGCGATGGCTAAAAATATATTTTTGGTGGAGCAAGGAAGCAAACAGCTGTGTGTGTGTCTGTGCAGAGCAAAAGAGTTGCAGCTGGCATTTCTGTGGTGTGCCCCATAGCATGAGCCAAGGGACCTGAGGCAGACTTGCCGCTGGAATGCTTAGGCCAACCACCAGCTTCCTCGTAACAGCTATTGACAAGTTACTGCTGGCACCTGCTAAATGTGCCTGTGGGACATCCTTTTTCCTTCTTTGGTCGAGATCGCAAATATTCTGACAACTATTTCTTATGAAAAAAACCCAAAACTTTTACTTGGATTAGTTATTGCTGATTATTAATTAACAGCTGTATTGGAAAATTGTTGGAGTGTCTCATCTCTGTGATGGCAGTGCAATGCAATGCATTAAACAGCCTGAAGTAAGACATTTCTCTAGAAGATATGGGGAAAATACTGTTGCAAGGCCAAAAGAATGGATAACAGGAGACATTAACTGGATTAGAGGTTAGCAAATGCAAGCACTGTCAGCGTCTGGCATAACATCTTCCCTTGTTTCAGACACCACTATGTGTGTGTGTGTGTGTGTGTGTGTGTGTGTGTGTGTGTGTGTGTGTGTGCATGTGTGTGTGTGTGTGTGTGTGTGTGTGTGTGTGTGTGTGCATGTGTGTGTGTATGCTTGTTCTGGGTCTGTCTCCAGAACCAGTGTATTACAAGAGTTCCTGCTGTAAGATTATAGTTGGATTCTCTAGGCCCGCTTCCAATTATTGCTGGCACTTAATACTTTTCACACCATTCACAGATCCCTTTACCCCTACTGCTTCTCAGCCCCCCTCTCACTTTTCTCGCTCTTGATTTCTTCTGACACACACTTACGTGCATGTGCACACCCCCACAAAGACACATTCAGTTCTGCTGGGCTTTTTGGCTTGAATCAGCACTTCTTATTGGTTTATTTGTAGGAAGGTATATAGGCAGGACACTGCTTAAGCGAAGGAGGAAATGATTCAGTGCTTTTATGGAAAACATTACTGACTCCCCATGTACGACATCAAGCACACAAACCTTAGAAGAAGAGGCTCAATTTGTATGGGGCATAAAATGCAAATATCTAAGAAGAAAGGATTTATATCAAACACTGCGTCAACTAGTCTTCAGGAAAGACAACAGTGTTTCTCTTTCAAAACTCTTTTCTAAAGCATTCACATACATGGAACTTAATCACATTTTGTCATGTTGCAACCACAGACTTCTGTGGCTTTTATTGGGATTTTATGTGATGCAGGTGGAAGAAAATCTATTTCAAATATTTTTCCTAATGAAGAACTGAAAAATGTGTATGTTCCAGATACTTCTCCTGTGTGAACCATCTCTCCGATTTTGAGTCTTTTGGAACCCCTAAAAGATTATCTTCCAGGATTGCCTTGTATTCATCTTCTCATCAACTCTGACCAACTTCCTTAACCATGCTGAAGAAAGACATTGTCACAGCATGTTGCTGTCATCATTGTGTAAATAGTTTGTTCAGGGTGTTGTGCACTTTTGGTTTTCCTCCACACTGTGTTTTGGATGTATGTTTATCTAACCACATTACCTTTTTCCACATGCTTGCTGTATTCCATATAGGTTGTGGAGCTTATTTAGAGGTATTAGAGTAAAATTAAAATGGACTGAATTGATATGTCACTTTCCTAGTCGTACTAGACTTAAAAATAATCACTTTTGCTAAAGCCACATTCATCCAGTTACATTCACACACGTAAGCATCAATCTGCAGATTGGTATGCAATTTGGGATTAAGAACCTATCCCAAGAGCATATTGAGATGTCACAGGAGAGGAAGCTGAAATCGAACCTAGAACCTTCTGATTGCAAAACAACTACTCTTCCCATTGTACAGCCACACAGAGCTGTCCAATGATGTTAAATACATCATTTTCAGATTTTTGTAAAAGAAAATCTTGAAAACCAAGTGTCATTTTGTTTTAATGTTTTAAATGATGTGCTACTTTTTGTTGGTCTATCAAATAATATCCAAATAGTTATAAAGTATATGAAGGTTAATCCTCTTACCTTGTAAAAAGTGTTCGCTGCAAATCCAAGACAACCCCGAGGGCTGCCAGTTCTTGTGACTGACAGCTGCTATCCATCGCCATCATCTTTCCTCATTAAAAGTTACACAATGAACTGACAAGTCTGGTTTGCATCCTTGTCTGTTTGTTCAGCCGACCATGCAGAACCCTATGACCATTTTTACAGTGAATCAACTAAATAAAGCAATAATAGGCTACCAGCGGTTTGTTTTTTGACAATCTTTCCAGGAGCGCATAAGTTGTTTTGACGTTCGTCATGGCGGAGTGTACTGCTTTCTGAAGAGTGTGACCTCAGGTACAAATGCTCAGCAATTAACAGCTATCGCATGTATATTCATGTAAAACAAAGAAAAAGACATCAAGCTAAAATAATCCTTAGCATTCTTGTTTCAGGGTACTTACTATATGAATATTACTTCTAAACAGTTGAGAAGTTAGTCTGTCTGGGCCCAATGTCTTGAGTGGGTATAAAGGCCCTTTGCCTGTTCAAATTAGGTATACTGCTTCCTCACAAAATACTTACTTATCAATAATTCATAAATAGATATAAACCAATAAGTAAATTACATAGTGGTTACTTTAGTCCTCAAACAGTGATGTATGAGAAACACACTACTGAATGAGTACAGCATAAGTAAATTTTTCAATTTGTAGTAATGGACCACCACTTTTCCCTCATTTTCTTCCCACCGATACCAGGCCTGAATCTGCCATGAAACAAAAACTTTTCTTAACCAGTAGTTGGCACAGAGGGCTCAAAGCTATAAGTTCTCCAATAGAAATAAATGCATAATCTAAGAATGTGACACATACATTAAGGTATGATTACAAAGACATATTTGGTACACTTCAGCACACAGATGCTCAAACACTCACAGTGTAGTCAATTGGTCTTCCCCTCAGGAGAGTCCACATTTCTTATAAGAAAATGTATTGTAATAATTCAATAAATATACTAGTGTATTTCCAAGTCAGCAAAAAATAATACGTATATGTGGGTAACATTCCATTTTTTTGGCTCACAAGGATACAATACCCCACACATCAAATACACACCCACATTGACACACACACTGCCTGTGTCTCATCATCTGTGAAGAAATAATGGAATTATATATATTTTCTCCCCTTGCGCGCAATGAAGCATCAAAGTTCAGTGTTGTGATAAGTTGCCTGTGTGCTTTGCCCCTGGCCATAACGGTGTGTGGTGTTTTCCTATTACTGGCATGTCCTGTTTCATAGATGGATGGACCTCAGGCTGACGTCTGCCACTGCCTCTGCTCTGCTCTCCGTGTTATTAACAAAATCGATGTCCATGTCTGCCACTATTTATTATCCCCCACCACCCAAACACACACACACATGCACAGAGGGGCAAATACATGTGCTTGTAACTGAAACTAAAGTAAAATGAGATGAAAGGGGCTTCTGGGAAGTTCTCTTGCATGGAAATTCTGCTTGGATTGTGAATCTCTAAACATTTCTTTGTGTGTGTGCTCAGCAAGCTAAGCTATGGTTAGCAAATTTTGAAAAGTAATCAGCATTATTTGTCTTTTAACGTGTTTATCCTTTCGAGTTGTATTTTCTTCAGAATGTATCCATTAACTTTTTCTATTGTTTCTCATAACCCAGAAGAGTCACTATGAGTTCAGAAAAACACATTAATATACATAAATACAGCAAAAAATGAAAACAAAAATACTATATCTACTAAAAAGTTAATTCTGCTTGAATATGATCAGTGTAGTGTAATTTTTCATCGCAAAAAAACCCTAAATACATTTAGCGTTACTGCAAAAAGAATAACTTCAAAAAGGAGGTAAACATCTGACTTGGCTTGACCTGACTTTTCTTTTTCAACAATGTTCTGTTCAACAGTACTTTAACATTTTGTCCATAATTGTCTCTTTATGGAAACCAGGGTGCAAGCTACTAATAATGGGTCACATGAGTCAGGTAAAATGTGTTTATTTAGTAACTTAGTTGAAAGCAGGAAAGAGGCCTAAAAGTTCAGAATGTGAAAAAACAGTGTAGTGCTTGGTGTCTCAAAAAAGCTGATGCACTAGTTGGATTAAAAAGAAAAATCTAATATTAACCTCTTAAATGATACCCAGAATGGTGCATTAATCAGTGCATTTTCTTTAAATGTCTCCTGCCCCCACATATACAAACTTGAGTTGACTTGAGAAAAAAATAATTGGATGCTATGATTGAACCAGAACTTCATCTCTATACAGTGGCTTGCAAAATATTGCACACTGTAGTTAAAATGGCAGGCTTTTGACATGTAACAAATAAGATTATAATAAATAATGTAAATGTTTTACATATAAATCATGGCATGTTTCCTCTACAGTTCTACCTGAAAAAAATAAAAAGGTGCAATAATCTGGTTGCATAACTGTGCACTGCCCTAATACTTGGTTGAAGCTGTGCTTGGATTTTCTTGATTTTTCTAAATTTGTGTTCTTTAGCCTGTTTGGAGAGGTTACATAGAATAACAAGATTCTTATTGCAAAAAAAAGTATCATTAAGTATCAAGTATCAAGTATTACAAAAGCATTCAGTTGTGAACAAATTCACTGTGGTCTCATTTTTTTACATACTCAAAACTTGGCATTTTAACAGCAGAGTGTACAATTTTGAGAGGTAATGTAATAGAATTCCTAGGATGAGACATTCACCAAGGGAAAGGAAAGTGCATGAAGTATAACATAATTTGCCAATAATGACAAGTTAAGAATTTTCCTGTCTTTTGTACATTTAAGGAAGGAGAGGATGAAGTAGGTGGATAAATGGCATACTGTCACTGTTACCTCCAAGCCAAAATATCTGCTCAGGATCCCAATCAAGGCATTTTCAAATGACTGGTATCAGACTCCATGAGGAAACTCAGTACTGCTTGTGACTTTGAGTCAGCTGCACTGCAAACCATTGCACAAAAAGTCTACCCAGCTTTTAAAACTTACAACTCACTTTCACGTGCATGGCTTGCTAAACCTTTTTATAAGCTTTGTACTTTTTGTTGCTGTTGATCTAACAAATTTGCACATTCTTTCTTACAACTGAAGTGTTTTACACCATTTATATTGACGTTTACAGCGTGAGAGAGACCATATTGGCAGTCGCAACTCCTTGTCTGTGCCATGTGAACTGCTCTAGTAACTTAGTTTTATGACCTTTAAAACCCATTGCTAAGTTTAAAAAGTAGAATATTTTTTTTCCGGAAGTTTTGTTCACAAATGATTATGTTGCGAGATTATTAACGTCCTCACAAAACAGAGAGCAACTAGCCTTAGACTAGCACTTCGGAAAGCTGCTCTGTGTAAAAACATCTGTTGGCACAACACATAAATTAACTGAAGGCTGTAGTTATATGTAACAAGTTAAATATAATCAAATTCTAAGCAGTGTGCATTTCAGGTAATGCATCATTAGTTACTGTCTTAACCTAGCTAACCCCATGTTGAAGCATGATATAAAGGCAGGCATTCTCGTTACGATAGATTGTCTATGGGTATCAAGAAAACCTCAGCATCCAGAACATAACTGGTGAGTAGGTTAGGTGGTACACAATGACTAGGTAATGTAGATCTTGTAATACTGATGAAACACAGTGGGTTATTTTACTGCTCTTTAAAGTTACCAAATTTTCAACCCGATACGTGAAACATATTCTATTAACTTTAACTTAGAACCATATTGGACTCACTATTGCCAAATCCCATGTATGAAATGGCAAATGATGAGTTAGAGACCATAGACTGCACATTTAAAATTGTTAAGCTCTAAACTGTGAACTGCCAAAAATTATGCCAGATTTGAAGGAAAGGGGGTGATCTTAAATTTATTAAATATGGTCAAGAAGTAATACAAATAAAAATAAAACTTTTGGGTAAAATAAATAACTTGGTATTTCGTTAAATAGAAATCCTTTGCAGCCGGAGATATTTTGATTTAAGCAAATGTCAATGATAATGCTGTTTAAAGAGTTCCTATCTGTTTTATTGGCAATGACCAAATTTCACTTGTAATATATGAAATCAATAAACCAACTGGACTTTTTTTATCCTCTAAAGTGAGATTAGTGTATTATAATGTATTCCGAAAGTTAGACATCTTAGACAATTGTGTATCATACTCAAAGTAATTACTAATATCAAGACGAGATTCCATTTTTTTTTGTACAGCTGCACAGGTGTGTGTTATTGTTATTATGTTTATCAAAATATTTGTCTGTTTGAATGACCATGTTCATTTGGAAATGTGTCTGCATCTTGTGTCAAGGCAGTGTCCCTGCTGAGCCCCCACGGCACTCTGGGCCTTCTGTCCTCCCCTCATAACCCCACAAAGACACTAATAAGCCCTCCGATGATGGACGCTTATGGATTTCTGCGCTGCTAATTTCCGTAACTATCACTGTTTGAAAGATAGCTGAGGGATTTAGCAGAGGGGGCCAAGAGAAGGCCCCCTTGTATTCTGTGGGAACACAAGAGCTGTATTATGTGATATAAAAAAAGGAGGAACGTCCCCCTCTTTTCTCTCCCTCAGGCTAAGTCCGTGATATTTATCTACACATAGTCACATGAGACCATTATGTTTATGGAATATCAAATGCAGGGCCAGCTCTGTCGTATTGGGTTGAGCCTTGGAAATTGCCAGAGGTATGCACAGGTTTTCTGCGACAATTCACTCTTTCAGAAGTGACATTTGAACTTTGGTTAATGGTCTGAGATAAATTTGTGTGGCCCAGTAAGTGAAAAGTGAAGCAGCTTACTAGTGTTACAATTTATTGTAGCTGCTGCATACAAGCTGATGCAACACCAGCTTTCTCTGATAAACAAATATTAACATTCGAAGCTTTAATCAAAGAAACAATACGTAAACTGGTGCATTCGTTTTTGTTTGCAAATAGATTTCCTATCAAATATCTACCTCTCCAAGCAGGAGAAGTTTGTTGTTTTGAGGCCATAGGGATGAAAAATCACTTAAATAGAAATGCTGGCGAACTCCTGTAACCCTATCCAATGCAGCTGAAACAAACACTGGCTTGAGAATACAACATCTGATAAAGAAACCCCATCCAATTCAGTACATTTGCTGAATCACAGTTTACATGTTTTTCTCTATTTGAACCAAGACTTTTACATTTTAGTTTATTTATTCTGCCTTTTAATCACCAGAAATTTCAGGGTGTCCTTTATGTTAAGCATCAACGCAGAGATACGCCCATGCTGAAGTCTGTAAAAAGTGACTGAGCTGTAGACCCCACCCCAACCCCTTTACCACTTACTGCTGAGTCCAGCGTTAAACACCATCCATCACTGCCTGTCATAACAGCGCCCTGCGCAGCTTACTGGGTATACCAGTAAGTCTAAAGGCGAACCACATACACGGTAGCCACCTAAACTTGGATCTGTTGCACATACATTTGCCCCTCTGCTTGCATTAATTAATTTGTCATCACAAGCTGTCTGTCTCTCTCCCTCACCTCATCTACCTTCTTCACTGCATGAGTCCTTCGGCCACGCTGTACGAGAGAGGATTCACTACCTGGGCCTTTTGTGAGGGTGGTCGGGGGCCAAGTTTCTGTCAGTGAGGAATGTAATTAGGGAGAATTAAGCGGCATGGGGCTACAAGGGAGGTCAGGAAGAGCTGGCAGGGTCGAGGCAGGTCACTACCAAGTATTCTGTCGCTTTCTCCTTTCCTTTGTTTCTTATTCTTTCCTTGTAAGACAGTGCTGGGGTGAAGAGGTGTCATATTTAGCCCTACACTGTGGGAGGCTGTCAGATTAGGCCATGGATCTTTTCTGTCTCCATCCTCTCTCCTCCTCTGCTTGTCTTTCTTACTTATGTGTCCACTTTAGGATCCTCCTGTTTTACCAGTTCTTAACGTCAAAAATTCATCCTTAACTAAGGTGAAACATAAGAAGTGTAGCTCTAAGGCATCGGGCAGCGTTTTCAACAAGACATAGGGATTTCTGAAATGTCACTTGCTCATCCTAACTCAGATCCATAAATGTTAAAAATTGGGGTTTTAGAAACTACTATTTAAGGGCAAAAATGGCACTCAGACAATGAATGCACCATTTTACAGCAAAACCTATTTTCTCTTAGTAAACTGCTTGCACTCTCCTCTCTTACAGCCAAATTGTTTAAAGTGAGCTTGACAACATCTTCATTTCTGTATGTCCGCACACAATTTCTATTAAGGTTTTCTGAAAGAACATTGACTGGTATGTTTTTACTTTTTAAAAATAACACAAAGTCTGTGTGGTGGAAATGGTGTTATCAATGGAAAGGGCTAGGGTCATTAAAATTAATATGTATACACTAATAAGTGTTTTGTCCACTGTATTTGAATGCATTTTTACTCACTGTCTGTATTATTATTAAATACTAAGGTACTATAACAGTTAATTGAGGTAGAAAAATATCATAGAGTTGGAATAACCACAACTATGGAAACTATTTTTTTAGTGTAGTCATTTTACAACCACTTAAACCAAAGCATGCTTCCACTTATATTTTGACAGTTTATCTTTAGTAATGAGCTCCAAATCTTTGGGGTTGGAAGACCTCCTTGCAATCACCCTAATCTCTCTCCCTCCACAGATTCTCTATCAGATTCAAGTTGGGACTCTGGCAGACACACTCTAAAACATTTATATTACTTGTGATCATAAGAAACATATTGGCATTTTTGACGTTCATCACTGTATGTTTAGGACTCCCCAGAAACTGGCAAGTTTTTATACATGAGAAAAAAAGGTTTAACTTTTTTTGATTCAATGTTGGGTCACAGTTGGGTCATGAAGAAATTGGGATGTGAATTCTATTGTATTCTGCTTCATCTGCAGAAGGCAGCAGTGAGTGTAAGTATGAGGAAGTGTTTGAGACATTAAAACCACATGTCTATAAAAGATATCGGATACAGAATGATATTGAGACAAAATAATGTTGGAAAATTCAGCCCAAACATATCCAAGTTAGAAGTGCTCCTGGCTATCTGACAATGTGGGAGGACTATGAATCTGAATAAATTTGGGGCCATTTATACGTGTGAGTGTGTCCCTGCAGAGAGTCTATATAGGTGATTTTGCATGAGATAGTATACGCGGGGAGTCCTTGGGGTAGAATGCAACGCATAAAGTGATTACACCCTTCTGACTGTCTCAGTTACACTGTCTGCATATGCACAGGCAAACACAGATTGACAGAGAAAAACACACTGTGCAGCTGGTTGATTTTATTGAATGTGTGCACAGAGGGAATTTCCCCAATCATCTCCGGTGCAGTCTGTCTGTCAGTGGGCTACTTACTCGCTTACTCGCCCTACCCATCTACCCCTGGGGACGTCTCCTCTTGCGCTGCCTCTGCATCTCCTCGTTTCCTTCCTTCCTTGTTTTTGGCTCTCATTCTTTCCTTTTTGGCTCAGGCTACGATTTTCCTCCCTGTCTGTCTCATGCTTGTCTACTATCTTGACTCTTCATCTGTTGCTTCATCTGTATTTTATCTTGTAGTCTTTTTCTGTCGTCAACTTTTGTCTCTGTGCCTTTCAAGACTAATTAAGGATGCTTTGTAGTTCTGTGACTTTTCCCCCAACAGTTCTTCAATTGAAAAGCCTTTGAAATGTGTTAGATAACTAGTTTGTTTTCAGTTTAATGGCTAAACATTTCAAAAATCAAACATGTCTGATAAGCCTTTCTCCCAAAAACAAATGCTTTTTCTTAGAAGTGTGCCAAAAAATAGATTCTCATAAAAATCCCGATTCTCATTTACAACGATTCAGAATTGATTAAAAATGTTCCAAAATCGAGTTTAAAAATAAAAAATAAAACAAATCCGCTGTCTGTTGGTCTCCATTTTGTAACTATATGGGACATTCTGATATTGCCACGCAGCCGATACTGGAACATATGTAAGTGCAGAAATTATCACATTAAAGAGGAAATGGAAGACCGAGCTTGACATGAGCTTCACCAGGTGTGATGTTTGCAAAATAAAGATTAAGCACTTCGGGAACACCACAAATGCGTGGAGGCAAGCTACAGCTGAGCCAAGGTACTCTATACACTCCCATACAGAGCTCTGTGTGGTGTGTTGCGTGATTGGTCTGATGTTTGTGGCCATGTTTTATGCAAAAATGCACTTGGACAGGAAAGTTGATATTTCGATTCAACTAGTCTGCATCCACTATGCATATTTTTGTACCCGCAGGTGACATGAATATGAAGTGTTTATCTGATGCGTTTACCCGACATGGTGAGGAATTATGTAACTTTTTTTTTTTTTTTTTTAAATTTTCACTTAATAACTATAAAAGACTGCCAGATGCCTAAAACTTCTGGTGGAAATTGCAACATCGTTGTCTACGGAGGAGGCTGTCTGTAGAAAGGTGTGGTGCTGTCTTCATAACAGCTTTAGAAAAAAAACTGAGGATGCAGGGAAGGAGTAATTCCATCTAAGCATGGATTAATATTTAAAATGTAATAAATGTTAAAAGGCTACATTAATGTCTCCATTTGTCATTCTTCTTAAAGACAATTTACATGATCAATTCTAAAATGATTTTTTTTTTGTAAACAGTCAAATTCTGTTTAACTGCAAAGCTGTATAACACAAACTAGTTGTGTTTTGTCTGTATAAAAACTTCAGACCTGGAGAAAGAGAGTGCCTTGCTGTATTTATAGAGTTTAAATGTTAACAGAGAGACAGCTTGGCAAACTTAGATCTGTTTTTGAGAATTCACTTTTTTATTTAGCTGTAAACATTTGAATGAAATTGCAATTTCTTTAAAAGATATTTTGTTTTAATATAGATACCTTAAAAGAAGAAAATAGAAACTGCTAAAATCTGTATCAGCAGGTCAGGGTGTTATAAAAATGGTGATGTGAAATTGACCAGAAGGTCTTTGACTGATTTATTTTAGTTTATATATATATATATATATATATATATATATATATATATATATATATATATATATATATATATATATATATATATATATATATATATATAAGAGAGAGAGAGAAAGAGAGAGAGAGAGAGAGAGAGAGAGAGAGAGAGAGAGCATTTGGTAGTCTGCGAGATCCACTCCTGATATCATAAGACCAAACTTAATGTCCTGAAGGTTAGTTTGATGTTATTGTACTGATGAATTTTGGTATAGCTAATCATTTTGATGATAAACTTATCCTGCCCAAAGCAAGTTAACAGCGACACTTTAAGATGTTTCAAATACAATTTAATTAATTCCAGATGGCACCTAACAAAAGAGCACATAAATAGAAGACATAAGTTTTTTCTGTGACAAGAGCAAACGTGTCTTTGTGATCTTGTCATGACTTATGCAGTAAAAGAAAATGTCTTGCTCTTCTTCCTCACAAAAACCCTTTCTCTCTTATTCTTAACAAACTGATGAGTTTGACAGCAGCCAGTATTCTCTGGTCTCTTACTTTTTCCTCATACAGCAAGTTACAAATTTCTCCAGGGAGAAGTGAAGGCAAGAGGAAGATTGAAGAAAGGATTGTGTTGTGTCTACTTAATTGGTATAGATGAGGAGAAGCGAAAACTGGACTAACAGAGTCAAAACAACACTAAAGACTATGGAGAAATAGTAGTAGTGCGACAATAAATTCAACTCAGGAGATGATTGTTTGTATCTTGTCTGTCACGTTTTCTTAATTTTTCTACCTGGAAATTAAAAATGCTGTCATATAAACTTTTGAAAAGTTTGAGTGGTAAGTACTGATTTATCACTTCCTTAAGTAATTTACTTTTTTGCTTCAAAATAAGAGTCTTGCACATAGACATAATGAGGCACACTCCTTAAATCTGGGGCTTATAATAAGAGCTCACATTTATTTTACCAGCTGAAGTATTGATACAGAGCTTCCCAAGACAATCTTCAATTTGAAAACAAATATTATAATATTGTGAGATCTTTTGCCACTAGATCTCATTTCACCACTAAATGGAATTCCATTTCTTTTATTGAATCAGTCAGTATTAAGAAAAACATATCAGATTGTTAGTTTGTGAAGAAAACAAATTTCAGATCTAACTAAACATTGTGATGGATTGTAAGGTTTTTGAACATCTGTACCAAAAACGTGGATTTTCAAACAGTTTTTAACACCCACCCCATTCTGAAAGGTTTATTATTATGGCTACTTCATTTGTCTAATGAAGCAACCATAATATTGGAAACTGTACATAACTGTACAAAGAACAGTATTAAGTATTAAAAACTATTTTAGTTGTTGCACCAGATCTTCAAACCCCCTCCACAAGTTTTATGCAACAGCTGGAGAGAATTACAGCTCTGTAAGATCTTGGTTTTCACAAGACAAGCCAGATTTAAACTTAACATATAGTGTTTTAGACCATAATTATATATGTATAGTATGACAATCTAAAATAGAAAATGTCTGGTAAAAAGCATAATTAGGACAAAGTGCTGTTGGGTCCCCACATGTGGTGCAGAGAAGGGGATGTTGTTTTTAATTGGTTGCAGCATGTGTGCTATTAACTTACTTGTTTCCTTATTTTATAAGATAAAATCCCTATGAATATTTAAAAGTGTGATTTAGGTGCTTTCACTTTATTCCCCACCTTGATTGCAGCTTATATTAGATGTTTTCTTTTTATTTTATGTGCTTTTCAGCAAATTAACTTGTTCAAGTTATATCTTTCAATTTGAAGACACATTTACAAGGCATGTTTCAGTTTTTAATGTCTGTTTTTGTACGAAAACTGGGAAGTAGTTATCAGTGTTGTAATATGTGATTACCACTGAAATATAGGGGTAATAATACGCACACACACGCACACACGAACGAACACTAACAAGTATCATGATGCAGCAGTTGCATGGGATGGTGTTTCCGCAGAAACAGTGGGGGGATATTGGAGCCAGACGTACAGAGCTGTCAGAGTATAGTGATAGGGATGGGTGTCAGTCACATCCCAGGGGTCCACACACATACACATACACACACACACACACACACACACACATACTCGTTAACGTTAACCCTTTTACTCTCCTTTGCACACAGATGAGTGTGATTTGATGAGCTGTAGCAGATGTAAGTGGACACCCCTCTCCTTCTCAATGAAGATATATTCCTGGCCAAGGGTGGATGTGGGGGTCTGACTCTGCACCTTTACCGTGCAGGGCCTAGTCCACATCTGCTTTCTATCAGCCACAAAGCTTACCTTTTTAAGGCAGGGGCAGGGAGGCCAGTCAAAGAAACGAAACAAGGGGTTGTGGGGTTGGAGACGAGGAGTTGAGCAAAGTTCGGTTTTTGGCTTGATTCAATTACTAGCACCACTGCCATGAGAGAACATTCCCCCTCGGGTGTCTAGCTCTGAATGTGTATGCATGTGTTTGTGCTGCAAAAAGTGACTTTGTATTGTTTTTAGGTAAGGGTGTGTATATGTTTATGTGCAGTGCTTGACAACCCATGGTCACTTAGATGTTTGCTGGTCACTGAGTGACCCAGTAAGGCCACATAAAAAAATATTTATTTTACTTCTCACCTGGTCAGAAGCTTCTTACATAGTCTGTACTTTTTCTCACAATCAAACTTTATTATAAAAAAAAAAAAAAAAAAAAAAAAAAAAAAAAAGCTGTGCTCATTAGTGGACTTAGTTGCACAAAAAGCTTTATCAATATCCTACTTTAAGGTAAAAAAAAAAAAAAGAATAAATCCCAGCTTGTACCATTTCAACAGTTTCATAACAGTTAAAAGCTAGCGGATGTTTTATTGGAGTGCTTTCAGTCCAAATAACAGTCAAAAAGACATTGTTAGTAGTTAGGAGGTAGCTGACGACCACTTATCATGACTGTTTAACAAAAAAGTGAATAAATACGAAGCAGACAGAATTCTGCTTCTGGTTTATGTACGTTTTATGTAGCTGCTGGTTACAATTACAGAGAGCTTGAGCTGGTGAGGCTTATGTATGACTGTAAACATTCCTGTTCATATGAAGTATTTATTAGGGGTGTAACGGTGCATGCATTTGTACCCAAAGATTTTAGTATGGACCTTTTTGGTTTCACAGACAACCGAACAAATGCTGCACTGTTTTAAAACTGTACATATGCAGAACTTTTATTTGTGGAGCTCTATGTTGCACTATGCAGTTTTTTGAAGGTGGCACATAAAGCAACACCTCAACAAAGGTTCACAGTTAACACAGAAAATAAGACTTTAAGGTCGTGAACCTTTGTTGTGGTGTTTGGTCTTCAGTTTGGGAACATTATGGTTTCTAACATGACTACAGTGAGAATGGAGATAGATGGTGGGTCGAATTAAAGCTTTATGTGCAAAGTGGCTGCAAGGTAGTGCAATTATTAGCACTGTTGACGAGAAGGCCTTGGGTTCAAATCCCAGCATTGATTTACATGTTTTCCCCCATATTTCCTTTCAGAGTCCAAAACCATAACCATTTAGTTAATTGGTCTCTCTAAATTCTCCTTAGTATTGAGTGTGTGTGTGTGTGTGTGTGTGTGTGTGTGTGTGTGTGTGTGTGTGTGTGTGTGCATGGTTGTTTTTTTATGTGTCATCCTGTTATGGATTGGCTACCTGTCCAGGGTGTACCCTCCTGTCACCTGATCAATGCTAGAAATAAAGCCTCCAACCCCCCACAACTCTGCAGGGATATATAGGTATCAACAATGGATGGATGGATGGTATCAATGCATTGCTCAACTGTGATAACTTATGAAAGCTGACTCTACATCAAAGTTAGTTACTAACTTTGAACAGTATTGCCTGAATGTAAACAAAACTGGTGCAAAGAAAAAAAAGTAGATGTGAAAATTCAGCTCAAAGTAGCATCCACAGAGTTTAGACGTGTCTCTGCTTCAACACACCTGAATCAAATAATTAGGCTGTTAGCTAGACTCTGAACTTGACTGCATACTGAGATGGTAATTAAGCCATTCAATTAAGGTGTGTTGGGCTAGGGACATATCTAAAAGTTACAGGACAGCAGCCCTTGAGGGCTGGAGTGTGACACCCCTTGGTTTAGAGCAATCATTTTAGATTGGGTCAAAGCCTTACCAAATGACATATAGATCTTTATAGCAGCAAAAATGTGACAAGGCAACAGCTGATTACCTATGTCAGGCATTCAATGATTTCAAAAAGTTATGATTTCAAAACCACAAAAATATTCTGTGACAACATTTCTATTCCTAAAATCATTTTAAAATAGATGTATCTAACTCCAGTCCTTGAGAGCTTCTATCCTGCAACCTTTAGATGCATTCTGCAACTGTTAGATGCATACCTTGTCCAGAAGATCTGAATCAAATGGCTGAATTTTGTCCCCAGCATGTCATTCAGCTCTGCAGAGGCCTGAAAACAAGCCATTCATTTGATTCAGGGGTGTAATATGAAGGAATGCATCTAAAGGTTGCAGGATAAAAGCTCTCAAGTACTGGAGTTAGATACATCTGTTTTATAAGATACCAAAGAAAGTTCCTGAGTGCTGGGAGCACATAACTCCTTCACCTATTTCAAGCGCAGCTATTTGGAAAATCATGGCACAGAAAATAATTACTGTTGTCAAGGTAATGCTTTTTGAAAGGACAGAAGGCAAAGTAAGAGGCTACACTGGCATGTGTGGTTAAGCAGCAGAGTGCAGGCTAGCTAACCAAACCTTTAGCCAGCTTAAAGAACCAGAAAATGTCATCTTGTTAGATTCCCAGTGTTATGCTATAAACAGCAGAACAGCAAGAAGCTTTAATATTCTCTGCAAAAAGGGGTGTTCACACAAAAACTTCTACTAAATTCATTATGTTTATTGCTCATATATGTAATCTATAGAAACACAGCAGATATTATTTTATAAAATAAATTTAGCTAAGCCTTTTTATTAGCACATTAAAAATAGTAACATCTTTTGTTCAGGTTTTGTTTTAAGTTTTCTCTAATATACACACCTCTCCGTTCCTTTCTCCTGCCTGTAGCACACCGAGTTTTACGAAGTCCATGTCTAATGGGTTCTTCACTTTTTTTTTTTTTTTGATTTAAGGGGCACACGAAACAGTGAACAATGGGCAAACTGTTGAGCGGCGACTCAACTCAGCCTAGAGGATTTCCTCCTCAACCCTGGACCACCTAACTCTATATGACATGCTGCATCAGGGGCAAGAAGAGGCATTCATAAAAAAGCAAGACAAGGAAAAACAGGAAAACTGAAAGTGAGATACACTTAAACAAAACTCGAGGTTCAGAAAATAAGGGATTTGACAGTTATAACATTTTGGTGTTTTCTTTTTTTGTGACGCAGACAGTAAAAAAAAAAAAAAAAAAAAAAAAAAGGTATGCTCATTTTTCATATTTTAGCTGGACAATCAAGCTGTTTAAGAAAAAACGTGTGTGTGATTTCAAAGGGGAGACATGCAGGCAATCAGTTGTACAATTCATTATAAATAGACCCTTCATTTCTACCCACCACCACTTATTAGACTGTTTGACTCACACCTGGATCATCTTCCATCGCTTCCCCAGCTCAAGTGCTTTTACTTCATAAATCTGCAGTAAAACCATCTCTTTGTGCAGCAGCCCCACTCGTCACATGACTAGCTTTGACCTTCTTCATCAGATATCTCTCACCTCAGCCTACTGTAGCCTTCAGAGACACTCCTAACCAGATACAGATGGACATATACCAGTAACAGCAGATGGAAAAGTCTTGACTCCAAATGTAACCAATATCATGTGTGGTGCTATGTCAAAAATAGGGTCTTTTTTTATTAACATTATAAGGAGAGTTTAACAATTAGGTAACCATGTAAAATAAAATAGACTTATTGCTATTCATAATTTAACAAGCCATTTTGGAACCAATCATGTTTCATTCAGATATCTGGAAAAAGTTGAAGTTGAATCTAAGTTTTTATTTCAGAAATAAATCCAGTTTGTCTGTTATGTCGAAAAAGAAGCTAGTTGTTGCTGCAGCTATGTCTGTTTTGAATTAAGGGGAAGTGATTTATGTGTATGCTTATTCTTAAAGTTCTGAATAATGGATTTCATGGAGCTATTTTAAAATGTTCATAACCTGTTGTCTGTTGCTTGATTGCATTATATTACCTTTACTTTCAGACAACAGGAACTGTTAGAGTTTAATCTGTGAAGGTATTAAGGGCCTATCTTTAGACCAGTACTGGAGTTTACCATCTTCAGTCCAAGGGTGTTCTCTTGTGCAGACCAAAGGTTTCTATAGAAAAAAAGGCATTGAAACATGCATCACCTGATGTATTGCTTACAAAACAACTTCAAATTAATAATATAACCTCTCAAGATTTCCATTTCTTAATTACTTGGAGGCAGATGTTACGGTAGATTTCTTGCCTAATTAATCTCAATGACACGCTGATCATGTACAAAAGATTCATTCCACTGGGAAATTCAGATTTTAAGTTATTTTCTTTGAAACAACTGTGTTTCTGATGATAAATGAAAAAGCATCACTCCAAAGAAAATAAAACAATGAAAAAAGAGTTCCAGTTTAATTTACATTTTAAGAAAGAACATTATGTGAAAAACTATTTTACTAACTCAGTCAAACCACTCTTATAATTGCTAGTCAGTTTTTTGCAGATTTCCAATGGTATTTTGTCATTTTACCTTTCTTACATTTAGCCTTTCTTTTTCATTTCTATTCACTGTTCCCTTCTAGTAACTTCCTCAGCCTCTTTAAACCCACCCAGGGTTCTCCCACACTGAGCCGACATGGGCTTAGGCCAGGGATAAGGGAAAGTGCTTGGTAGACAACACTGGCTAATTTGTAAAAGATACAGCGACTTCATGGCTTTCCAAGGCACCGTGGGGGAACCAAAACATTCAGCAGTTGTCCAAACAGATTCCTCGCTCCTCTCTGCTGCGTACGACACAGCACTGCTACAACTGCTACACACGCGGACGCAAACACACATACACATGCAAATACACAAGCTTGCTCTATCCTCTGGTGCTGGAATTTATTTTGCTTTGGGTGATTGCTGTGTCTGCAAGTTCTGAAGTCTTGTTAATGAATTTGAAATGGGGTCATGCCGGGATTGATGGGTGAGAATTATGTGTGCTTGTGTGCTGTGAAAAAACAGGGAAATGATGTGGGGAGCTATTATGAGATCACACAAGCTAAGCACCTTTGTTTCACTGAACGGCCAGACCTCATTTCAGCAAAGATTATCTACTGTGAATAGCCTGGTCAATGTAAAATCTGCAGTGTGAGTATAACAACATGATTGTTGCTACACACATTTGGGTGAGGGTATGTGCATCTACTCCTGCGTCCTCTTGTGTAACTTTCAGCGAGTTTGCACTCTGTGTGAAGAAGTAAGCAACAGGGGGCGCCTGCACGCACCTGGACATTAAAGTAACAGCTGCAGGCACACTCAGGTGACATATCTACTATAAAGAAAATAAGGTATAGGATTCATTCATCTCTTCCTGCTGCAAATTTGATCAAATACACAAACATTTATTATAAATATCTTCATCTGCTTTGCTTTCTGGGCAGAATCTGGTTCTGTGTGAGTGTGTTGCTACATGTGTGAGAGCATGACCACCACTGCCCTTCCCATATCTATCTCCCATCGTCTTGTCTTATCACACCACACACATACCACGGCACTGCCTCCTGTGATTGTGTGAAAAAGCCCGGGGCTTTATTTTCCCCACTGCAAAGACAAGGAGAGGAAAAGTGAGTCTAGTTGTTTGTGACAATACCAGGGCGAGTGGGTGCAGCAGTGCTGGAGAGATTCTGTTGTTATAGGGACAAAACAAATAAAGTGTCAGCCATTCAAAAGATGGCTTGGCTCAAGAGGGTCAGGCCGGGCTAATTCCTTTGAAAAACAATCAACTGCCATTTCTTTTCTCTTTCTCTCGCTCTGTCTCAGCAGCTGTCTTGGCTCTCCTGACACTGATGGACATTTTGGGAAACTCTCTTGCAGTGGCACCAAGGTCAGGGGTTGCATTACCCTTTAAAATATACAAAATATTACATGCCAAGAAGTTCATTCATTGAAATAAGAAAAAGAAACCTATTTTCAGCCTGTGGTGTAAGAGATTAGATTTCATTTCATTCTTCTGAGATACCGGTCTGTCACTTCTTACAATGTACCTTTAATGGCAAAAGTATGATGTGGCAGCTGCAAACTTTAATATATCTTATTAGGATTGTATGCAATAGTATTGCATAGTTGTGAACTGAAAGAAAAATGCCATAGTTGAAAAAAAATATTTGTATATTCTGGCTCCTTTACTCTGATAACCCTAAATAAAATTCAGTTTAACTGAATATACCTGTGTGTGCAGTTTAATCTCAGCATAAATGCAACTGTTTTGTGAAGGCTTGAGAGGTTTGTGAGACAATATAAGTGAACAAACAGCATCAAAAGACAGCAGTCAGGTCACGGAGAAAGTTGTGTTGAAGTTTAAAACTGCAAATCTATTGAGAGATGGAAATTCACTGATCGGCAGCAAAGGGACAGTATCAATTAGAGAAGAAGGCAAGAGTCCCATGATAACTCTACAGCAGCAATTTCCGACATCCAGAGTTCAGGTGGGGTAATTTGCACTTTACAATTTGTAAAGTGCTTTGAAACAAAGTCATTGTGAGAAAGAAATTCATCAGAGCTTCTAACAGTAGTTTTTACAACTCATGTAGGGGGCACAGCAAACACTTGGAAGAAAGTTCATCTTTCAGAAAGAAAAATAACATTGCACATCACATCACATTCCCCATTCCCACAGTGAAAGATGAGGTTGGCAGCATCATGCTATGTGGATGTTTTTTTTTTAGCAGGGGTAGAGAAGCAAGTCAGAGCATATGGGAGTATAGAGCACAAAAATCTAACTCTTCCATTGCACACATACATATATAAAGTTTTCATTTTACTTCATGATTATACGCTATTTTGTGCTTATCCATCACATAAATTCTCATTAGTTGTAATTGGTTGTAATGTGAACTAAATTTGGAAAAAAGCTCAAGAAGTATGAACTCTTTTGCAATGCACTATACACTTTATGTAATCAGAGATAAACTTTTGAAAAAATATTCCCACAACTTATCTTCTGTTCTTGAAGACTTTTTATGATATTGAATGCTTAATAGAAATATTTAAAGGGGTCATGACAACAAATTTTATTTTTCTGTGGTTTTGGGGGTATAATATGATCTGTCGTGCACTGATGAGGCCGTGTGAATGTCAAAAGTTGGTATCAAAAGCCCTCCTCACAGATGGTCAGCTTTGTTTCTTTACTCAAAAATGGACGAATCAGAGAACAGTTTATCTTTCTATGTAACTCATATTCTCCAATTAGAGCACACCATCGAGCAAACAGCCCTCCCCTTCCCTTCCCTCCCCCCACAGCTGATTTACCGGCTAATTTAAGGGATAAGTCATGCTAGTATGTCTGGCTACTCCACTTGAGAAGAGGATGGCTCCTAAAAAGCGGAGCTGTTATGTCCAAGGAGCTCAAAAATGGATGGAAGTTTCCACTTACTAAGGATGAGAGAAAATCAGAGAAGAGTGGCTGAAGTTCATTTATGGGGAAGTACCACGCAATTATAACCTCAATTTAAGACAATGCTCAGCACATTTTACTGAAGAGTTTCCCAAATACGGTTGCAGCCAATCAGAGTGAAGTCAACTAAGTAAAGCCACATATCATTACCGTACCCTTTTACTGAGGAGGGAAATTTAGCCTCCCAAAACAACCCCCTACAAAAAGGTGACATTTTTTTAAATTAATTTTTTTTCAGAATTAACATATGCAGCAATATCAACTACGTGAAATAAGCTACACAGTGATGTCACCACCCCTTTAAAGAGAATTTTTGACTCTTTCTGTTATTCTAATCAAGACATATCATAATTTTTAGCAGCACTTTTGTTAAGACTGGAAATGGCTGCGCTAGAGGGCTCAATACACAGGTCAGGCAGGATAACCCCCATATCCTGATTACTGACACAGAGTGCCCTCTGGAACACAGGCCAGCAATAAAAAGGCTTCAATGAGCTGCTGCAAACCTGCCTGCATGGCTGGTGTAACTGCCTCAGAGTGCAGCTCTTACTGTGAAGAGAGAAATTAATCTAGGATGCCGGTATTTCACAAATGTGAGTATAGAGCTATTCGCTCACATATTGACAGAAAATTCAACTATGAATACAGAAGGAGAAATCTATGAAAAATGTTTTGAACAAAAAGTGCATATTCATGTCTGTAGAAATCAATAGCATTTTTGAATGAAAGCTTTTTGCTTCCCCTTTGTCTGAACAGGTTGAAAGACTGAAAGAGGGAGAGGCAGGAAAAAAGGGGCTTTTAAATCTTCAACTGATATAGGAAAGTGAGAGGCCCCCCACATGTCTATGAATATCTCCTTTTTTATTACTATTGAGTGGTGTGTCGAGAATAGCCGTGGAGCCTGCTTCTTTCAAGCCACAAAATATCGAAGTACAAAAGACTCACTGACACACAAACAAACTGATACATAGCCTATAGTACACAGTAAAGTGACAACTCAAAGCAGGGTTGCAAGACTTGACAGCAAGGTCTTAGATAAATAAACATAACTTTTTCATTGTAAGTTTTCAAATTGGAAAGGATTTTTACTGAATTTTGACTCATGTTGTATCTCTAAGTCTGATGACTTTAAGCTTTGGGTAGCTACATTAACAAAATATATAGTAAAATTGTTATATTACATATTAACATTACAACTAGGGGTGTATACATTTGGCTCTCAGAAAAAGGTATTTAACAGTTCTGAGTTAAAAAGAACAAATCATGATGACATTTTCGCATTATTTTTTTGGAAAGCTAATACAATGAAGCCCTATCTATCTGTGGTTCAGAATTTGTGGATTCACCATTTTGCAGATTTTTCTGTGGAATTTGACTCCAAATTACTCACAGAAAATTCAACGATACACATATTTTTCTGTAGAGCATATCTAAAATAAAATTGAAAAAAAATGCAGCTTGTGAAGCCTACGCGCAATGCTACTTGACATGCTATTGGCTGGTGTTTGCATAGCAGCCAATCCTTGTGTACCATTTATTTTCCTGAATATCAAATAAAATGGGTGGGCAGATTTGGAAAAAATAATTGATTTTGAGCAACCAATATTGCTCAATGGCCAGGGTTATAAACTGTCTGTCTGAGGAAATCAAACTGAGATGAAACAGCTTTTATTTCCAAATTAGACTGTGGTGCATGAGGTGAGTTGGACTGAACTGATTGATCAGTGGTAAATGAGAGTAAAATAGAAATTTAGCAATTATTACTTTTTATTTCTAATAAATTTTTACTTAATGTCTTTAAAAAAGTATAATGGGAATATACAGAAACTTCACAAATTTCTTATTCTACTATTCAAGCATCATGTGTCTGTATGTGTATGTGTATGAGTGGAGAAATAAATAGATTTCTGATAATTCTATAATGGTGGAGCTAATAAAAAAAATGACTAAAGGACTTTATTGCTGCTACTTGTAAGCTAAGATTACCTTCAGAGTCATGGGGTGGAGAAATTAGAAATTTGGAAACTGAAAAGTTACACTTCAATTTTTAGGTCCATATGAACATTTTCAACTCCAAGACAGTTTTATAATGCAGAACTAACACAAAGCTTTTGGACTATTTCTTTAATCTGACTGTGTGTGTGTGTGTGTGTGTGTGTGTTTGTTTCTCTGTGTGTGTGTGTGTGTGTGTGTGTGTGTTTTTCTCTCTGTGTGTGTGTGTGTGTGTGTGTGTGTTGGTGTGCGTGTGTGTGCGTGTGTGTCTGTGTGTGATTGAGTCCCTTTGAGCGTGCATGTACTGGGGGGACACTTTGATAAATGGCCAGTTTATGGTGCTGTCACACTGAGTACGTCTATGGGGAAATACTTCCCCACAAGCACTAGAGTGTGAGGGTGTGTGTGTGTGTGTGTGTGTGTGAGAAGAGGGATACAATGCTCTGGTCATCTGATTGCAAGCCTGTGGCCTAGTGCATGATTAATCAAACTGATTGGATGGGGCAAATATGGTTTGTAATAGCTCAAAAAAGGAACAGGTCAGAGGGAGGGTCTGGATTACTCCATTTGTACCTGAAGATGTGTGCATGAAGGGGTGTGAATGTTTGCACATGTGTGATGTGTTTGTATGTGAAGGTGTGTATGCCAGGGTCGGGGAGTGTGTGAAGTGAGGCTGCTGTTTGTTTGAAGGTCAGAGGTCAAATAAATGGAACATGAAAGACTAAAAACACAGTGCAGCGTTGCTGACACAGCCACAGCTTGGTTAATATCTTACTGCTGCTTTTCGCTCACTGCGGGTATACAGACTCCTTCTGGCACACGAGCACGGCCCGCTTCACCTACAAACACATGTACCTCAGCGTGGTACAAAGCAACATTTGAGTAATTGAGCTGTGCCATTGTATATTTGTAAATGCTGACATGTCTTTACATAGCCTTTGTGCCTAAACAATGGAGATCCAGGACTAAATTGTCGCTGGTCACAAGGAAAGCGGAAGAGAGAGATGTAGGGCCAGAAGAAAAGGAAGAAAAAAGATAGAGGAAAATGGGAGAGGCAAATAAGCAGCTCAGCCAACATATATATGGGTGCCAGCTGGTTTTAGATCCATGTACAGACAGAGAGTCCACTTTTAATTTGCTTTGATGTCACCTGAACTGTAGTAGGTGTGTAGATTTAGGGAAGTGCTAACAAGTACATCTTCTTTACTAAAAGGATACGGTGCTAAACCATAGAATTGTCCCATTAATATCCCCATCCTTCAATTATTATCTCTCCAACTGCCTCCCTGGAAACAGACAACGAGACAGAGATGGACTAACAAACTGAGAATAGAGATAGTTTTGTTACTATCAGTAGTTGTTTTCGTCTATTTAAAAACAATTTTCTTGATTTTTCCAGAACTATTCACACTTTGTCAGAAGTTGAAGTGGTGTAGTACCTAAAAGCAGGCAGGAGGTAGGCAGAACCATATAAAAAGTGTCGTGTAATAAAAAAAAAAAAAAAAAAAAAAAAAAAAAACAGTCCAAAAAAATCCTGCAGCTGTGGGGTCCATGAAGCAGTAAGGGAGAATTGCTGTATCAAACAGAAAGCATATAAACACTTCAAAGGGGCACATGAGAAAAAAAATAGAAGGGGACCAAGCCTTTAAAAATTTTTTAAAATGAAGTAAGCGCACATAAATACAAGTCCCTTTTGTCGAACTCATAAGGAGGTAGACAGCCAAAACAGTTTCCACATGGAAACGTGGGAATCTCAGGTATAATATTACAAAACTTACTACAATGCCATCAACAAAGGCTGCTCTGATAAAGAGAGATGATGGCACAACAAATATCACAGTAGTTCAATTAAATATTCAACTTTTCTAGTGGAGCAACAACTGCACACAAGAAAGTGCTAAAGAATACAGGTATTTGACAAAGCTGAACTCAAAGAAACATATTTTCCCATTTTGATGAAATTTTGTATTTTTAAGTTAAATCAGTACTTCAAGACTCAAAGAGGGCTCAGATAGGTATCCCTCAACATTTCTGTGCTTTTCCAGTTATATAAACACAAACTATTAATCACAGTCAATCTCACTTTTCCCAGCCTCACATTCTTCACACCTTGCACCACGCTGCTCTCGTCAATCATCACACCCCAAAAGAGGGGGGAAAACAACTCCTAATTGTAAGGAAGAGGTTGCGGCACACAAGAGCATCCCAGGGTTTACTGATTCATTGCACCCCAATCAGAAAGACATGAGAATAATAGCCCCCGCATTCTCCAGCTTTCTTTCCTTTTCTTGTCTCTTTCTCTCCATCCCTTTTCTCTCATTAAATCGGTTCCAGCCTTTAACCCTGTGGGCAGGTGCTACTGTAATTAGCCATTATTTGACTATCAAAAGTCAGGAGTTGATTAAATGGCTGCGAACCAGCGCAGCAGAGCACTTTCCCCTATGAGCCCCAGCCCCATAATTTCAAAAGCTTCTTGCAACCTGCTGAGGGCCTTTCAGGTCTGTGAGACGCCGCTTCCGACTGCTGGTAAGAGCCTGTTGCCGGCGGTAATCAAAACTGATAATCTTACAGGAGAGAAAGGGAGGAGGGGATGGTGGGGGGGTGTTGCAGTGGGCTGTGGGTGGAGGAGAGAAAAGAGAGTGAAAGAAAGAAATGGTTGGGGGCTTTCGGGAGGTTTGAGCTCAAGCAGAGAGCCTTCCATTAGAAATGTGTTGTGGCTCCAAGGGGGCCTGTGGCCAGCAAGCGGTGAAAAATGCTGCCTTCTTAAGGCAAGTGAATGGCATCTCTTTAGTGATTAGGAGCTGTAATAATGGGCACCCCTGCCTGTTAACCCTAAGCCCATTTTATTGCTAATTCATTTACCTGTTATTTCAGACATACTTGACGGGAGTCACCTGCTAAGAAGTCATGTTTGTCAGGCAGGTATGCCCATTAGCTGGGGATCTTAAATCAACCTCACAATGGTGCAGGTAGGGGAGCAGAGGCCGGCCTTGTTGTTCGCAGATAACACCACACCACAGTTATCCTGACCAGCACGGAAAATCTTTTCTGCTCAAAAATAATTAGACTTCATCCCTGGAGCGCTTTTTAATTAATGCATATATTTCTTTTTTTACCCTCTCTCTCTCTTCTTCCATTGTAAGTAGATTTTAAGCCTAGCTTATCTGCTTTTGTGCTCCAAAGTGAAAATCCTGTACACATGGAAAGAAAAATTACATCTGATCTGACGTATTAAGGTGAAACAGGTGATCAAAAGCAAGTTATGAAAATATGTAATAATTACAGTTTTTGCAAGTGTAAAAATTAAACCTGACTTTGGGACTCAAACTGTTTCATTTAGTTTCAGGCCTACCTTCCACATCTTCGTGACTGAATATCTCTTCACAAGGCAAAGCCATCAATATCAACATAAATATTTGACTAGATATATTTTACACTGGAATAAATCATGTCTGTTCTATTCCCCAGGGAGAGTTGGGTAAAATAATCACTCTCTGGTTAATGTTCTGGATAATTCTCCCTAAAGGTAACACCCTTTGTGATAATATCCTTGTATATGAGGATTTTGATCTGAAATGTCACAGCGGAGATTAAAGTGGGGTTGACTCCACAAACAGATTTCACAATTGGAACAAAATATGTAAATATATACATGGCTCTGATTGGATTATTGGATTTGGGCACCGAATCTTTTCCACAAAAGTCTGGTACTTTAGGCAGTTATCACCACTGGAATAAAAAGAGAATGTGTGTAATTGCATTTAATTCAAGCATTTTGCCTAGTCTTGTCGGTGTCCAGGCATCAGCTGTAAGGGTTAATATCAGCTGTGTTGGTCACGCTCCATGACTGCTTTAAGCAAGTTTCAGTTTTGTTAGTTGAATAAAAGGATTATCCAGTATGAATTAGTGCTAAGACACAGAAAAACTCTCTTGGGATGATGCTCTTTGTGTGTGTGTATGTGTGTATGTGTGTGAGTGTGTTTGACACTTTCACATATTGGGACTCTCCTGGGATCCCCCACTCTGCCTAATCATTGTTTCTCTAACAGATAATTCCCCATGTCCTCACGCGTGTCCCTGTGTGTACTTGTGGACGCGTTAATTAGCACTGTGCCGGCCGAGGCTGCTCTTCCTTGTAATCACTTAATTAGGGGTGACGGTCCTGGTGCTTGTTTACTCAATTAGCTATCCGCTTTAATTATCTAATTCGCAGAGAGGAAATGTCCTTGTTAGCAAGCTCAGCAGCAAAGTGATACAGTACATGAGTTTTTTTATTTGTTTGAAACTGTATGTCCAGTTGATAAATAGGATAGAAATTGTCTACCATATTTTTGCATTTGGGGAGTCAGCATCAGCCATATAAGCTTTATATTTTAAGGCAAACCTCATACCTAAAAATACATATGCTGTGTCTGACACTAGGCCATGCTCACGGACTACATATGAGTGCTGAGCCACATGCGTAAGATTACTGTTGCTCTAAATCCCTTGTATTTAGTCATTAATGATAGAATCCTTGGAAAAAAACAGAAAGACCCAAAGAAAGAAAGTGAAATCTCATGGTGAGTATGATTGATGGTTGCTTTAAATGAAGGCGTCCAGGACTGACTCCATTGTTTCTCCTGACCAGCCTCGCCATCTACTCTACCACCTCCACCCCCCATCACACTCTCCTTCATGTGGATTAAAGCCCCGTCGTTTTATTTAACAGTTCATTTGAGCGAAGGGGCGACCAAGGTGAAGCCAGTGGGAGGCATGAGGGGTTGGCAGGGTGTCTGTGCTGCGCCGTGGCAGGATGTCCCCTGTGGGACAGTGCCAGGCTGTGCTGCGGGGAGACGAGACAGGGCCTCCCCGGTGGACTAATGCCCCGTAATGAAGATTAAGACTCAGTCAAAGACCGTACTGTTTTCAGCTAAGACTGGGAGGAAGGATTGAGGGATGAAAAGAAGGCGAGAGGGAAGGAAGTGAGGATAAAGGATAAAATAAGGATGGAGCAGACTAAGAACCTGTGTTTGGGTGATTTTATTTAAAAGTCGATTATTCAAATTGAAAATATGGAAAATTGTGTAAAGTCTTAAACGGAGGAAGTGAGGATAAAGGATAAAATAAGGATGGAGCAGACTAAGAACCTGTGTTTGGGTGATTTTATTTAAAAGTCGATTATTCAAATTGAAAATATGGAAAATTGTGTAAAGTCTTAAACGGAGGATCTAAGAGGTGAAAAACACTAAATTATATCTTACCACTATTTATAGTGTTCAATTTGATGATGATCTTTTAAAAACTTAGTTATAGAGTAAGTATTTCAAGACACCATAATGTCTTGTACATAATGTCTCTTGTAAATATTACCTGTTAATATTTGGGGCACCATCTGTAAAAATAATTAAATTTATTTATGTATTTGTCCTGTTCTTGAAAAAAAGCTTTTTTTGTTAACAACATGGCCCCCCTTTTTGACTAAATAATCTAACCAGATCCATTGTCAGAGCACAAAAAAGGGTCAATCTCAAGACCTCAGTCAAGCAATTAAAGATTGAGTTTTGTTGAGGGATAGTACCTCACTGCCATAACAAAAGTATGATTCCTCTAATGTTTTTACATTTTTGTCATATCCACAAAGTTCAAAATATTTTGTTCAAATTTTATGATAGACTGACACAAATTAGTACATAGTTGTCTACAAATAAAATGTTTGAAAAGTGACATGCATTTGTATATACACCCCAATACTCTGATACGCCTAAATAAAGTGCACCGCAACCAGTTGATATGAAAGTCCAGAATTAATGAATGGTCTGTTTGTGTGTAATTTGGCCTCACTACGACTACCACTGTTATGTGGGTGCTTCAGAGGTTTTTAGATAGCTTCTGAAATTAATGAACAAACATCCACATAAAAGTCCAAGGACTGGTCAGAAAAAAAACATGGAGAACTTTAAACCATGAACAAACACAAAACCTTGAGTCTGTACATGTTCAAAACTTGTGAACAAATACCCCCAAAGGGCTGAAACTGTAATTGCAGTCAAATGTAGTTCCACAAAGTGTTGACTCTGAATACAGCTGAATGCATACTTTTCAGATTTTATTTTGTAGAAAAAAAACTGAAAACTAATTTTTCCTCTTATTCAAAAGTGTGTACAGTTTGAGGTTGGAACATGACAACGTTAGAAAAACTGAAGTGTAGCAATACATACTCTAAGTCACTGTACATTCCAAGGAATCGATCAGCAAAAAGGCTGAGAAGGTTGCATGTTTTTGCTTTTTTACCTATATACATTTAAAGCAGCAGTATATAACTTTTACAAAAATATGCTTTTTGCTTATTTGTCACAACATTGTTACAACCATGTCGTGACAGTATGGTATGAGACAGATAATCTGTGAAAAGATTGAGCTCCTCCTCCCTGAGCTACTATTGCCATCAAAAGAAATGCACCGCTTCCAACCAAAAAACAACCAATTAGAGCCAGGAAGAAGGTCTTAGTGCTGTCAGTCACGCTCGTGTACGTGCTACTAAATGTGCTAATGGTGATAAAACAACTTACCGTTCCATGAAAACTGTTTAGCCACCGGCATTGGTGGCCATGCTAATTAGCCTTATCATTTGTGGCAGGCTATGTTGTGGTGGAGCAGCTGTAATGTAACAGAGAGGAAAGGGGAGTGTGTGAGCGGCACGTACATGAGGGTGATTGACAGCGCTAAGACCCTCCTCCTGGCTCTGATTGGTATATTTCTGGACCGAGTGGTGTATTTCTGCAATTAGTCCTGGGAGCACTGGGAGAAGGCAGAGGAACTTGATTTTTTCACAGATTATCTGTCTCATACCATACTGTCACAACATCATGATAATTTTAACAAATATGTAAAAAACATATTTTTCATAAAAGTTACATACTACGGCTTTAAGCACTACTGCTATTTTTGTGTGGGTTTAACCAAATTTGAGATAATGAAAAGAACTTCATGGAAGTATTTGTTTTTTACTTTGTCTTCTGCTTTTTGAATGTTGTCATAGGTGAGTCTTGACACCTAACGAACGGAAGCACTTTCTGCTTCATCTGGGACCAATCAAACATATACTATGACTCTCATTCCTTAGACTGAAGACAGTTAACCAGACCAGCTTGAACACACGGCATACTTCACTTACCACTCTGATGCTAAAAGCTCCCCCAGGACTTGTTGCTCATAGAAACACTCTTACTGTCTCCTACCTTCTCCCTATCGTTCTCCCTAAGTTCCCCTACTTCATACCATTCTCTTTCTATTTTTCTCAGATTTTTTATAAATGTTTTCTTTCTTTCCCAAGTACCATTGGTGGATGTAAGGATAGATGGACGGATGGATGGATAGATGTAGGGTGGGTGGCTGCAAAGGCAGGAACCTTTATTTCACATGACCTTGTGTTGATGGGGCCAGCCTCTTTTCCCCCACTCTGTCTCTCTTACCCAGACGGGCTGTGTCTGTGACTGGCCTGGCAGCTCTTAGCTCTCTTGGGCATTCTGGCATTCCTCTCTGTCATACCCCCCCCCAACCCCCTGCCTCCGGCTGTCTCTTGGCCTCTGAATTGCTCCATCTTTACTGACTCTTGGTTTGAACCATCTTTTGCCTGTCTTACTATAGACATTATGATGTGTGATCCTCTGATCCTACTTACAGCATCCTCATTTCTTCTGTTTACATTTTTGTTTCATTTATCCTCGTTTTGGATAGACTGAAGAAGCGCTGTGGAAAATAACAACAAGGAAACAACTAAAATTCCTAAGTCGCTTTTTAGAAAGTTGAATTAGAACTATATATTAGGGTGACATAAACTGTACAATTATTTACATGTCTTTAATTTCTCACAAAACTGCATTAAGTATTCATAATTAACTTAAGAAGAGAGGAGAAAACATCTTACACACACACACACACACACACACACACACACACACACACACACACACACAGATCAGATCTTCACCATTAATGGTGAAGATATGTTACAGTTATGTAAAATATAAAATTTGCCAGGGGCTTTCATGGAAAAATAAAACTTTATCTTCTGGAAAATCTTTGAGTTGGAAGACCACTATACCATCTATAGCATCACCCTCTGTGGCAACAACATGTGAATCATAACTGTAAAATCACCAACCCTTGACCATTCTGGATTAAGTTCTGTATTCACTTGCAAGTTTCTTGGCAGAAAATCTATAGCATATAGAAGCCCATATGTGTGTGTTTGTAAACTGCATTTTTTATTTTTATTTTAAGGTATATTTCAAACCAAATACATCTAAAAAACTAGTTGTGTGCCAAAGTGAAAACATTTGACCCGTTGAGCAAAAGAAATGTCAAGCAGCTGCCTTTTTAGTTATTCAAAACAAGAATCCTTAAATTTTCAGATATGCCAAACAGTTTATTGAAATCGAACATAAGGATTAAAGGCTTTAAATATCTTCAAGATCTTGTTTTTAATTCAACTGTCTGTTGAAGACATGGAACAGCAATAAAATTTAGCTATAGGTTTAATTTTAAACAAGAAGAACTGACTCAGTGTAATGGGCTAGGCTCCCTTTAACACATAACATTTTAATTATCAACATATGGTTAACTGAATTTGATCCCACTACTTTTACGCAACTGTAGTTTAATTAGGTGTGTTTTATTAGCTCTGAATCTAATTTTATGATTGAATTGGATTGCAATGTAATAAAATGGAATTTGGACCAATTTGGATTTTAAAGATCTGGATATGAATTCAACTTATCTTATAAAGTGCCTTGAAGTGAATTTGTTATGAATAAACTACACTGAACCGAACTAAATGGAACTGAAATGAAAAGAACTAAGAAGAACTACACACTGATGTGAACAGAATTGAATTAGAAATTGAATTGAACTGAACTTAACTGAATGAAACTGAGTTATCATTTGAATTAAACTGAATTGTGCTGAATTGAATTAAATGGAACTGAATTGAACATAATTAAGTACAACAATTTTGAAATATGAATGGAACTAAACTGAATTAAATTGAGCTATACTGAACTAAACAGAACAATATGAACTGAGTGGCTAAATTGTTTTAAAGTGAACTGAACTGAATGATGTTCAGTTGACTTGACCTGACTTGACTTGACTTCAATTGAATTGAATTGAACACTGTGGTTTTGGTGCAACATGTCTTTCTAGGAATGCTGACATGTCAAAAAGTTGAATTTTGCACACTGCTGACTGCAGATATCAAAAAATGCAAACTGCTGTGGCCTTTTAAGGTTTCTAGTGGTCTGTCATGATAACAGGTTTAATTGATGAGTAATCAGTCAAAAAATGGCACCGCCGGAGTTGGTACATTTTTCATTGTAAACGCTTGTTTTGGCTTTCAAAGCTGTATGTAACTTTTACAAAAAAAATATTTTTCTACATATTTGTTGAAACTGTCACTATGTCATGACAGTATGGTATGAGACAGATAATCTGTGAAAAAATTGAGTTCCTCTGCCTTCTCCCAGTGCTCCCAGGGCTATCTACAAACAACCAATCAGAGCCAGGAGGCGGGTCTTTGCTCCGTCAATCACCGTCTGTGTGGCACTGCTCATCCCCCCCTTAGCAGCTAGCATGACCACCGATGACGATGGATAAACAGTTTTACTGTTACGGTAAGTTGTTTCTCTGCCATTAGCACGTTTAGCAGTGAGTAAATGAAGTTGACTGACAGCGCTAAGACCTTCCTCCTGGCTCTGATTGGTTGGTTTTGCTCAGACCGACTCGAGAGTGGTACTACTATTAATAGCACTGGGAGAAGGAGAAGATTAATAGCTACTACTATTGCTTCAGACAGCAATAGTAGTAGCTCAGGGAGGAGGTGGAGGAGATTGATCTTTTCACAGATTATCTGTCTCACCATAACATACTGTCAAGACATGGTGACAGTTTTAGCAAATATGTGAAAAACACATTTCTTTCTAAAAGTTACATACTGCAGCTTTAAGTTGTAAGAGATTAAATATTGTGAAAAAAACAAACATTTTTTTTTTTTTTACTTTAAGTCTCTTAAAGGGTCAGTATTATGGAAAATGTACTTTTTTGATCATCATGTTATAATGTTGTCCCCTCATCAAAAACATGCCTGGAGTGTTGCTTTGACTCTTTCATTCATGTTTGAGAAATCCTTAAATCTCCCATAGGAGCTATTCAGCTATGGAAAATGCCCGGGTTGACCCAGTGCTGCCTTCGAGACCCAGCTCCTCCTCAGAGCTGCAATTTCTAAGCTAACGAGCTTTCACCTCACACAACACCCCTTCCCCTGCGACTTCCCCACTCAGCTCCTTCAGACTAGCCAGCAGCAATTAGCAAACATCTGGTGGAACTGCACATCTGTTGAGCTCATTATATGAGCTACTTCTCAGTAAAATGCTGATAAAAATGCTGTTAAAGGATTAAAAGAGGAGCACTGTTGTGAAGACTTCCTGAAGGCAGAATTTCAGAAAGAGTATGAGTTTTTAAAGAGACAGAGGTCCAAGTTCAAGGCATTAAATTACGAAGTCAAATTTCTTTTAAGTCATATTTGATATATACAGCATTTTTGTAACAACTGCAGGTAACATAGTTACTTGATTGTGCTATAAAATGGCACTATGTGCCTGGAAAATACATGATACCGTCCCTTTAAGGGATCTTTTAAATCAGATGTGCAGTTGAGAGGGCTAAGAGAACCTTAGCCACAGCAGACCATCTTAATACTGATAGCTGAAACAAATGGGTGAAAGAGAATGTGTGCATGTATGTGTGAGGAAACTCATATGACAGCCCCCACAACTGTCAGACTATAACCCGTCTTCTTTTGTCGGGTGACCCCAGAGAATGTGGTGGGAACGGCCACTGAGAGAGAGATTATTTAGAGACAAAGAATGAGAGAGCAAATGAGAGAAGATAGAAGGAGTGAAAAGGCTGAAGGGAAGAAAGAAATGGATAGAGAGAGAGGGAGATGGGGGTCAGAGAGCCAGCTGATGTGAAAGTGCCTCTGATCACCTCGTGCTTCTCCTCCGCCCCCTCACTCTGTTGCTCTCTATCTGTTCCACTCTTTCTTTCTTTCGTTCCCACTTGAATTCCACTCCCAGCGCTTCACTACAACATGACGTTGGTTTTTGATCGACGATAACAACGGAGATGCGTCAGTGAGGGCCCACACACACACACACACACACACACACACACACACACACACACACACACACACACACACACACACACACACACACACACATGGATGCTGGATGTTCACACAAGTTAAAAGTGCCCTATGCAAGTTAAAAGTGGCACTCAAGAGAGCACATTCACATACACATGGCTGAACACACTTCCAACACAGGGCAGGCCTTTGAGTGAAAGCTGCTCACAAGGCATAATGACAGCATTCTGCAGCAACCATAGTTGGGACAGTTCCCACAGACAAGACAGACAGAGAAAGAAAAAAGACCATTTCTTTCTGTCTTCACCTCTCCTCCTACTCTCCACCTCCTCTTCAACAACCCTGACTTTGTTTGGAGCATGTGACCTGCCACCAATCAACCCTATTGGCTAAAAGAGGCTGGATAAAAGAATCCTCATTTCTACCAACAGTCTATACTTTCGTCTAAATGTTTTTGTGCAAGGAATTTTTCTAAGATGGCAGAAGTTTAAGAATTTTAAAATCCTCAAATATGCCTTATGTGAAAAATGTAACCTCCAGTGTTATTATACAGTTAGCATAACAAAAGAAATTTAGAGATTCATATGTTACTTGCACCCCATTTGTCCATAACTCCCACATAGACATAAAATCTGGACGTCGATTCCTCCTCTCTTAACTTTCACATCACTTTTTCCCTGCCATCAGAGCTGACACAATGCAGCATTTCGTGGTATATATTTAGGAGGGGGAAGGGGGTGACAGTGGGGTTATGGTGGTGGTAGCACTGGGTAAAGGGAGGCAAATGAAAACATGTCACTCAGGACCCATTAAAATGTAACCCTGCCCAGCAGACGAAAGAGACTCATCTCATCATTAAGTCATCTCAGGGCGAAGCAAAAACCGCAAATATTATTCCTTACACCCCCATGTCCCTCTTTCACACACACACACACACACACACACACACACACACACACACACACACACACACACACACACACACACACACACACAGTTCTCCCCCCTTTTTTTTGCTTTAGATGGAAAGAAAAGACTGTATGACTGGAAGTCCAGTATGTTTGCTCACCATCTGAAAATGACAAGAAGAAGCTTGTATACTTCCAGATCATATATTTATTTTTCCAACTATAATCAGCACTCTGATACATAACAGGTATTGGTTATGTCTTTCATGTATTTTCTCAATCGATCAAAAGCCCTCAGGGATAGCATGATCAGGTGGAGAACTTGCTACGTTCCTCTAAAAGGTTCCAAACCGATCAGCAGGTTTGAACACTGAACCTTCTTGTAGGAGCTTCCTAAAATCTTGTTACTGAAATGACTAGTTTGAGAAGTATTCTTCTCAAGAAACTGTATTTCTGGCTTGTTAAGGTAGTTAAAAATAATTAAAATGATTAAAATCAGGGCAAATATAATTTATTTCAGCAGCACACCTGTGAAATGAGGCAGGCACCTACAACTTTTTTCTAAAAAGGGTAACAGACAAAGCTCAACATGCATAATAAAAAAGTGTGTGTGTGTGTGTGTGTATGTGTGTGTGTGTGTGTGTGTGTGTGTGTAACCAGGGGGTATGTGTAAGGTTCACTGTTATTGAAAATGACTTGCCCCTGCTGCACATACTGGGGTGGCAGTGATTATAATATCCAGATAATCATTTCAAGCAAATTATTGTAATTATCAATCAATCATGGCCTATTTAAACAGGGTGAGTGAGGGAGGGAGGAGTGTGCTGCTGCTGGCAGAAGGTAAACTATGGCCTGAAGCGCTGGATCACTTCTGTGACCCATGAGCCTCCCTCTGTCCACATAATAGCCCTCATACATTTGAAGCCATTTATGTTGTGCATTTAGAGGCTCAATTCTCCAGCTTGATACTGAGGGAGTGGAGTTGGAAACCTCATGGCTGCATGTAAACACACTCATTCACAGTTGAAAGAAATATAATTTGCTCTGAGTTTATTAACAGACTTTAGTGTATTCTGTTTGGATCTTATGTGATATACAAAAACAAGTAGAGCATTTTCTACAAGTCTATTCAGCCACCCTTTACTCCTAAATAAAATATTATCTAGTGCCCTTTGAAGTCATGGTATTAGTAAAGAGAGTCTACTTGTGTGTAATTTAATGTTAGTTTAAATCCAGCTTTTCTGTGAAGGCTTCAGAAGTTTGATGGAGAACATTATGTACAAACAGCATCATGAATACCAAAAAACACAGCAGACTGGTCAATGATAAAGTTGTTGAGGGTGTTACAGAGCACTGCTGAAAACCTACCAAGGCATGGCAGACCACCTAAACTGACTGAATGAACAAGGAAACAATAATCACAGACACAGGCAAAATATGTCATGGAAATATGTAGAACCTGCAAATATCCAACAGTTCACGTGGGAGAATCTGATGATTAAAAAAAACAACAAACAACAACAACAAAAAACATTGGTTGTGTACTCCACAGATCTTACTAAGTTTATCTGGGAAGACTGACAAGAATAACCTGTTAAAAGAAATAAGTCCCGTTTAAAGCTTGTGGGCTCAACAAAAGTGTGAAAGAAGTTGTGAAAGAAACTGACACTGTTTACCACCCTTAACACCTCGCACCACAGGGAAATATGGTGGTGGCAGCATTGTGTTGTGCGGTTACTTTTCTTGAGCAGGGACAAGGAGGAAGCTGGTCAGATTTTATGTGATCTTGGATGGAGATAAATACATGACAACCCTAAAAGAAAACCTGTTGGAGTTTATGGGATAAAAGACCTATAGACTGGAAGGATCACCTTCCAGCAGAACAATCCTAAACATACAGGCAAAACTATTATGGAATGAGATCAGTGGTTCTCAACCTTTGTCCTCAACACCCACTCTTTTGCATGTTTTAGGTGTTTTAATGCTGACCTACATCTGATTGAATTGGTGATAACCAGGCTTCTGCAGCAACTGATGGCATGCAGAGGAGTGATGCAATCTTTTGAATCAGGTGTATTGGAGCAGGGACATATCTAAAACATGGGCCCTGAGGATCATGGTAGAGAACCACTGGTTTAGATCAAACCATATTCATGTGTTAGAATGACCATGTCAAAGGTTAGATTGACATCAAATAGAAAATCTATTGAAAGGTTTTGCACAGACACTTTCCATCCTATCTGACCAAGCTTGAGCTGTTTGCATAGACAAATGAGCAACAAAATTCAGTCTCTAGAAGTGTAATGCTTGTAAATACATACCACCAAAATAATTCAAGCTTTATTTGCAGCACAAATTGGGTTCTAAGAAGTAATAACTCAGGGGGGTGGAGGGTGTTGATGCTACATGATATTTTTCTGATTTTTGTTTGTAACACATTAAAAAATATGTACAGTTTTCATTGGACTGCACAGATATGCATTACTTTGTGTTGGTCCATCAAAAATTTCATGTTATACTGAAATCCATGGTTGTAGTGTGAGAATATTTGAACATTTTAAGGTATATGAATACTTTTACAAAGTACTCTACTATCTACCCAATTCATATCAAATATGAGTTATATTAGGTTTACAGCAAATATCCACTGTGATGCAGATGACTACTGTCAGGGGATTAATGTTGAGTAAAAGTACTTTAAACACGACTACATGGAATCAATGGATAGAGAAAACATGTCCTTTTTAAGTCAGACAAATCACAGAAGAGGAATAGAGTAGACAGGCAGCAGGACTTGATCGTTTCAAATAGATATTTCTCTGTATCTATTCACAGTAAATCCCCAGTGAAAAGCAGCATGAATTGATTTGATCTCAGTGGTATTGAGAGCTGAATGAATGTGGCTTGAAGGGTAGAGACTGAGAAATTGTGAGAGAAGTAGATATATAAAGAGAGAGAGACAGATAGTAGCCTTCGGGTGAGAGATGATCGTCTTGGGAAAAAAGCAATCAGTGCTCATTGATTTTTCTCAGCTGCTTGAATAGAGGGTGTCTATCTGGAAGTCATTATCTGTCATCTGATCTGCTGGAGTGTTTACACACGTCGGCGTGGACAGCAGCGCTCTTCTGAAGATCAGGATTAACACACAGACGACAAACACACACACACACAGAGCATAGACTGTCCACTTTTTACCCTGCTCTGTAGCCCTAACTCCCAGTTCTAAATCCAGGGATTCCTAAACGAAACTTTGCTCCTCCGATACCATGTCAGCTCATACATCACACATAACCTACAGATTTAAGTGAATGCCCTGTGTGTGTCTGTAAAAATATACATAAGTAGGGGCTAGACAGCTAAACAGAAAGATAGTCTTGTTTTGTTCAAACAATCCCTGATCCTATCACTAATAGCCACCGATAACAATCTTTAGCTACAACAGCACCGTCCTGTCTGCTGAAAAGCAAGGAGGGATGAAATAAGTGGAAGAAGATGGAGGAAGTAAACAGAGAAAGGATTCAGATAACAGGCGTTTTTCATTTTCTGACTGTGTGTGGCATGAAGATGCATGAAAACTTGATTTTGCATGTGCCTAAGCCAGAAAGGCTCAGAAAACCCAGGATATGAATCCAGGGCTTTAAATTTCACAGATAGACACATAGAAAGAGGAATATCTGCACACACATTTAGCTCCGAGGGCATTTCTGGGCAGCTTTCAGTAAGTGAGGCTAGAGAAGCTGAGGTATTATCTTTGCTCCATTTTATCTGGTGCTTTATCTCAGACAGGGCCTCACATTTGCTTTTATTCTTCTTTCAAACAGACACAGTAAGGCTCTTCAGGCCTGGGAGAAATACCACTGCTGGCTTTATCTGTCTGTTAGGGTGATGAAATTCAGTCCTTCAGGTAATGGTTACTTTTAAAGTAGCTTTTTCCAGGGCTTCCCACCATAATGACAAAGGGTGAATTGGAAAATAATACACACAACCTTTACTTTTTCAGAAACATTAAATTCAGACAGGCTGTAAAGTAAATTTCAGCCAGTGCTTTTGTAACAAAGCACACTGGTGGTGGACAGAAATCCTTCAAAATATAAATACAATTACATTTTGATATTAAAGGATGTCAGAAGTTCTCATGCAATAAGGTCATGGAGTGTTAAAATCCACATTTCTCATCAAAGTGAAGACTGTCTCAGAAAAGGCTGTCCATTGACTGTCAGCATACAGTTGTGTCAGCTGAAGTAAAACTATTGTGAGCACCAGATATGTAAAAAACAAACAAACAAAAAAAAAAAACAGCAACAAATGAGCATGAATAAATCATTATAACACAAATGCACCTTTAAACAGTTAACTGGTAGTTTTGCAAGCTACAACTCAATTAACATGGTGCCTTAATCAAGCTCAGCAATGGTAATGAGACAGTAGAGAAAGATGAAGTCAATGTTTTTTATGCGTGCATTCAGCCTTTGCCCTGTGTTTGTGAGCGCCTGCATGTGGATGAATGAGTCATGTCATATGAAATGGCTCATGGATAATTTCATTCATATTCATAACAAGCATGTGGTCTGCCACCGCCCGTCGAGGGCCCACCACAACTCACACTCTGCATAATGAGATGTAGCCAGTGTGTCTTTACTTATGGTAGACAGGCATACAGTAAGTCTATGTTTCTGCTAAGGACTGCATGCAGAGTGAAACTTTGTGCTACTACTATGTGACAATTATCAACGCCTATGACAGTGCAACTGAGTGAATAAATGTGTGTGTGCTTTAGAAAATACATATGGAAGGTGGTTAGGTAGTTTATAAAACCAAGTAGGTTTTTCCACATTGTGAAAAAATGCGGGGAACTCCAAACAGCCTAAAACAGCTGTGGTCAGCTCTTAAAATAAGTTCATTGACTAATGTAGGACTTCATATCAACCAAGCAGTCAGTGATTTACATACTGGTCTGGCTGTTTACACAAGGAGCAACAAGACCCTTGACCTGAAATGCAAATGATAACATTTAAGTGATTTTGTTTTTCCAAAAGCCAGATTTGTCATAGCTGTAAATTATAGCCGGAATGAGTCTGAACTTAACATGTTTAGCTCAGAAGGCATCTTCACAGCCCAACTAGAGCTTTGACTTTCGTTTGCTGCTGTTGTCAAATGGTAATTTATAGTGTGGTGCAAAAGTATTTGTTCCTCTTGAGTTTTTTCAGATTTCGTCACATTTTTAACTACAAATTTCAATGTAATTTTCTGGGATTTTATGTGATATACCAACAGAAAGTCGTGCATGATTATGAAATGAAAGAAAAGGATACATGGATTATTATTATTATTATTATTATTATTATTATTATTATTATTATTATTATTATTATTATTTGCAAATAAAAATCTAAAAAGTATGGTATTCCTTTTTTCAGCTAAACCTAACCCAAAGCTGCACATCTAGAGGCTGAGAGCATCTCTGCACAGTAATTTTCATATCCTGCCACAAACTTTCTGTTGTGTTTAGGTCTTATCCCATTCAAACACATGAATATGCTTAGATCTAAACTGCTCCATTGTAGCTCTGACTAATTTTAGGGTCGTTGTCTTGTTTGAAGGTAACTGTCTGCTCCAATAGCAAGTCATTTGCAGCCTCTAACAACTTTTCTTCCAGGAATTGCTTTGTGTTTAGCTCCATCCATTTCCCCCTCAACTCTGACCAACTTCTTTGATCCTGCAGCATGATGTTGCACACATGGTGGTGGATGAAATAGTCAGAGCGATGAGGAGTGTAAGTTTTCCACCACACATAACAATTTGCATGTAGTTCAATTCTGATCCAGTTTCCTCAGATCTTCTACAGTTTTGTTAAATCTCCAAATTTTAAACAGGACTCCTTATGACAGATTTGTGAATTGTACGACTAATAGTTTTTCTGTTGACAGATTACCCCACCAGAGGTGTGAGGATTTACAGTTCTTCCAGAGTTACTATGGATTATTCTGGCTGTGTCTTATTACCATTCTCTGCCCAGCATGTCAGTTTAGATCGACACCTATGTCTTCGTGTGTGCAGTTGAGCTCTGTGACACTTTTAAAGGTTGGGATATTGTTTTATATGCTAACCCTGCTATGAACTTCTAACACAATGTTCTTCCTGCTGTGTTCCACATTTTTTTATTTTTATTTGTAAAATTGTTTCCCCCACTAACTTTGTGTTGATCCATTACATAAACCACAAGAAAATGCAATAAAGTATATGCTTTGTAACATCACAAAATCTAAGAAAGATCAAGGGGTATTCCAGGTAGTGCAGGATTAATCAGTCAGTTAATGTAGGAAAGAATACAACAATTTTGGTGTCTCTGAAATTCATTTCATTTCACCTTCAGTACAAATCCCCTCTCCTGCCATTAACTCAAGTTGGAGCTGTGCCTGCATACTTTTAGCATTTCCCAGAAAGTTCCTTCTCAGTGTGCCCTCTGCAGCAGCCATTGTTCTTTCATGGACCATTAGATGGACATGAACTCTCTCACCGTTGTGTTTTGACCCTGTGACACTGGCCGTAAAAACAAACTGCACTGCCTCTTCAATAAATTCATCACCTCATAAAGTGGTCAGTGACTGGTCAATGAGACGTGTCGGTCACAGCGCGTGCATTAGTCAAGAGGGGACTTACTAGATCACAGATCACTGCAGGTCCTTTTTGATAAGCAAGGCCTATTAGACACTAACAAACAGTGCAAATCTAAATTTTGGACTTTATTTATAGACATAGTATTACATCTTATGTAAAGAGATATCATAGTTGCAAGGAAAAATGAAGATGTAGACAAAGGATTTGAAAAACAGTAGAGAAGAATTATTATCTTACCTTTTTGATGCAGCTGTCTGGGGAGTCATCTTCATGGTCATTTATCATCTGCTGTAAAAAAAACAGAAGCAGAAACATAGATTCATAATTACATTTTGACACCAAAACCACATATTTTTCCAGCTCTTTAGAGGCCCTCAGCGTGATGTTGTGACCAACACTGTTTGATGACATAACCAAAGAGATGCCATAAAGGGCCAAGAGGTCACCAAAACACAACCAGAACCGAAACATAACATAAAGCACACTTGAATGAATGAGTTCCCTACATTTGATGTTAATTCTTTGCTTCAGCATTGCAGGAAAGTTCACTGAGAACATATGTGTGTATTTGTCAGCGAGAGTGCGCATAATTAAGCCTTCAAGCAATATTTACAAGGGGGCAGATGGGTGGCAGAATGCTCCCAGTGTCTGCCAGAGGAAATGAAGGAAGTGGGGGCATGATGAAGAGATGGGGTGGTCTCCACTGCAATGAGTGGGTGTTTCACGCAGAATGGTAAGCCAGAGTGTCCACTCCTCTGCTCGTCTCTGTCCCGACAAGGATCAGAAAAAAGATGCAGATTGTTCAGAGCAGTCTTAGGTGGGGGACTGGTGAACTGAACTATGTTTAAGTAAAATTATGTCTAAATCTTTCTCCACACTGCATATTTGGGCCTTGCTTTTCCTGCGCCATATCCTCCCCATCTGCCCTTTAACAGTAGACTGGTTGTATGGGCGTTGTGACAGGACTGTTAGCCTTTATATTAGAGCTGACATAATAAGGTTTGTATTTCCTTTACCAGTGTGGTCCACCATGATTGAGAAAGAGACATTTATCTGTTGTGGAATCTCCCATGGAGACTGTAGGGCTATTCTTAAAATTCTGCCATACAGTAACTTCTTTTATGTAAGTGCAAGGCCTCAATTTATAGGAAATTATGATGATCTGTGTGTATGAGCTCAAAGTTGTGCACACCTCATTGAATCTCTAGATAAAAGCGTTTGTAAGTTTGTCCATTAGACTATTAAAGCTATTAAAAACATTGTAGCACAAAACAGTTTATTCAATCTTCTTGCTTAAGACTGAACTACATGGGTTACATGTGTTAAGTCTCACCAAATGGTTGTAATTTCACCGCAGATACTTAAAACCATGTTCTCCACCTACTTACTGTACATCTAAAGCATTACAGATGCATATTTCTTCTTGAAATTTCAGTGTTTTACAAAATATCTATGTAGAATCTATACATCTTTAACAATCTATGTCACTGATTGTTAAAGATGCATTACTTGACAGAAGTTGCCACTGATCTTTGTAGATACATCAACACACTGTAATTAAGACTATGAAAAGAAACTCTAAACTGTTCAAATATGAGATATCTGTGCAAATTAGAGAACCCTCCATAGTCAGTAGTCAGTACATATGGGTTAGTGGATAAGATTTAAAAAAAAAAAAAAAAAAAAAAAAAAAAAAAACTTGAAACAAACTAATGTTTCATTGCAGTGGTAACATGTTGCACTACTCCTTTAATCAAACTTTTCATTTGAGTACATTTATTCTGTGTGTAAATTATCCCACATTAGGAAAAAATGTTTTTAACACAATCACTGGCACAACATATACAATCACTATATAAACCTCAAAATTCACATAAAATAATTTCTGGAATTTGCTGTTTAATTCTGAAGTTTGTGTTTAAATGGTTTTCATTAGGAATTTAAGGCCTCCTGTTTTTACCTGGGGTATTAATATGAGGTCAATTTCTCCAGCACCTTTTCAAAATAGGAAAAAGAAGAGAGCATACCATTCAGGAAAGACAGATTTGTGTTAAAAAATATTGTCATGGTTGCATTTACAGTACTATGACATGACATGTTGAGAAACTTTTTTTTTACATTCACCAGCATCATAGATAGAAATCACTTGGTGACCACTTAGTGTCTCTGAACTTTTACCTGTTAATTTATCAGACTTTTTTTCCCTAAGTGAGATGTATGTGTCTCTGCATAAGTCAGGAGCTACTTGTCTAAATTTGCCCATATCTACCATCAGAACAGCAGTTTTTTTTTTTTTTAATAGTTGGAAAACAAAACTGAATGAGGACCCAAGATAATCCTACCACCAAAGAATAGTAAGGAGGTAAGTAATCATGGTAAAACTAAAAATTTTCAAAGGACACTGTGCTGATATTGAAAACAGTTAATCCACATTTTCCTTTGTCATTCACCACACTATTCTGGAAACTGTAGTATATATGCCACTTAATATATACACCGATTGAGGGCAGAGAAAGTTTGTACAAGAGGCCAAAATAACAGCCTCATGCAGGAATGTGCATGCAGAGCAAATATATTGCATCAAAGCAGTCTTTTGGAACTATGATTCTGCGCAGTTTTCGTACAACTTTACTATAAAGGTTACCTTTAGAGAACCACAGGCAATAGTCCTATCATGGGTCCACCAAATCATTTATTTGACTTCAAATCACTTTTATTAGCAATGAATACCTATATCAGATTACAGTTCAAACTGTAGGAAGTTACTGTAAAGCTTTAGTCAAAAGAGTCTCTGAAATCAGAAGTATAGTAAACTTCCAATTTCCTACGGTTGGTCTCAAAGTCCAGTTTATCAAAGCTCTCATAATCATCATCATCTTTAGTATTATTACTATCAGACATATTACTGTCCTTGTCAGAAGCTGTAACCATAACAGCAGCAGCTGTAATTTGTTGTATGTATAAAATATTTATTTACAATGTTTAAAGTACAGAGTAAAATATGAAAATGGTAGAGGTCACTACAATACCAACTACTAAATAGATACAATTCTGCAGCAGGAGTACATTGTTCTATGGGTTTCAAAAATGTCCTGCCTGAAACACAACCAAGTCTGCCAGTTTGGAAGATGTAGTTCAAAAATTTTCTCGAACACTGTTATTTATTTCCAGAGTTGGATGTTGGTTGGAGTTGATCAAATGGGCTAACGAAACCTAACTTTTGTCTTTATTATGACTAAGTTTGTTGTACAGGACCTATGGGCTTAAAAAGTAGAACTTTGAATAAGCTTAAATACCCTTCAAAATGATATACATGTACATCTAGTGTTTAGAAGAATTTGCACACATCTTTACCAATAATTGGAGAAGGTGCTACAGGTTAAAAACAGCAGGTTAGTTGTTGCATGGTTTAATCTATCTATAGCTATGAATCTTGGCTTTTATGTTGTGATGTGAGAATGCAGTAAAAAATTAATTCTCAGATTATAGTTTCTTGGTAACCAAGAAGAAGACTAAACTAAAGTTAAACAGTAATACTTTTGTATTTTTATCTGTCACTGTGTTTTATTTACTTACTAAGTTTTGCAGGGTAACTATACATTAGAAATTCCTGAGCTGCTGAAGAAATTTTGATCTGACAACCAGAAAGACAATTTAGATTAGATTAGTGTGTCTAGTCTGGAAACAAAACGAATAAATAAAAAGGGGAAACATGGGAATGCCATTGACAGTAACATGGAGACAGTACATAAGAGAAAGAGGGGTTGGGGTTGGCTCCTGTTTCTTGTAATGAACCAAGCCAGCTGCAATAGTTTACAAAATGAACAGCTTGGCTGGGTCATCTAAAATGCTACCAGGCGCTCAATACAACAATTTCTGCCCCCAAACACACACACACACACTACCCGGCTCTACTTAGTTATGTGCCAAGACTAAATATGTGTGTGTGTATCAAATTGTTCAAGAGTAACATAAAACTCCAAAAGACATGCAAGCAGGCATGAATGGTTAAACTGATGCCTTAATGTGTTTCAGCTTCAGGTGGTCCATTGAGGACTCTGTGGGCATTCTATTCTCCAAACCTCTGTTTTGGGTCCAGAAATACTGAGCTCATTGTGAGACATTAACTAATTGTGACATTTTCTGATAATGACATAAATTAAGATTTGATCTAAGCAGTTCAACAGTGGAGAGGTGACTAAATAAAAAGCAAAGAATTTAGTAGAGATGGTGATAGCATTAACTTAAAGGCAGATTGAGAAGCTTGTTTGACCATAGTTGACTGGAGATGCATACAGATGCACAAACAATACAAACAAAAACAATGAATCTTCTGCCCTTGCAGCACACCCGTTCATTAGCGATGGAAACTCTGATTGGCCACAGACGACAAAGCAATGATTTATAGCATGTGTCAACATCTTCTCAAAGTGACTTTTCCTCTGGGGTGGTAAGACAGGTCCAAATACAGACTGGCCCATGGTGAGAGGGATAGATTTTCCACTATACAGAGAAAGGGTAAATTGTCCATTTGTTCTGTATCTCACTGGCTAAATGCTGACATGTCAATATGCCTTATGGAAAAGAGAAAACACTGAAGTGAGGTTAATTAGACAGAGTGTGTAAATGTGTGTCTGGGCACACAGCTTCTCTCTCTGGCCCACATGACCTCAAATGTAAACAAATCTAGACGTGGCTCGATGAAAGTGCAGCCACCTGCAGAATCCTTCCACTGAGAGTTGTTCAGACCCTCTTTAAAAACCCGTTTTAACCAGTTTGTGTTTTTGTATCTCATCATGTCTGCGGTGTGAGCTTACACACTGGGCATTAGAGATGGAAAACCCCACCATTATTAGTGCTTCATAGGACATCTTTTGTTGTTGGACATGGTCAGAAGTTTTTCAGCATTACTTTAGGACCATTCTTGTTGCTGATGACTAAGACAAATGTAAACACAATTTGCAGACAGACACTCAATGATTGGACTGAGCTCATTGTTTTTACAAGAATCGTCAGTACCTAAAATACATGACAAAGCAAAATTGGTCAGAATCTTCTATGCAGAAAAAGCAAAGCTACCCTCAGAGAAGTCTCTATTTAGGGCACATTAAGAACGGGCATTAGCTAGTTTTGCATACTCATCTAAAGACAATCCTTGAAAGCACAGCAACCAAAGAATAGAAGAAGGTCAGAACTTGTTCATCATCAGTCAGCAAGGAGTGAGAAGAAGTGGGTCCCACTTGGAGGTTTATACCGTAGGAAAATTTTAGCATTCTGTTGCCAAAAATAATTCTCCTCGACTCCGGATAATGTGAGGCAATACAGCAGCATGGCCCAATGGATGACTGTGGATGTCACAAAGCCGCAAGTTTCCAAAAAGAACCAGCAGCAAACAAACCTCAAGGCTTGAATTGGGGCCCCGACTGACAACTCATTGGCTGCAAGAGCCACACCAAGAAAGCCACAAATTGAAAGTTTTGCTACACATTTATTGGGAACTTTTGCAGCTTCTTGGCTCGTTGACAGACCTTCATTGTGGTGGCAATGCCTTGGAAGGGTCATTGATCTTTTTGACATACAGATGAGAGAGGAAGCGGTCTCTCACAATGGGCTGTGTTGAATAATAAACTGCACAGAAAGTCAATTTGTGTCAAAAAGCCAAAAGAGAAAAACAAGGAAAAATGAAAGGGAAGAATTTAGTTTCTCATTGCTGAAGGCCTTTAAAATAGGAGGCAACCATTATGTCAAACATAATCGCAACAAATGGATCTGACTTCTCTGACTCCTAGATACTAGCAAGATCAGTGCAGTTCCAATCAATAAAACAACACCAGTGACCCCATAAAAGGAAGAAAAAGAAGGAAAACAAGTCTCCAGTATGTTTTGCCTATAGTGTCTTGCTATCATATGAAATCCCCCTGATAACAAGCCTTTTACACTTACTTGCCAGAAACTGCTTGACTGGGGATACATGTCTGATTCAGAGTGCTTTTTAGCATCAAGTCAGATAGTGTCTGCTCGTGGCTCCACGTCTTTTCTTAGGCATGTCCTTTAAAAGGGTGTAAAATAAATCTATTTTTGGACTTCCCTGAGATAGGGCGTTTGCCAGCAAATCCAAAACAAGACCAGGACGATGGCTGCTTAAAAACATGCCACAACAATGAGGTTTCTCACAGAGATTAAGAAGCGAAGTGAGAAGACTAAGGCATGATAAGGTAAAGAAAAGGGCTGAAATTTGCACCACTAAATAGTAGGAAGTTGGGCATCCATCAAAACTAATATATTTGTGATTATTTTAATAGGTGGAAAATGGGAGTGGAGAGGTGCTAAGGCAAACCTTAATGGTATTGCTTATAGGATAGGAAACTTTCACACTCTGGCTCCTGATAGTTATCACACGAATAATAATTTTCCTAAATGGTATTGATATAATCACTGATAACTTACTGTTTTCATTACTTTTCTGGGAATTTTCTTAGGGGAACCAAATGTTGTTCACTAGTAGAAGCAAAACAAAGGTTTGAAGAATTTCACAGTCACAAAGAAGATCAGATTTGGCTAACTTTTATTACATTGCAAAAAGAGGTAACTCTGTTACCTAACCTTACATCCAGATAGGTCTGGGTGCGGCCTGTGACAGAGCTCAGCACTGTTGGTGAGATAGAGCTTAGGGCACAAAGGTTAGATTTGGAAGGCAAACAGTCAAAACTATTGTGCGACTCTTGAAAGTCATGGCCACTTGTCAAATACAAGTGGCTAATATTTACAGAACAAGTTTTGACCCCGTACATCCCCAGAGTCTTTGTGTGATTTATTAAGAAAATGCCAAAGTGAAATATCCTGGCAGGGTTTGCATAGACCCTGGATGGGCTTGTCTCATCATCTTAGTGTCCTGTGTGATTCACACGTCTTGCACAGACATGTAATGCAGCTTCAAACATTTAGCAGTCATGTGCAAATCATATTCATACACTTGACAACTGAAGAGTTTGAATTATTTCCACCAGAAGAATGTGATGTTACAAATTGAAGTTTGCACTTACTCAGCAAACAAACCTTGGGAAAATGTTCACTTTCATGAGAAGAGATTGAAAGGAATGTGAAAATGAGAGATGGAGAGGAGAAGAGAAAAGGATATTGCAAATTTATTAAAAGGGTCATATTTTCATGGGAGCTGTGTAGAGTCATCCATCACCAGACGTCCTTATCCTTTTAAGGCAGGTGATTCAGAACCTGAAATTGACAGAACCATGCAGATAAATTATCTGCTTGGCCTCCGCTTTATTGATAAGTCATTTGGGGAGATGATCAGCAATAATCATAAGTGAATAAGGGAGGACTCATAGATCTTCTGCGTGCAGATGCTATGACATCTGCAAGGTTGAAGTCCAATAAATTATCCTACTTTCAGACTAAGAGGATTGCCTATGCAGCATCGGCAGCAGCTGTAGTGTGCCATTCAAGTCATGATATATTACATCTTGCCTCTTCATTTTGATAAAAGTTGCCATTTATTGACATGTGGCACCAGAGAAAAAAATAATATCACTTTATTTCTCATGACCTCTATTACATTCATGACACATATTGCCTTTTAGCAAGCAGGAGGTTATGGCTTTGAGATTTAAGGTCTTGACTTTAGGGCAAATAGATCCAATCAAAGGTCACACAGCATCAGCTTTTCATTTCACATTCATCAGCTAAGCAAGATGTTTATGCATCCATTGCATAAATGAATGTCTAAATTTATGCACTGCATAAATCTGATCTTGAGCCTTCTGGACTGCAATGTCAGGACCAAAGTGTCTGTCCTTCAATATTGTCAATACAAATCTCAAATTTAAATCAAGAATATAATTTAGTCAATTGAATATGACACAAAATAGAGAGGGTAGGTCTCTTTTTGCATGAGTATTTTTCTGATCAGCAATTACTGAGATGTGTAATATTTGACAACTGGCAGATAAATTGCTTATGAGTTTGTCAGACAATATCATTTCCACATTTTTTCCATAGACAAAAGGGATTTGGCAGGTTTTCATCTCTTGACAGAAGTGCAAAATCTTAATAGACAGAGCAAATTAGGACACATATTTTATTAGGATTTTTTTCGTCTCAGTGTCTCCATTTTTAACTGACTTCAAGCTATGTGTGTTTCTTGGTCAGACATCCTCCTGAAAATCCATGCTGTGGTTTTTGTTGCATTTTTGGGATCACATGCAGTTATTCACACATACATAGAAGAAGTTTGGGCATAGGGCCAAACATAGGAGTAAAAAGTCTCAAGGGACTTTGAGGCTAAGTGCAGGCACATTTGGGTTAGTGGATAAGACAACCAGGGCCTTTCTTCAATATTTTGAGGGTTTACATCGAGGTCAGCCCCTGCACTGTGATTATGATGATGGTGGAGAAGGCATAAGCTACGCAGAGTAACTTACCTATGTAATTTCTTGCACAAATGCACAAACACGACTGACCTGGACTGGATGTTCATACCCCTTTATCTTTTAAAATTTGTCACATTATAACCCCAAAACTTAATATATTTTTGGGAAGATTTTATGTAACAATAAATGCAGTACAAGATTATGACCTGAGAAGAAAAGAACATATAGTTTTTGTACATTTTTTTTTACAAATTAAAATCTAATAATTGTGGTGTCCAGTTTTTTCATGACAAAAATGTCTAGAGACATTTTAAATTTTAGTTCATTCTTCTTTTCAAAAGTTACAAGACAAAATTTATACAAGCTCAATGACTTTTAAAACTTTTGCAAGGTACCGCACATGTACTTTAAACAGTTACATCAGTTTTCAACCATCCCCCACATCCATTTTATCATTTGTACTATCTGTTATTAGTTCTTTATCCTAACATCATTCCTAGATAGTCTTTTTGTATCCTGAACCCTCTGTGTTTACAGGGAAGACAGGGAGCAAAGATATTAGGTCATGCTTGGGGCAGAAATGAACAATGTAGTATTTATGGTATGAAGGAAGAGCAAATACATCCTATTGTTGTTAAAAACCCTTTGTCAGTCTGTGTTTTTCAATACCTGTTCCAGCATGTCATTAAATGGCTGCATGCTTTTTTGAGGAAATGTATAGACAGTTGTAATCAAAAATGTGTCCTACAGTGTCAGCAGCAGGTAAAGAGTTTAAACCTTTCTTTAAAAAAGAAAAAAAAAGACAATATCGAACAATCTTACAACTCACGTCCATGATATAAATACCAGAAAATAATAATGTTGGCCTAATTGTCCTGATGGGTGCTATTAGGCTGTGTATTATTTAGAGAATTACTTGCTGATACAGCACAGAAAGCGTTTGTGTTAAACAAATGGACCGTAACCGGTACAGTGTTTATCCTCATGATTTCCTTTGGTGGCCCATCAGATTATTTGCACGGTGGAAACATATAAAGACCAGAGCAGTTAAGCCAGCTGCTACTGCCAACAGATATTCTCTGATGATACTGCCCCTAAGTGGTTTCTCTAGCTGTTATGACCATGAATTTTACAATGGTCTTTTACAAAGTTAAAAAAAAGAAGAAAGAAAACAAACCTGATTACCAAATGCATATAATCACCTTTGAATTATGATGACTGTTCATTTTTTTTAGATTTGTTAAATCCAACAGCCATTAAGTGCATACACTGTTGAATTTATTCCAAACAATTGCATAAAGGCTTCCACTGTTTCCCTAAGACAATAACCAAATAATATGGGATACAGCTGTAGCTCTCTTTGTTTGATCATTGCTGAAAGAACTTTGTAAGTGGACACAAAATACACAAAGAAAATTTTACCTGGTTGAGAAGAGTAAAAATGGTAAAAGGGACATATTTGAAGAGCTGCAAGATATTACATTATTTCTATGGTAAATAAATAATTAAATAAATAAATAAATAAAAATCAAATCAGTTATTCACAAACTTTATTTGTACAACACTTTTCAAACCCTCAAGTGCAACTTAAGGTGCTTTATATTGGGTAAAAAAAGACAGAAAACACACTTGGAATTATCAAGGTAGGAAAACATGATCCTTTTATGAATGCTTTATAAAAACTTGAGTCTGGACCATTTCCATAAAAAAATTTTAATCATTTTCATTCCTGAAAATAATTATGCCTGAAAAAAAATATTTTAAGAGTTTTTGCAGAGGTGGACAACATGATTTTAGTCTTGAAAACACTGTGAAAGAAATGTGGCAACACATCATACCATTTTCTAATACTGAGTAGTGCAAAGAGGTAAACAATTACTTGTTCCTGACATCCTAGCCTCTCTTCCATACATAAATAGGCTGCATTTGTATAGTGCTTTATTAAGTCAGAGCTCCAAAGTGCTTAAAACTACAGTCATTCACCCACACGCTGATGGTTGTAAGCTACATTGTAGCCACAGCTGCCCTGGGGCAGACTGGCAGGAGCAAAGCTAACATACAGTCAGTGCCACCAAGCCCTTTGACCACCACCAGCAAGCAAGGGAGGTCAAGTGTTTTGCCCAAAGACACAACGACTGAGATAAAGGGAGCGGTTGTTCGAACCAGCTCACATCGTTTACTAAATCACTACCTCCTGAGCCATTGCTCCTGTCTCCTTAATGCTCCTGTCTCATCCCATGCGGCTCTTCATTGTGACTTTACATACTAGTTCCAGTGTCTTTTCTTTCTGTACATGCAGTACATGATAAAAAGACACTAACACACACAATTAAAAAATATTTTTAGTATCAAAAACTCTTAATTACAATCCAGTAACAATAACATGTTTCTTGTTCTGTGCACAATTACTACTGAAGTACTTTTTAAGAACAAAATGATCAGAATAATGTTCAGAATTTCAGTTAAAACATAGATCATTAGATATAATTTTCTCCAAACATAAAATTTGAAGATACTAATGAAATGACGTGTATGCAAATATACCATTAACACCACATACAAAAAAAAAAAAAACAACCTATGAGTTTCTTTTTTTTTTTTTTTTTTTTAATTCTAATGATTGCCATGCATCAAAGAGTTAAAAAAAAAAATCATAATTAAATCAACTATAGAGAATGGGAAACTTACGAACAGTCCTCAGTTCTTTATCCAGGATTAAATGTAGAAATCACAATGTGCAGTCCGTAATACATTTATTTCATAAAATAAAATTAAAAAGTCAATATAAATGTCATTGGTTAGTTTGAAATATAGTCCTAAATAAACCTAGTTCAAGAACTGGGTTCATTTTAAAACCTAGAAGTCAAAGAGTTGACAGATTAAAAAAAAAAAAAAAAAAAAAAAAAAAAAAAAAAGCTGTGTTTTTAGAATGAGCTTAAATGATCAGTGAGTCTGACACTAACCCAAAATGTTTCAAAGTCATATTCTAAATATACAGAAAGGTCCTTGGAGTCCTTTATTTTCAGAAATTCAGATTTTCATTGTTTAGAACAGGATCTACAGTCTGGAAATTTTTTTTTTCCATACTATTTTTATTCATTCTCTACTTATTAAACTTGGAAACTGATAAATTCATATTATGGCAAGAACTCTGGTACACATATAAATACAAATATGAACATATTGGTGATATCATGTAAATACAATCAAAAATATAAAAATGTAATACTTGATAAGATTAAAACAGATAAATGAAAAAAACATTTAGAAATAAATATTTATTTTTGTTCAACTAAAAGCCAAACTAAATATATACGGTGTTTCATTTTCTACCAACAGATGAACTCCTTTGTGATTTATTATTCATGTGTCTAGTTTGCAGCACAACAACCTCTTTGGATCTGTTATTTTCCTATTTTTCCCCTCTGTCTTTCTGTACTCTGTGCCTGCTCTTAAAAGATAGCAACATTTATCACCAGAGGAGCTGTCTCCAAGTCCATAGGATAAACCCATCACCTGCTCAATAAATGTCAAGCTGTCATGATTTATATGGCTAATGAAATTGATTGTGGCTACACTGTCTCAGACCATTGTAATAGCATGATTCAGTACTTTCCTGTTTCAACAGCTGTAAACTGTGTGAGGCTGATGGGTAAACTATTTCTTGAAAATGATACAGTAACATCTTTAGCCTTGAAAAGTCTTTTTAATAAGATAAAGTAGCAGTTCCAATCTGAATCCTGTGGCCCTGACTTTGATCATTTGAAGGAATGGTTTTAATCTTCAAAGGAATGAAAAATAATGATGTTGCAAAAAGGATGAAGTGACATTGCTGATTTGTCTGTGGCTCTGAATGGACAGCTTCTTTCTAATAATGGACTTTGCAGCCTGCAGCCAAGTATTTCAATTACTAATATGATATTGCAGTTACTGATATGTTAAAAATCTGTAACATGTTTTTTTTTCTTTAGGTCAAGACAAAAGCCCTCCTCTCAACATTTGCCTGAAAATAAATTTCCATTAGGTTGAACTTCGGGCTCATCACAAATGACTTTATTAGGCAGGCCATATAAGGTGAGGGCTCTTTACAACGCTATTAGTGTGAAGCCTCATCTATCTTTGTCTCTGGAACTGATGTTCTGTGGCTTATCGAGCTCTTCTCTTATCAGTAAACGGATACCATGTCCCATTTACACAACGAAGACTCACCAGGCCTCATAAGGTTGTAATTTTATCACTGGCATCATCTGCTGTGAATGACTGTTATCATAATCTTCAATGGTGTTTTATTCTTTAATATGCAGTTATCACTACTTTCCTGGCCGTTAGCAAAACAAAGCATTGCTATGTAAAGATAGGATGCACTGTCTTAGCCTCTGAACCCAAGTTTACAGCTGTCTGTCTGTCTAACATGTCCATGGGATAATGACAGATGACTTTATTGGGGGTGGGGGTGCTGCATGGTCACAGCTTGAAGCTGGGACTTTCCATTAGTCATCTAACAAGAGTAATCAGTAAGGAAAATGTTTGCAAATATCCTCTTGACTCTTTTTTGTTATTATATCTGCAAAGATAAAATGTGTGCTAATATTGTGCTAGTGTGCTCTACATTTCCTTGCTTTTTCCCCCTAATAACCAAAAAAATAATAGGGAAGATTTGGGTTTTAGACTCCCTTAATAAATCTAAATCCCATTTCATCTATTGCAATTCAAAGAAATGACTTAGGGGGAGAGTTATCAGACAAAGGAGGAGGGAGCGCTCTGGTGAGCTTAGCGAGAGGAGACTTATCTGTCCTTGGGCTGAGCAGCAGAACACAGTGTTGGCTTTATTCAGTGTCTCAGCCCTGTCGTTAAGGAATGATGACACACTCCTCCAGGCTCACATTAATCTTTAACAGTGTGATTTCTAAAATAACACCAGAATTTTCCCTCAGGCACAGGGGTAGAGAGGGCACTATTCAGTCCCTCCCAGTTCAGTTATGTTTTTTTCTCCTCACTTTTAATGTAGGAAAGCAGAGGACTATGGGAAAGGGGTTTGAAACCAAAAAGATGAACAGAAAATATAGCAGAGAAATGAGGAGAAACATTGCACTGGACATGGATGGTGATAAAATGAAGCTGGGCTGCACTTGGTGTAACGTCACTAGGTGATAAAAGTCCTTGACCTCACTTACTCACCCTGACAGGGGCAGTTCCAGTGGCTCCTTTGCGCTGCACATTATTGTTGTTAACAGTGTGTTATCACAGAGCTGCCCTGGGGAAGATAAAGACTATGACCGCTGATGGGTCTTAAGTGAATGAAGAACTGGCTACAGATGCACATCAGTGGGTTGTGTCAGTCAAGCCGGCCTCTGGCTAATGCCAGTGTATAGATAAACACAAAATCAACATCATTTTGAGGGGGAAATATGCATGTTTAATAGCAGTCTGGGAAAATGAGCACAGAAGAGCTAGGACACTGCAGCTCAAGTTGTTTAGGTTCTCGGAGACAGACAAGACCTCTCTTTCCCTCTTCTTTTCATGCAGCTCTGCTATTTGCATGTAACCATTACTCAATATAATAGCACTAGATTTTCGAGGTTTTCCATCAAGGCAAGCAGAAAGAAACAAAATCCAGCCAGCTGATTTTTGGAGACCAGCTAAAACGAAAGCTCACAAACATTTTGCTCATTCTTGTATCCTTTTTAGCTCTTGTATATACAATAAAAAAATCATTTTAATTTCAGTCCATGTATATTGGGTGTAAAGGTACATGTGTTTGTAGAGAGAATTGAGGTCTTTTGTTTTTGATGTGCAACAAACAAATTCAGCATTGTTTAAAATATGTACACAAGCAGAACATTTTTGCACAGAGCTCTACATTCTGACACAAAACTTTTAAAAGGGAGCGCAGGAAGAGACATCAAAACAAAAAAGCATGGAAAACCCAGACATCAAGGACTCCCCACCATCATTAAATTCTACTACTATAGCATTACAGTTTGTCAGTCTAATAACAGTAAAAACAGAGAAAAAAAATGATGGATTGAACAAAAGCTGTATGCTGGTATTGTTGTGAAAAGGTATCTCGGCAGCTCTATATCAAACTTAATTATGAAGTTGAAACAGCATCACATGGATGTGAACATACCTAGTCGGAATTAAAAGCAAGCTGAAGAGCCAAACAGCTGCCTTCAACATTGAAATAGGCTGTCACTAACAATAAAGACAGGGCTAAATCCACAACAATTGCCTGTAGGAGTTTTTATAACAAAAGACATCTAACCGTACCTGATTCTTAAAAAGCAAAGATTATTAGCCCATGCTGAATGTAACAGTTACAATTTAAAGCTGCAGTATGTAACTTTTATAAACAATATATTTTTACATATTTGTTAAAACTGTCACTATGTCATGACAGTTTTCAAGACAGATAATCTGTGAAAAAAAATCAAGCTCATTTGCCTCCTTCCTGTGGCCCTACTGCTGTCTGCAGAAATGCACCTCTCCTGGTCAGAAACAACCAATCAGAGCCAGAAGGAAAGTCTGAGCGCTGTCAATCAAGCTTGTGTATGTGCTGCTCAATTTTTATTCACCGTCATCAGTGGCCATGATGGCTTACTAGCCTGCTGTGAAATGTGCAGGCTAGTAAGCCGAATATACACACAACTCATCAAAACCTTCTTCTCTTTCCTCAGGTACTAATGGTAAATTATTTTCTTAACACAAGAGCAGTGTTGGACAGGGGCGGTTCATATTCCAAATGGGTATTTTACCAGTTAGCACAGTAGTAACATGGGAAATATTCAGCTTAGAAAACAGGCTCAAACTTAACAGATGCTTATGAAAGCCAAGAAGTTTACCATTCGCTATTATAGTTGGATAGAAACAGTCTCTGAGTAATTTGTTTTAAAATTCCAAGCTGCAATTGGGAGGTCCATATAGCTATTAGCCTTCAACGAACATGAGGATTTCTCCTTTTTTTCTGTAAATTCACAGCAATTGGACAGCTTTCTGATACAGATACAGTAACTATTACTGATAATAACTTCAGATTATTCAAGCTATTCTGAGCTGTATACAACTATATCCACTGGAGCTGGATATATACATTTTTCATACCAATAGTAGACAGCGGTTAGAACCTTGTCTGTCTAGAGAAAAGCAAAAGATTTCTTATAGAAAAACACAGCATAACACTAATCTTAACCAGGATGTGAAAAAAGCAAAAATTTGCAAGCTAAAACAAATGAAACCACTGAAATGTTTTTTTTGTGGTTGGAAATGGTATAATGTTGATTTTAAACACAGTGTTACTTTTGCACTGACAGCTTCACAGGCCAGGTTACACAAATTGGCCTGTGCAACACAATCCGATTTGCCATGTTGTGTTGCAGGGGGACTGTTACACAGATCATGGACCATGTTGTAGCACAGAATTCCTCCAGGTAAATAACTGCTTGAAGCATGATGCAATTTAAAAATAAGTACTATACCATTAACTGGAGCCACTATGACATTTTTACAGTCTGATATTTAATTTAGTGGACTCACATGTACTCTTCTTGGTGCCCCATTGTGAATGTTTAACAGAGATGCTACCTGCTTCTCCAAATTAAGAGCAGTCTGATTGCTCTATGCTGGAGGTTAGATGATAACTACCACATTTCCAGTCTCCTATTTTCTGACACTGTTAGGCTGTTGGATGGGCCTATCCATTCTGTGACTTCCACTAAATTCCACATGCATTTCATTTCTCATCTGCCCCCCTTGCTTCCTCTGTCTCCCTTCTACTCCATTCCCTATACACAGTATACAGAGCATCAAGCCAAGGCTAACAAGTATCCACAATATGTATGTCTCTATGCAGCTCCCTGAGGAACAGAGCTCTGCTCCAGCTCACTGGGGCAGTGGACAATGTGGTTGCTGTGTGGGGGAGCTGGCTGGCTGTCCACTCTGAGACAAGTCAATCTGGGGACACAACAGAGATGCTGTCTGTCTTGCTGCTCTTCAATACAACTCCTCTTCACATTTTTTTGTAAAGTGTGCTTCACTCATTTGTTCAGTTCATTAAAACTCTTACTTGCAGTCCTCATACTATTATTTTTCAAACTTAAGGCATAGCTTCCTTTCTTTACGGGATTCCATGTCTCTATAAGTGTGTGAGTGTGTCTGTGCCTGGGTACGGAGTACTGCTTTTCACAGCGCTGACACTGGGCAGATTGAGACATCAGGCGCCTGCATGCTGTGGTAAATTAGCTATTCTTCTCTGTAGCTAATTGGAAATCCAAATGTTTTGAGGGACAGAGAGGAGCTGTAATGGAATGCAGTTTGCTTTGAAGCGGAAAATCTGAGTAAAGATTACTCTGGCGTAATAAAGAAGATGTTATTTAATAATATTTTTGATATCAGGTTACAAAATATATGTTCAGTAAAATGGAGAGAGAATAAAAATCTTTTTGAGAGGTGTATTTCCATTGTAATATGCCACCTATAATGAGCTAGGATTTAAAACTCTGAAACAGGCAAATACATTTCAATGCATAATGATCTCGACGAATACACACACAAAACATTAATTATGGTGCCTCCATCTACATAATTCACAATAAAACATGAAACAAAAAATGCCACAAACACTAATTGACTAATTCATCATAAAACCTTGTGGGTAAATGTTGTTCAATGCCTGAGCAGTTTCATTAGAATGAAAACATTTGCATAAAGTTAAGGTTTGAAGTTTTTGGTACACCAGTGAACATACTAAAATTACAAAAATAAAAAAATCATGCAGCACTTGTGCTCCCTGACATGAGAAAACATGCAGTCCAGCTATTATTTTGAATATAATAATGATGATATTGGTTGCGAGTTACTCATACTTCTCTTATTGTCATTGATATATCCCCATCAACATTTCCATGGGTTTTAACACTTGGTTATTCAATTCTGTATCAGGTGTGGTCATTCCGAAGAGCTAAAGTCTATTTAGCACATGTATGTGTTGTTCTTAAACATCTGTACCTATTAAAGATTACATCCAAGCAGTTGATGTCGTTAATGATATTGCACAAATTAATATATAACAGATACAATTTCAAGTAATTTTTCACCTGTGGGGGAGGTTTGGTGTTGCCTGTCTCCAGCTGTCGATGGGTAAGAGCCAGGGTACCTTGTAAAGGTCACTATTCAATCAGGGTAACACAGAGACATACAGGACAAACAACCATGAAGTCACTTACTCATACCTAAGGGAAGTGAATTGAGAACAATTAACCTAACAAGCAGATTTCAAGACTGTAGGAAAAAGCCAGAGCATCCAAAGACAGTTAACCCACGAATACATGAAGTAGAACATCCAAGCTCTAATCAGAAAAACCCCAACTGGGATTTGAACCCAGGACGTTGTTACTGAAAGATAATGTTATTCTGAAGAACCAGAAGTGTATATTTGTAATGGCATTAGCCTAACTGTGAAAGAATAGGTTGCCAAAATTAAGTCACTTTTATTTTGTTCTTAAACAACCATCAATTAATGCAAAGTTCAGTTTGAGATTTTTATGTATCACTGATATCTAACCATCAACTGCACCATTTAACAGGAATATATGAGCATCACTTTAGACTGTGGTTTACCTACTAGAAATGCTTCCTCAATGACCCCATTGCATGAAAATAGATTAACTTGGAAGCTCCTGTGAAGTGCTTTTACTGGCATGTACTGTATTGGCGTGAAACAGAGGGGGGCAATGGTAATCATTTGCTCAAATGAACATTTGCTTTCACTCCTAAATACTTGGGATAGTTCATGAGACTAGTCTCAGAGCTCAAGCCTGATTCAAGTCTTGATTCTTCGAGTCTAAGTCAAGCCCTATGTCTGTTTTTAACACTTGGTTTTGACACAGGTTTAAGTCACATACTTGAATCACTGTCTCTGATATGGAATGACAATTGCAATTTGATATCATACCGTACTGTATGTATCATACTGTACATACAGTACGGTATGATACTGTACTGTATGCACAGTATCATACAGCTTACAGTAGCTGTTTTGCAGTTGCTGACAAAACTAATTCTTATATTACATAGCAGCAATGTACAGCTAAAAAGGTCATTTCTGAGATGCATTGGAAACATTGCAAAATATTTTTTTACTTAGTCTTTTAAATGAGGCTGGATGATTGGCCTTTGCGCTGTTATACATTTTACTCCCTGTTGTTGACGTAACTTGGATGTGCTGGGAAAAAGTCCTGTGCATTCACAACAAATAAAGCTGTGTAAGTAAGCGTGGAGGAACAGCTTCATAACTGATGAGCCCAGACAATTCCGCAAAATATTCTTCACCTCATGAAGACAGCCACAATCGCAAGGCCTCTGCCACTTTTTTAGAGGAAACCACAGAAAGCCAGCAAATAGATTAGTTTTAGCATCAGTCATGAAAACAAATCAAAACACCATGAATTAAGTTTTGTTTCATTCTCCTTAATTAGTATCAGCAGGTTTTTGCCTCTTTGTTTTCTTAGTTCAATATGAATAAATGCAACAAGTTTCTGATCCCTGCTTTTCAGCCTATGACTGTTTATCTATTTCAACTACATCCAAGGGAACAAAAGGCTTGCAGAATGACCACTGACAGCCATGTCGAATATCTCTTTCTGCCAAATCTGGCTGTTTTCTCTCACTGCTGTCACTTGATGTCTTTATGCGAGCCTGAGAGTTCAGCACTATGAAAAGCGTGGGGTGTGAGCTGAGCGAGTGACCCCACAGGAGGGGAGTATTAAAAGTATAAAAAGAGAGTGAGAGCAAGGGATGGATGAAACAGAGGGCGGGAGAAAAGTAGAAAGGGGCTAGGGGGCACCCCTGCCGGGTCCCAGGCATCTCGGCTGGCAGCCCCATCTTGGCTTCAGACGTCTTTTGTCAAGGAGGGGAAAAGAGGGTCTCTTCTTCACTTGGGCATGGGACAAAAGATGTTTTGTCTGTCTGGGAAGGGGTGTCTCTGGGGAGTATGGATGGATGCCGAAAGAGGAATAAAGCCAAAAACCCATCTTCACAAGGGTTGGGGTGGTGGCCGTGGGCAGCCAATTGGGTTGGACAGATGTTGAAACGAGGATGATTTATTAGCCTGAGTGTCCTCGGTGGCACTTGGCCACCATCCCAGATTTAGTAGTGAGAGGGAGGGTGACTGAAGAGGGCAGACATGTATCAGAAACATCTTAATACCATCTTTGGGCATGAGGTTCTTGCTCTTTGACCGTCATGGTATTTTTGCCTGATTCGCTCAAAGGAAAATAACTTGGTTGGAAGTCATCTGCATCACTAAGCTGGACATTGTCTCCCAGAGTTACACTCCACCTCTTCCACAAGTTCCCCCTGGCATACAAACACACTGACTATGTGTGCAGCCTTCACTATGCCTCCCCTGCTTATATAAAACAACAAATTACCAAATTAACATTCCCAACAGCCCTCACTCTCCCTTCACTGTTCTTGGAAGAGACTTTTGAAACTTGCCAGAAAGCAAAGTAGCTCAATGAGTCCATGTGGTTATTCGTATGCATGTTTGCATACTTCTGTTTCTGAAGATTCAGCACCCATTGCCTGTTTGCTACAAAATGAAAAATAAAATGTTCTAAAAGTGTTTCTGTGTATTTTATGTAGTATGTTACTGCCTTGAGGTCAGGCATAAAATTGTGATGGTTCAAAGACATGTGCCTGAAGTATAAGCGTCAGAAGACACTGAGTCTTAACTGAGAAGAAATGAGATGCATTCCTAAGAGCAAATCTTCCTTAACAGCTATGTTGTTCAACTTTCTGTGCTTACGGAATATATCTCTTATTTCTGTAACTCAAGTTTTGTTCTTCAAATCTTGATCTTGACCTCCGTTTCTCTTTCATTTTCCTTTCCTTTCTCCTCGCAGCAAAATTTAATCTTGCCATTGTTTGTCAATCCTTTTTACTCAGCTCCCCACTGACAAATTGTAGGAGGGTTACTTAGTACTTGGGGAAAGTTTGGACAGCTTTCATCAAGGGTACCTGGGGGGAAGATTGATTGGCAAAGTAATTTACTGCTCAGTGTCTGTTCTAAACTTCTTGTTCTCTACCTCTTTCTGTGCCCTTTTCCTAATCTATCTATCCATTCATTCTTTCTGCTTCACCAAATCCATACTTGCTGCCTGGAGGTAAAAGGTTTCACTGAGAGTGACAGTGAGTGTGTCTGTCTGTATATATGTGATTATGACACGGTCAGCAGGTAAGGTGGACAGGTCAAGTCACAGCAACCACCAACAGAGAGTAAAAACAGACTGGTCGTTTCTGGGTTTAGTAGACAATTGACTTTACTGGAAACAAAGTATGACTTTGGTGTGAAACTGTTTTCATCTTTAGAGCCTCTGACTACTAAACAAATGACTTCTCTCTCTCCCAGAACATTCTTCCTTTTCACAGGTCTCCAAAAACTCTAGTTCAGTTTATAATTGCAAAGATTTGTGGTTTTCTAAATTCACAAACCGATTTCTGATCACATTTTCTCAAATGCTCTTGTTGATTTTGTGGTGACATGCTTCTTTGTAAATGAATTGGATGCTTATAAACTCAAGCAGGTCATTTCACTCATTAGCCATTTCATACTTTGAAATTTGGGGCTATTTGTCACCGACTTTTTCCCAGGATTTCTTTTACTGACCATGCGTTTATTTTAAACCCACCTTTAAGTACACTCTTGGAAAACCAATGGTTAAAAGCAATTTAGTAAAATCTACTCATAGTCTACTGTAAGAAAACATAATTATGTTACTCTAAAAAAAAAAAAAAAAAAAAAAAAAAAAAGATATTTATCACCAATAGGTCACAGATTTTTTTGGTCTGATCAGGGGCCATAATTTCACATGTCACATAAATCAACAATCCCAAGCAAAGTTTAGGATCACAATGAGTTGAATTTGGGTGTAATTAAAAATCTTTCACACAAAATACATAATTATGTTACATTATAACTGAAATTTTGGTAATTTGATAATTGTTTATCTCCATAATTCATCAAATTGATCATCATCCCAAATAATATATTTTTTTCTTATGACTAAAGGAGCACTGGTGTTTGATTTTGAATAATTGTCAATAATGGACAATGTACACTGACTGTGTGTAAGGTAGGCACATTTTGATTCGGAGGCATGATCGTTACATCCAAACTTTTTCTTCTTCCATAAATTATGTAAACATCCTTTTTTAACCCCAACTTAAAAAGAAGGAGAGGAAGGGTTTTTTTTATTGCTAAAGATAATTTAACATAGAAAAAATTGGCCTATGGCCATGTGAAAGGATGACAGTGGGTGCTAAGTTGGTGGAGGGGGGAGTAACACAATGAGATACACAAAAAAACTGAAGGAGCCAGACAGAGAAAAGAATGCTAGTCTTGTTGTTGGGCAGCTTGACATTGATTAATGAGAAAGAGTGACACACACAGTGAGAAGAGCAAAAATAAGGGAGAGGGGTGGCACTGGTATAGTACTCCACATAGGGGAGGGGGCAGTTGGAGTCTTGTTAGAGTGAGGGACTCCGGAAGAACCCCAGGCTGCTGACTTGATACATTGCCAATGTCTGTGATTATGTGTCTTGTGACATGCTTACTACTTGTCCTGTTTAGTTGTTTTCTCTTAGACAATAAAATGAATGCACAAATCAACTCAGGTCAAAACATCAATTCAAGGTTTTTATTTTCCTACTCTATATCAAAAGGACTTTGATTTTAGCAGAAAACCAGAACAGTGCATTAATACACTAAGCTGCTGGAGGTTCAACTCAGAATAAGCACAAAAGGAGAGCAACATCAACTAAAGGAAAATTAGATATTTCAAATTAAGAAGGTGCAGTGTTTTGTTCAAAGAGAGTGGATGTATTTCTGGGAAAACCTGACCTATAACACTTTAAAAGCTAGAAGTCCAATATTTTTTGTACAAATAAAATTGTCTTGGGTTGCTACAAATGCTTTATTAAATATAAAATTACATGTAGGTTCCTTTCATGTTACAATTTGCGTTTCTAGGCAAATTCTATCTATGTATATATCTTCTATTCTTTCAGAGCTGAGTTAAATCTCAATTTCCCTTTGGTTTTGTACATTGACTAAGCATGGTTGACCACTGCTGTCAACACCAGGAGCTTCTCCAAACCACCTATGCCTCTATCCGAGAGTGATTGCAAAGCATCTCCTGGATGTCCTGGGACCCTTTGTCTTCACTCTCATCTGTAGGTAAGTGCAGTGTGAAGCCCCCTCCTCTCCAGCAGCCTCTTCAAAACTCTGCACAATAGCCAGATTTCCTCCCAATTTGCTGGCAGAGAATGGAAGGCTCAGGAACCCCTTTCAGTTACTTTGAATAGTGAGGCTAATTCAAACTCAATCCTTGAATTTGACAGGCCTCACCCCAACCAAAGTTTGGCTCACTTAGGGCCTCCCAACAGTGGCTAATGCTAAGCCAGTATGTAAATGGACTATCTTGTACATCTTGTACAAAAACAAGTTTGCCTTCTTTAATGTATCGCAAGTCAGTTGTTTTTTGTAGATGTCTGGTTTGCAAGATCACCACTGTATACACACACACACACACACACACACACACACACACACACACACACACATATGTATATATATATATATATATATATATATATATATATATATATATATATATATATATATATATATATATATATATATATATATACACACACACAAACACACACATATATATACATATACATATACAGACACACTTAGATTTCCCACCTCAAGCGTGCATGTGCATTTGATGACTCGTCTTTGTGTGTCTTTACATACTTACAGAGCTCACTCCACTGACCATTTGTTCTGCTTGACCTTTCTGCACTCATCTCTGCCCCAATTATGCAAGCACACATGCTCACTTTGCATTATTGTACTTCTTTTCTTCCTGACACTCTTGAGGTCAGTTCTAATCAACCTCCTCTTGGTAGTACATAGTACACACACACCATTTTTACCAGAGTTCCTTAAAGACGCCCACCTTCCAGGTCCAAGGACTGCTATTAAAGTAATCAGGAGCTTTCTAAGCTAGGTCAAGAGCAAGGTACTCACATGGGAATTCTGATTTGAATTATGCAAAAGGGGAACAGGAGAGGAGGGAAGAAAATAGAAAGAGAGGAAGATGGGAAAGAAAACAACCAAACCCCCTGTTGTCACACAGAGGTGAAATGTTACAAAGAAAACTGGAGACTGGAAAGTGAAAATACTTGGCCAGTGGACTTTCTGATGAGATAAAAGAGAGTTGAGCATCTTTCATAAATGATGAGCCCCTCTCTAAGTTGCCTGTGGTCATTCATAAATTACCAACTAAGCCAGCCATGATTTGCACAGATGTGAGATTTAATATATTAGCTGGCACCGTGAAACCTCAGGAAATGTGGAGGGGAACTCAGCTGGGTCAACCCTAAGTGTTGTGCCTAAAATGTGTGTCTGAAATGTTCCTATTATACAGGGTGAAACATCAGAAAGCGTGCAACACACATCAAAAAACATGCCTGTATTATCATATTTACAACATCCCACACCACAGGCATCTGGCTGATGACCACTCTGAACTACCATGGCTCAAGTCCACATTTCTGTTATGTTTCTGCAAACTTTATCATGAAACATCCAATTTGTGTTTATTTGGAGAAATTACAAGCATAACATGACACTCTGCAGACTGTTTTGATGTGTTTTTGGCTTAAGTATCTCAGTTGGCTGGTATCACCTTTGAGTCACAAAGCTGACTTACTCCTACAGAAGTCTACCTTAATAATACTGGCAGTAACTTGGTTGACAAGGTGTAACAGTGGCTGTGTGACTTCCAGAACCACTGCCATCATAGTCCCTTCAGAATTCACACAAGCAGACAGAGACAAGCAGACCCAACTCAAAGTATTTTGTGAAAGCTGTATTTTCCCTTGGACTCTGATGAAACAGTAGGAAATAAAGTGAAGACTGAGTTACCGGGATGAAACAGATGACTTCTATGACTGTATTTGAATATAAATGAGTGTATTGGTGCTTGTATTTGTCTATATGAATTAATACCTCTAAGATGAGGTTTTGTTGTTGTAAATCAATATCGGGTGGCATGTGGAGTCAGAAGACAAGGAGTTATCAAGAAATATTGGAACCTATGTGTGGCATAGGTAATAAAAATGGGAACTTTAGACTTGCACACAAAAAAACTGGGGGTAAAGGTGATATGATGAGAAGTACATTCTGTATACCAGTCTTTTTTGCTATTTCATGTGACCTGGGCTAAATATGGAATAGCAAGACACAAGTGGGTCTACAAAAATTGCCAAACTGATACTCAAAACAGTTATCACAAGGTGTGAGATAAAACAATGCAACAGAATGTAAAGGCATCTGTAAAAAGAAAACCAAAGCAAAATGTTGTGGTACAAGAGTAAGGGCATCCATTTGGAAATACTGGCAGTTTGATTGTTGTTTCCCCACAAGAGGAGAACAATGATGCCTACATTCTCATCTGTTGATTGGAAAAAGTATTTTAGTGGCAAGGGGGACCTAATATAAAATGTCTTGTCATAATATTATGCACAATTGTCGAAAAGAGCACATCCATTTGAAGCATCAGTTTACCAAAATAACTTACCAAAAGACTTTTTTTAAGCATTGCTGTAGTTTCATATGTATTTTTCTCTTTCTTAAGACAAGAAAGTTGATGAAAAAAAATGTTGCATACCAAATATAATTTGAGTACACAACTCTAAATATTGACTCCCACTCACAATCATAGTGGAGAATCAATTGTTCAAAAAACATAACATTATAATAGAAGGATCAGATGTAATTTAGACAGGATGTTGATTGTTTTACTAAAGATTTAATCTCAAACTATCTTATATAGAATGACTACAGGTATAACTTGCTTCGAGAAATGTACACTGACAATTACTCTGATATCTGCATATGTCATTGTATGTGTGGCCCTTTGTGTGCATAGATGAGTGTCCTCTGGCCAAGTCTACCCTGCAGAGAACATAATCATGGCCCTGTCGTCTTCAGGTTAAAGGCTCACTGCTGGGTCTTTTGGCACTAATGTGGTTCCAAACTATAGGGGTCGCATTGCCTCTGCTACCTCTCTGCGCATTACAGTAGAAAGAATTCCATTCCCCATTAAAAGCCACCAGCAGGCTATCATGTGGGCCTACCTGCGATGGCATAAATGAGTCACTTAATGATAGCCATGCTGCAGGGAAGCAGTATTCAGACAAAGAAAAACTGATTGGATACTGATTTAGTGTGAGGGTCATAAGAATATGAATCAGTGTATCATATCTGGAGCTTATCATGTGGACAATGGGCGATAGGCGGGAAACACACTGCACAGGTCGCCAGTCAATCACATAGACACAGAAAAGCATTCACACTCAAATTCACACCCACAGCATTTGGAGTCACCAATTAACCCCACATGCATGTCTCAGGGCTTTTGGCGGAAGCCAGAAAGCATTGCACTGACTTCTTGTTCATTCCAAATGATTGACTGACTGACATTATTTCAAAGGTAAAAAACAAAAAATACCCATTTATAATAAGATTCTTGGGGACAACAACATCCTTGAGAAAAGAACTGAATTCCTATATTCCCTTGGCTGCCAAAAGCAAGGTCAAGAGCACATAAAACAGGTTCAGGTTCTTCATGGAGTGTGGTGCCCATAAGGCTTGTAAGTAACATGATTAATGACAAATTTGTGCTACAGTTAGAACTAATTTGCTGTGCTATTCACCTCTTCATTGTGCTCTTTTAGTCCTTGATTTAGTGTGGGTGAGAGTTTGTTGACTTCAATTAAAATATGGCATTTAAAAATTACTGAACAGGATTCTTCCCTTATTTACCCATATCTTTCTTTGTGTTGCTTTTATTGTACACCTGATAACATATTATAACTTCCAACTCAAAGCACCAAAAAAATTTCTTCACATATTTGGTGGTTTTGCTCAGGTGTAAAAATTATAGAAAATCCATAAGATCTAGAAGATGCTGTTGTTTTAAAACAGCTTTGGTCTAATCTCTGCAGACCTTTTGATATGTGGGTCTCAACTTTGACTTTTTCCAAGTATCTTAACTATTATCTTTTTTAAAACAGTAATACAAGAGAATATCTTCAATTTGTTTGGTAAACCATTAAACATGTTATTCATTGGCACTGCAAGATTTGTTAGAGGATGTTGTTTAATTATTGGTTCCACTTTCCTTAAAATTCTGAATTGCCACCATTCATATGAAACAGGGATTGCTGAAGTAAAAAAAAAAAAACAAAAAACAAACAGCTTTTTGCCTTTTGGAGGGTTTGTTTCTCTTTAAATCAGTCACAGACAGTACTACAGTCATATTTAATAAATAAGAATATTATAGAAAAAACTTATTTGTTTCAGTTACTCAGTTAACTGAATTAACCATACAGATCATTACACACAGACAGATGTTTCTAAGATTTTATTTTTGTTAAATATATTGATTTCCAGCTTTCAGATTATGAAAACATGACATTTTGAAAAAAAAATCATATCAAACCAATAATAATAAAAAAGAAATTAAGATGCTAATGTGGGCTTAGTGAAAATTATCTTCAATATCTGCTTAATGGTCGTTATTTTCTTTTAATCGCATAAACGAAACTCAGTGGAACACATATACAGGTTTTTTTCAATATAACTGTAAACAACCTCTTTAATTGAGCATATTGCTTGAGTTTGAAAGTGCAGAACGCAGATGAATGCATTGCTATTAGCTTATTGCTAATAGCGTTTATCCAGGTCATTGAACACATCAGTTAGAAAATTTCATTGGTTTTCAGACTTGGAAATGGAATACAGTTAAGTTTCGTTTAATGTCATTTTCAGTTTTAATTTACAGTCAAAAGCGCTTGTTCCTAGTTCACCATTATCCTCTTCATTGCAGTTAATACATTTTATTTATCTTGCAAATAACTGACAACAAAATTTCTACGACAGCCCAAGTACCACTGGTGGTACTTGTATCAAAGTTATAGAACCATAGCTTCACAAAAACCATGATTAAAAGCCTTTATGAAAACTTCCTCAATGAATTTTGTACCCTTCTGTTTTGGGGGTGGAAGACAGGATGAGTGTATCCTAGTCATGGGGATGAGAAGAGGGTAAGCGAGCCATGTGGAGGAAGCCAGCGGGTGAGTGGTGATCTGAAAACTGACACCCTGCTACCTTCCCTGACCTCCCTGTTGGGCCACTCTGTTACCTGGACAAGATGGGAGGTATTAAGTGGCTCGCTGTCCCGCTAGGTTGAGTTGCTGATCCGTTAGCCAGAGAGGAAAGCCAACCCGACTCCCATCTTCACTTCAGTGGGAGCATTTGTTTTGATTTTTGTCCTCTCTTTCTCACAGACAAACCTGAGATGCCCAATTTATCTGGGGTAGAATGAGGGGAAATAGGCCACCTTGCCACTTGAACATAAGAACTTTAAGTCAGCAATGGTTCGCCGATTCTCTCTGTTAAAGTCTTTCTTGACTGTAAGGCAATGCTGAAATATTTAAAACAACTGATCAATTGAGGTAATGATCAACAGTAAAACTATAAATATTTTTGGATAAGAAATATAGATAACTTGAAGACAAGATTTTTTTTTTTATGTTGATGACTGTTACATTTTCCTCTGTCAGTGCCCTGATTTTCCATGATTAAGTTTAGGAAAATCTTCAGGTTTAATGTAAAAATCAATAATGTGTGCAGGTGCTCACCCACATCTTCAAACTGAGCAACACAAGGACTGGTGAGAGAACAGGAGGAACAATTTGCTCATTCTCAACCAAGACATGGGGGTTTTAGACGAAGGAAAAAAAGACACCCAATATCCAAAATCCCTCTCTCAGGGCCATCATGTGAAGAATTCCCCCTCCTCTCCTCCAAACTATACCCTTTCACCCACCCTTTCCTCCTCTCTTCTTTGCTTTTTTAATCAAGCCGTCTGGGGTTGTCAGGTCTTTTGAGACGAGGACTCCCAACCATGTGAAAAGTTAATCCCTTGTGGGCCTTCTTCTCTGTGGCGCTCATCTCCCTGGGAACACTGGTGGTGGCTTTCAGGCAGGTGGCAGTGGGTGATGGGGGGGAGGAGAAAGGGGAAGAGGCATAGATGGAAGGATGGAGAGTGAGATGCATTCTGGGCCACCCCATGACCAGCGGATCAAGACAGAGAAAGGTACGGATTGTCTCCGGTTCTCAGTCACTAACACTACACCCCACACCTGTCCTGGTTGCCCTGTCTCTGCCAACAGCATGCCTTCAGTGTACCACAGTAACCAGACCAAACACACTTCATTTCTCACTTCTCCTCCACTGGCCTGTCTATCTCCACACTCTTTCACAATCCCGAGCTTCAAGCTCTTTTGATGAGCCTCCTTGCCTCAGTGACAGACAGCATGAACAGAGAGCAGAGAGGATTTGTGATGTGAAGAGCAAGTTGAGTGGATTGTGAAGGATGACAGTGTTTCATAATGAAGAACCCAAAATCCCTCAGAATTGACCCCATCCCTCAGCCACTCAGCTTTAATTGTCATGCTCCAGTCATTTTGCTCTGGGTCAAAGCAAAAGTCTCAACAAACTCCTCTTGGGCTTCTTGCCCAGACATGGAGGACACAATACATACCAATTGATATAAGACAAGAGGTCAGAGATTCATTTGTGGCAACTCTCCCAATCAGCTGTTTCAGAGACATCAGCAAGCACAATCAAAGACAGACATACATTTGCATCAGTATATTAAGTTTTCTTTTGAACAAGACAATGCAGGATGAACAGAGAAACTCCCTGCTGAAGATGAACTGCCCCAAACCTCCTTTGGTAGTCCGAACAAGACAGATGAATGCATCCTTGAATGCTTTGTTTGCAGTGTACTTTTTCCGTCTCTGCGCCACTCTTAGAGCAAAGTGCCACTGGAAATATAGACAGGCTCAGTCAGCCATTGTAATCTCACTCTTGTCCATACCACGCTCACTATATCCACCCTGACCCCACACACTCTCAGTCTTTCAAACACATAGACTCCTTCCCCTTCTTCCTCTCATTGGATAAGCCTAGAGACCCACCACCCAAAAAAAAGAGATTGAGGCAGAGAGAATCTTAGTTGGAGGGGGTGTGGATGGTAAGATTTGGGAGTCTGTAAAGGTCAGCATGGACTTTGTTCAATCTGAGGGTTTATCTCAGCAACAGCAAGGGCTGGACAATGGGGCCACTCGCCGCGCGACAGAAACCCAAGCTGCGGCAGCTAAATTACTTCGCTGATAAGGCCAAATTAGAAGCACTGGGACCCCGGAGGCCAGGAAAAGAGTAGGAAGGAGCGAAAAAGAAAGGAAAGAGCACAGAAAAAGAGGGAGAGGCCACATAAGGTTGAGTGAGAGGGTTGAAAAATCAATGACTAACAAAAGAAAAGATTTAAGTGTGTGATCTTGGTAGAATTAAAGCTCATGTTGTGTATTTTGTCACGGAGGCGCATAAAGACTCATGGATGAACACTTGACAGTACATTGGCATTTAAAAAGAGTATTAAAAGGTAAAATTATGACAGCATTTTATGACTTTTGTAGGTCAATAAAACACACAGAGGCTAGAGAGTTATTTTAATACTTTCAAGAGCAAATTTTTAAAGAAAAAATATATCAGAGGCTTGAGATTTGGGAAAAAAGTCACAAATTGAATGCAATATTATTTATTTATTTGTTTGTTTGTTTATTTGGTTGGTAAATTAAATAACCAAGCTGCTTCATTCATTAATAATAATAATAATAATAATAATAATAATAATAATAATAATAATAATAATAATAATAATAATAATGCCTTACTGAAGGTCTACTGGATCTTATTAACATCATCAAGCAGTGAATAATTTACTGTAACTCTAAATTGCCCACAGATGTCATTGTATACAGAAACAGACAGGAGGAAAAATTGACAATATGATAGAAAAATAATAGACCAAACTATCTGACTTCTGCTCCCCACAGAGACTCCACAGGATTGGAAAATGAGAAGTTGCAAAAAATATTGACATGTTCTTCTTGAGTACCTTGGCAGGCATTGTGCTTCAAAGTAGATGTAAAAACACCGCACAAATCCTTTCATCCTGATGTGGTATTACACAGTATAGTTGCATGTTTTTGTATAGCTGCAAGTCTTTAAAAGCACTTTGCAGCATTGTAAGCTCTTGGCCAGCAGAGGGGAGCACGCTTTGTTACAAGAATAGCTCAGACTTGATAAAATGACATCAAACAAAGCCTCATATAAATAGTTAATCATAAACAAGGTTTATAGCTTTTAATAGGTTCAATATTTCATTGTCTTAGATTAAGTATTTACCATACATCATTACAGAAGTGGTGAAAAAAAGAGTAAGTCCACAGATAGAGATGCTTTTTATACACTGAGAAGTAGCTACCGTCACAGTCTCAGTCACAGGCACACTAGTCTCTAGTGATATACAGTACAATCACTCACTTCCCCCACAGGACAATACTTTTGTTCTGTTATTTGGCATAACTTCTGCATCACATGACTCCAAGTAAAGCTTTTCACAGTAGCAGAGCACTTTCCTGATTTTTTTTTTTTTTCTTTCAGAGGGAGCATGCTGGGTACCACTGTGTACCAGCTTCCTTGATATCTGCTCACCTACTCTCTGAAAAGAGTAGCACAGAGCAGAATCATATGACATTTGCTGAGGACAGAATGACAGAGAGAATTGTGATGCACTGCTGCAAGCATTAAAAAGATTTGCACAGATTATGTGGGGCTCTTCGGCCTCTCTTTCTCTAAGGACTTTCAAACCAAGTTTATTGTCGCCCATGTTGGAAAAAAAAAAAATCAAAGCCAATCTCATTCATAGTAATTTGCACATTTATATAGTTGTTCACTAACTTCTGCATTCTGCCCTTGCTGAATCCCTGCATAGCTTTTATATTCCAACTGAGACTGTTGTCTTGCCGCAAACAGCTAACAATTAATTTGGATGTTACATCTAGTCTGGCTGTTATTGTGAGATGGAAGGAAAAAAAAAAGATTTTTAAAGTAAAACTCTGAAAAGTGTGGCGTGTATTTGAATTAAGCCCCCTGACTGTGACAGAGAATTACTTTCAGAAGCCATCTAATCAATAGATTCCAGAGCCCTGTTCAATCCATTCTCTGAAAATGGAAAGAGTATGGCAAAACTGAAAACCAGCTAAGCCATCTACCTAAACAAAGGCCTGTCTGCATAAGTCACCTTGGGAGGTCTATTGTAACTCAGGAGGAGTTGTAAAGATCCACAGCTCAGGTGGGAGAAGGAAAGAGGCAAGTCATTTTCGAAAGCAAACAATAAAAAGTGATATTTGCATTTTGCCTCAAGACATCCATGGGACACATTGTATAACCACATACAACCACATACTCTGATCACATAAGGCCAAACTCACCCTGCATTGCCTCCAAACAAATCAAACTGTGGTGGAAACTGACACTGCACATCACCCTGATAACGTCACCCCCAGAGTGAAACATGGTGGTGAAAGCATCATACCGTGAGGATGCTTTTCTTCTGAAGGGACAGGGAGTCTGGTCATAGCTGATGGGAAGATGGATGAAGCTAACAACAGGACAGAAGAAGAAATTCTAGAAACCTCTTATAAACTCTAAAGATTTTGGGTTTAGGGTGGAGCTTCACTTTCCAGTAGGACAACAACCCTAAACATACAACCAGAACTATAATGGGATGGCTTTGATAAAATTTTATTAATGTGTAGAATAGCCCAGTCAGAGTCAAGACTTAAATCTGGTTGTGAATCTGTGGCGAGACTTGAAAACTGATGTCCACTGATGTTTTCTATTGAATCTGATAGAGCTTAAAGAAGAAAAATAGGCAAAAATCAGTCTATAGATGCACAAAACTGGTTGAGACATGTCTAAAAGATAGACAGATATTTTGAAAAATACACTTCATTTTTCTTTCACTTTACAATTATGAAATATGTTGGTTTATACCATAAAAAGGCAGCAAACTACATTAAAGTTGTGGTTCTAACATGATAAAACGTGAAACAGTTCAAGGGGTATGAACACTTTTGCAAGATACTGTACATGTTAGAAATGATCACACATATTAAACTACATCTACCAATCCATGCTATCTCTAAATCCACCTTGTTGTCTAATATTGATAAAATTCCAGAGGGGTATCCTCTAAGTGACTGTACTGGAGAAAATGAGTGAAAATCACTCGAGCAATTCCAGAGACTTTCCAAAGCAAAGACGTCCCTGGCATGTTTGACACTTCAACAGTTCAACACTGTTTTCAGATCTGATGTCGTCATCGTACTTAGGTTCTCACTATTCCTTGTTTTTTTAAGTGACTGGTTGAGGAAAGAAAAACATGGGAGAAGTTTCTCTCCTGCATGACTGCATCTGTCTTTTGTAGGTTTTGGTGAATATAAGTGCATCTGTTACAAGCCTGCATATCTTCAAGCTGAATTCCATTTTAAAATTTATATATGCACCCATATACTGTATAAATATCATACTCTCTTAAAATTTTAAATTGCTGTACTTGCAAAATAACGTCAGTGTGAGCCCTCCCTCTCCTGCAGCCATATGCATGTGGAGCCTTCTTTTACTCGTCCCCATTTTACTCAGACAAAGACAGTCTGTGCCAAAGCACAAGTTTTTGCACCTTATAAAATGCAATTAAAAGGCACATCCGTGTGCCTTGCTTCTCTGCTCTCACACTGAGGTGTAAAGTATGATGCAGGAATTGCAAGAAATTCAAGAGAGTAAGAATTTCTACAGCAAGGTGGCTTTAGGGCCACATTGTGTATCTGAATATATAAAATGTCAAATGCAACAACCACAGGATCCTGCTTAATAGCTCACCACTTTGTGTTTAAGTCAAAGAAATGCTAAGCAACAAAAAGGATTAAGAGTTAAAGAAATTACGTGTGTGCATGTATTTGGGTTACAAAGATATAAAAATGGGGAAGACAGGGAAGGATGCTTCTTAATAAGACCATAAATCTATGAACCCGTATAAACAACACTTGATAAATGTCATCATCTTCCACAGCAGCAAAGAGCAATGTCACTGTCTGATGCTGCCTCAAGGCACTCAGTGATGGAACCAATCATTGGGGTTATGATGAACGATGCGATTTCACTATATCCACACAGGAAGAGTGGGATGGAGGAAGACTGGACACAAGTTACCTGTGCTTCACCACGGAGAACTGATGGGTTGACATGAGGGTTTTTAAATTAATGTTTAAAGCATGTCTGCAGAAGGGAAACCTCGTGCTAATAAAGGGTTGCATTGTGGCAGGGATGCGTGAGGAGACTGTGGGGGTGCCACTCGGGCAAACAAGAGATTCCATTCAGAATGCTTGGCTAGAGTGGCCGAGGTCTTAAACCAGTGACCAAGCAATAACAGTCCAAATCCCTGGGACAATATTTGTTGAGTTCTACTCCCTTCAAAGACAGATGACTTTACCCCTGTGTGCTTCCTCAAAAGCCCACACCTTTCATCTGCCCTGCGGATTAATTTATTAACTAATTAACAGATGCTGGTAACGAGTTATGAACAAATGATAAGGCATCAGGATACTAATCAAACCTGACATTTAATTTGCTGCCCTGCATACTCGTTATCAATTACAATATCCATTGAAAATAATTGACAATGGTTTTCACAGGGACACAGGAGGCTTGTCTTTAAGGTTAATAAAAAGCGTTGCACTGCTGCGCTGTTACCAGGGGCAACGGTGACCATATGTTTAATATTAGAGGGAATCTGTTCCACTGGAGTGCTTCTAAAGCTGGGAAAATTGGATTAAATTGGCTAATGGCATGTTTAAAACCGACATAAAATGAATGTGAATGGAAGATATTACAGCGCCCAGACCCAGGACTTGTGGTGTTATAAACTTTCTGTGGTGTTTTTGCTCTGTGTATAAACTTGGGGTTTATGTCAAAGTCAAATAATGATGACAAAAACCACATATTGCTGGTCAATACTGTTATTAGAAACCACAGGTTCAATGTCCCTTTCATTACCATCTGGGATTAGGTAAATATCCCAAATCAACTCTGTATGTTTAATAAATAGTTTCATATAGAACACCTTCCACAAGTATTGGCAACCCTGGTAAAGATGTGTTAAAATTCTTAAAAACATGCTAATCTAGGATTGCAGAAGAACAATCACACTGAACATTTTGGAAAATTCAAACCTTTGATTTGAATATATTTATTTTGTGGGGGAAGAACTCCAATCTTATGAAATAACAGTTTTTGACACAATCACTGGTTCTATACATATTGGTAAGCCAGAAGAATCCTTTAAAATTAATATAAGTGAAACATTTTAAAAATTATATTTTACTTTTAACATAAGTCTTACTCTCAGTTTTTTCTAAATGTTCTGTAAAATAAAATGTATCTGCTTAAAATAAAATGTTATATGGAATACTCAGAAAAAGACATAATTACCATAAAAACTCATGTTTCTCCAGCAATCTTAACTCTTTGTAGAAAAAGAAGCTTCCTTCCTTACTTTTTACAAAATAAATCCCATTAGATGTCTCTGTATCTGCCAAAGATAGTTTAACATAAAATTACAGTGCAGAGAAAAGTACAGTAACTGAGGTAATTCGGTGTCAGAAGTGCTTTAGACTTTCTTCTGGATTCTTTTGTGACCTTCTAGATTAGTCATTGATTCAGACTTGGAGTATTTTTAAAATGCAACTCCTGAGAACCTTCATCACTAGTCAACATTTTCTTAATTTATAGATAAAAGCCCCCACTGTGGTTTGCTGGAGACCCCAAAGCCTTAGAAATCACTGTGTAACCATTTCCAGCATGACAGATTTCATTCACTTTGTTTCTGGATTTCTGTAGATTGGGCATGATGAGTTGCTTTCTGAGATATTTTTGCCTAGTTCAAGTTGTCAGAGAGCTGTTATTTGAGTTCCTAAATCTATAGGGGTTTCAGCAATCAGCTCTATTGTGGCTAATGAAACTCATCGTTCCAATAAATGTGATTAATTGCAATAAATTCATGGTAAAATGGTAAATAGAGTAGATTTGTATGATACTTTATAGTCCTACTGACCACTCAAAGTGCTTTACAATAGATCCACCTTAAACCCATGTGCCCTCATACACAACAAACATCTTAGGGTAAGTGCCTTACCCAGGGGCACATCAACACATCACCGGAAGAACCTGGAATCAAATCCACAACTTCTTGAAAGCAAGATGACTACTCTACCCACTGAGGGACAAGATTTATCGAGAGGGTGATATTTTTTCATACACCGCAAGATTTTTTGGAAAGTCCTTTTCCACCTAAAATACTAACATACTTGACATTTGACAACTGCATTTTGTATTTACTCAACGTATCATTGTCTGATCAGCTGACATATTTAAGTGCAACAAAAAGCAAAAATAGACAAAAAAAAATCTGTAAGGGGCCAAATACTTATTTACTGCATTATAGACTGAGGTGGCCTTTTAATATATCCTTAATCTTTCTCTTTTCAGCTAAACTAGATTTAAATGGATACAACTCAAAAAACCTGCTGTGTTTCATTCTGATTGCCTTTTAGATGAAGGACTCTCAGCTCAGGTAAAAGCACACCAGAGTAGGGTCTTGATTTGATTACTAAAATACATAATAATGACCCCATTTACATGGAAAACTACCCCCACCACCACAGATACTATACAACGATACTATACAAGCACATAGCATGGGCTTCAATTAACTACAAACAATATGACACATAATAAAGTCATGAGCTGATATTAGAATGAGGCATTAGCTCAAATCATGCTCGAATCAGTTCTTTCTTTTTTTTACCTCAAACACTTTCCTATTAGTGACATTGCTGCTGTTTCCACAACTTTTTGTTTTATCAGCTTGGTATCAGTCACCTAAAGGGTCAAACATCAAGAAAAAGAGCACCTTTTTGTGAGGGGAGTCAGGTCACACAGGATGTGAGCAGAACCTTTGAATGGCTTCTGTGAATATCTTGCAGCATAGGAACTTGGCCATCTGCCCTCCTCAGTCAGAAGACAAAAGCTGAACAAACACTTCAGGACCCAGGAGTTGGATTGGGATAGATATGTGTTTGGGTGTGCCAGGGCTTCTTCGCTCAAACGTATGAAAACCTGAGCCCAGCTCAGCCATTAAAACTTGAACAAAGGCAACATGGCATCTGTTTGAAAAGAGAGCTGTCAAAGCAGAGATTTAGTGTCTGACAGAGAGTAAAGGAGATACATCATGCCATGTCTGGATCTGTCACATGGGAACATGGCGACATAAGAGTGCCCGCCAGACGTCTTGGCCTATCATTAAGTCAACAATTGGGCAAACAGAAGGGCTAGCATTTTTTCCCCTCTTTCCACACATCACTGAATGAATGATACTGATATGGAAACTCACCCCACAAAAAGTAAACAGAGAAGAAATAAGGGGACAGTGTGAGAGAGGTTTGCCTGGAAACAATGTCATCCCAAGATGTTCAGACATGACTGCAGGACTGACATGGACTCTCCGATACATGTTTTCAGGGTGACCTATGTTGACCTTGTCCAAATGGTCTATATCAATGGACATCTCTAAATAAAGCTCTATCATATGCCCTCGTTCTTTCCAAACAAACACAATACCACAATTACAGAAGGCATAGTTAGGTTTAACATTTGTTTAAAATTGCCAAGGAAGTAATTTTATCTTTCTACATTTAGTAAGATTATTCTGCAAAACCTAAAGAGTGACATTCATGAAGAAGCCAGACTGGTTAAAAAGAGAGCTGCAGGGGTTTCAAAGGCAATGATCCAGAAATGCAAAGATACGACCAATGGTCACAAAGCAGGTGTATCTACAATCAGGTACACATTAAGAAGCCCCAGCCAAACAGTTTATTTCCTTAACACTCTGTTCAGAATTTTATTTACCTTTTCAACCCTTAATTCTGAAGGAATACACCTGCTATGCTGCTCTTATTCCTTGTTCTACATCTACCAGACATCCACAGATCTCTTCCTCCAGCATAGATTTCTATGTGAATATCCAAGGAACACCAGACCAGTGAATCTACTGAGATAGTCAGTGAAGAGCACAATACCTCAAGCCACTGTACGCTGACATGTCTCTATCAATAGACAAGTCAGGTCAATCTACCAGCCAGATAATAGCAGCAGTCACTCTTGTGCTTAGATCCCTTTGCTGTACTCTCTGTGGGTCGTGCCTCTCTCAGCTTGCTAAGGCTTTCCTATCCGCAGGGGTAACCAGTCCTACACACACAGCTAGAAAGAGACAGAGAGACACAAATGTACACACACTGAAGACTGGGGGCTTGACGTTCTATCATGTCGTGCTGAAGGGGGGGCATAATGGTTTTTAAATGGATGACTCAGTGCTGGCCCAGAGAGGGCATCTGAGACAGAAGAGAATGGTCATGGCCTGCAGCAAAGCAGCTCGCAGATTGAGCTGTCCGTCTTGCTAAAATGAGCCAGAGTTAACACCTTAGCCAGTTCCCTAAGCCGCAGGACAGACAATAGTCGACTTCCTCTCTGCCTCTCTCCTTCATTCTCTGTCACTTCTACTCTTTCACACTCACTTTGTATTATTCAGTGTTTCTCTTCACCAGTCTGCACCTCCACTCTGGTTTCCAGAAATCCAACATTGTTGAGCTTCTTTGATTCATCTAAAGACCAGAGTGCTTGGAAAAGTAATATGGGTTACTGCAAAACATGCACTGGAAGTGGCTTGTATAAACTACAACCTGTTTCTTTGAGTATATACACTCACCAGCTATCCATAAGGTACAGCTTGCTTGTGCTGTGTTGGATTCCATTTTGTTTTCAGAAATACCTTAATTCTCTGTGGTACATATCTAACAAAAATCCCTTCCATGATGCAAAACTCCCTTTCCAACAAATACCAAAGGACCTATATTAGAATGAGATCTGGTGACTACATGTCACTGGACAATAGTGTTCTCATTGTCATGTTCAAAAAAACTGTTTTTGATATGGTGCATTATTCTTCTATAAGCTGTCATCAGAAGATGGGTACACTGTGGTCGTAGAGGTCTGGATGTGGTCACCAACAATATTCAGGTGGGGTCTGGTGTTTAAACATTGCCCACTTGGTACTAAGAGATTCAAAGTGCGCAAAAGAAGGGGCTCAAGACCTCACCATTACAACACCATGACCAGCTTGAACTGTTGATACAAGGCAGTTTGGATTCATGCTTTCATATTGTTTATGCTAAATTCTGAACTTACCACCTGAATGTCACAAAATAGATGGAGACTTTTTCTGATATGATGTCCAATTTAAGCCAGTCTATATAAACCGTACAGCCTCAGTTTCCTGTTCTTAACTGACAGGAGTGGCACTCCGTGTGGTCTTCTGTTTCAAGATACGATGCCCTATGTATTCAAGGATCATATTCTGCATACCATGGTTATAATAAGTGGTTATCTGCCTTTCTATCATCTGAGTCAAGTCTCCCCATTCTTTTCTGACATTATCAGAACATTTCCATCCACACATCTGCCACCCAATGGATTGTTTCTCTTTTTCAGATCAGTCTCTTTAAATCCAAGCGATGGTTATGTGAAATTTCCTGTGAATCAGCAGTTCCGGAACAACTCCATCCTACGTTCAAAGTTATGTAAATCCCCTTTCTTACCTTTTCAAACCCTACAATGAGGATTTAGTTTGAACTTAAACTAATATTCATCATGTCTAGATACCTAAATGCACTGAATTCCTCTCATGTGATCAGTAAATTTGCTGTGTGTTAGCAAGCAATATGCCATGTTTACTTAATAAAGTGCCCTGTGAATGTAGTTGATATCTGTTCACTAAAGATAATGCAATTAACCCCATATGAAATCATCATTAGTTAGAAATTAAAGGTACAAAAGGGATACCAGTTGGGAGGAAATTTTTTTCAATTAATACAATCAATAGGAAGTAATACTTGGGCAATCACATGGAAGCTAATCATTGTAATAACTGCTCTCGGCATATAATCTAATTTTGTATGTCTTCACTAAAGGAAAAAGTTGTATTGTATGAAGTTCTTTGTAGGATATCATCATATTTACACCATAGAAATCCCCAATGACTTCATTTATTATCTCTCATAACACATTTGTCAATTTTGAGGCTGAAATACACAATTTATATATCTATCTCAAACTTTTAATCCTGCACCATAGTAATGATTTTTATATCATCTTTTCACCCTCTGTTTTGCTTTCACCTTGTATTTCATTCTTTACTTAACCAGAATTCACAAGTCACTCCTCCGTCTGTCTATTTATCTAAGACCAGAGGCAGTAGATGAGTAGAGGAGCTAATGGTGAAAGGGAAGAGAAATGGACTTTAAGGGACTCCTAAGGGAGTTTCTTTATGACTATCAACAGGCCCACTGTTATGACTGTCTGTGATAAGAGTCTGGGAGAGGAGAGCGTCTGAAGGTTTCCAGCCTCAAACCAGACAGAACGTTTTAAAAAATAGAACCTTAGCCAGAGTCAGTACTCCTATTATCATTTACAAAAGAAAACAAATCAGTTACTCTTTTCTCATAAGCTTGAAATAAAAGACCAAAGGCATTACATTATCAGGAAACAAAATTGACCCCTAATGAACAGGTGCATTCATTTGAAAAGAATAAGTCTAAACTGTTATAAGAGCCCATTAAATGTGCAAACATCAGTAGCAGAATTTGATCTTTGGACATTCAAATGTACTTTTCTTATTGATTTATGACATCACAGGTTCTTTAAGTGATTGGTATCCATTTCATCTATCCATTTTCTTCTGCTTATCCAAGGTCGGGTCGCGGGGGCAGCAGCCCAAGCAGGGAGACCAAGACTTCCCTCTCCTCAGCTACTTGGGCTGGCTCCTCTGGGGCAATCCCAAGGTGTTCCCAGGCCAGCTGAGGAACATAGTCCCTCCAGTGTGTCTTGGGTCTTCCTCTGGGTCTCCTCCTGGTGGGAGGTGCCCAGAACACCTCACCAGGGAGGCGTCCAGGAGGCATCCTAATCAGATGCCAGAGCCACCTCAATTGATTCCTCTTGACATGGAGAAGCAGTGGCTCTAATTTGAGTCGCTGCCAGATGACCGAGCTTCTCACCCTGTCTCTAAAGGAGAGGCCAGACATCCTGCGGAGGAAACTCATTTCAGCCGTTTCTATCCATGATCTCGTTCTTTCGGTCACAACCCAAAGCTCATGACCGTAGATGAGGGTAGGAACGTAGATTGACTGGTAATTCAAGAGCTTCGCTTTTTGGCTCAGCTCTCTCTTCACCACAACAAACTGGTACAGCGCCCACATCACTGCTGACACAGCACCGTCTATTGATCTCTCTGTCCATTTTTCCCTCATTCGTGAACAAAACCCCGAGATACTTGAACTCCTCCACTTGAGGCAAGACCTCCCCCCCGACCCTGAGAAGGCACTCTACCTTTTTCTGGCTCAAGACCATGGCCTCGGATTTGGAGGCACTCATGTTCATCCTGACCACTTCACACTTGGCTGCAAACTGCTCCAGTAAGAGTTGTAGATCACGAACTGATGAAGCCAAAAGGACCACATCATCTGCAAAAAGCAGAGACGCAATCCTAAGGCCACCAAAATGGATCCCCTCAACACCTTGCCTGTGCCTAGAAATTCTGTCTATAAAAGTTATGAACAGAATCGGTGACAAAGGGCAACCTTGGCAGAGTCCAACTCTCACCAGGAACGAGCCCGACTTACTGCCGGTGATGCAGACCTAGCTCTGACACCAGTCATACAGGGACCTAACAGCCTGCATCAAAGGGCCTGGTACCCCATACTCCCGGAGTACCCCCCACAGGATTCCCCAAGGGACACAGTCGAACACCTTCTCCAAGTCCACAAAGCACATGTAGACTGGTTGGGCAAACTCCCACGAACCCTCCAGGACCTTGCTGAGGGTGTAGAGCTGGTCCAGCATTTCACGGCGAGGACAAAAACCACACTGCTCTTCCTGAATTTGAGGTTTGACTATCTGATGGACCCTCCTCTCCAGAACCCCTGAATAGACCTTACCAGGGAGGTTTATCAACAATACCAGAAAAAACTTAGCATAAGTTTATCAGTGATGATATTAGGCCCACTCCCAGGCATCACCTATTTACACCTATTTTCTTCTTTACGGTGTATAAAACTAGCTCATAGTTCATTCAAATTATTTCTGTACTACTCTCAGAATATTGGCATTTTCATCTTTAATTATGATGTCCACAGAAAGAAAGATAGAAGCTTCAGCAGTTTATCTGTCTGTATTTCGTGACCACCTCTGAACAGACAGCTTTCTGTGAAGCGGATGGAGCTGTGCTTATCGCAACTTGAACATGAGTCTTTCTTACAACTTTAAAGACAATCTGAAAAATTTATGAAAAAGGAGAACACGTCTTTCAATAAGCTCTGTCTGCACAGGAATAACTGGAAACGCACGTAAATGTTACAAGCCGAACTGTTAAGTCGAATCAAAGTACGGTAATCATGCTACCATATTTGGTGAGTCAGAAAAACCATCAGAATTAAATGATAAGTTTTTGCAAATTTGATGTTATCAGAACATCGTAGCAACTCCAGTTTAACCTGTGTTGGAGCAGCATATTGAGATGTTCTAGTCCAAACTCAAGTTAGATTAAAACACTGGACTCTGTTAAGAAGCACGGAAAAATGAGACAGCAGTACCCCTGAAAGTCACTAGTGTGTGAGTAAGTACTTGTGAAATATCATGGGTTATATTTCTGCCTTGTAACGCAACTGCGTTTTTAAGGATATATATGGAATTGATCTTATTAATCTAAACAAGGTCTCAAACTGTGACTCTGAGTGAGCTGATCCCTATTCCTGAATTCATGTAGAGCTAGCCGTTTAGGGGACAAATTTGACTGAATATATCCCTCTCCTGAAATATGTAAGCATTTATGTCCACATACTTGTTTCATTGAAATTTTGAAGCTCAAGGTGGCCTTTCCCTGCAAGCCAAAGAGTTAAATCATAGCTGATAAATATGCATTAGTCGGATGTCTGGAAAGAGATGGCAAGGAGGAAGAAAACTGAGAGAAAACATGAGAGCTAAGGGAGGGTGTAGCTTTTGGAACTAAGCCCTGTGCACCCCAAATGGCTAGCCATGATGTGAACTTTAAAAAGGAAAATGTTGCACCTGGCATGTTGCCACTTAGAGTGCCTGTGTACTTTAATTGCCTGCATACTGCTACAACTGGTGGGAAGAAAAGAGTGTAAAAAGTGAAAAAAGTTATTGGAACTGAAACTATGAAAATCACCCTATTTGGTTTTCTTTAACCCTGTCAATGAGAGATTTGTGAAAATTGCCTAAAACTATAATACTATGTGACCTGTAAAGGGAAATGAATTCTAGAAGCACAAACTATTTAAGGTAAATTTCACAGATACACTGAAGTAGTAGTGTTACAAAAATTATGGAATTTTAGTTAGAACAAACTGTAGATGAAGATGTGGATGAAGATGTAGATGAACTGTAAATGAAGATCAACACATATTTTGAGTGTGAGGTAAGGCTGGTGCAATAAAAAAGGAATTTATTTTAAGGCATTTAGACATCTTTAGCAGGCTACCAATAAATGTTGAGGGTAATGAATGGCACAAGAGTATAGGTGGGACAATGAGGTAGCCGTCCAGTCAATGCTAAGCGCTTTGAAATGCAGCAGCTGATGCTCAGATTTGATTTCAACCCAGGAAGGAGGATGGACAAGCTGGTGAGTCATTTTTACACGTATTTCCACAATGTTGGGGAGAAAGAGGAGAGCAGATGTGTGGACACATTTTGTATTTGATGATAACAAAAACAAGATGTTGTGTAAACCATGCGGAACAACAATGTCAGGTAAAAACACAACTAATCTGAAATGACATCTGCAGAGAAGTCACCCAGATCTCCATGCAAAGGTAAGCATTTTAGGGCAAACATATTATTAACTGATATTGTGTTTTTTACTGTGCTAAAATATACTACCAGTTTTCTGTTAAGTTAATGTTAGAGACTAAAAGTTAGTAGAGTTTGACCTGCTCAAAGACCACAAAAAAGGGAGACACACCATGTATAAGAGTTTTAATGTACAATCAAAAACAATCTAGAACGCAAAAGGCTTTAAATTACTGAAGGCTTTACCAGGTCCTTCGGTGTCCCAAGTTGGTAATCATCGCAGCATATGAAAGGTAAATGCCCAATTAGTAGAAAAAAACGTTTTAAACCCCAATTATTTATATTATTGAAAGTAAACAAAGGATATTTTTCTTCTTCAACCTTTATTTAACCAGGATAAGACTCCATGAGCTCAAAGGAGATCTCTCTTACAAGATTGTCCTGACAACAAAACAGTTAACAGTATATATATATATATATATATATATATATATATATATATATATATATATATATATATATATATATATATATATATATATATATATATATATATATACACACACACACACACATATATTTCCAAAGGTAGTGGGCATTGGGGCTTAATCAGTTTTTCTATATGTTGCATATTCAGGCAACAACAACATATTGTTATGACAGTTATGATATAATTGGTGAAATACCTGATTCATTTTGTTTAATTCAAGTGAACTGATGTAGAATTTACATTTTACAAAGAATTTTGAAGAATACATTAACTGTAGATTTAGTCGACTAAAACTAAAACAATTCTGATGACTAAATTATGACTAAAACCAAATGACATTTTAATCAAAAGACTAAAACTAAATAAAACTTCACTGTCAAAAGTAACACTGGAGGGGGTGCACCATATAGAAAGGCTACAGCCCTCAATACAGTTGTTTGATTCCTGGCCCCGGACCATTTGCTGTATGTCATCCTTTTCTCTCTCTCTGCCCTTTTTGCTGTCCATCTTCTGTTGAATAAAGGCCACTAGTGCCACAAAAAACCTTTAAAAGAAATGTTTAATTCTGGTGAATCAATTGCTATCATGAGCCATAATCAACTCATCTATGTCTGGGTTCCTTGTTACTCACAACGGTAATATGAGACGATGTAAGGTTATGGCCTCCTAAAAGTGAACAGTGATGGACTCAGTAAAAATGAAAAGCAGGCCAGTAGATTTCATCACTGATTTGCCTCATGAAAAACAGAGACAGAGACCAGGAGTTCCATCCTGCCCCCAATGATCTTACTGAAGCAACTTCAATATCCTCTAATGTCATGTTGAAATGAAAATTAATAGTTCAATATGCCGCCACCGCACTGGACCATGCTTCTACCATTTCCATATCAGATGGCGTGACCAAATGAGTGTGCTCGCTTCAGACCGACGCCCATAAAAGCTGATACCTCCACTAATCAGCCAGATTTTTCCATCTGACATTGCAGTGCTGCTGCAGATGAGTGTATTGTGTGTACGTCGATGTGTGGGAGTGTCTCTGTGCATGAGTATCAAAGATGAGGTCAGATCATAAAGGAAATGCAAATGGAATGATTATTAAGCTTCTACACTGATGATGAGATGTATGCTGTTGAGAACCAAGAGTGATGGCTGAAAATGCGAATAGAGAGCTGCTTATGTAGTCAACAAATATCTTTAGTGTGGCTGTATTTAATGTCTTTCTGTGTTTATTCCACAGCATACATGTATGGCAAGAGCAGTAATGGATGAAAATGATTTAAATGAACAATTAATATTGAATCCATAGTGACTCCTACCTCCCATCCAAAGGAGCTGTCTTTGCCTGTGGACCCATGATGCTTTGTGCTGTGCAGGCCAAACCTCTCACCAGCACAAATGCGAGTCTTGGCCCATATGCCTAGGCCAGCGCCAGGCACAGAGGACTCCCGCAGTTCCAGTTCGGCAGGAATGGGAATGTCATCAGGAATGTAGACAGGCGCCTCATAGGGCGAGCCCTCCTTAGGTGTGGTGAAGTCCTGGTCATTGCTGTTGCTGTTGTGGAGGTGGTGTGACGTATAGATGTGGGGGTGCAGCAGGTGGTGGTGATGATTGTTTTGATGGGAAGGAGCCGGGGATGGCAGAGGAGACATGTTGATGATACCGTCTTCTGCGTCTTCTTCTGGGCTGTCGGCGCTGCCAGCTGCTAAACCTGGGAGGTCAGCTTCTGTGTCATACATGCTGTCAACTGACTCACTGTCATCTAGGGGAAACGAAATAGACATAGGTAGTTTGTCATTAACATCATGAATGTAACTGTTGTTCAGCCAATTCATGTTACTGAAAACAAACACCGAAAGACTGTAGGTCACAGTTCATGCTTAGCAGGATTCATAACTTATTAGAGAAGAGAACATTTTAAATGTGTTTTATGAAAAATTGCCTACTTCACCGGTTTTGCAGTTGTCGTGAAACCCTGTGCTTGCTATTGCTTAATGGAAATATCTCAATTTTATCATGGTCACAGTGTCCTGCAAGGACTCATCTTAGAAATAATGAGTGTATCTATCACTGAGTTGGTTAGTATCTTCACATATTATAATTGTCACAGCCAAGAACTAACAATGTGATTGTGCCTGCACCAAAGTGAAAATGGTGATAAGTATTATGTATGCATGGATACACTTAACTTTTGGCTTCAAGTTCTAGCCCTGTTTGCTCAGCATGTTATTAAGGAAATTAATGTGGACAGTGGAAGTTTGTAACTGTCCTCAAGTAAATGCATTTAGGTGAGTGATATGTGACATTTGGCACTTTCCTGCTTTCCAATAACCTCTTATGAATGTGAGAGCTGGAATTATTCTGGGTTTTTTGTTCTTAAGCTGTACCAACATGATGGTTTGTTAAAGGCTTGACTTGAAGAGGGGATATGTATGTATCTGAAAGCAAGTTTTAGATTAATAAAAGAAAACCAACATCAAATCCACTGAACAAAAGCAAATATATACAGTAAAATCATCCATAGAAAGTTTTCTTGACCTGGTGATTCAGTGATTTTTTTAAATTTATTTATTTATTTATTTTTTTCTTTTTTTTTTCTGGCCAATCAAACTTTGTTGCCATCAATACTGTGGACTCTCTTTGATTTCTATCCCAAAGAAAGTATTCCTTGCTCATTTCTTCTGTGCTTAGCTGTTGTTCTTTCATGGACTGAACAATTGATGGAGCTAGTGCTGCCATCAACACTGTGTAGTCTCTTTAAATTATTTCCCCCAAAATGCTTCAGACCCAGTAATTTTGTGTTCAGCTGTGTCTGTTAGCTATAGGGAGCTATAGGTGGAGCTGTTCCCATCATTTACTGTGTGTATTGTCTTTGTTTTTCATTCCCATTTTCAAATTGCATTGCATGATGAAAGTTCTCCTAGCTCAGTGCTTCTGTATTTAGCTGTATCTTTTTAAAGGTTTTCCATTAACAGTCTGTACTTTAATATAGTCTTTCCCACAGAATGTAATCCAAGCCATGGGATTCTACTGTATGTGTGTCTTTAATGGATGAAGCCACTGACAGAGCTCTTGCTGCCATTAACTATGTGTACTCTTTTAGTTTTTCTTTCCCATAGAAACAGCTGCTAGCCTAGTGATTCCCTGTTAGATGAGTCTCCTTCCTGAATGGAACCATTAACAAAACTATTACTTATATCAATGCTGTGTTCTCTTTTTGGTTTGTTTTCCTGTGAAAGTACTTCTGACTCAGTGAATCTGTTTTTAGCAGTGTCTCTTTACCAGACAAAGCCATTAGCAGAACTGCTGCTCCCATTAAATTTGTGCTCTTTTGTTTTTGTTTTTTTTTTCTTTTCCATTCTGGCTCAGTCCATCAGTTTTTTTTTCTGTGCTTTTCTGTTCTCTCAACTCTTACTCAGTTGCAGCTAAAGGGTGCTTGTAGCGTGCCTAGTTCTGCTGGATATTTCTCATGGTAAAAAGGAGTGGTTCGTCTCTACTGTCTCCACATGCTTGACAGGCAGCTTTTTTTTTCAAATTGCATTGCATGACGAACTGAATTTGACTATTGCAATAAAAATTATGATTAGATTTGACAGTATGTAAATCGATCTGAATCTGACATTGTGATTTCAGTTGAATTTGGTACTTTGAGGTGACATTCCTTGTAATTTGGTGCCATGTAAACATATTATCATTTTTAAAGCAGTTTAAGAATATCATAAAATATCAGATTAAAAGTAAAGTCAAAACTAAACATACAAATTTTTTTCACCACCACAAAATTAGAAATTTTCCATGCATACATGCTTGTTTGAGGATACAAGCATACTTCTTTTGTCCTCTCTAGAAAAATTCTGGTGTTTAGTCAGTCGACCACTATACATTCACTATCCCGACACATGCATTGCGAATCTGCAAACAAGCTAGATTCAAACTTACAGCAGGAATAGTTAAAAAAATGATTGCATCCTATATTGTCTGTTGCAAACTCTGGTGGTGTTCAGATGTAGTTCAGGTGTAGTTTCAAAATGACATCCTTAAAAGTGTTTGACTTGCAAGTTGGACACTGTCGTAAATAAATTATTTAAAGAGGTGTTCCCTTTGATTACTGCCTTTATTTTAGATATGATTAACCTATCCTTACTATGTGAACATGTGCCACAGGCTTTTAAGGGAGCTGTAATTAAACCTTTACTTAAGAAACCTTCTTCAATCAAGGTGACTTAATAAATTAACTCTAATCTTCCTTTCTTATCTACAATCCTTGAGAAAATAGTGGCTAATCATGTGTGAGCATCGAAAAAGTAATTACCTATTTGAAAAGTTTCAGTCAGGTTTCAGACTTCATCATAGCACTAAAACGACACTTGTGAAAGTTACAAATGATATTCTCTTGGCCTCAGCTAATGGACTTGTGTCTGTTCTGGTTTTGCTAGATCTCAGTGGTGCTTTTGATACAGTTGACCACAATATTATCTTAGAAAGGCTATCAAAGGAACAGCACTAGGCTGGTTTAAAGGGGTGGTGACATCACTATATAAACTATTTCATGTAGTTGATATTGCTGCATATGTCAATTCTCCAAAGAATTTTATTAACAAAAAGTAACCTTTTTTTTAGGAGGTTGTTTTGGCAGGCCAGATTTCCCTCCTCAGTAAAAGGGTTTGGTTCGGTAATGATATGTGGCTCTACCTAGTTGACTTCACTCTGATTGGCTACAATCATACTTGGGAAACTCTTCAGTAAGTTGCGCTGAACATAGTCTCAAATTGGAGTTATAGTTGTATGGTACTTCCCCATAAATGAACTTCAGTCACTCTTCTCTGATTCTCTCATCCTTCGGGAGTAAGTGGAAACTTCCATCTGTTTTTGAGCTCCCCTTTTTAGTAGCCATCCTTTTCTCAAGTGGCATAGCCAGACATGCTAGCACTAGCATGACTTATCCCTTAAATTAGTTGGTGTATCTGCTGGGAGGAAGAGGGAAGGGGAAGGGGAGAGTTGTTTGCTTGATGGTGTGCTCTAATTGAAGAAGATTAATTACGTAGAACGATAACCTACGTAGAAAGATAAACTGTTCTCTGATTCGTCTGTTTTTGAGCAAAGAAACAAAGCCGACCATCTATGAGCAGGGCTTTTGCTACTAACTCTTGACATTCACATGGCCTCATCAGTGCACAACAGATCATATTATACCCCGAAAACCACAGAGAAATCAAATTTATTGTCATGACCCCTTTAAATCTTATCTGTCGGACAGATTCCAGTTTGTTCATGTAAACAATAAATCTTCTTCTCACTCTACGGTTACTTGTGGAGTACCACAGGGCTCTGTGCTTGGACCAATACTTTAAACTATATATTTACTTCCAATTGGAAAAATCATCAGACAACATGAGATAAATTTCCACTGTTATGCTGATGATACTCAGCTATATCTATCCATTAACCCTGATGAATCCAATCTGTTAGGTAGATTACAGGCATGCACTGAGGACATTAGGACATTGAAGACTGCTCTGTCTGCCTTTGTCGTTGTGTCCTTGGGCAAGACTTTTCACCTGCCTTGCCTGCTGGTGGTGGTGGTCAGAGGGCCCAGTGGTGCCGGTGCATGGCAGCCTCAATTCTGTCAGACTGCTCTAGGGCAGCTGTGGCTACTATCCAGTAGCTTGCCACCATCAGTGTGTGAATGTGTGTGGGAATGGGTGAATGATTGAATGCAGTGTGAAGCACTTTGGGGTCTTCTGGACTTGATAAAGTGCTGTACAAGTACAGGCCATTTACCATTAAAACTTGGATGACACAAAAAATTTTTCTTTCAAATTCTGACAAGACAAAAGTTGTTGTTTTTGGACCAGAACCTCTGAAAAAGATATTGCTTAGTCAACCACTTGATCTGGATGGCATTAAATTGCCCTCATGTCATTTGAGCCCCATATTAAACAGGTTTCTAGAATTTCCTTCTGTCATCTCTGGAATATTGCCAAAATTAGAAATATTCTGCCCAGGAGTGATGCTGAAAAACTAGTCCATGCATTTGTTACTTCAATGCTGGACTACTGTCATTCTTTACTATCAGGAAGTCCACAGAATGTAGTTAAAAGCCTTCAGCTGATCCAAAAAGCAAAAGTTCTGATGAAAATTAAAAAGAGAGATCATATCTCTCCTATTTTAGCTTCACTTTCATTGGCTCCCTGTTAAATCCAGAATAGAATTTAAGATTCTCCTTCTCACATATAAAGCTCTTAATAATCAGCTCCATCATACATCAGAGATCTGATTGTCAGACTCCTATCTTCTGCAACCAGCTGCCACTTTTATTCTGTGAGGGAGACAACCTGTCTACTTTTAAGACTGGGCTTAAAACTTTACTTTTTAATAAAGCTTATAGTTAGACTGTCTTAGGTTATCCTGGGCTATTTCTGTAGTTATGCTGCCATAGGTTTAGGATACTGGAGAACAAACTGACCACTTTTTCCTCACTTTCTTCTTCTACTACTCTCCAGTTTGCATTATTTGCTGTTATTTCGATTGTTAACTTTTTGTTTTCTCTCAGTTATTTTTCTTTCCATAAAAGCTACACTTGGTCTGGCATTCTGTTTGACTGTGATGCCTTCCTGGTGGAGGGCTTCAGCTGAGACAATGCTGCCATCAACTAATCGTTCTCCCTCTCCTGCAATTAACTTTTTACTTTTATGAACATTGAAAATAATCCTACATCAACTCATCTGTTTTTCTTGTGCATTCTCCTCTGTTTTCTCAAACCTCCAGTCGGTCGTAGCAGATGACCACTTGTACTGAGCCAGGTTCTATTGGAGGTTTCTTCCAGTTAAAGGGGAGTTTTTTCCTCTAATCTGTCGCTATGTGCTTGCTCATGGTCTCATTATATTAGAGATTGCTGTAAAGTCAACATCACAACGCAAGCGATTGTCTGCTGTCACTACGTGCTTGTCCAGGAGTGAATGCTCCTGTCAATGACTTGATGCAATCTGATGGGTTTCTTAGAAACTTTTTGAACTACTTTGAATAACTACCTGAGTTTACTGTACTGTTTGATAACAAGGATCAATTGGAGTGCATGTGTGATTGAATAGAATTTTTTTTTTTTTTTTTTTTTTTTTTTTTTTTTTTTTTTTGTAAAGTGCCTCGAGACAACATTGGTTGTGAATTGCCACTATATGAATAAACTGAATTGAATTAATATATTTTTCTATGTTGGGAGAAGAAGGGTTGGGTGAATCAAAAATGATTCACCCAAATGATTGTCATTTAAGACAAAGGAAAGTCCAGTTTGTTTATTGACACAAATGAGATTTTCTTACTTAATGTTAACTGTTAAAGTTGTAAACTGACATTTTAGTTTTAAACCTGAAACCTTGGAAGCATATGCTATGGTCTCTTCAGCACCTGGCAAACAACCAGCATGTCCACATAAAAACTGGGAAACTTATCATATAAGTCTGAGGCTGTAAAGCCAACCGTTTATGACTGATTCTGCATCATCCAGCAGTTTTGAATGGAAAAGAAACCCTTTTTTTTTTGTTAATGCTCACCACTTCGGAGGGGTTTAGACAGGGCACAACTAAGTACTGATACATGCAAGCCACCAGTAGCTTCCACACTTTACGCAGATCAATTAAAGTTTAATAACTCAGCCCTATCTTCTGCTCTCCCTTTACACAATCAAAAGTATTCTCAGGCTGTTAAACACTTTCACTCACCCACAGCTCCCCCCTCCTTCTCTTCATTCCCAAAACTGTCACTGGCACTTGACCCACTGAGAGCAATTTTGACAAGCAGAGAGAAAGCCTTGGAAAATCTATTAAATACCATTTGGCTTTTAGGGGGTTTGTGCAAAGAAAATGCACAGACATAGTGCAGGAGATATATTGTGATCATAAATCTTTTACGTGTAATTTTTTAAATTTCTGATATCGAGCCGCTTTTGGCTTTTACACACACAGAAGATAGACAAGTAAAAAAAAAAAAAGTTGGTAGTAGATAAGTAGGTAAGTAAGCAGGAATATGATAATAGCATCCTGAAAGAAGATGGTGAGAAAAAGGTAAAGAATGTATCCAGTGATGACAGAACTGCTTTTAAAAGCTGTATGTTAGTTCTAAGTCTCCAAAGACCTAGAAAGAGATGTTAGGTTCGCCTCCCTGTGGGTTTTTAAAAAAAAAAAAACACACAGGCCTGATAGTGCTTTCCTCTCCCTGGCTCCTCATGTTGTTCTTTCTCTTGCCGTTCCTCTGGCCCATATCCTTCTTTTTTACGGGGAGCTATTTATCCTGATTACATCAGGGGTCAATCATTAATTCGCACCTTGGGGGTCCCTGTGCTGGCTGCGGCTACAATGGTCTGCTTGTTCGAGCGGCTGTTATTCCAGTGGAAAACTACTCTGCTCTGCCTGAGAGGCAGGCTCAGGCCACATGAAGGCATCCCATTTATTTGATAAATTGTAAATGCATGCCATAAGAGGCGCTTTTTGCTTTGTAGCATCGCTTGCAATAACTAAGATCTCAGGGCATGCACAAACGCAGACGTGGGCTGTTACACAAACACACATCTGTTTGCAACTGAAGGAGCTGTTACTATACTCTAAACACATGTGCACCAGATCAGATGGTGTTAATGGTAAAGATGATATCTTATAATTACTGTATGTCTCAGGGAAGTAGGATAGGACATAATGTGACATTTAGAGAGAATAACATAAAAATGTTTTCAAGAATATATAAACAACTAAAGAAATTCCTTCTTTTATCATTTTCTTTCAATAACCTGCATTTACAAAAAAAGAGATGTAGATAGCAATGTAATCAGCGTTGCCATGGCAAAATAACTTGACACAGCACTGAAAATCAGTGGTTTAATCGAAGGCTTTACAACAGGCAAATTATTCTGTGGTTGTGTTTAATCAGAGTGTTCTAGACTTAAATGCTGAAAGATAAAATCTGGAGTCATTTTCTGCCGTCTGCCTGGACGCACACAAACACATGTGCCTTGTGGCACACAGACTGAGCTGTATTGTTGCCGTTCTCTGTGTGTACAGAAACAACACAGACTGCAAGCAAGAAATCTGAGGCAGAGATCTATAAATCATTCATCAAATATGGGCCCAACTTAAATCTTGCAGAGTAAGTATCAATGCATGTTTTAAGGAAAATGAAATAAAGGATTCTTTTCAGGTTTTTAATGAAGAGGTCTATGATATTACTGGAGCATCTGTAGAGATCTACAGCTTGCTCAGGTGATAGAATCTGTTGACACAGCAACTATAAATCATGCAATCCATAAATATTGCCTTTGTTTAGGAATGTCTTTCATTTAACAATGAAAAGTCAAGCTTAAAGGGTTCGTATGAAACATGGAAAATTATGTGTAATGGAAAACTAACACTGCACATAGCATCCACACTGAAGAACAGTGGTGGCAACATCATGCTGTAGGGCTACTTTTTTTGCCATGGAAGGGGAGGCTGATAACAGATGATGGAAGGATGGATGGAACAAAAACTGCTTTTATTCTGAAATAAAAGGTGTTAGAGACTGTAAAAGACTTAAGACTGGGGTATAGACTCATCTTTCAGCAAGACTACAACCCTAAACTTAGCAAAAGCTACGATGGAATTGATTTAGATAAGATTATTCCAGTCTAATTCCAGTGGACCAATCTCCTGCAACTGTAAGAATTACCGTGTCCAATATACTTGAATCAGATGGCTGAATTACCACATTTAAAAGTTGCAGAACACTGGCCCTTAAAGACTGAGGTTTGAGACCCATGATTTAGATTAAAGCATGGTTATGTGATAAATCACAGACTTAAAAATTGTTCAAATACAGTATACTAGTCTGACTGAATTAAAGGAATTTTGGTAAGAAACAACATAACTGTAGTAAAAGATGGTGCAATGATTGAGTCAGGGGCCTAAGTGCAAATGCTTGCCATTTTCCTTTCTACATGACAATTATGCTCAACTTTGCATCAGTTTACCATATAAAACTACAATAAAACAAAATGAGGTTTATAATTGTAATGTGAAAATAGCCAGTACTACCCCAGTACTTTTGCAAGGCATCATAATTAACATGAAGAAGTACAAACACAATAATGTGTTAAACAAATTATGATTTTGGAACCAGGTGCATCCAAGCAGGCATTTTGGAGTCATGGTCGTCACTGTAATAACTTCAAAAGTAAGCTGGAAATGGGACGTATATACCAGTGATGGCTATCATGACATACGCACTCACACACACACACATACACGCATGCACACACACACACACACACACACACACACACACACACACACACACACACACACACACACACACACACACAAACACATATCCTTTGTTTCTCTTCAACACACACAGAGCAAGACTCTATCTTTTTCTAGCCGTAAACTGATCTGGTTCAATTCAAAACGAAAGCCAGCCACTGATGAAAAGACAGTATCCAGGGAAAAAGGAAAAACTATGCAAAATTCAGCACAGGCTCCAAATATGGGGAGAAAAAAATCATCTGGTAAAAGAAAAAAAAAAAAAAGGCAGCAGGAGAATGTGTGGATCATGACAGGCATGAAAAATGGGTAGCTGGTTGAGCAATAAATGACCAAACATTTTGATGTGGGAGCTCTGTGCGAGCATGTGTGTAAAGCCTGCAAAGCCAACCCCTAATCTGCTGTTGGTGCCACTATATTTATCAATATGGTCCCACTTTCCTGTTTTACTGGACCACTGGATACCTGTTCCTGCTTTAGTAAGCAGTGCTTTGATGATTCTGTCTTCAACAACCCAAACCCCTGCATGATATAAACCAGGAGGGATGCAGCTGTAAAAATCAAAATGAGGGCAAGTCAAAAGCACAGAACTATACAATAGTTCATTTTTCCACAGTGGCACTGGGGTACCATATAGCCAAAATGACGCACAGATGTAAGGATTGTGAAGGAGCTGCCAGGGGAGGGCATGAAGGGGTGCGGAGGCGTGTTGTTGGAAGTAGTGAGTAAGCAAGGGGAGCACGGTCAGCTGCAATACCAGAAAGCCTCTCAGAGTGAGAAACACTGCACTGTTTCCCCACGTAAAGGCAGCATAGAGAATTTCCAAGCAACACTTCAAACTGCAACACAGCTTGGACTTAATGAGAAAAGACAGAGAGCAAGAAAGAATATAAGAAGGCAAGAAAGAAAGAACCACAGTTGCATAAGCACAGCTGCTTTACATAATAATTTAACAATAGCCATGACATGCTCTTATTGTAGTTGTGCTTATGTTGTTACATACTATCATGAGTCACTATTTGCACTGCTTGTCTAAGAAAATGTGCAATGAATCTATGTTTTTTTTATTATTATTTAATTTGCTGCAGTGACTTAAAACAACAATAGTTTATCAGGTAAAATTCTAAGAGACCACACCCCTACCACCCATACTACTATACACACATATAGCATGTTTTGCTGTCTTCACAAGGACTTTGCACTGACTTTCATTCATTTCTAATATAGCATAACCCTGACCCTTACCTGGGCTTTGGGCCCCATAAGGACCAGTGGGTCCTTACAATTTAGTATTTGTTGGAAAAATATGTTTTTCAAGGTGAGAAATACTGCAACTCTCTCTCTCTCTCTCTCACACACACACACACATACACACACACACACACACACACACACACACACACACACACACACACACACACACACTTCTTGATAAATAAACCATCCAGAAAATGGCTGTTGAATCCCATACATGGTTACACTGATTAACATATAAGATTGTTATATTTGTTTGTTTGTAGAAAATGCAATATGTCAAGGAAAACTAGCATTGCGTGTAACCCTGAACACATCATTCCCACTGAGACACATTGTGGGCGAAACATTATGCTGTCAGAAGCTTTTTTCAGAAGGGACAAAAAAGCTGGTCAGATGATTTGATGGGAGGGTGAACAGAGCTAAATATGGGGTAATCCTGTAAGAAACCCTGTCAGAGGTTGAAAAAGAACATAGACTGGGCAAGAGGTCCATCTTCCTACACCACAACAACCCTACACAGAGCTACAATGACATAGCTTTCCACAAAACATATCCATCCATATTAAAATGGCCCTATTAAAGACTAGATTTTATATGTATTTTTTAAATTGCTGATTTAATTTGAAAGTAATTCACCAACGTATTAGTGAAATGAAATAGACTTCATATCAAGAATCATGCAATTTTTCAAAACCTAACAATCTTAGTCACTGTAGCTAAGTACAGCGTGCTTATGCAATTTTTGTTTGTGTTCGGTGTCAGTACATAGTGGCCAATTTATTGATGTGTCATTTGCGTTGAGCAGCCTGGAGCCATTCCATCCTCCGATATAGTGCATGTGTTGTGTGTATGCTATGTTCAAGCCTCAAGGCAAGCAGAGGACAGCAGGCAGCCTCCTGCAGCTGAGAGCAGGTGTGTGTGTGTGTGTGTCATGGCACAATATTCCCATAGGGATTTTAGTACTGGGCTGCAGCAGACATTTATTAACAGGGCAGATTAATAGCACTGGAGGAAAACATGTTCACAAACATGATAAATATTAATAATAATCAATACTGAGTTACATTTGCCAAATTGAGTTGCAAACATCACCCATGGGGAAGGGGGGGGGGGTGTCACGGTTGAAAGGAGCTGATTAAAAATGGAAGAGTTTCGGGAGGAAAGAAGACAGAGAGAGAAAATGAGAAACATAAAAAAAAGAATACAGGAGGAGTGTAAAGGGAACAATCATAATTTCATTACATCATAACAGAGAGGAAAATCATCACAAAGAGGATCTTGGAATAATTTTTTCTTTGGTAAGTTTTCACATTTTGTCTTTCCTTCTAAAAAGGTACAATGCTGAGCAAAAATATTCATACACCTTTAATCTTTTTTTTTCATTTCAACCCTGAACTTCAATGGGTTTTATTGGGATTTTGTGTGATAAACTGAGAAAAGCCAGCACTTAACTTTGACCCAGGGAGTCTTATATATAGCTTCATCCATCATCCCACCAAGTCTGACCAGTTTCCTGTTCAAAAAGATATCCCAACAACACAATGCCTCCACCACCATGTTTCACTGTGTGGTTTGAGAGATTGGAAGGATTGCCCTATGTCTAGCCTCAACCATCTTTCCATCATTTCTGTCCAGCTTTTATGTAACTGCTAAAGAAAAAAACATCCCCATTCCCCACAGAATGATGTTGCCACAAACATGTTTCACTGGGAGGAATGAGAGATTGGAAGGATTGCCCTTTGTTTAGCTACCTCCAGCTTTCTATCAGCTCTGACCAGCTTCCTTGTCCCTGCTTAAGAAAAACAACCCCACAGCTGATGCTGCCACCACCATGTTTCACTGTAGGGATGGTGTATTGCATGTTGGCCAAAAAGATAAATTTACATCTCACCTGACCACAGCACCTTTTACCAGATTTTCCTATTTGAAAAATTATGCATCATTTTTGTTGTGTAGTGCTTTGTGTTAGTCTATCTTATAAAATCCCAGTAAAACATGATGAGACTCGTGGCTTTAAAAGGAAAATGTGAAAACATTCAAAGGCTATATACACTTTTGCAAGGCACTGTAAATAGGTGTAAGAGACAAAAAATTTTCCTCATCTCCATATTAAAATCTGTCAGATAAATGTACATGAATTAAAGTGAGGTCTTATAAGTAGGAGCATTTTTTAACAGCTGCCTCTAGTGTAAAATGTATGGAATAATTACATTTATGTTTTCTTTTATTTAAATCTGAACTTAAAAAAGTACTTGATTTTGCTCAGTGATCAAGGGTCTAATCAAAGCCAACAACTTTGTGAAACAAAATTAATCTGAAAGATTCAAGAATCTCAGCTTTATTCCTTTATGTTTATCCAAATGATATAAAAAGTAACAGAAATCATTCCATCAGGATATACCCTTCTACAGTAGCAATATCTGTATCACTGAATTATGTGTGCATTTCTGGGAGAAAGTATAACGGGAAGCAGCATTCACCACCACGTCAGTCTATTGCACTCCATGCCTTGATTCTGCTGCTCTCCTCTCGCCTGCTCCCTCTAGTCATTAGCCAGCAAATTAACGACAATCGGGCATGCTATTAATCACCCTGACAAAAGTGTTAGCTTTGCCTGGGTAGACCAGCATGGGACTATGGAAGGAGGATGGCAGTGGGGGAGGAAGAGAAGAGAAAGAGTGAGATGACTTGGGTCATAGAGTATTGTGAATTTGTGGGTAAAGCAAAGAATGACAGCAAATGAAAAGATAATGAATCAGGATGTTAAGGAAGTGAAGATACATGAACAGAAGGCGACAGGAGGAATGTCAATGACAGGAAAACTGATGTAAGAACAAAATTATCGGGACTATGTTAGCAATAATGTAACAGAAATTAATAGATACTACATATACTTAAGACTAAAGTGTACCAGTGAACAAAAATTAAAACTTATCTTACCACTAATTGTTCTCAAAGGGTCATCAGGTAAAACTGACGCAACACTGTTAGAAAGTAGAAATCACTGACTGTAACATAATTTGTGTTTTACAAGTGATCTCTAAAATATACAACTACAGTATAACTTTGTTCATATCTATCAATCATAGCAAAGACTATATAACTGTAATTTTAAGGGTGTAAAAATGTCTGTGGATGATGTAAAGATTTGTTTCGAGCAAAGGTTGTGCTAATGATATATTTCAATAAAGCAAGTTGTTTTTATGTGGTCGGGATGGATTTGCATAAGACTAGCTAACTTAAACCTTCTGATTGTGATGTGTGATGAGAGAATGGCTGCAACACTGAAAGTAACAGCTGTTCTGCAATACATTTTGTTTAATTCAGTCAATAAGAATCAAGGTAAGGCAAATGTTTATGGTATACAGTTTGCCATACTTAGGCCCTCTTTATCTCTTCTTTGGCTGAAATCCAGACATATCAAATAGGTGTAGGTCATTTCACCCCTTCTACATGTTGTACTTTATTAGTTTTGGTTCTTTTGAACTTGACTTCTTCACATTCAAAAAGAATGAATCTTCTGATCTGATTCTCATCTTCTTTAAGGATTATGGGACTCCAATAAATACTATCTATTAGCAGGAGGTTGCTCAGAGTTATTTTGGGTTGATTAGGGGTTCTAATCTCTCATATTTCAAATGTGTCAACTTGGATATAGAGGAATTAGAACCATCAATAGAAACATGGGGTAAATGACCAATAAGTCATAAATAACCTACAAATAAATTATATGTGGGAATTTTTCTGAATAGTTAACTCCATCATTGATAAAATATAACAAATTTACTGTCCCTGCTGAAGAAAAACCTTCCCACAGCATGATGCTGCCAACACCACTTAGCTTTTTGCATGAAATGTATTTTTAGTCTATTTTAACTTGGTACAAACGTTGAAGAAAAAGGATTAACAGAAATAAAATACATCTATAATAATAAATCCATCTATATAACTTTACTAATGGTTACTTATTTTACTCACAAGTCTAGCATGGCAAATATTATGAGACAAAGAAGTGATAAGACCTGAAAAAAAGTTCCCTCAGGATTTTCACTCTCTGCGTTTGCTCTCACACATAAAAAAGAAGTTGAAAAAATTGTGCTGGCCTTTAGCCTCAGCTCAAAATGAAAACTCCTTCATCTCTACCCCTCCCAGAGCGGGGACCACCTGCTTGGAGGCCTAAACTCCAGACGTCAGGTGGGTCGAGACCGTCACACAGTCCCATGTCATCAGGCTGTCACAGTGAAAGGAAATGACATGGGAGATATGCTAATCCACTTAGCTTCAAAACCAGCCAGGAGGCCCGTATGCAGTGCTGTCTCAGCCCGCAATGAGCAGAACACACACAGACACACTAAGCCATGTACCTCTGAACTTTGCAGAATATGTGTGGCAAGATTAGATCAGTTGAGGCTAAATTATCCCTGTGGGGATATTAATCTGGCACTCAAAGTAATATATTCTTCAAAAAAGTACAAGTATAAAAAATTGGGTTAAACTGACTTTAGACTCAAATAGTGTTTCAGTCATCTAAAAATGAGTTGAAAAAAGAAAAGTGTTTCATAATCTGGATTAGTTACTGTAAAACATTTGCAAAAATAAAAAGGACTTGATAATATTTGACATTTGGACATAATAATGGTCATTTGTAACCCTTTTAGAACTTTCAAAACAAACAAATGATACAGAGAGGCTTAAACTCTTCAAAATCTTAAAAAATATATACATCTCTGTCAATAAACAAAATAAGAGTGTTACTGCTCACAAAGTAAATATGAAGCATTTCAAAAAGTCTCAGGCTGTAGCATTCAAAATATCAGAGAACTTTCAGGTTTTGCCGTATTGTGGCCTAAACTCTATTGAGCAGCTGGCTATAAAATTACTTTTAACATGTTGAGATATTAATATAATGAAAACTACCATTGCTAGAAACTGCATGCAACTTTTTTCACTTTAACTAGAATGTACATTGAGCAAACATCAAACCTGCACAATCAGATGGGCAGGTTTAACAACACAAATGTAGAAAAATATTTGATTTATGAATCACGATGTTATAAAAGTTAAATTAACCTTGCTGCACCCATGCAATCGCAAGCAGTCAACACCAAGTGCTATAAATTTACTGGCAGCTGGTAGAGTTTGTAACAAGCTACTCAGAACAGATTTCTGTGTTTACAAGATGAGCAAAATGGCAGAAAGGACACAATTACAACAATCCCATGCATTATAAGTTGTGCAGACATTAAGACACTCATTTACTCTGCAACCAAATGATCAAAGTCAGCCTGCCAGCAGCTAGGTGTCAGAGTTCAAAACTATTGCCCCACTCAGGCAGATGATATCTCAAACCGATTCGTTGTATTTCCCCGGCCATGACTTCCCCTATTAGGAGCTGCAGCAGAGCTATTACTAATCTGCTCATTATCCCACAGAAACAGGAAGGAAGAGAGGGAAACAGATGGGAAGGCAGGAGAATGGTAAGCATGAGACACAATGCTCCCTTCCTCCTCTTCATCCTCTCTGCCTCCGTCTCCCTCCTCCACACTGCTTGCTCTCTGGTCGTCCTCAGGGTGAGGGAGCGCGGAGGCCCACAATCACTTTGACAATACTGTATACAAGTGGTTGCGAACAATGAAGGCTGACCACAAAGAATTCTGGGAACAGGGGCACAGCCTTCTTCTCCGGCGGGTGGCTCCTGAATGCCGGACCCATCGATACACATCGGAGGCCTGCTGAGACTCACCGGTGCCAAAGAGACTCAGAGCAGGAGAGAGGCAGGAACAGACACAGAATATGGTGACATGATGGTATAAATTTGCTACACATCAATCCTCCTGAAAATTTAACACCTAGATGTGGGAACATAAAAGAAGTAGGGACTGACTATGAGACAACTAAAGGCACTAACTGCTAAAATGAAAGAAAAGAAAGGTGAAAAAAGAAAGGCAGGACTGGACAGAAATAAAGAGAAAGACAGAAAGAGACAGGCAATTTTCTTCCTCTTCTTTTTTAAGTGATCAAGGCGTGGGGTGAGCGTAGTCCATTTGGAAATAATTGGCGGGTAATTAGGTGGGGGTAGACAGGTCGATTTTTGGAACAAATGGCTGTCTTTAGATCAGGTGGCCCTCAACATGAGATAATGGGAGCTTTGCTTCCCCACCTCAGCCCATCTCCTCCCCCTCCTCCTTTCCTCTTCTCGCCCTCTATCTGCACCACCTCTATTACTGCAAGTGTATGCACTATTTCTTCTGTGGGCTGTATCTAAATATGTGAAAATAATATGAACTGCTAGATAAAAGACCAACAACACACATATAAGGAAAATAATATTGTTGTCAAATCTTGTACTGTACTTTCTTCTGCAGCATATGGTATACAGTGCTGTTCAAAAGTTTTCATAACACATTTTATTATTTTACAACATGCATAGCTGTATTTTGTTTAGATATTACAAGATAGAAAAAAACACAGAATAGTATATAATTATTGAGTTAAAAAAGGAAGACAAATGATTCTCAAGTTTCTAACAAATTAAAAATCTGATGTGGCACACATTTTTATTCAGCTCCTCAGATTCAATAGATTCCTTTGTAAAACCACCTTTGGCTACAATTACAGCTAGAAAGTGTTTTAGGTTTTACCTTTACCCACTTTGCACATCTAGAGACTAAAATTGTTGCTTGTTCTTTATTTTGTAAAACAGCTTCAGCCTAGTTAGTTTTTGATGTACAAAATATTTTGCGAATTGGCTTGAAAGTTTAGTTTTGGTCTTACCTGACCAGAGCCCCTTCTTCCAGATGTTTGCTATGTAATCTACATAGCTTTTGGTAACTCAAGAAGGGATTTCTAATCTTTTTTTTAACAATGACTTTCTTCTTGCCACTCTTCAAAAAAGGCTAGTTTATGGAGTGCATGACGAATAGTAGTAACGTCTACAAATTCTTCCACATGAGTTGTGGATCTCTGTAGCTCCTCTAGAGTTACTATGGGCTTTCTCTTGGCTGTTCCCCTTGCCTAGCCTTTGAGTTTAGGTGAGAAAGCACATCTTATGAGGTCTGGAGATGTTCTAGGCTCTTTCCATTTTCACTTGATAGGTTGAACACTGCACAGGAGATGTTCAAAGCTTGGGATAATGTTTTACATTATAACCTTGGTTTATACTTCTCCATAACCCTATACATGAATACTACTACTACTACTACTACTACTACTACTACTACTACTACTAATAATAATAATAATAATAATAATAATAATAATAATAATAATAATAATAATGAAAAAATACAATGAGCAGGTACTTGTCAACCTTAATTGTTAAGTAGATATGACCCATTTAGTGGAACCCTGAATCTTGCTTAATCTTTAAAAGACTGAGTACAGTACTTGCTGAGGGAAAATTACTCTTTTTATTTATAATGGTGAATGTATTTGCATAACAGGAGAGTGGAATAAAAGTGAATAAATAAATGACAATCATATGAAACCATACCAAGAAAATAACAATTCATATAAAATGTGAATACATCACAATGCATCTTTGTTTGTTTTAAAGACAACATTCCATTTAAACAAAATACAAATCTGCAGTTTTTTTTTCATAAAACAAGGAGGCACAGATACAAAACTTATTCAACACCACAACAGTGTGTATAGTGCCCCCCTTCACCCGACCAACAGCAATCCCTCACCCGCTCTTTCAGTCTCTTTCTGTCTCTCTTTCCCTCTCCCCGTCCTCCCATTCAGCAGCACTGGGGTTCTTGTTTGGCTTCCTGCTGTTTGTGTCCAGACAAGGTCTAGTTTTGAATACTGATTCCCCATTGATAGCCCCGCACTTCCGATCTCATTAACTTGTTTTGTCTTTGGCTAAATGGAAATGTCCGAGGGAGGGTGAGAGAAAGAGAGAAAAAAAAAGGGGAGGGCAACACCAAACAATGTGACAGATCTTTTACAGGAGACACACTGTAAATAACAACAGGTAAATACAAACAGGATGGAGGATAAGGGAAGATTTCTAAAAGGGGAAATAGTTTGCACATCTAAAACAGTGCCTTGAAGGACAAGCTTTGATCATAAAAAACAAGGAAAGGAAATGATCTTCATTCACAGCAATGCTTCCAGTAGAACACTGAGCAAACATGCAGCTGGTCATTGAGATGTGCAAGTTAACAAGAAGAGGTACTATTTGTTGCAAAGTTTTAATAAAAACAGTAAATGCAACCTTGGTTAAATAATGTAACAAGTGCCTTGTGGAAGTATTGATACTCCTTAACATTTTGCCACATTACAACATAAAATGATTTATGTTTGACTGAGATGCTGTGTGACAGACCAACCCAGTATTTTTTCTTTGGAAAACAGCCCATATTGAGTTTGATTGTATGGCAAGTGTCTGTGAACAACAAGTTTTAAGTCTTGCCACAGATTCCAAATTTAAGCCTGGACTTTGACTGGGGCATTCATGCACTTCCTACTGTCCAAACCATTCTATTACACCTTCCATGACTGCCTGTCTTGCTGAAAGGTGAACCCCCTCTCTAGTCTCAATTCTTGCAGCTTCTAACAGCTTTTCTTCCAGGATTGCCTAGCTCTTGGCTCCATCCATCCTCTTGTGTGACCAGCTTCCTTGTTAATGCTGAAAAAACATTTCCACAACATAATGTCACCATGTTTAACAATAGGGAAGATGTATTCAAGTTGATTTGGGTTTCATTTAACCAGAACACTTTCTTCCATGTTTGCTGTGTTGCCTATAAACTTTAAATGAGATATCTTATAGCTGTCTCTCTAACATGGTTTCTTTTTGCATGTCTTCCATAATGGCCATAATGCATAGTGCAAAATGAATACTTATCAAGTCATCCTGCTAAAACTCCACTCTCCCAACTAAACTGTGGATCCATGGTAACTTCTTCATAGTTACCATGGGTCTTTTGCTTGCTTTTCTGATTAATACTTTACTTGACCAGCCTGTTAGTTTAGGTGGACAGATAGGTCTTGGTAGGTTTTATATTTCCTATAGTCTTTCCATTTTCATATATTGGATTGAACTCTGCTCAATAAGCTGTCCAAATTCTTTTTGATATTCTAACCCTACTTTAAACGTCTTCCCGTCTTTATGCCTGACCTGTCTGCTTTTGTCTTACATCTTCATGATGCTGTTTCTTCACCAATGTTTTTTAACAAACTTCTGAGGCCTTTACAGAGCAGCTGGATTTACACAGAGATTAAATTACACACAGATCAGTTCTAGTATCTTTTGTAGCAATCTAGGTGATTGCTACAGCCATTTGGTTGGACTGGATTTGATTTAGAGATATCAGAGTAAAGGGGCTTAGTATTAATGCTTTACACAGTTTTACTTGTTATGATGTATCTTTTGCCTTCTCCAACAGATTTATTCATCTCTTTGTGTTTGAGTGTAAAAGAAAATGTGAAAATAGAATTAAGTTTGTGCTTGTAATGTGTCAAAATGTGGAAAAGTTAAAGAGGTATGAATACTTTGCAAAGCACTGATTACATTGCATGAAACACTGCATTTATTTAGTCCAAATGCTGCATTTGTTTACATTTGTCTCCTCTATTTTTTTGTCATTTTGTAAGATCATCCATTAAATAGCTGGTTTACATCACATGCTGCATAAGTGTCCATGTGCTTCAATGAATTATTTTCTGGTCCCTTATGTGTAGCCACTTATGCACATATTTAGCTCTGGTAGCTATTCAGTCTAAGCTACCTCAAACAGAAAAGGAGGGCACCAGAAGAAAACTGCATAATGCAAGAAGGAAGAGAGCGGAAGCAGACGGAGATGTCAGAGTGTACTGAGAAAGATAAGGAATGAGACTACAGTGACAAGGAGAGACAGAAATACAAAAATAAACTACATAAACACAAGAAAGGCAGGCTAAGATGGGTAAGAAGAAGCGGAGAATGTCATATTGAGGGAGGATCAAAGGGGATGTCCGCTGCTGATATGGCACCTCAGATAATGTGTGGTGCAATTAGTGCACAGTGACGATTTCCATTAGGGCTAATCAAATATTTATATTGCCTCCTGAGCATGTCACAATGCTGCCCTGGCCCCTCATATCAATGTGACAAACTGCTAATGAGAGAGTGGGTGTGTAGACAGCAAGGCAAGGGAAGCAGCCAGATAGGAAAGGAGAAAAAGAAAGACAGGATAGGTGGAAATGTGTTACAAGTGAAGTTTGCTCTGTCTTCCTCTTCCACATTTGGTTTGCAAATGCATGGCTTCTGTCATCAATTACAGGGCAGCAGTGGTGGAAACGAGTGGCAGTGTGTGTGTGTGTGTGTATGTGTGTGTATGAGTGTGTGTACGTGCACACGTTAGGATTTGTCCATGAGTGTGTGATGAACATGAGAACAAGGCAGGGCTGATGCTACCTCACAGAGCCATTAATCAAGCTGGACTGAAATTGAACCAGTCCAAATTGAACTCATTGATCTGGATTTACAAAGGAAACAAGAATGGGATGAAAACTGAATCAAAAAAAGAAGAAAAAAATCAGTATTAAAACCCCCCAAAATAAACAATAAATAGTTTAATAGATGAAAGTAATTATAAAACCCTAAAATCCTAAAATAAATTTCCTGATGAAATTTTTTGCTTTTATTCTTCTTAGATAGAAGTGATTACATGAACTCAGAATGGAGACTGGAGGTGCAAGAAGGTATTTTTAAACAAATTAATAACATAATTAACCTTACTCGCAATGCTGAATTGCTAAATTATTGTAAAGTTTGCAATAAACTGATATTGAAAATCATCTGAACTGAAATACTCCTTGATGCAGCTAAATCTTGATTATATCCAACTAAAAGCTATATTGTTGTTGAAACACACACATGAACCTTTATATGTAACTCTTTATTATACGAAGTATATTATATTATTATTAGGCCTGGAATTTTAATGCATTGATTCCGTTTAATGAATTACAGAGATTTTAACACGCTAAAAATCTTAACGCAATTAATGGCTTTTTTTGTTTACATGCAATGGTTCTGGCTGGAAACTTTGTGTTCGCATGTTTCTGGTGTGCCCATAAAGCTGATGCACAAGCGACACTAGCAAACAACAGTGATGATCAACAAAGCGCTTCTCTTGGTTGAAAGCTGAATAGATATATTAGCACTCTGTACCAATCTAATGGCTGAATGACCTAAACAACAAATTAAAAACAAAAAAACATCTTTGTTGTTGAGCTTATATTATTAATGATTAATGAATTGTGATTAATGAATTAAAAACTTTAGTCGAGTCTCATCACAAATTATTCTACAACACTCTCCAATTTTATAGAATTTAAAGATCTTTTCTGTTGTTTTACCTAATTTAAAGTGTCTAAAAACAGAAAAAGAAAACATCCACACTCATGGTTGGGCAGTGACACAATCAACAGAAGGTTAGGGGTAACAAGATGGGCGGTCCTCCAAAGGTGAGAGGTCAAGTCTTGGTCTGACAGACGAATGGAGGAGAGTGGTCAGGGCTTGAAAGATGAGAAACGGATGAAGGATGGATCTGGTCGGGTGCTGTGACAGTCTGGGAAATGGATGACCCTCCTCGCCAGCATGATAGAGCAGGGGTTGCCCGTAAAAAGGACCGGTTAACTGCCCCGTCAGTGAAAAAGAGGAAGTAGAAGGAAAATGCCATGGAAATGACTATAAGGTACAAAACACATGGTAGATGCTGCATGCAAAAGTGTGTTAAGAAAAAATATATTTTAACAAAACTGCAAAATGGGTTGCTGAAAACAAACACAGAATTGGATTTAAAGATAAATAGGACACTGGGTCAATGTACAGAAACAAGGTTATGTCTCTAAAGTGAAAAACTTCAGTGAACAGAAAATGTGTGGATAAGATGCTGTGAAGGGCTAATCTCGAGGACAAGTGATAACATTCAGTGGTTAAACCATGACAGATGAGTATTGATTTTCTCCCTGTTGAAGGAGGGGAAAATAGATAACTAGATTGTTTTATTGACATTGATTAAAGAGTCAAAAGACAAAAATATTCCATTGCAAAAGAAAAAGGAATGGGCAGCTTCCAATGCAATGAATTAGATTAGATTCAACAAGGTATGACAGGAGCAAAGCTTTACAAATGACAGTTTAAAATCTTGACAAATTTTTTTGCTCTGCTGTTTCAAGTGCTTATAGTCTCCATGACGAACTACTTCCAAGACAAACACCAAGACAGAAGCAAATATTTAGAGTTCACCCATCTGGTCCACATTTTAACACAAGATGGCCATCCATATCGGCAAACGTCAATGACAACCACAAAACAAGCTCACACTTAATCAAACATGCCTTTATCCCCATCATACACCATGCCGCAAGTGAAAAGAACATCTCGAACGTTCACACTGGGAAGTCACAACTCACCGAATGTGGACATGCTATCATGTGTCTTCGAAGAGGACAGTCGAACTATGAGTTCTCCGCTACCCATAAAGTTTAGTTACCAATTAACAGTTTCTCTCTGTGTGCTGGAAAGATACTAGGAGAGTGCAGGGGGGTGTCTGGCAGGCCTATCTGCAGCGCTGCGATGCGCTAACGTGAAAGAATGCCAGTGTCAATGGGACACAGATACGGGAAGTGCAGGGTGCCGATGAGCCAAGCGAAGGTCGATGATGAGGTCAGCTCCTGAAGTGGCAGAAACTCAAACATGCTGTCCTCATATGGTCATCCTCCATTAAAAGTATGCTTATAGTACTATACAATGTTGAAATGGTAAAGATATGATTTATGAAACTCTTGTGGGTGATGTACCTTTTGATTGTTGCAGGGCAAAATGTGAAATTCACCTTCTGTCAACACTTTCACACATTTTTCAATCCTTTTTCAACACAGTCTTTTCTTGGTATTCTTACTTCCCTGTATTACATCTTCTCTCATACACCTGACAAAGTATCTGCTCCCCATGACAGCGCCTCTGCACTCAGTCTGTTGTGACTTAGTTTCATGTGTGGGAAAAAAGAATGGGGACTTTGGATTTAATTCACATCTCATTTCAACACAAAAAGCTATGCAAGACCACAAATGCTGTAAAACAAATGTCCCAACAACATCTTTCAAAGGCTTAGCAGTAATTTTAAGCCATTTGAGGTGGCCAACAATCACTACAGAAGTAAAAAAAACTTAGGTTGCACTTCTTGAATGTCTAACTTTACCAGCTTTAAGGTAAAATTTGGAAGCAGACAGTCTCCAAATTTAATTCTCATGTATTCATTTGACCATTTTAATACATAAATCATTTCTAGATACTCTAAATACTCAAAGTGAATAACCACAAAAGATCTATGATGTTCTTAGGAAAATCTAGATAAAAAAAAAAAACGTTTTCAAAAAAAGGCAATTTGAGATGTTGACTTAAGAAAAAAAAACTTCATTTTTGTGATTTTATTCAACTGAAATCTATATCGGGAGACAGACAGGATAGAGAAAGGGGTGAATGAGTTCAGAAGTTGTAAATCCATTGGGCACTGGGGCTGGAGAAGAGCATTGTTTTTTGGGCAGGGATGATGCCTACCAGGAAGAACCAATGATGTGTGTCTCAAAAGAGTTGGTTATAGAGGATAGGCACAGAAAGGGATGAGTATAAAATGCGGTGGGAGTCATTAGCACCTAATCTGTTCCATATGACACACTCACATGGCCTCTGTCTGGACACTGTCTGATCATCGTCTCCCCACCTCTCTCTAAGCTGGTGATGAGGGAAAATGGGGTTAGCGGGAGGGGGTATGGGTGGAGATTTCTCAGCCCCAACAGGAGCTCTCTGATGACAAGAGCCGGGCCTTGTCACACAACAGGGACTCTGGGGACTTCTTATCATGCAGAAAAGGTTTCAGTAAGCACTCCTCTTCTTGCAGACTATGTCTTTTTGTCTTTGTAGCTGGACAAAACCATCCAATGACAGAATGACTGAACAAGACACAATGTAAAGCATAATTGACCTACAGTTCAATTAAAATTAGTTTTTAAGCTAAATTAAACCCTGAAGGTCTGTGTGAAGCAATACAGATGAGAATGTGGAGTTTCCATGTTTCAAGGCTAAGTAACTGCTGTATACCTTTCACCTCCACTGGAGGCAGTGAGATGACTTTGTGGGTGGCCATCCTGTCAGATTCATGGTTTTGCTAAAAATATGAATGTGTGAATGAATATGAATATGAATGAATATGTGTTGTCCAGGTGTGTTCTCTTTATTTGCTTCTACCCATAAACAGGGGAATAATTTTGCTTTTAGGCACATTGCTCTTCATTAAAGTTTTTTTGTTTGTTTGTTTGTTTGTTTGTTTGTTTTGCTGTGATATGTTTGGAAGAGATTGATCAAATCTCACTCTCACAATTATTTTCAATAATTTCATAATTCTTTCATTTGATGAAATCTTCCACATCAATAGCCAGTTGTGGTGTTTAGCCACATTTTCTCTCTGTAGACAACACATGAGAGTCATTCAGTCCACAAGCTCCTTTAGAATGCAATTTCAAGGCAACTGTTTTTGTCACCCTATGACAGAAAGGTACCCTAGGTGGTGAGCCATATTAACCATATCAAAAGCTGCCACTTTGTTTCCTATTTAAAGGCTTTTCAAGAAATGGGATAGCTGAAACTACATTATCAAAATGGATTATCTAATATCTATGTATATGGTAAACCACATTCACATTGGATGATTTACACATTGATATCCATGAACAGATATACACATGATCGTGATAGAGGAGTTTATGGATTTTATACATATATATATATATATATATATATATATATATATATATGTTTGATAGCTGAAAACACGCAAATCTGGGCTTTATCTTAAGAAATGTAAATGCATTTAAGCAACAAAATGTAACATATCATTTAGTCATGACAAATTGGAAATATCACTTTTCCAGCTTTCTTAAGTTGTTAAACAAGTAATGTAAATTAAATTGCTCTTATCTGCTTTTTACTGGCAAGGTTTTTTTTATTGTACTTATGGTTTACTTACAAAGCAATAAAACAATGGTACCTATTCTCAACTTCGAAAAATGATTTCCTTTCAGTAGACCAGTGTCCACTAATACCATTGTCACTTCTTTGTTATCGCTCGTAAATCTGCCAATCACAAATAAGATTGTTTTGTAAAAAATATAATAATATATAATTATATCTGGAGTGCTTGTGTATTAATTGCAGATCAAACTGATGCCGATATTAGCCTCTTTTTATGGTCTAATAAACACTGAAATGCATACATGCACACACATTAATTGGCCTGTAATCCATGCTTCTGCCAGTGAAACAAAAGCAGGCCTTGTCCACACACCCAGCTCTTGTACAAGAAGCTTAAAGACATTTTTCTCATTTTTAAACAGCTAATATCTTGCAAAAGTTGTCTAATCTCTTTGCGTTTAAGTCAAGATTTGTACACCCACAGCCTGCGACACCTCACCCCTTTCACATGCTTAACTGCAACCCCTGCTATGCCCTAACACATAAGCAGGCCATTTTAATTAGGTTAAAGGTCTGTTTGTGTGTGCGTGTGTGGGAGAGAGAGAGTGTATGCATTTTGTCAGCATCAAGGCCCAGCTGATTTAATGAAACACAGCAGGTGATGAAAAAAATCAGGACCTCTTTGAAATTAACCCAAGTTTTTACAGAGACCAAAGAGGCAGAAGACGAAAGTTGTTCCCAGATAAAAACTACAATAGAAAGGTTTGTTTACAGACTTTATCTCATATTATTCAGTTAATTGTCAAGAAATTTTATAAGTAATCATGATCAAGTCAATTATAGTTATAAAGAACATTTAAAATGACAGCCCCTGACTGAAGTGCTTTTCAGTACTTGCAAAGAAAGTGTACATAAAAAGTGTCATAATATTTAAAATAAAAACAAAAACAATATAGGTATCTAATAATATTAGAAAATGGATTGTCATGTCAGCTCAAAAGCCAGGACATATAAAGATGTTTTTGCAAAAGAAACAAAACTGTAAAAGGCATTGATGAAGGTTGCAAAAAAATCCAGTGACAGTTTTTGCTATAATTTCAAGCCTTATCTACAATTGTTTGGTCTTCTCATTGAGCCAATCCGGACCTCAGGATTTTTAAAGTATAAAAACTCACTGTTAAGTTTCTTTAGTATCTTATAAATAAAAAATAGGTTATTCCATTCCACTGTCGCCACATGCTTGCTCAGGATCAAACATTTGTGCAAAGTGGGAGACTCAATGAAATTGGTCTGGTTTTCTTTCATAGCCAACATTTCACCTAGTAGCATTTAAAGATCCACTGAAATTGACTGTATTGCAATGTAAAGGAAATTGACCTGTTGGTTTGGTAATAAATGCCTAGAGAAAACATTTCTAGTAAATTTAGACAATTCAAATAAAGTTAACTGAATTGGATAAATCCTAAAATTTTAAATTGTCTGGAAGGCTAAATGTAGGTACCACAGAGATGTGCTCACACAGAAATTCCAACCAGCTGTAACTATTAGAAGTAGAGGCCCCCTCCTAACTCCAATGATATAGCATTGCATTAATTAACCTGGGACTTTACAGAGGCATAAATCTAAAATTATTATTAAACTATGAAAAATTGACCTTAGACCTTGCAACTTAGACTCAAGTCACACTTATGTCCATAAAGCAAAGACATTTGACTTGACTTAGACCCTACAAGAAACTCAAAGTCTAGGACTTCAGTCTGGTGAACATTTTTTTATCTTATGTAATCAGAGGTGAAGGAAAACTGGTAAGTTTACAACAACTGTATAAACTGTTAATATCATCTCTCAGTTTCCATATTGTATACAAATGATTGACTAGCTTCACAAATATCTCTCAAACTGAAGTCTATATTGAGCTTAACTTACTTTTAACATCTTACTCTGTCGCTCCCAAGCACCATAAAGACCTCACAAATTCTTCAGAAAAAGCACTTCTTGATAAATTTCACTTTAACTGGTAGCAACCTATTGATGCTGTTTTTCTTTTAACATAAATACTTATTTATATGTCTTATGGGGTAAATGTATTGCTTTATAAATGTTCACATTTTTGCAGCAAATTTTTTTAATTTGTAGAACTAAATGTTCTGAAAAGACAAAATTTAATTTTTTTTCTGCCAAATTAGGCTGTATGTTGTGGACAGATTAGATCTCATATAAATCCAAGGAGAGAAGGTGAATTTCAGTCACTTACACTTGCCCCTCAAAGGCATAAGACTTAACTCGGACTTGGAAAAAAGAACTGTAAATATTTCTGATTTGAATTCAAAGGATCTATTTTTAAAAACTAAGAGTAGTCAAATTAAATTTAGATTCAGGTTTTTTTTGTTTGTTTGTTTGTTTTTCTCTTTGTATTCATGATAGAAAGGGCCAAAATATTTCTTAGAATTTTTTTTTTACCTTTTATTAAATCATATAATCAATATATCAATATATCAATCATTTAAATTGAGCTAGTATTTTACATACTTACTGAACAGCTTGGATTTTGTTATGGTAAAATTTAATAAATAATGTTAAATAGATGTGTAAAAATTAATCACACTCCAAAAAATTACTTTCAAATCAAACATTTTATTTTGACAAATAAAGTAAAAATACATTATCACTGACTCATTTGTGATTCAAAGACATATGTTGACATACTCAATTGGTATTCACACATTTATTTAAACAGAACTAAGAGAAAGACAGTGGTTAATGCACTTTGGTCTATTTTTCTACCCACAGCATGAAAGGACCATAGATACTAAACAGTAAAGCAAGACGACTCAATAGGCGCCACAGAGCAAGTACAAACTAATTCTTTTAAAGGAAAGAATAAAGGCTTCCCGGGTTACAGGAAGTACAACCGAGTTGGAGAGTGATAAAGAGACGTAGAACAAGGAGACAAAAAGAAAGAGACAGAGACGAAGGGATGCTTTTAAGACTCGAGTAATGGACAAAGCGTTTTCCAACATTTGGCCATGCCAACTCCAAATGTGCCGATGGCTTCGATTCCATTTGGATTTTTAAGAGGGTCATTTTCAGGGCTCAGCTTCTCTTTGTCTGTCTACCTTTTTATCTCTCTTCCTGTATTTGTCATACTTAATGCCAGTCTGTCTGCTACACTATCTCACGGTCTGTATGTGCACAAGATTATGTGCACATGCCTATTTTTATCTGTGACATGACAGAGGTAAAGTAAGATGGCAGACAGAGAAAGAGAGAAAGGTGGGACATTTTTACAAATGTTCCAAAAGTGTTCTTTTCTCCTTATGTGTGAATGTTGCCAGGGTGAGCTGTGTTCTGGTGCTGTGACACTACAAAGGCAGCTGATTAGAAACAGTAGGTGAGCTTCGCTGACAATTCTCAGAGAATATGCAAAAAGAGACAGAATGAAAAGAAATGGAGATGAAATGATAAGGATGGAGAATAAAAGAATCAGAAAGAAATATCCAGGATAAATCTCAAAAAAAGGACTCGCCTTACATCTCCTTTCTTCTTAAGATAGCTTTACTCCTTGTTCTGGTCTAAGGACTAATGTGAAAACAACTTGGATTTGTACAAACATAAACCCATTTCAACAAACACAAATCCAAGTCACAAACAACATTCTATGGTCAGCTTAATCTGCAGAATTGATCCATAACTTCACAGATAACAGTTTGCAAAAGTACATGGGGGTGAATGATGGCTACTTTTGATATCCCCTTTACTATAACACATTTAGATTTACGGAATACAGTAAAAACCTTAAATACATTTTTTCTAATGAACACTGACAGAGGAGTAACTCATCTTTGTCTTTGATATGCATCCATAAATGTTTTCACTGAAAATCATGAAAGAGACAGCTGGGATTATTCCACATAGATCCTGTTCCCAAAAATAACTTATTTCCCTGTAACTATGCAGAAGTGCTGCCAGAAGCCTTTTCAAGAGCCAGAGCTCTTAGAATCAAGCACAGTACATTTATGCACTACTTTTTGGATACACCCTTCAATACCCAGTCGGACTCCCATCAGAACTGTCTTAATTATTTGTGACATAGATTCAACATGGTGTTGAAATCATTCTTCTGAGATTTTGTTCCATACTGATGTTACCAGCATGCAGTTGCTGTAGATTTGTTGACTGCACATTGATGATGAGATCTGGTGACTGTAGACGGAACGGGACACAACTAAACTCACTGTCATGTTCAAGAAACCAGTTTAAGATGAATTGAGTTGTGCTACATGGCGCACCATCCTGCTTGAAGAGCCCATAAAAGGATGTGTACAGTGTGGCCATAAAGGTACCCACATGGCCACCTACAATATTCAGATAGGTTGTGGTGTTTGAACATTGCTCCCATGGTATTAAGGGTTTTAAAGTGCATCAAGAAAGTATCTTCCACATCTATACAACAATAACCACAGTAGCAGTCTAAACCATTGATACAGGGCAGTTTGAATCCATGCTTTTAAGTTAAAGTCATCAAAATCTTAAAACTACCATGTGAATGTTGTAATTGAAATAGAGATTTGTCAGACCAGGCAACTTTTTTCCAATATGTAAATATCCAGTCTGTGTGAATTGTCACCTTAGTTTCCAAGAAATTATTGCCCACAGCATTATACCACCACCAACAACAACAATAACAATAACAACAACAACAACACCATCAACATCAACCTGAACTATTAATATAAAGCATTATTTCTTTTCCATTCTGATGCTCAGTTTATAATTCAGGAAAATGTCTTCACTACATGTAAATACCTGAATGAATGGAGTTACTACCATTAAGTTTTCTGATCTGCTATTTATGTTAATAGACAATTGAACAGATGCACCTGACAAAGAGATTGGTGAATTTATCTGGTAGTTATTTGGGTTCTTGGAAAGCTGTAGAAAAAAGCAAACTAAATCTAGAAAAAAATAAGGATTTTATAACTGCATTGCTTTATATTTTGGACAACAAATTAATAACTCATCTTTATGTTTATTACATTGACTGATTACTTTTGTCATTCCCCTGTGTCCAACCTAACCTTGTCTATGCACTCTCAGTCAAATAGTCAAAGTCCTCTCTGTATAATAAAAACACTAGTTTTTCCCTCTCGGCTTGGGAGGTTGGCAGAGTGCTCAAGAAGACATTCTCTTCCTGTTGCTTCATGTTTTTGGATAGAGGCAACATGTACCCTTGACTCACTGCTTTTGAGATTCTAAATAAAAGATTTTTGCGCTATTTTAGGGCCAGATCTGTTTTCGGCCCTCTTTGCTGGGTCAGACGGGTCTTGGGTCAACAATAAAATAAGGCGAGGTGGAGGAGAAAATAAGAAGGGAAGCAGGGTAAGGAATGAGCGTCTCTTGAAATGGAAACATATCTTCTCTCATGGAGCCAAATTCCACCTTCTGAAGAGTGATTGTGAGTTTCTGCATGTCAGAATTGTAAATTTACTCTCAGGCAGTGTTGCCTCTTGCCATCAGTTGGTCTGATTAAAAACACAATTAAAAGCCTGGTTAATTGGTACTGAGGCTAATACTGGCCACACAGTTTATTAAAGACCTCAACCCAATCATGGATTCCACTGAAGGGAAAGCACAAGCATTTTAAACAGGCTATACCCAGGAGACAAGCCACCAGTAAGAAAGAGCATGACTGAGAGAGAAACAGAGTCAAACAAAGAGCAAGAAGAAAAAAAAAAAGAGAGCTTTTTCTAAATTAATCAAGTTGATCCCTAGTTGGTCAATATTTGAATAGGAAAGGTGATAGATGGAAGCAAACTCCTGAGGGGTGAGAAGTTCATCCTCTAAACGTACAAAAAGTTCAAGTTGAGCAAGATCAGCGGCCCATAACTCTCAAACACACAATACATAATGCTGTTTTTTCAGATCCAATTGGCATAGTTCTTGTTGACTAGAATGAGAAGAAATATTATTGATATTGTTATAATTATTTTAACTAGTAGTATTAGCAGTAGTAGTAGTAATAGTTATACGGTATGCAGGTAATTGAACTAAATTTTATTGAGGAGTAAGAGAACAAAAGAGGCTGAGTGCACACAACACTTTAGTATTTGTAAAGAGTTTTACAAAGACATGTCTCATTTTCTCATCTTTGATCCAATTCTAATGCAGTACCAAACAAGCAGAACTAGCCATTCATAAGATGTGAGTTGGTAAAAAGTTGAATATCTAAGGAAGCCAGTAGGTTTCATCAAATCTTCACTTCGGACGGAGTCTCCCATCCTGAGGAAGCAGAGGGTGGCAGGCATCAGTGGAGTGGAACAACTTCGTACTGTAGGTTTTACAGATCATTGGTTCAAATGTAAATAAAGCAATGAATTCGGCAACAGGGGGAGTTGTAAAACCCTAGTCTATTCATTGACAACCTTATAGAGCTGCTTTCAATGTCTATATTAACCCCAATCTGATTTAGCTAATTGCCCTCAAGTGCCAAGTCACCGGTGGTTTCATTATCACCCTTTTTTTCCTCCAAATTACTAATCAAGATCTAAGAAACAATTACTCTGTGTGTTTCAGAGCTGAAAAGTGGGAGGCTGATTTTTTTTTCTTTATGTGGTTCTTGGCCACACCTTACTCATTCTGGTTAATGTGTGTGTGTGTGTGTGTGTGTGTGTGTGTGTGTGTGTGTGTGTGTGTGTGTGTGTGTGTGTGTGTGTGTGTGTGTGTATTTAGGAATAGAGACAGATCTCTTTGCCCTGCCTCCCAGTAACAATCTCAGGAGATGCTTTCATATATTAAAAGTTTTTGATTCCACTTCGATACTTGGAGAACATGATCTAAAACTCATCTTTGCTCATTTTAATGTGGAGGGGCAAACAGCTTGTTTTCAGAGTCAGAACTCCAAAAGTCTTAAAGGAACAATGCATTTTTCTCCTTCTTTCTTATAAACTAGGAAATCACAGCACTCATTGATGATAAAAGCATTGCTTTTACTGAATAAAAATGAACTCTGTGTTGTAGGCTTCTTTGTTGGTCTGTAAATAATCTTGACTGTGCTCTTTTTTTTCCCTCGTGGAGCCAATCAGCCATCATGTTGACACTACGAATCCCTCGCAATCACACTTCTGTTTTTTCACCTTCTGCGGCCATGTTTACATTCGCCCAAGCTCAAAGACAAGGAAGCCACTCAGCGCCCAATGGCCGAAGCGTCTGCGTGCACATGCGATGGAGGTGGGAGGAGAACGCGGAAGTGGGCAAAGGAGGAGGGTGCTTTCCCACTCTTTTTTTTTTTTTTTCTCAATATCACTATGACTGGAACAACAGGTACGAGGCAGAGAAAGACAGAACAAACACAAGAGAAACAAGGAAGGAGGAGCCTTTTTCATGTGCCCGACGTTTAAACGTGATGGAGGCGGCTCGGGTTTCAGCCACCCGTCTCAAGGTCAGATGCTGTTTTTCATGCCGAAACAAACACCTGGCACACTCCTGTGACAGTCCACTAGCCATGCCCAGCATTCGTTAGTCATTACTCCCTCAGCAACATGGCCACACCATTCTCATGTAAATGTCTGCACTGGTCTGCATTTTGCATGGAGGTCTGTGATTAATGATCTGAGCCAAAGAAAATAATGAAATAATGCGTCAATAGGTACGCTGAAGTTACACAACAAATACAAATGTAATAAGAGAAAAAGGTGAAGCTAAATGAAATATTGTTTAACACACACTTAGGCTGAAGCTCCATAATGTCTGAATGAAATGTTAGCCAGAACCTATACTCATACATTAAACAAACACAAGCTAGCATTCCAGTGTGTCTGACATTTTAGCTCCAGTCAAACAACATCGACATGAGGGCATTAAAGCATTAGCGGCTAATGTTTTTAAAAGTGTACGGTATCTTGGAGGGGATTCGGGAGGTGGGCGTGTTATGTATGTGTGTAATGGTGGGTGAGATGGGTCCGCACATGGCAACCATTACACACACAGGCCCTCTAATCGCTGCCGACCTGCCTCCTCGCCTGCAGCTATCCCACCTCCGACTCAAGTTTGAGTTTGTGTGTGTATGTGTGTCAGGGGGCATCCCAGGTTCAGGAGGGCAGAATGTTCACACAGATGCATATTTTGCCACATTAGCACAACCTTCACAGATCCACACACAATTGAGCACATAACTCTACATGCGTTGAGCAGTCTCTTTGAAACAAAAATACGTAATAGCACCTATAAATAAATATCACATGGTTATCTGTTCTCTGTTGATATGCAGCTACTGGAGGTTACCTGATTATATAAATATGAATTGTTTTTTATTTTTATTTTTTTTTTTTTTTACCATCATCTGTAGAAGACTAGAGATTAAATTTAGCCCTTGTGGCTAAATCTGGCATATTTACATGGTCGTTTTAATGTACACATGCCAATTATTATGCACTGTTCCTTAGGAAATAAATTCAAATTCAATTTAATGTGAAAGAAAGAATAAATTAGTGAGAATACAAAAAATGCAGGTGAGCGATATTGGGGGTAGAATTACACCAAGAAAGTGATTGCTACCAGTTTTGAGCTCAAAAACTCAAGCTCAGAAGTTCAAAAATCCAATTTTTTTTTTCTGATCAGTTACAATTACCAATGATGAAAATTAGGGGTTAGGAATAAAATAAGTAATTAAGAATAAATATAAGAGTAAAATTAAATAAACAGGTCAGAAGAAAGGTGTGTCTGTCTTCTTGGCTTGTCTTTCTTCATTTTGACCATAAAAGCCTTTTGTTAATCCCTCTAGTCTGAAACTTTATGCATAAAAATGAGAAAGAAAATTCTGCATAAAGGAATTTTTAAAGTATAAACTCATATTCAGAATGCATGAAGAAAATTGCATGTTTGATTTTTTTTTTCTATTAATGTTGGACCAAGACTATTTTGATGGATAGAGCACGTTTTACCCCAATGTGGCCGTGCTTTCCATCATGCATGTGTAAAACTAAAAAGGAAGAAGAAGCAAGACAGAAATAAGTCAGAACAGTTTAACTTTATGAGTATTCACATGACTAAAGTTGAGTGTGTAGGACAACATGTAAATATTATGGAAGCTTTGTTGTATGTTTATAGCTTGAATCATTGTATATATGTGTGGGTATGTTTGTATGCTGCAACATACATGCTTGTATGGGCTGTATCGGACAACATGAAAATGGAAGAAAGTACCTCAAAAATTTATGTAGATGTGTCACATGTTTGACCAACATCGACATGAATGTGTGCACACAAACCTGCGTATAATAAACACGTGCACAACTGCCTAAGGTGAGCATGTGTGTGATCTGAAGGAGGGATATAACTCCGTCAAGAGACCACACAGGAGACAGCTTTCAACTGAGTAAACACCACATCAAATGGACGCACTTTTTCTCACACAGACACACACACATGCATAGTGTTGGATAGAGTTTGCTTGCCTCCCTCCTGTGTAATTGGAAAAAGCTGCCATCCATTAAAACTTGCTGACATCACTTAGATGACTAAATATGCAGGGAGCTAATGAGCTATTGGGGCCTTTGATTGAGCTTCTAAACAGGTTCAGACTTTATCGTCAGCTCGCCGCGGGACAGGACACAGGCCTAACAAACGTTCTCAATTGAGCATCTCAAACAAACAATCACAGGCACCACCATCAGAGGTAAATATCTGCACAGTAGAAGTGGGAGATCTTTCTAATGTCTGCAGTGCCCTGCAAAGCTATTCATACCCTTTGAACGTTAATGTTTGTCCCACTTCAATAAAAAACCTTAATGAATTTTATGTGGTTTTTATGTGCTAGACCAACACAATGTAGTTTATATTTGTGGAGTGGAAGGGAAAGGGTTAGGGTTAGGTTTCAGTTATTTTTAGATATAAAAATCTAAAAGTTGTGATATGTATTTGTCGTCAGAACTGTGGAAACACTATTCACTGAAATCAGAGTGTTGTAGGGTATATCTATACCAGCTTTGCACCTCTAGAAGCTGAAATTCTTTGACATCCTTCTTTGTAAATGAGTTTGACCCACATCTTAGATGAAGAACTTCTGTGAGCATCAATTTTCAAGTCTTTTCAAAGATTCTGAATTGGATTTAGGTTTTGTCCTCGACTTTAATCTAAAGTGTTCCATCATCTTGGTTGTATGTTCAGGAACATGACCTGCTAAAAGCAATAACCACCTCAGTTTCAAGTCCTTTGCGGTCACTAACAGGTTTTCTACCAGGATTGCCCTCTAATTAGCTCCATCTATCTTCCCATTAACTCTGACCAGCGTTTCTGTGTTCCTGCTGAAGAACAGTGTCCCCACATCATGATGCTTCCACAACTAAGTTTCATCGTATGGATGGTGTGTTTGCGGTAATGTGCTGTGTTAATTTTACCCCACACATGATGTTTTGCATGGAAGCAAAGAAGGTAAATTTTGGTCTAATTTGACCATAGCATCTTCTTCCACATGTTGGCTATGTTTCATACATGGCTTGCGACATAACTACAAAGGGAACTTTTAAGGCTTTCTTCCAGCAATAGCTTCTTTGTTCCTTCTCTTTCATAAATATCACATTTGTGTAGTACATAACTAATAGTTTTCATATTAACAGATTGTCCTGAGTTGTGGATCTCTACAGCTCGTCTGAAGTTACCATGAGCCTCTTGGCTGCTTGTTCATGCTCTCCTTTCAGATGTGAAAAAAGGTCAAAGAACATGAAAGGTTTACATGGTATTTTATATATGAAATCTTTAAGCATCTTACCAGATTCAGCTTTTATGAACTTACTTGTGTTTTAGTTAGAATCTTGAGCATTCAGTTAGCCCATACATAAAAGTTATTCTCCCTCATCCCTCTATCTCAAGCCCACTACATCAGTGGCTGCTTGCTGCAGCCTGAACATGCCTAATTCAGTCTGCTTAACTTAACTTAGAGACTTCTATTACATGCAAGCATGGGGTGCGCGCACACACAGCCACACACACCAAAACAGATGCATTCACACATGTGCTTGGTCTGTCTCTCTCCTCTCTTTATTAACACCTGCTTCTTTTCCAATTAGCCCCCCAAATAGAGACAAATGGGCCAGAGGGGTCTGATTAATTCACTTCTGTCAAGGACTCTGCTCCACAATGCCGTCAGGGCACTTAGGCAGGCGTGGACTCATGCACATGCGGACGCACACGTACACATTCACACCTAAACACAAGCTAAACTAAAGGCAGAGCAATAATTCTGCTAAGAACAACTTTTGACATTTTGATCATGCGCTTGAAATACGTCGTTTACCTGGTTTGATACTTGCAGGGGAACAGGTGGGATGAAATAATTTAAAAATAGATTGCACGTCTATCTCAGCCGCTCCTCTTCCGGGGACAAATTCCTCTCATCCTTGCTCCAGTGAATGTCAACGTGAATCGGCATATGCTTGTGCCTATACATGTGTTTGTAAGCTGCGTGAATCCCATCATTTGTCTTGCTTGCCTGTCCTCCCCTGTTTGTTTAGGCAGAGCTCTGTGTTTGCTTGGATCGGCATGTCCTCCAAAGAGATGGCTACAACGCTCTCGCTTAAAACTTAACCTAGTTTTTCACATGTCTACACACACTTGCAAATAAAAATAAGGAGGTGGCACAAAAGACAGGCTTTGACCTGTTAAAGCGGGACACTAGTTTCACGAAGCATTGGTTCCCTTAATACAATTAATACAATATTTGAGTTTTCACAACTGTAAGAGCAAAACTCTTGGTAGTCTTTGAACATCTGAAGTAATCTGGATAACACATAATCACAGAGACTATAAGTATTTCACAAAATACAAATTTAAACCTTACTAAAGGTTAAAGTTCACAAAACAAAAAGAGTTTTTTGTTTTGATAAATTCCACAGAATCACTTTATAGGCTAAAAACAACAGGATGACTTGATAAATAGTCTCCCTTGACTCAATGTAGAAGGACTTGACAATATCACCTTTGAACTATGAGTGATGAGGACTTTTTTTTTTATAAAGATTACTGCTGTTTACTGAGTGGGTGGAGACCCAGATCTCCGAATGATGAAATGATCTTCAGTTTTCAAAAAAGAAAAGGAGCTAAGTATGCTTTCCTTAGCTTTAAAACAGAAAAGAAGACAACTTGAAGTTTCAAACTGCAAACAAAACCTATTTCCCGTGTAACTGGTAGGAATCGGCCACTATCATATTGTCACGGGGTGAAAACTCCAAGTAAAAACACAGGGGCTATATATATATATATATATATATATATATATATATATATATATATATATATATATATATATATATATATATATATATATATATACATACACACACACACACACACACAAAATAGTTATAAAATAGTATGATGGAACTCATTAGCTGTTTTAAGACTGCCCTGCTGAACTGCAACACACAGCTGTTTTAAGTAATTTTTAAAGTAATTTAAAATATCTGTGTATAGGTAACTGTCCCATGTCTACAGTGCCAACAGATAAAATAATGAAGAGTTTACAAATATAAATAATTGGATGCATTAAATTAATTGGAACTAAATTAGAATCAATTGAATGAATATGCATTTCCAGTCAAATGATCAGACAGTAGAAAAAGATATGAATCTTTAAAATTATCGCAAACCAGATTATTCTTACAGCAAATGCTTCCATCGTCATCCAGCTAACGGAAAATCAATCTTTCTTTGTGACACTATTTTAAAAGGATAAAGAGATCAAAATTAGCGTTAATAGAAAAACAATAACCACTAATCCAATAGGAGGAAACCTTATTTAAAAAAACAAAAAAAAAGAACAGACTCGTCCTTCTGCCATAACTTTAGCCATTAACTGACAAATGACAATTCAATCAACCCCAGCATTGAAATAGTATTAGCACAGCTGACCACCAGCTTATCCAAGCACACACAGCAACTCAAACACAATGCTAACATCGCCTTGAAAGCTGCGCACAAAAGCAAGGCTACACATTAGTTCCACACCAAATAAATAGCTGCCGCTTCAGTTCATAAACTCTGGGTTCAGAGGTCGAGCTATGTCAAGTAGGATCCACAATGAGACGCCATGGGATAAAAGAAAGAGGGAGAGAAAGGGATTTAGATGAGAAGGCGGTGGTGAGGGGGTTCTAGAATACCCCAGCATCTCTCTTTTTCCCCTCTACCCGTTGAGTCTCAAATACCACTCTACCGTAGGCTCCATTGTGTGTCTGTCTCAAAGAGCTTGTCTTCAATTAGGCTGATAAGAAGAGTGAGGATGAGGATGGGGCAGAATTTAGGGGGCGTTACCTGGGAGGCCTTTAATTGCTTTGATGCCACTGGACTCTTGGTCCTTTTTGTCTTTTTTGCCCCCTGTGCTCATATAAAATTTAAATGTACAATTTATCCCATGGCCTGGTCAAATGGCAATTTTTGGAGGCCACCACCTTTACTATTGTTGTTTTAAATACACTATTTCGATCATGTGAGAGAGACAGCAGGCAAATGGATGACTGAACATGAAACAGCAAAATTACTGCATGTTGATTAATGCAAAAAATACTACTTAGAGGTCCAGAAATACATTTAGATTTGTGATAAGTTACAGTTTAGCTTCTGTTTAACTTCTGCTACATCTAAGCAGTACTCTGTTTACCCTTTTTAAAGGGATTTTCATCAGATTTCATTGACCGATGTTAAAATAAAATAAAACAAAAAACTGCCACCTAATGTTCAAAAAGCATTTTAGTTCAAAATAATCTTTTTTCATTTGGCTTCAGACTTTCCAAAACCTGCACCATGAGACAGTTTTTGTTTATGCTAATGTCTTGAGTGCTGGTCATTTTTGGCTTGTTTTACTTCTCTTATTCAGAAATGTTTCATGTTATCTCTTTTATACAAAGTTTTTTCTGGATTAAAGCCAATACCAAGCTTTATTTATGATGCCAGCTTCTCATGAACAGCTAATCATTTGGCCACCTTTAGTATGAAATTAATATAATCAGGTTCGGGCATCTTGATATGGTACCCAAGGAAGAACTAAACTACTGGAGGTCCACAATTCTTTTCCTGGTTTCTTGGAAGGAAACAAGGTGTTGCCTCAAACTACATCTACATGTGTGCCTTTACTCAAATTTTGTGAATTAACCTATCAAAAGCTTACAAAGATAAGACATTAACATTTCCCAATTTCTTTAAAGACATAGTTGCCATAAACTTCCATAAAATTCAAAAAGTTAAGTCAGATTTTAGTGAGAAAAAAATTGTGTCTTCATAAACTGTGTATGCAAATGATTGGTTTCAACAGTGCAAATGAATGAAAGTGTTTGAATATGGGTAAGAAATGGAAGCAGGTTGGGTGTATTCCCCAGCTTAATCAGGGTGCACGCATATTACATAAAGGTATAAAATAAACATGGAACTGTTATCTAAAATGACTAATTTTCATAGCTGTTTGTTACAAAGATAAATATACATACGGTATTATATCAAAGAGGATAAGGATCCCGAGGTAAAATCTCAAATCCCTCACAATTCAAAACACTGAACCAGAAATAGTTTCAAATGACAAGTTTCAGTTCTCATGTGAAACTGTGTGAGAAATCGTCACAACACAGTGAGGAACATATTCACAAGGCCTCGGGAGTGTTAGGAAACCCGCTGATGCTCAACACAATCTGTCCATGAATCAAAAAATGTAACTTAGGACTGTGAAAAACAAATATTTTCCAAATCACAGAAAGAAAGTGGACACTGATACTGCTGTTAACCACATTTATCTTTGAGGGGAAAAATGAAAGCTTCTGTTTGCCTGAGATGAGAAAGGTTTTTTAACAGCAAAATTTGCAAAAGCCATATACTTGAAATTATGCAGTACATCAGAACTGAAATATAGTAGGTACATTTTCTAGAAAAGACACATTCTACAATCAGCGCAATATTTATTCCTGAAAGGTCTGTGGTAATTTCAGCACAACAATGGAATAATGCTAAATGTCATTTTGCATGACATATAACAAGAGGGCACCGACTGCATGGGATTAACTGGCCTTTACTTCTTTTGAAAATATACTTTGCATCATGAATTGGAGACTATTTAACAAAAACTGCTGAGCTAATCTAATCTTCAGATAAAATGAAACAAGATCAGCCCTATGAAACTGCAGCAGTTAACTTTTTTTTATATATGTTGCACAAACATATGTTTACATTTTGCACTCCTGTTTTCTAATATTCAGAAATTGTTCATCCTTTCTTTTTTACCAAGTTTTTCTGGATTAAAAGCCAGACTTTATTTATAATGACAGCTTCTCATGAACAGCTGCTCATTTGGCCACCTTTAGTACCAAAGAAATATAATCAGAGACAGGCAATGAAGGAGATGTGAGAGGGAACGAGGGAGGGAGGCAAGAGGAGAAGATAGTGGAGGCAAAAGTGTACGAGTGAAAGTTATTACCAGCAGTGTCTGCTGATTGCATTCAGCAGGGGATGGGGAAATGGGGAGCCAATGAACCATCTAAACTCTGCTCGCAAAGACTCAAGCGATGCAGCAAGGAGAAAGGAAGACTATGAGAACGCATCAAAGAAAGTAAGTCTAAGAAAGCTCAGGAGGCACACACTGGGTCCATAGTGTCACAAGAACTCTGGACCAAAATGCCATCAGAAATATTAAGCTATTTTCTATAGAGACACTGACAACCTCAGTTTTTCTTAAAAGGTTATGCATTCTATTGTCATGTTTATAAAGAAAATAAATAAAACAAAAAAAAATTAGGTCATGCAACTGAAAAATCAAAAATAATAAAAATGCTGTTGTTTTTGTGTTTCATCTGCAAATGTGGGCTTAACTAGAGCTCAACAAGCAAAGTTTATGGTTAATTTTGTCTAACAAAATCTCTAATTCTGGTATTTGTATTGTTCTGAGAGGCATCTAAAGTGCTGTCACCCATTGTAATTGTCTCAAATCTTGGTTTTCACTGCTATTTTTATTTCCTCAGCCTGACATAACTGCTTACTTAAAAACTGCTTTTACTGCTCTAATTTGCAAGTACTATGAAGCAGAATTTATTGCTAACTTGGGGATATTCAGATTTAGCTTGGGATTTTTACTATCACAAAGCTGGTTCACTTCTTACCTAGATCTGTCACTATGGTAACATGCTGGAAATCTACTTTGGTCTAGAGCAGACCATGAAAGTAGAAACTCCAACCAATCAATGCCCTGGGAAAATGAAATAATGAAAAGGTTGGCAGTTATAGACATCAACAGAGTTTTAAATTGAAAATGCCTACATCTGAATATAATTCATTATTTTTATTAGTGTAAATTACTGCATAATATTTCTATAAATTTATTTTCAGACTCTTCCAGCTTGTATACATTTTTTTTAAAATATTAAATTACAATCCAACCCTATAATTTTATATAAAACATTCTTTATATAACATTATAGAGTCTGCATGGTCAGTTTCTGCCTTGTTGCTAGACTTGTTTTTAAAAATTGTTTTTATCTTTGTACATTATTTAATCTGCAATGGCTGCTATTTACATTCCAGTTATAACACTTTGGCTGTCAAATTGATAAGCGAATTATATTCAATTTTCACCTTTTTTTGGTCAGGGGGATTCTTTGTGGCCAACTCTTTTCCTGTTTATTTATTGTAATTTGTTCACCTATTTTAAATTCACCTCATTCAGTATATAAACATGCACATATTCAGTGAGTAACCCCAGGCTTACAGAGTTAAAGTCAGCTTCATATTAGCGTTTGAGAGCAATTTTCAGTGTTAGGATTAGTTAAGTTGGATTTCTCAAAAAACAGTTATACTGAACCTGTTTTGGTCCCTGGTTTATTAACAAACCATCTGTGCACAAATAATACTATACCAACAAAATCAGTTATGTCTCAAATGTGGCTTCATGGTAAAAAGCAAAAACACACAAGTTCAAAGGTCCTTTATATTTAGGAAAATTTACCTGGTCATTTCTAGAATATAGAATGGACCAGACTGCCAAACTTTGCAAAACCTTGGATTAACAAAAACCAACAGCATCGCTGTGTCATCATTCATTTCACAAAACTCTCTCTGAGTCAGTCTTGCTAAAGTGTTTAAATGGAATTATTTTCCCCCCAAGAAGGTTAGAATCTGATGACACAGCATGTGATTGATTGATGACATTACTAGCATGGTGCATAGGAGCCCTTAAATCATTGCCTGTCTGTCTGTCATTTTTGGGAAGTATGCTAACATTTGGATACTTAGAATAACCACATCATGTTTTATAAAGGTATTCACATTTGCTGATGATCACTTAATTTCTTTGCCTCTTTATTTCGATGGAAGGCAATCAGAGGGCATTTAGTTTTTTTAAATACTACTTCTGAAGTACACTGTAAAACATCTTGCTTTAATGTTAAGGTCTCTTATAAATAGATGTCACTTAAATATATATCATTTGGCAAAACCCTAAAAAACTGAATGTGAATTTCTTTTTTACTGTGTCTTGTTGCTGATCCTTTCCATTTTTGCTGCCTCTAGTCTGCATCTGTTAAAGGAATAAGTTTGCCACAATCCACCAACACTGTCTGCCAGTATCTTGTCAGTGTTATCTATATGAGGCCTGATTTGGCAATGCTGTACTCTGTCACAGCTGTGATCTTTCCCACTCACAAACCTGCATCTACTACAACCTGCAAAATCTCTCATTTGTAAGAGGAAAAACTTTTACAACTATAATAAAGGATTTTTCTCTATATATAAACTGTTCTGTTAAACTAAGCAAGTAGGCATTGACTTTCTGTCCTGTTCTCCAAAAGCATCTGATAATTGTCTCCTTATCCAGTTTGACCACTTGCCTTACAGAAACATAGCACATTCAGTCTAGCTGACCAGCAATCCACCTGCTATGCTTGCACGAGGCTAAAACACAGTATGTGCTGTATTACAAACAAGTGTCGGAAAGCAAAGCTAAGCTGTTTGCTAATACAGGTACGGAATGTGCTAAGCCTGGCAGTGTTAGGGTCAGACTGGAGGGGGTTGTGCCTGTGTGTGTCTCTTGGCTTTTTGTGTTTAGTGCATGATGGCAGAGCAAGGATCTACAAGCATTATGGCCTTCCTGCATAATCACTGTCATATGGAAGGGATTGTAGTGACCACGCGAAAGCCTGGACAACACCACATTTGTTTCTGTGTCCTGTATTTGTGTGCTTTGTAAAAAAAACCCTCCCATTTCATGTCAGCAGACACTATGACCTTTTCTAAAAGACAGAAAATGAAAAGATAGACTTCAAAAACACTTATCTTTCCACTGATAAGCAGATCTGTTGTAAAATTTGTGGTGTACTTATGTGACGTTTCTGTTTGTAAAAGACAACTCTGTGTGAATCTGTTAAGGCAAATATTCCCTGTTGTATAAGTTCAAAGCCTTAAAGTCGATGTTGACAGACACTCGGATTATCCTCTCTCTACAAGTCAAACACAAAGCTAGTGTTGTCAGTCCTGTGGCAACATGATTGACACGGTATATGCGAAGGGAAGCATTTTTCATCTGCATACACCTACCGATCTTATTTTGCCTCTTTGTTGATCTGAACATACAAACACAAGCACAATATCAAGTAAATTTCAAAAAGAAAACAAGCCCAGTGTGCTAGGATGATGATGTTCGTTCAAACCCATCTGTAAGCGCTTATCATGATGGATCCAGGCCTCTAACCGCACATCTATAGTTGCCCAGGCGAGACAGAAATAGAGGGATAACAGAGACGACTGAGGTCATGAGAAATGAAACAGATGACCGAGGATAGCACAGCCTATACTGTGGTTTGTGCTGTTTCAGAAATCCATCTTGATATAGATACCATAAAACAATGTATACTAGGTAAATGGAAGTGAGCTCACCAAAGAGGTTTTGCAAAACAAAACTACCCTGAATGCAATACAATGTTAGAATATATGATGATCTGAATATCTTTTTGTTTTATCTTTGTCTTTTTTGGTAGTTTTAGTAGTCTTAATGATGCTGTTTGCTCACTGATGTTCTCTAACAAACCTGTAAGGCCTTCACAGAACAGTTGGATTCAAACTCAAAACAAATTACACACAGGTGGACTCTGTACTAATTAGGTGACATTTGAAGGTAGATGTTTGTTAAAGTTTATTTAGTGGTATCAAACGGGGGTAATACAAGTGCATGCCACATCTTTCAGATTTGTTTGTTAAAAAAAAAAACTTAGCTTAAGAGTATTTAATACTTTTTGAATAGACTGCACAGCATTTGAAATTGATTTAACACAAAATCTTGCTTTTTACAAATTAAGGTTGGTCCTCTCTTTACTGTTGGCCTTGGAACAGCAGAAGCAGTTAATCCTTATACTACACACCTAAATATCACTCTGGAATCAATATGTTCACACATTAAAGTGACCTTTGTTTTCTGTGTGGAAAACAATTCATCATCCCTTCCATTATAGATCATCCACTAAAGCATCTGCTCGAACACATGCATGGTCTTCCAAGCAGCCCATTCATACCCTTTTCCTACTTTAGTTTTTCTCTTGAGCCCCTGTTGTTGTCCTCCCTCTGACACCCCCACCTCTTCCTCTTGTTCTCCCTATCCGCAACCGATCACTGTTTCGTGCTAATCAATTTAATCCTGTAAGTAGGTGTAAACCTCATCATTAAGTTGTGCCAAGTCATTGGGGGGTTGAAGGAAAAGTTGAAGAGGTGCACTGTGAAGAGAAACAGGCAGCTGGTATAACCACTGTATGGGCAAATATTTTTCAAAGCATATAAATACTGTCTCTTTATTTGTTATTTATCTACCAGGATGAAAGAGAGATGATTGGGTGGAGGTGGGGGGGTCTTGGTTTTAAATTTTCTATGGAAAAAAGTGGGGAATTGAGAAGACATTCAGGAAAATATATCAATCCACCCTCTCCAACCATCAATTTCTCTTGCTTTCTTTTAGTGTCTCATTCCACTGGATATCTCCCATGGGGGTGGTGTGAAAGAAAAAAAGGGACTAAGGGGTGAAAAATGGGGACGCAAGGCTTGTTTTCCCCCCGGTCCACACAGAGTCGAGCTATGGGTCTGAGTCTGCACAGGTTCTTTTAATTTGCCAGCCAGCCTTTCTCTTTCTGTGTCTATCCCTTTTCTTAGGCTCTGAATTGAATCTGTTTGGAGCAGTTGTGGGGTGTCCAAGTGTTGCAGAGGAGTGGGTCTTAGCAACTGGTGATGCCCCCTGGACTGCAGTAAGAGAGATGCTGCTGTAGCAATAGAGGACAAAGCAGAGGGTAGAAAGAGGAGTGTGAGGTGGCATCATGACAGCATACGAAGAGTTACCAAGTGCTTTCTTCCGCTGTGGCTCCCCTGTTTGTTCTCAAAATGGTGCAGTAGTTTACCATGCTGCTCGCAACCTCAGTGTTGCAGTTGAGCAGGCCTCTATTCTCTTGCTTTGGCCTCAATCCCCCCAGCAGCAGTCAATCAATTCTGCCCTCTGATTCTCTCTCTCTGTGTCAGTCTATCTGTGCCTCAATCTTCTTCCCAGCGCACATCCTCTGGCAAAACAGAGGTCACGATTCAGGCGCCCACTTTCCCTCACTCTCTCTTTTTCACCCCTAATTCCTTTTTAACTTAGTAAGCGGGTGTCAGGGATACAACTCAGTGCATTCCTGCCTGGCTTGTAGCGCAACAAGCTATTGAGTGGAAGATAAGCCTCTCTTTTAGGAAGGGTTGAGGAGAATTGAATTCAGCTTCTGAGTGACGGGAGGAGGAAGATTTATCCCCGTCAGAGGACAATGCTGCCTTTTCGGGGACTTTAATCTCCGCCGAACAATAAAGCTGGTTTTCCAACTCCAACCACCAACAACGGCTTGCATCCCTCTGTGCTTTTCCCACGATGATTGCTGATTAGCACTACAGACTAATTGAACACGAACCATTATAACAGTGTTGTTAATGTTTTCTCTTTTTATTTCAGAAAAGGAAAAAAAAAACTTGGTAGGTCTTAAGGCATACAGCAAGAAGGCGAAGATTTTGGAAGGCTATAAGAAGAGTAATCAGAAACAAAAAGGACGGAGAATGGGAAATGGAAAGCAGTAAATGAGGTGCCAAGTTTTCTCATTGTGTAAAGGACAGACGGTGACTTCTCTGAACTGGGAAGACACTCATGAACACACACACACAGAGAGAGAGAGAGAGAGAGAGAGAGAGAGCAGTCTAATGACCATAACTGGCATTACACAGAGGAAAATCAGAAAGGTAATAAAGAGACGCTAATCTCGAGAACTGGCAGGATTTTGATTGGGGTGTGGTTTGGATAAATAAACCAGCAGAGACAGTAAACTGTTGTAGAAAGCCAACAAAATTTTCTGCTGTTGCAAGGCTCTTCACATTTAGTTGTTAGGGCACTTAAAGAGATATAGATCATATTTACAACTCTAAGATGTGTTGAATGTGAGTCAAATTAAAATATCAAGAGTCTGGAGTCTGAAGAAAGCAGCAAAGGACACAACAGTGCCACAAATGCACCAGATAATACCTATGATACCTGTGAAATAATATAAAAAATGATCACTAGATACAATCCAAGTATTCGTTGTCAGCTTGGGACATATCTTTTAATTTTTTTCCAAGTATGAGGACACTGGAGTTTATGCAGCTTACTACAAGGAAGGTGTCAGGTGATCCTGTACTGTAGCTTTATGCCACTTTTCTTCTCAGTGACTGCATAGGGTGTAAGAACTTAGATAAACTCATTAAGTATTATTATTAGTATTTAAGCATTTGGAACTTTAAAAGGACAGATAAGAAAATGTCATAGCTTTTCATAAAATATGCAATCATAGCATCAGTTAGTGAACATATTTGAAAGCTTAGATTCAATTTGTATTAAATAAATTTCAATTCTATTCCAGTTATATTACAATGCACTCAAGTTCAATTTAGTATCCAAATTGGTATTTTTTTCATCTATTCAATTGCATCAAGTCACTGACTTTGCTGTAATGTGGCAACAGTGAACAATTGATTTAATTACTTTGTGAACTTCACAACAATCCTGCATACTAAACATGTGGGCTTCCAGCAACTCCTCATCCTGAGCATCCATGCATCGACATAGGAAAAGAAAGCTAAATCTTATCAGAAAGAAACCCCCAGTAGAACCCGACCAGAAGAGAACATAAGGTCAATTAACGACATTATGAAGGTTAATGGGATGTATACCAAGTTTTTTATAAAGTTACAAACTTTCCCCACCTTCCAATGACATGTCAGAGAAATTGTTGGAGTAACCTGAATTTTCTCTGATTGTATGGAGCAAGAAGTAACACAGCAATACCCCTTCCTGACTTCTTGCTGCACACTGCTGATTCGGCAGGGTGAAAAACTAAAAGAGAACTTCCAACGATTATAATTAAGATAGTGAAACTGTGAAACTAGGTAAAAACCAGTTAATGTGAACTTGTCATACAATTGGTGGCAGCAGTTAATGGCAAGTACTAAATTTAGCTGATATTTATTTCAGATTTTTGAAGTTTATGTCTCAAAACCAAAATAATTGCTTAAAACGTTAATATGAGTGAAAAAAAATTAACATGTTATAGTATTTCAACATCTGTAGGAGTTTTTCTGTATTAATAAAACCAATTAGATCATTTTTTGTTGGAATTGAGTGTGTGAGTGCTGTGATACAGAGTAACTTAGTGCTCTTGAGGTAAATCTTATAATGAACCATGCCTACTTTAAAACTCTAACTGAAGCCAGACAAAAAAAAAAAGTTAAACAAACAAAATGATGTATGTTTTGTAACTAATCACCTATTATAAAATGTGGGTTTATCAAAGCTATGGTGTTCAGTTGGCTATGCTCACATTAAAGTATGAGCATTAACCATTACCAATAAAAGTGACAGCTCAAACTACTAGAAGTGCCACATTAGAGCATGCCTTGCATATTGGAAACAATCGTGAGAGGTAAACCAAAAACAAGAAAAAAACTGTTGAGTTTTAATAATTCTATAGCACTGAATAAGGATCCAATTTAGAGCAAGCAGGATAAGGAAATTGTTAAAACAATGCCAGTCACCACTTTCCAAATACCAAGACAGTGTCTAACATTTCTATGAACAACATGGTCTGAGTTTATATATGTGTCACTTGCAAATTCTGTTACAAAATCAGGCATTATGGGTGGGTCATAAGTGTTATGTGATGGAATGTGGCATTATGGTATCAGTTCACTACTAGTCTGCTTGCACCTACAGCTGTGAACCAACTGTCACACACACATTTAATACACATCCACACATCCCTAAGAAAAAAAAGTCTCATATTACTTTAAATGTTTGAATTATGGGTTGGCAATCTCAAGTCAGTGTGCAATGCTCCGTTTTTTTCTGTTAAGCTGGATCGCTCAAATGTTGTGTGTTTCCATCTCCAAACCACACCACGGGACGCTCCTAACTCAGTGGGATAGTCTGAAAAAATAAATACTACCATAATTACAGAAGAGAGAGACATGGCCCATGTCTGACATGACAAATCCCAGATGGATATCTCCGGCTGACCCCTGTCAGAGTGTGTGCGATTGTGTGTATTCGTGTGACTGGTATGTTTGGGCCCCCTTTTTTGTTATTTGCTTTGGTGAAAACACTGAATGCGATCCACATCAAGATGAGCACTGCCATTCTATGTTTCTGAGCATTTTGTGGACCTGAAAATGAAAATCTTAATGTCAGGTTGAACAGAGAGAAAGATTTGTGACACAGATGAGGACAAACATGTTGACTGTCACAGACACAGAGGCTTAGAAACTGAGGAAGGGCAGAAAGAAGAGACTCACAGCGCCAGGAAGAATCTCTGGATGTGATTTGGGGAAGCTTAAAGTAAATATTTATTTCCCATTGCAGGGCCTGTCAGTGGTAACATGATGGATTCACCGCCCGACGTCTTCCAACACACATCGATGCTATTCAAAGACGCCTGTCCCCCTTGTGTTTATGGTGGCATGACTTACACTGTGGCAGACCTCTACACAATACAAACGTAGAGAGAGATCCTTACAGTGTGGGCATGCAAATACACAGTCACAGCAAGCACACACACAAACACACACTTACGGGCACAGACATACAGCTCAGCACACGTGTCTCCGAAAGGCATTTCTTTGTTGAACAGCAGATTACCAGCTCAGCTTAACCCCATCTTATGTTGCACTGCCTCCATTCTCTGTGTTTGATTGCAACACTTAATACCCATGTTTGTGGCTACACAATATGCCGAATTGAGATTTTTCTTTCCAAGTCTCTCTAGCATTAACACCAAAACACATTTAATATGTGTTTGTTTAATGTCTATATCTTGACCCGACAACAGCAAGAGAACAAATATAAGACATAGTAAGAAAACGAATCTTATCTAAGATATAGAACTGCCAATATGTAAAGGGAATAGAGAAAAAACAAAGGATACATTTTTCACACCTGTTACAGTACCTTTCAAAGGTATTCATACCCCTTAAACTTTTTCACATTTTGTTATGTTAAACACACACACTTCAATACATTTTTGAGGATTTTATGTGAAAGACCAAAACAAAGTATAGTTACTGAAGTGAAACAAAGTGAAACATGGTTTCCAAACGTTTCCCTCCAAAAAAATCTGAAAAATTTTACTTGCATTTGTATTCAGCAACTTTGGTCAACATTTCCAATACCACTTTTCTCTGCAATTACAGTTGCAAGTATTTTGAGGTACATCTCTTCCAGCTTTGGACATCTAGAATATCAATTATTTGCACCTTCTTCTTTGCAAAATAGCTTAGGGTCAGTCATATTGGCTGTGGAGAGTCTAAACTTCATTTTTCAGGTCATGTCAAAGATTCCTGATTTGGTTTAAGTCTGAACGTTCACAGGGCATTTCGAACCAATAAAAATGCTTTGATCTAAATCATTATTTTGTAGCTTAGGCTGTATGTATAGGGCTGAAGATGAACCTCTGCCTCACTCTCAACTTTTTTACACCCTCTAAGAGATTTACTATTTTGCATGTATGCCAAAAGTTTAATTTTGGTTTCATCTGAGGGGAGCACATACTCAATGTTTGGTGTTTTCTGTACTTAACTTTCTGCATACTGAAAACAGTATGGCTTTCTTTCAACAATGGCTTTGTACTTGCCACTCTTCCACAAAAGCCCATATTTCCCTAAAGGGCAGGTTTGTGGAGTGCACAAGTAACAACTGTCCTGTCAACAGATTCTCCTACCTGAGTTGTTGACATTTGTAGCTCCTCCAGACTTCTACTTCGCTGATTAATGATTTCCTTACCTAGCTTGTTAGTTTAGGTGATCGGCCATCCCTTGCTATAATTATAGTTCTTCCATACTCTTTCCACTCTTAAACGAGTGTTCTGTTAAATGTTCAAAGCCTGGGTTATTGTTTTATAACCTAACTCTACTATAAAATTCTCCATAACTTTATCTCTGATCTGTCTGGTGTATTCCTTGGTCCACATGATGCTGTTTGTTCACTAACGTTCCCTAACAAACCTTTACAGAAAAATATTGTTTGAATAATTATACTTCAAATTACACACAGGTGGACTCTATTAACTAATTACTTCTGCCAGCGATTGGTTTCTCTACATTTTATTTAGAAATGTCCGAGTAAAAAGGACAAAATTTATAGCATACCACACCTTTCTGATTGTCTTGTTAAAAACAATCATGTATTCTATTTTTTTCCATTTTAAAGTTCAAATGATGTGAATACTTTATCATGACGCTGTTTGTGATTATTGTTAGTTAACTGTATAACATTACTGTTTCTGTTACTCCTCAAGATGCTTTCTCACTCAGTAAGAATTGTGAAATCCTGTACGGGAAGCTTAATCTCAGGAGGCCATTTTCTCAGGGAAAAACCAAATCCTTGGCTCATCTCTGTGATTGGATGGGCCAGTCAGTGAGCCTGTGGGCTCTCTGTCCTTCTGCACAACCCCGTCTAGTCATCCTGCGCCCCTTAAGTCCTTTTTTTCCCTCTCCCATCTTCTGAAATAGTCTCCCTAACGAGGAAGCCCTTCCCTATTCCCAGCTACGAAAACAGGCGTTAGTGGCAGAAGATGCTTAGGGAATGTGGTTATTATTGCACACACACACACACACACACACACACACACACACACACACACACACACACACACACATGCATTTTCAGGGGGCCCTCTCCAGTAGTTTGGTAAATGATGCCCCAAACTTAGCTGTGAGCTTGAATGAGTCCAAGGTTTCTTCTCATCATTTTCATCATCATCATCATCATTATTCCTTAGCTGGCTTATGACTCAGACACATTATTTTTCCAGGAAAAAAAAAACACATTTTCTCTGTCCAGTGTTGCACTCGATCCCACAGTTTTCTTTCCTGCTAACTTACCCATGTATTTTTTTTTCTGTATCGTCCCATGTTCTTTTTTTTCCTCATGGTGTCCAAATGGCTCTCTTAGTTTTGTTCCCAGTGTTTCACTCTGTTTGTATCTACCTGTCTCCTCAGTATAGTCTCCTTCCATTTTTTTCCTTTTTGAAGCCGGAGTTTTAAGAAGCAGGCAGGAGTAATTCAAACATCATGGCTGTAATTTGCTATGACATGTTTCATTTCTGACCTCACTTCAGATAACCATCTTGCTCACTCCAGCTCTTGCTGTGTTTCCCATCCTCGCTCCCACATCCAGCAACACGCTGTGGATGAGCCAGGCCATTTCTCGAAGGTTTCCTCCAAATATGTGCTCACACTAACAGCTCTGCGGCTACTTAATAAGACCAAAATGTTTGCTCATTCTTTGTAGGTCATTTAAACAAATGTGTTCCTCTGAAGCCAACTGCTGCCCAAATCTCCAAATGCTGTCTATCATATTTTTACATACATTCAAGAGGTTTTTAATGATCTCATTTATGCTCAGGCATTTTTTTCATAAATAAGCATTTAGTCCATTTCGACTCTGAGTAAAATGGACCACAGGAAAAGTTATGACACTAATGACAACACTGGCAAAGGGTGATGGTTAAGCTCGGGATGACAGGAAGTGACCAAACAGTTCAATTTGGGTACTCGGGTAAGCTGGAGTGAGAGAGAAGGAGGAAAAAAAAGATTTACAGGCATAGCACACTCTGCTGCCAACCCCAAAAGCCACAAATATGAACGTGTTCCCTGAGAAGTCGACCATGTGAAAACAAAAGTGCCTGGCAGTGGGCAGCGGAAAGAGAGGTTGAGGGAATGGGGGAAGGCAGAGAACTCTTTAAGTTTAATTTGGGTGAGAGGTCAACATGAAGCCAGATCCGGAGGACACAAACCCAAGATAGCATGTCCTCTTGCTGCCCCATGCCAAAGCACACACATATAGAACACATGGATGCTCTCTTTGTACAGATATAAAAAGTTGGAAGCCTAATTTTATGTCGCACTTCCATCTGCCACAGTCTTGAAGGCTAGTCCGACGAAATATCTGCAACAAACATTATTAACACAACCTCAGAAAGGAAAACATTCATATAAAACGTTCTTGGTCACCGCAAATAAATTAATTTTTGATTTGTTTTTTCCGTTATTTATCTATTTCATTTTTGGTACAATTGTCTGTCAGAAGGAAAAGAACTCAAACATGCTAAATTAGTTGGTTGACAGACATACATTTGAACATTTTTTTAATATATTTGATAAATGTTTAATGCATATATTTAAATATATTTAACACAACACATATAATTCAGAAGAGGAACCTGCAGTAATGCAATAAATATACTGAGCCATGCCCAATTTCTTTTAATCTGTTTCTGCTTTCAAAATGTAAATAAAATTAAAAATATCTCAAACTACTATATAACAGGCATGCTCAAATATTCTTTACATCCTATATATTTTAAAGAAAAATACATGTAAAAATGTAATATATATTTTTTTCTTTTTCTTTTTAACTAAATATAATAAGAAATAAATTAATTAAAGTATTTTTAATAAATTTTAATGTTTGTGTCTTTCAACATGGAGTTAAAAGCTGTTTCAACAATCCACAACAGCAATGTTTTGGTTCGTGAATCGGCCCTGTTCACACTGTCTAAGTTAAGTAAGTCAGCTGCAAAAGCGAACAATATATGTATTTAAAGCTATCATGAAACATCATAAATATGCCCAGACTTCTGTTTGTATTGGATCACTTATATATCCACATGTTTACAGTGGCGATATGTAAATTACCCTGGTCAAAGATGTTCATATTCAACTTTGAAAAACAAAAATGCACGACTACCTTCCCAATTAATTTAAACTGCAATATGTTTCCCAGCAACCAATGTACAACTGCACAGATGCTCACACTTTATCAACTTCTGTGCATTCCCTTTTGGAAACCTAAGTACTCAACAAATGGCTACCAACACTCATAACAAAGACAGCACCCTTCAAACCTGTTCACTTAGGCAGTGTTAAAGCTGTTGAAGTGTACCAACTGATCCTTTCGCCTGCTTCAACAGCTGCAGCTCCCTGCCTCCAACCTCATGTGCATCAACAAGTGATGAGTGTGTAAATGTGTGGGACTTTTTGCAGGAGGAGGGTTGCTGCATGCACACACTTTTCCTGAATATGTGTGTATACGTAATGAGAATTTGCATAGCACCGGTCATCAGAAAGACCTCATTCACAGCTTCTGCAAAGCTGGCCAAAGGCTAACCTCAAGATGTTCACACTCCAGACCTGCCAACTGCGAACAGACTCATCTCTGTCTCCCTGAAATTATCGTTGTTTATTGTATTATAGTTGTTGTTAATTGGGAACCTCAAAATTTTCTATTTCTTTCACTATTCTGCATAATAATAAAAGAAAAGACAAACGAGTACTTTTTTCTTTAGTCTAGGCATCAAAGGTTGCCATTTCAACAAGTGAAGCAAAGACACCAAGCTTTTACTGTTTACAAATCTGTTTTCTAGCACTGTCAGGACTATCCAGGGTTGTATTCATGCCAGCTGACTCAGTCCCCACAGTAAGTCCTAGAAGTCCTGTCCAGCTGGCTATTCAAGTTACACTTCTAATCCCCAAAGGCGATCCTTATTTTTTTTCTCTACCATCCTTCAATTAGCTTCTCAGTGCTGAAAGCAAGCCATCTCTTCCAACTTAGGCCACAGATTCAAAGAATAATCACATAAACTTCAAAATTAAAACAAATTTCCCTCACAAGTGCAGGCTTGCTTGCGTCAGTCACAAAGAGCCTCCTGATATCAAGGTATGATCCCTTCCTACTGAAAGCAACAACAACTTGAAATCTCATAAAAGAAAATTACCTACAGAATAATAAGCACTGCCGTGCCTTGGCAACATCTGACTCCAATGTTTAACTGTTCTGACTTATTACCGAACACAAGGATAGTGCACAAGAGCTTAAATAAGCAGCTGTGGTATCTCCTGCTGCCAAAGCACCCCCAATATTAAAGATTTTTCCAAGATTTTTACAAAACACATGTAAACTGAATTTGCAAACTTCCAAGACAATGATAAAACAAAGCTGTTTATCTTCTTTCAACACAAATGTTTCCTGTTCATATGGCTTTTTTTTTTTTCTTTTGCAAATCATAGTTTGTTTTTTTAAATGTCCAGTACAGAACCAGACAGAAAGACAGACAGACAGATAGACATATAGATTGATCTATTTTGGGTATATGATGATTTATTAAGTCAATTTAACATTAGAGAACAGTCACTGGAATGCTGTTTCAATTAATGAGTGCAAATGACATTGACAGTGTTTGTGCTTCCATTTGCTTTGGCATGCTCCTTTACCTGAAAAGTGCAGTATATATATTTGAATGTGTAGTATGTTACCTGATTTACAGTAAGTGAAAAACATGCAGCCCTGTTATATCAATTGAAAAGATTATTTAGATTTAGATTTAGATTCAGATTAATTTTGTTTTCCTCTTACTTCATGGCTGACTGACTGGATAAAACCCAACGAGAGGATGCAGCCCTTATTTTGAAATCAAACTGTGGCACATAGGGTCAGATGGACTGAATCGACTCTAAGGTGAACAAGAGTGGTACTACAATTAGTATTTCTAATATATATTTTATTTCAAATATATATTTTAGAGTGTAAGTTCAAAAATTTATTATAAGCATTATTAGAGACTTTATAAATTTGTGAAACTACAGGCGGAAGGGGGTGATAAGATTTTTTAGGTTGGAAAAATAGGAAAGCAAAAATGTAAGGTTTTTCCCATACTTTTAAAAATGGGGAGGCAGTTCCTTCACATGCTCCACTGTTCAAATGTCAATTCATGTGTATGGTTCTTTGTTTTTATGCTTCACTTCTGTAAGCTTTTATTCCGATAGAATCTTCAATAATCATGTATCATCTCGAAAGTATTAATTTAACATAAAGCTCTCGTCTTGTCAGTTCCACTTTTTCATTTTTGGTTTCGTACACCCCTGCTGAAATATTTTAACTTGAGTGCAGAACTCTGTGACATTATCTCAGTGCATCCAATCAGAAAAAATCAACAACACAGAATTCATGTTTGTGTGTCTGTGAGTTGATCACATTAGCTGTTGTTGATTTTAATTAAAGACTTGCGTGACAGACAGCCACACTGTTTTCCAAGGTGAGCATAAAGTGGTTGTTGTGTTTTTGTTTCTTGCAGCTTGACCTTCACTTTTTTCTCCTCCTTATAATGGGTGCGTACATGTGCCTGGACGTTTTTTTTGGCAGATAGCCACACACCTGTGTCCAGACTGCAGCCTGAAAAAATACAAAATACACTGTTCATAGTTACCAGAAATGTTGCGTTTCAGTGCGATTTCAAGATGTGCGCCCATCTCCCCAACTCCGAAGCAAACTCCAGCAGTGACCAGACCACACTTCCTGTCTGACAGCAGCCTTAAAGGAAGGTGCCTGCCTTATCCTTTTGAAAAGTCCAATTCTGTCTTTCAAGTGATATGTTAAATCAGAAAATCTTGGCTGTTGGAGTCTATTAACTGTACACCAAATACAGACTGGGACTCCTGTTAGTATTGCTGACCGCCCTAACACATGTATTGTGCTAATAGTACTAAAGGCTAATCTAAGATGAAAAAGACACTTTAAAATAGCACACCACATCTGAATCTAATATAAATAATTAATCACTGACTGCAACAAAAAGGTTGCTAAAGGCTCCTGTAGAGTTGCTGCAAATTATTAAATGAGTTGACAACTTAACACAGCAACAAATCAGAGGTTGTTCCTCTAAAACAATTAGCTGAACACCACTGTAACTTATTTGTAAATAATCTTTTAGAGAACTATCCGTTTTAGTTTTGGTTTTATCTATACACAATAAACAGCTCTGACCAATAACCGTGAGAATTTTGCTGTATTTGAAGATTTTCAAAGATGCAGAGAGAGAGAGCTCTGTATCTTGGGGCTGTTATTGAAACAAATCATTGCTTCATTTTTATTTTAATATTTTGTAAGTAACATCGGTCAACTTATAGTTGACATACAGTAGAAAGTAGGAAAAGGTATTTTGCTGTTATTTATAGTTCTTAAAGAGAAATCGGAATCACTTTCCATTGGACTTGGCAGATTAGAGCTTAAAAAAGCGGTGATTAGAAATCAGCTACAAAATCTTTGATCTGTGCAGTTGTTTTCTAGTGAGTTTCATATTGTTAGTGGAGCTTGGAGTTGAACCAGTGACCCCTCAATGGCCAGGATTTCTTCTGATGGCAGAAAACTAGAGTCAATTTGATTAGCCGCCACTCAGCACAGCCTCAGGTAATGAGGTTTGTCTGAAAGTTGAGGAGCGCGATAAGGTGGTGGTAGTGGAATCGAGGGGTCCGGGTGACATAGACATGTTGAAGGGCAAAGGAACTTTCTAACTTCAAAAGGTTTCAGATTAGAAACAAACACACACATTACAAAGACATGAAGGAGGAGGAGGGACCACACAAATTAAATTTTCCCCCCCAAAAGGGGGAAATGCAAGCAATAAGAGATCTCATTCTAAACTATGTGTGACCCCACATTTACCTGGTTACCCCCCACCTCTCTTTTTTTCTCATCCTTTCCTCCCATCTTACCAGATCTAATTAAACCACAGTGGAAAGGGAGCCTCCACTCACCGAGAGAAACCCTGTCATGACAAAGAGAAACACAAAGCATGACCTGCATTCAATTGGAAACGGATCCACGGAAAAAGGGAAAATAGGAAGATAGCCAGAGGAAGAGAAAGTGGGAGAGAGATGGAGATAACTGAATCAAGGCTAGGGGTAGTGGAGGAAGTTAATTTTTATAATTAATACTTGAGTTTAACAGAAATAATAAGAAAAGATGATTGAAGAGCACTTCATTACATACAGCTAATGTATCGGAATCATTCTTCCACCTTCTCAAATGAAACAGCTATGCAGAGGAGGCAGGTCATGGACGGATTTGCAGTTCTTCAGATAGTTATTTTAAAAAAGAGACATACAGGTACATCTCAGTATATAAGAATATTGTTGAAAAGTTATTTTATTTCAGTAATTCAATTAAAGTAAAACTAATTTATTATATAGATTCTTCACACAGGGTGATAGATTTTAAGTGTTTATTTCAGTTAATTGTGACAATTACCTCTTACAGCTAATAAAACGAAACAAAATTCAGTTTCTGAGAAAATTAGAATATTATTTAAGACAATAAAAAGGGATTTGAATACAGAAATGTTGGCCTATTAAAAAGTATGTTCATTTAAATTCAAAAATCCTTTAATAATATCTAAGGTTGTACTATACAATATATGTACCCCATACTCTATTCAAATCAAGGCTTGATCAGAGCTCCTATTGCATGAATTACTGCATGAATGCAGCATGGCATGGAGGTGATCAGCCTGTGGAGCTGCTGAGCTGTTTAAAAAAAAACTCTTGCTGATTTGATAGCAGCTGGTCTGCATTGTTGGGTCTGCTGTTGGGTCCATACTTTTTTAAAAGGGTTTTGGCCAATCAGTCACACCGATGCTGTGGTCATCAAATCAGGTACAAGTACCTCTTAGAGTGTGAGCAGGTGTCAAGTCTTGCTGGTAAAAATACTCATTAACAGTCCTGTCGTTTTTGTCCTTTGCACAGGAAAGACGCTTCTGATGTTGCCTGTAGTTTGGGAGTGGCTTAACAGATGGAATCCAACAGTTGTTGCCAATGTCCTGGCCGTGTCTGCGTGTGGTAGCTCTGGAAGTCTATGGATTTTGAATCTCTACTAAGCTCTTAAATGGGCTTTGCTTCATAATCCTCTGAGGGCTGTGATCACCTTTGTTGGTCTTTCACTTATTTTGTTCAACCACATGTTTTCCTTTCATCAAACCTTCTATTAATAACCTTAAAAACACCACACTGTGAACAGCCAGCTTCTTTAGCAATTACCTCTTGTACCTTACCTTCTTTCTGGAGGGTCTCAGTGACTTTCTCATGGACAAATACCATGCCAGCACTCTTCCCCATAATTTTGCATGCCATAACAAAACATTGCTGTGTTAAAAATCTTTTTTTTCCAATGGAAAAGAACTTCAGCTTTTCATTTGTTTTAAGCCATAAAATCAACAAAAAATAAGTATCATGTGTCATCAGTTGAAGCTGAATCACTGAAATAAATTATACTTTTGCTTATATTCCATTTTATAGAGATGTACCTGTATTACTAGTTGTAAATCAAAACACCTAATTCTTCCCTTAAATCCTACATGATTATGGTTCAGTGGAAAATAAGTCATATAATAATTTTTCTTCTTAACTGGAATCATCTATACTACAAATGAGGAGCAAAAATAGAGCAAAGATATTAATTTCCGGCTTTTCCATCAGAATGATCTGCTTGTGTTAGTATTTCAGCTTCACAGCAATAAAACAGTAAAACAGTAATTGTCCTGGAAGCAGTGCTCAGAGGTAAGGCAGAAGGAACAGTTTCTGTTTTTTTATCTCACTGGACAGCAGATGGCCTGAGGTTCAGGAAACAAACAACACACTTACAGTCTTTCGTCTCATTCTGTGTGTTCATATGTGAGCATGTGCATTTCATCGGACTCAACTTAGCAGTAACAGGAAAACATTATACAAGTGTGTAAATTATAGCACTGACAGATTGTACTCACCACTGGTCAAGTTTGCCACAATTATGAGCTCATTTCACAAATAAACCCACTAACACACTCAAAAAGCAGCGGTAACCTTTGGATCAGCCGTTGAGGAAAAGTTTGGAAGTAGATATGCTACAATTCATTAAATGACTATTTGATTATAACAAATAAATCTCAATGATGTAATAGTTAAAGACTGAATCTTCTAGACATTCTTATTAAAAAATGCTACCTGGGAAGGAAAGCAGTTGAAACATAACATTGCCTCAGACTCTGTGCTCAACTTGTAATGAGCGTTGGCTGGTGTGAATAAAGGTTGTCAATAATACATGAGAAGGACAGCAAGGACGACTGCCTATGTGGAAAAGTCTTGCTTACCTTATCTCCTCCATTTCTCTCCATTCCTCAGCCTTTATTGCTCACATACAAACACATATACAGTACAGATGATATGTTCATACGAGGGGAAACACAGTCTAAATGCAAGCACACACATATACACAGACATGGAAACATGCACACAGAAAAGACAGTGAGAGCTAGTCTGCATTTGAAATATTCTGATTTATAAATAAACACAATTTATGGCCAAACAAAACCAATTTTCAAAACTCTGCAAACACTGCTGGGCCAGTCGTCAAAATTCGCCTTTCTTTTCTTTAGAGGAACTGCTCAATTAATGTGTCACCACAAGTCAGTACCACAAGACCCAGCTCAAACAAGTGAGCCACTTCAGTCCTAGCCTCTGGAGAGAGACGAGAAAGAGACATAAATTGGCCTCTTTAAACCAAAAGAGTCATCCAAAAAACCAATAAGCTGTGAGTGGGCACCTGCGACACTTAAAAATAAATACCTGGCTTTTTTTCTACATTCCTACCCTGCTTACACTCTCATCACCTAATGAACAGGCTGTGAATACACTTCTATTTATCCATTTTCATCACATATTCCCTGTTTCTGTGAAGTCACATGTTTTCTTTCCCACTTAAAGACAGCCATCTTGTCTTAGGCCCAGAGCATTCAAACATATACACACACATTTTTATTTTACCACATAAATCACTTTTATTTGTCTTCATGCAGAATATCTGAACAATAACTTATAATCGAGATAAGAACTAGCACCATCATTTTTGAGGATTGTTATTTTCTTGCAAGAAAGGCTTTAGATGTGCATTACAGCAACAGCAATATTGTCAAAATTACATTCATTTAGTCTTATAAAAGTATAAATAGATAAATAGCTTTATATTTCAAAACCCTTTTCAAAACAATGGCACATAAGCTTCAGAGGATGTGGACAGATAATGAAAGTAAGGATAGTTGATTACCAATACCAGAAAAATGAACAATATTGTCAAAAACCTTAAAGAAATAGTTTGTATAAAGTACTTGTCCTTGCTTCAGTTTTGGTTGTTTCATACCTGACTATGAACTGATGTCAATATAATTAAACATTTCCTCCTTCCTGTGACAACTAATAATTTTAAATAAATTTTATCAATAGAATAATCTAATCTAGGATAAAAATGTGAAAATGTGGTTATGATAGTCAAATGCTGATGAATACTTATTGATCAACTTAGAGTTTCCAAAAACCAGAAAAAGTAGGTAAATTTGTTGCTAGTGCTAAACTAGCTAAACTCTTAGTTGGAAAGGTGATCTAGCTACAGATCAGACAGAAATACTAGAATGAAAATACTAGATGCATTAAAACATTTTCAGAAAACAATGTACAAACTAAGTTACACTATAGGTGGGATTTGAGCATTTTATGAATTACCTAAACTATCACCATGAGAAGTAAGCCCATAACCACTGGAGATAAAATGGTTCATTTATGTGTACAAAATGGAAATAAATCTTCCATAGGCCTACAGTTAGAGGTATGAATTGGTGAAGGTTGAACTGACCTGGAGCTGTTTATTGTTTATGTAAAAATACATAAAGTCATGTAAAAATGTAAAGTTTTATTGTTCAAACAGTTTTGTAATACACTGGTATGAAGCGCTTTCTGCAGCCCTAGCTGGACTATTCCTTTAATCTGAAGACCGAAGGTAGACAGAGCTTCAGTTGTGACTGAGTTCAGTCAGGAGAAAGTCGAACAAAATTAGACCTCAACAGGAATGTTCTACTTACTGCTCTGGAACACTGGAAAGAATACAGTTGTAGAAAAATGACATTCTAAACATCAGCTGAACAGCCCCGTCACACTGTCCTCACACACTTCATTACTATATGGGATAAAAAGAGAGGAGCAGCTTTGATGTGCGCACGCCCGCTGTCACTGTTACAGACACCGTGTTGGCTTGCTGCTAAGCATCCCGCCATTGTCCCATCGCTACACCTGACACTGCCTCAAGGCCGGCTGTGTGTGTGTGTGTGTGTGAGTGTGTGTGTCCACCTGTGATGTGATCTCCGCTCTCAGTGAAGGTATGAAGAGAGTAGGAAGTGATCAAAGTATCAACTAGAATCCCTGATAGAGAAAACCAGCAGTGCCCTCTGCTCGGAAATGTTATCTCCACAGGAACGTAATTTAGATACTCTTACAAGGCTTTGATGTTAGTTTAATGCTGGATTAAGTTTTAAGACAGACTACTATGGTCTCCACTGTGAGTACTTTCGTCACAGCTGAAAGGAATACCATAATTACAGAGTAACACTTTTGGAATCAGTTGCCTTTCTGAAATATGTCTTTTTTTAAAACATTAAAATCTTATTTTACAGCTTATTTTTGAATAGAAAAAAGTGTAGACCAGGGGAATTAAAAAGGAAATATGCAGCAAATGTGATAATTTACTTAAAAATGGACGGAAGCTGTGTATTTTTTATCACACTCAGTTTGCTGTTGAAACTAGGAAACTGCTTTTGTTTCAGAATCTATTTTGTGCATTGACAAAGACTCTAAGATATAGAAATAATTTTTATATAATAACTTGCAGATTGTGAAAGGATGCACTGATGAGAATTTCTTGAGCAATATCCATTCTTCCATTCTCCATCTTTTGTAAACTTTTGATCTCCCAGTATGGATTTTAGCTGATTCCAGTTTCTGTTGGAAGAACAATACTATAAGAGCATATAAGAGCATGTTAAAAATGTTATTGTTACCCTTTCCTGTTGAGATTATGTTAAGTTTTACAAGATCAGAGACAATGGTTGTGAGAGAGAATAATCACTTTTAAGGGTTCTACTATGTATTTTTAAAACAATGCCAAAATTATTAGCATTATAAACTAACTTATACAAGCAATCAGAGCAGCTAGCATTACTGTCACAGCAGTTTCCATTTGTTTTCCCGAGAGAATGTAAAACCTCACCTCAACTCTTAGATTTCCAAAAGGTAGCCAACATTTCCAAATCCAACATGTTTCATAACAAACATAGGTTGAAGGGTTAAAAGGATAACACAAAATAACTTTGCTGTAATACATTCAGCCTTCCTGTCATCTAGTTCAATCCTTGCTCTCTCATTGCCTGAAGAAAGTGCTAAAATGTCTCAACAGGCCTCCTTAGTATAGGTAGTTCCTTCAAAATAGTAATTAATCAAATCGTATTTGTTCCAAGACCTGATTTACAGAAGAATAAATATCCTTTGACCATTTGAACAAAATCAAAACAAAACACTTGAGAGAGATAATGATAATATAGGTCCCCTCCAAGTGATATAAGTTTCATTGGTGGAGTTGTAAGTAAAAGATACAGGTTTGAGTTTGATCACCACTATCCCTGTTATACTGTGTGTAATGAAATGTGTGCGTTTCTTGGCAGACCCAGATGGCAGGCGGGTAAGAGGCTTGGCGGGCAAAATGAACATGAAGCAGTAAAGGGCAGTTCTGGTTACGAGGATCAGGCAGCAGTACTACAAACTCAGCTCAAAGTGGTTGCCGCTACCAAAGTCAAGGTGTGGGTTACACTGCCGAGTACAAAGGACACATATACTCCGAGTTCCCCAAATGGATAGTCTGTGTCTCTCCTTAAAAGTCAACATGCACCAACTCTCACCTCATCACAGAAGACTTTACATAGTTTGTATCAATTATCAATTGGCTACATTCACTTCAGCCCTTTTTTTCCAGGGGCACATATTGCTAAAATGTTGCCTCTAATACTAAGCCAGAAAAATGGACAAAAGCTACAAATATGAAACAGAAGAAGACAAATAAACATGTAGCAGTAAGTTCAGAAGTACAGCCGAAGAGGAGAAATAATGCATGGGGAGCCACTTGCCAGAAAAGAGTGCAGCAGCTTTTAGAGAAGGAAGGGAAGCGTGTGGGCCTGTGCTAATTTCCCACCCCAAGCGCAGTAGTAATCTGAAGGCAAGATTGTAATGGTTAAAGGAAGTTATTCTTGGACTATTTTATTAAGAGGTGCTTTAGGCACTGGAAGAAGGAAGCTTTAATGCTCCTCCAGCAGCATGCCATACAATACAAAATAAACATTGCTGTTATTGCACCAAAGTACTCTCAGATGTGCTAGGTCAGGGGCCTCCCATTTTGCCTGCAGAGGAACTTGGCATCAAAGTGTTTCCTAAATTCAGTGGAAAACAAAAATAAAACTATAAAAAAACAACAAGTTCTCTGTGGGTCAAAAGTCTGAGTCGGTGTTGGCTTGGTGAAATGACTGGTATAAGAAGTTGATGGCAATTATTACACATAGGTCTAATTCAGCTGAGTTCAAGTGGGAATGAACAGCAACACATACAACAGTTTTCTTTTGTGTTGTTTTTTGTTTTGTGTGTGTGTATAAAAGGTGAAGAACATCTGCCAAAAAGAATCAAAGGCATAGAGAAATTGGCCCTGGTATTTTATACCTTTGTCTTGATAAATACATGAACTAATAAAAAGATTGAGGTGAAAATAGAGTACTGAAAGCTCAAAATATTTGAGGCATACATAAAATCATATTTATTTAGGATATCATTTTAGATTCATGTTTAGGTTTTCAAAAGCTTAAATTATTATGTAAATTGTTTTGTTTTGTTTTTGTTTGTTTTGTTTTTTTTAAGTTTTACATCATATTACAATGTTCATCCCTCATCAAAAACATACCTGGATTGTTGCTTTGATTATTTCATGCATGTTTGAGAAACCCTTTAAATCTCCTGTGACAGCCAGTCAGCTGTGCAAAATGCCCTGGTTGACTCAGCTCTGGCTTTGAGACCCAGCTCCTCCTTGGAGCTTGCAGTTTCTAACCTTCCAAGCTTCCGCCCTCACAGAGCACCCCTCCCCCCACGACTTCCCCACTCAGCTCCATAAAACTATCTAGCAGCAATTAGGCAAAACACCTGGTGGAACTGCACATCTCCTGAGCTCATAATACAAGCTACTTCTCAGTGCAGCGCTAGTAAAAACGTTGTCAAGACATTAAATTAGGAAGTCAGATTTCTTTTAAGGTAATTTTTTGATATATACAGTATTTTTATAACAAACTATTTTTTTTTATTAACAGTATTTTTATAACAACTGAAGTTACTTGATAGTTACATAGTTACTTGATTGTGCTATAAAATGATTCTGTGTGACTGGCGTGACTGGAAAAAACATAATACTGCCCTTTTAAACAAGTAAGATGTGACTTAATAGAATAGAATAGAATAGAATAGAATAGAATAGAATAGAATAGAATAGAAATAACCTTTATTGCCCCACAAAGTGGAAATTTGGATGTAACAGCAGCAACAGATATAAGTTTCACACAAAAAGATCTTAAGTGTAAAAAACAATTTAAAAAACAAGGTTAACAATAACAATAATAATAATGTACTGTACAGACTCCAGCAGAAAATACAGTGCAGTTATTAGAAATAGGCATATCAGACTCACAATCCTTGGGCTGTGCAACTGAGCTGGATCAGTTTTTCCAAGAATGTACATAATTTGCATGTGTATTGAACATTACAAAAAGATACAGACTATTTACAACACAGTATATCAGTGCAGAAAAAACAGGTGTGTAATAATAGTGGAAATGTTATTTTAAAATGAGTAAGAACAGAATAGATGATTGTGCCAATGCCAGTAGGAATGTAAACACTTACTGATTTTGTTCGGAGCAGTGTTGGTTAAGTCTAACAGCTGCTGGGAGGAAGGATCTACAATAATGCTCCTTTGAGCATTTAGGATGCAGCAGTCTGTCACTGAAGGAGCTCTCCAGTTCGGCAACAGCTTCATGCATGGGTAGGAGACATTGTCCTAATGACCTTATTACTTATCACAGTTGGCAATGCTAATTAACAAATGGATAAAGTATAACCCAGGCCAGAAGCACTCTTGTACACCTGTCTTGTCTATTTGCTTCATCATTAGCTTACCATTCTTTAACACTTCCACCAACTGAACCTTTACATAATCCAAAAGCAAAGTAAAGAAACCAGATCTGCCATTCTGGCATGATGCATGAAACAAAAGAATAAGAAAAAATATGATTCGACAGCAGATTCAGTTAAGAGTGCAAAGCGTTCATCCCTAATAAAAGTGCCAAAATTAAATGTCTGTAAATATGGAGAACTGTTTCATTCAAAATTAAATAAGCACATAATTATTGTTATTAATAAATTATTTATAATTTTTCCATGAAATAAATAAATGCCCCCATGAAATAAACAAAATAAATGTTTTAAAAAATGTTAATCTTATTTGGTTATTTTTTTTTTTTTATTTATTTCAAGATTTATTTATTTATTTGTTTATTTCAAGATTTATTTATTCATTTCAAGATTTATTTATTTATTTCATTGTTTATTCATTTCATAATGGTATTTTATTTCGTGACACTTTTATTTTGTAAAGCTACTTTACGTATTCCATAGACTTTTGTTTTTTAGCTCCGTTTTTATTCAGGCTCTTTTTATTTCATATTCTTTTATTTCTGTTTTTTATGTTCATGTTTGTTTTTTTTTTTTTTTTTTTTTTTATTTCATGTTCATTCAAATGAGGGGGCAGAGTTTTCTCTGTGGAGCGGCTCTGGTCAGAGTACAGCGAGCTGAGAGACAGTGAACTTCAGTGCATCTGCATGAGGGTGGATCATGTGAGGCTGTGAGCTATAAGTGCTTGAACTGAGGTACCAGTGTTGTGTCAAGGTAGTTATCCCTGACAGAATTTGTGTTCTCTGCATTGATACGGCAGGCATTGCTTTGTCTGCGGGGGAGTTAAGCTATGCTCATGTGCTCTTGTTTTGAAACACATGGCTCTTCCGGGGTTGTCATTCCCTCAACTGGGTTGTGTTGATTTAAGCGGGCTGTGAAGAGCTTTTGATTAAACGGAGACAAGTTCCCTTAGTACTCCAAAGATATCCACCTCTTTCATTGTCCTGGGACGTCGGTTGAAGCACTCATAGCGCACATGTTTCACCCTCATGTCTCTCTGCTCACTTCACTTTGACTAGAGGCAGCCCCACTCCACAGTAAAAAACTCCGCCCCCTTATTTGAATATAAGAACATGAAATAAGAGCGTGAAAAAATAAAAACAAAATAAAAAATAAAAGTCCATTAAATACATAAAGTAGCTTTACAAAATAAAAGTGTCACAAAATAAAACACCATTATAAAATGAATAAACAATTAAATAAATAAATAATAAATGAACAAATAAATAAATACATAAATCTTGAAATAAATAAAAAAAATAAACAAATAAGGTAAAAAAAATATTTTTTAAATATTAATTTTGTTTTATTTCACGGGAACATTTATTTATTTCATGAAATGTTTATTAATAATGTATTAATAACAGTTTTTATTTATTTATTTAATTTTAAATGAAAGAGCTCTCGATATGGAAACCTCAGGAATTTTAAGTGGAATGGTCAGCTTGGACATACAAAAGCCACTGAAGTGGCTCGTTTTAACCTCTCCTAAAACACAATTCGGAAACCGACTCTTCCTCTTTCCTTTTCTGTAGCCATAACAGAGGATGTGGCAAGGCTTGAAGAGGAGAAAACTAAGGACTTAGAAAGATATAAGATTTGGAAAGCATGTCCTCGAACAGAATTCGAAATAGACTATAGAGGATATATTCACATTGTAATATTTTAAGCTTTAAAATCTATAAAGTTTTCCTCATAAAATTTTAAAACTATCTTTTTCTAGATCATACCAAAGTAATGCACACAAAAAAGTGACAAACAATCACCCTTTAGTAGTTACTGTTGATATGCTGTCCCAAAAAAAAAATAAGTTGAGGACTGCATCAAACTGGGGCTTGGCTGAATCCACATATTGCCCAAACATGTTCTGTTTAAACTCAGATAATATTTTTCTATTGCCTTCAAATCTTTCCCTGACATACTTTAAAAGTTCCATGTTCTCATACTCATTTTTTACAGTACCATCAGCCTGGACGCCTATATTCCATCAATCAAAAAAACATCTCAATCATATAGCAAGTTCTCTACAATTTTGTTTTACATGTCCACTTACTTTTACGGAGCACTATGAGAGCTAAGAAGGCATGTAGAGCATCTTGATGGCTGCAAGCTACCAGTCAGGTATAATCTTCTATTACAGTGCTAATAAAGCACCTCATGAAGACAATCTTTAGTTTGTTTGTAACTTCAACACAACTTAACACAATATCACAAATTCCTAAATGGAAACATGTTGTCATTCTGATGATGTGCACAAAAATGTTTCAGCAATTTTCAAATTCTATTGAATTGGATTTGCTGATATTGTGTAGTGTCTATATTAAGCCTATTCATTAACTTCTGCCAAACAAGTGTAACTGGTCTAGGTATGCTCAACACCCAGTACCACCCAGTGCTTCTGCCTGAGTTTTTGTGATATAGATACAAAAAAATGCAGCTGTCACCTTGCTGAACAGATGTTTGAGTTTTTGTCAGAGCTTAGTGCCCAGCTTTGGCTGTTTAGCTGTATCACAGCTTTTATCTTTACCAGGAAAGATAAAACATAAAACAGTGTTGGCAATGTAGTATCATGCCAGTGATGCAAGGTATAATTTAAACAACATGACAATGACAATGTACTTACCTATTATATATGAGTTTATTCAGTTTGGCAATTGAGTATTTTTGATGAATTTTGGATATATGAATTCCTAAAAATACTTACATTAATCTCACATTAATTGTGGTTCTGATCTCAGTTTGGGCCAGATGACCCAACAAATAAATAAAGAAATAAGAATAATAAATTTTAACCTCTGATTAAACCAAATTCCTGAGCAACCGCCTACTGGTCCATGTAATGCACTGGAGTCACATAAAGAGATTTTTTCTTACAGTAAACTATGAGCAGATTGGTTGTCAAAGCAAGTGTAAAACATTCTTGCTGGGTACAAATTACTTGGAAGATGGCTCCTTTTAGAACCCAAAAAATTAGGTACAAAACTACAAAGGTATGAATGCATGAAATTACCAGCCCCCATATTTTGTTATATTAAATAGCAGCAAAAAAATAAGAGACCATTAACTCCTGGAGATTGGAGGAAACATACAAAAACATCAGTTTTCAAGTTGCTGACTGACATAAATCTCTTCGTCTCCAGTCTAATGCCTGGTAAAGTTGTTTTGTACCAAAGACATACAATTAATAACTGCTGCCTACTTTGCCTTTGGGATGGTGAGCATCACAGAGATGCCAGTTTGTAATAGAGCTATTTGTTTTCCTCAGACAGCTGTCCAAATGCTCTCGTTGGGAACACCAGACTACACGAAAGGCTGGCTATGAATTGGTCAAATCCACTGGGGCAAGCTATTGATCAGGCCTGCAGCTAGTGAAACGCAAATATGCAACTAAATTAGATACTGGTGTGATTGCACAAATGTGTGTGGTGTGTGTACATAACACTTGAAAAGAATTAAAATTAATTTGCAGTGACAGCTATTCAGTTTTACAAACCAGAACATTTTAACCCTGTTAATATTATTATGATCAACCCTTTTTTAGGGACATAGACAGTCAAATGGATATAGATGTTTACATAGGAATGCTTGCTACTATTTCTGAACTTTGCCAGACAAATGCACCCAAAAACACAGACTAGTTGACAAAGCATAGAATATGAAACACTATACATGCATCTTTGTTCTGGCCCCTTTTACATATTTCATTCCTTCTTCGTGTTCTTTTAACATCTCCTTTTCCAATGAGAGCAGCGTGTCAGGGTCAGAAAGCAATTTAAAACTTCTGCTAATGAGAGTCAGAGAGAGAGAGAAAAAAGTGAGCTAGAGAGGGGGAAGTTAAAGGGTGGGAGAAAAAGAAAGATGGTGTAGTAGGCCACAGAGAGGAAGAGGATGAAGGAGGGAGGGGTAAGGCTGGGGTGTCAACCATCAAAGCCGCTCAGGAGAAAAGAAGGCCAGGTGCTGGTTGTGGGAATGTGCCGTCCATGGTTCCAGAGACCAGAGAGCTGTGGTGGTGGTGGTGCTGAGGTGGGGGTTGCAGCGTGGTAATTAGCCAAGCCTGGAGGAGAGCGAGGGCCCTCAAGGGCCCGCAGGGATAGCCCCTCCGAGAGGATACCATTTGCACTTCTACAGGAGCCGCCAGCCCCCGGGCCACAAAGAAGGGGAAAGAGGGAACTATGGCATCCTTTATCAGGCCGGACAAAGACACCGCATCTTTTCAAAGGAGACCGGAGAGAGAGAGAGAAACTCCAGTGTTCCAGAAAAGGAGGGGAAGAAGAGGAAAAAAAGAAGAGGGGAAAAACGTATCCTCAGACCAGTCAGGAAAGACGCAGAGTGAGATGCCTGTGTGTGCTAGCAAAGCCAGACAGGAGAATACAGTCATACTTTGACCCTGTCAGTCCTCTGAGACATCAGAAATTCACTAATATCCCCCAGACAGCAACATACTGTTGAGTTGCACAGGTATATTCCCAATGCAGTACAACTGAAACCATGAATATGTTTTTTTAAACATTCATATAATTTTATTGCTTAGATAATTAATTTTACTTTTAGTTAATTTTACATCTTAGTCTGAGAAAAATGCCTTCCTGAAGAAAAATTAAATTGTGAAGTTTAGTTATCTTTTAATGTAATTTAAAGTGATCCAAGCACATGTAGTGAATACGGCAAAACAGCCACCCTCTACCTTTGACATTATCAAGGGATCTTAAGAGTTTTGCCCTCCTGCAGAGTGGTGGAAAGTGAAGGTCGCTGACATTACTTCTATCTATTACCTTTGGAGTAACAGCTGTAAACGGGGGAGAGGGGGAGGGTCAGTGGTGCCCACTGAGGCTATGAGACTTTGTTCCGGGGAGCAGCCTGACAGCTTTGGCTGAGTAGGGGCCAGAGGTCAGACGGGGCCATGTGATAAGGCATTAGAAAGCTGCATATAAGGGCCCTCAACTGAAGAGTCCTGAAAAATATCAAACTCCCCCCGTCCTCTCTGTTTCTCTTCCTTTTCTTTCTTTTCCCCTTTCCTCTCTGTCTCTGGACACAAAATGCCATTTGTTGTCCATCAGTCAGTAGCACAAGGCTCGGGTCGGACCCAGTGCTGAAAGCTCCATTCACACTCCCTCTCACCCAGGGATGTTTTTGCAATTCAATATTTTCACACGCAAGCAGCTTCATCACTGCTTTGGAACCATACACTTGGCAGGATGAGGCTGGGGGGAGCCTCTGGGACAGAGGGGCATAGAGAGGGGATGTGGGGGGGGGGTCAGCTCAGAGGAATCCTAGTGCTGGGAGGACACAGGCCAATGCCAGCTAATAGGCCATCTTGAAATGTTTTACCATGACCCCTCCAACACCTACATTCACACAGACAAGTGGGCATGCACTCACCAATGGTTACATACACATTCCATTCGACTCATCACTTTACATCCAATCTGACTCTGGGTTAACAAGGGGGGGCTCTTATTTCTTCCATCAAAATCTCTGTGCTAATACAGTGACACTCTTCTGCTAAGTTATGTCTTGTCTGCCTTACAACATCCTGCAATGCATCCACATCTTCACAGCCTTTAACAAGTTTTTCTCCAGAAGTACTTTGTTTATAAGCTCCATCCACCTTACAACTCTGACCAGTTCTCTGTCCTTCTCCACAACTTTGTCCCAGACCTGTCTGTTGTGTTCCCTGGTCTTGATGATGGAGCTTGTTCTCTGATGTTCACAGAGCATTTTTTAAATAGATTAAATTACACACAGGAGAATTCTGCTAATCAGGTGACTTCTGAAGGCAGCTGACTGGACTAGATTTTATATAGGGATATCACAGTAAAAGGGCAAAAAACAAATGCATGCCACATTTTCATATTTTCTGTAAAGTATTTTGAAAACCATATATCTCTTTTCCTTTCACTACAAAATTACTAGCTACTTTGTCCTGATCTGTCATATAAAATCTTCCAAAATACATTCAAGATTGTGGTTTGGGTAAGAGTCCTTACTGTATGTAAGGCACTATTATATATTATGACAAAATCTAGCAACCATCAACCCATAAATACTTGTTTTAAGTAGATTTTTAACAGAACAAACACAAAGCCTACCAGAAAAATGTGAGTATCAAAGAGGAAATGCAAGGACTGCATGAAAATCTGCATAATTCCAACCAAAACATTTCAAGTAATTTGTTCCAATTCCACAACTGTTATACCTCAAGACTTGTTTAGCATACAGAGTGGTTGAGGTAAACATGGATGGTGGGGAAGGGGAAGGAGATGGGATGTGGGGGAATTTCTAACATATTTATCCTGTGCACCACACTCTACTTAATGAAATGAAACCACACCAGTAGTGGCCCTTTGTCTCTGGAGAATTCAGTAATCAACATGCCACCAGTTTTCATTTTGTATGAAAATAAATGGCAGCTGGTGAATATGGGCCTAATTGTGCTGCACTGCAGAGAGGAGCTGGGAGAGTGGGGAAAACTTGTAGCAGCACTGTAGCACAGCCAATTTTCATGGACAGCGGTGCTAGAGAGAGGTGGTTCACTAAGCAGAGGCATTCATCTGGGGGGCTGCTACCCTGCTTCCACTCTCTCCTCCCTGTTCTATCCATCATACTCACAAAGAAAGTTAGCCAAGTATTAACCAAATAGAGAACCGGTGAGCCCTCTGCACTCGCGCCTGGCAGGGTCACTGGATAATGACAGCTCAATTACTGGGAATCTCCTTGTATAGCCTCCTCCCCATTACAATCCAAGCGCCCGTCCCACCCTGCATGGCAAATTTGTCAAACTCGCCAAAACGACGGGTCTGACAGTGTAATCGCTAACTGTCCCGACCAACTTGAAAGAGGTCTTTATCTGGCCAAATCAAAGAACCTGATCTCTGAGAGAAAAGGGTGGAGGAACAGAGGGGGGAGAGAAGAGGAGAGGAGCGAAATCTCCCAAACAGCCCTATGTGAGACACAGAGATGTCTCTAATCTCCTTTAATGAGACACTGCTTGCCTATCTTTGCTTTAACAACGACACACAGAAACAGTGAGGAGGGGTGGAGGAGAGAGGGAAAGAGGGAAAGAGGAGGAGGGGGGGAAAGCAGCCAAGGCTTTGAACTGCCGGCCTGATGAAAGGAGCGGCAGCAGAGGGAGTTTAGAGCCATGCTGCCCCTGTACACCACTGTCTGTTTGGGAGGACAGCTAAACAGCCCAGGGGACAGAGCAGTTTGTCTGCTTATCATTTCTGAACAGGATGAGCCATCATCAGCACGGCCGCTGAGGGACTAAAGATGGACCGTGGTGAGACTGAAGAAATGTGCTACACACACCAGTGACAACAGAAGAACTAAATCCAAAAAGTATGCATCTCTGAGACTGGATTGCATGTTTCTGTGGGTTTTTCAATGAGCTTTTTGTGTTTGACTGTATGTTTTTAACTGATTTAACAACTTGATGTAAAATTACTGAGTTATGTCATTTAAGAGCTCCGTCATGGCCAAAATGGCATTTCCAGCTAAAGCTTGAAACCATGAGCATCCTTTAAAAGCATTTTTCAGAATTTTTGAAGTGAGACTTTGTTATTAAAAAGATAACAGATAAGTCTCTTGATAACTTAATTCAGTGTACACACTATTTTACAAACCTTGAAACACAGGTAACCTTTGCATGGGACAGTAATTTAAAAACATTATTATTTTATTTTCATGAAAAATGGAAGTCGACTGGGTGGTGCGCCACCAAAGATTGTCCTGTTTGAAACATGTACTAAGAATGGAACATCTTAAGCTTTTCATAGTCCAACTAACTGTCTGATATAAAGTAAAGTGGTTATAAAAAACAAATAAAACTGTATTTTGCTTTTCATACCACTGTAGTAATATATCAGTTACTCTGTCTAAAAATTACTTGTTTGTTTCACATAGGAGGAAACCAGGTGACACATTGTCTCCAACTTCTATGTCCCATGAAAATAATCATTGGCTTCTGTATATTGGCTACATACTCAGCAATTAAGCAATTGTAGCCCAGTGCAGATAATATGATGACAGTTTAAAAATTTGTGGAAAGGGCTATACATAACGGTTCTGAAATTTTTGAGATTGGAGATGTTTAAAGACAGTGGAAGTACTTTGCTCTTGGTCGCTCTGGAACTTTCTGTTAGCTTAACCCTCCAAGAACAGCCAATCTGGATTTAAAAGCCTGTAAAAGTGTAGTTATAATAAACCTTCATTTCCTTATTAAAAGCCTTAGTGACAGTAAATCATCCTTACTTATTGTCTTGTTTTGTTTTCTCTCTGCTCAATAGAAAGGGAGACTGCTTCAAATATTTGTGTGAGAATTGACTACACTGTTAACATTTTAGGTTACCACTAAACACTAATCAATAAAATATTGTCCCCTTATACTGCAATAATACTTTTGTATTTTATGGCCCTTTTCTTTTATATCAGACAGTTATTGTGACTGCTGACACTTCACAAGTTCTGTACTCAGTACAGTATGTGTTTCACTTGGACTGAAATGCATAACTGACTGAATCTGAAGGTTTTATTTTTGATTATTATTCTTATTCATATTAGATATTTTTTCCTTTGACATTTGTTGCTTACATATTTGGAATAAAGTTTTCATTCATTAATTCAGTCACTTAAGAAGATCATGGTTGGTGTACTGCATCCTACCTCCATTTCCAGCATAAATAATCGTTGGCTTCTGCTTAAAATAATTATAATCTTTAATGAATATAACTACCCAAAGAAAAGAAAAAGAAGTAAGAAAAAAATAGTGTTACAATAAACTGCTATGAAGTTTTTGAGATTTTAGTTGTTTTATGATGGCATAAGTTGCTTTGGTGTTAGCCTCTTTCGGACGAGCCATGAGTCTCAACCTCCAGCTAATCTGAATTGTACGAAATAAAGAAGACAAAAAGCTCATTAGTGACAGGTAAGATATTATTTGCTTTGAACCTTTCAAGAGAACCTTACTTAAAATCTCTTGAACTATCTCTTACCTGTGGATAATGAATGTAATTTGGTCAACTTCTTCATGCTTTCTCTTTTAACATGGCATTATAAAACACACTGAAACAGAGAATATATTAAACACATCATGAAGGACTACAAGTTCAGGAATGAACAAAGGCAAAAGCTTATTAGAGATGTAAGAGGGTGAAAAAGGGACAAAGAGAGGGGGTTAATACCAAACAAATCTGGATTAGACCCAGATAAGACTAGTCACAATGTTTTGCAATCCCTTGAATATCGCAATGCAATAAACAAAAAAGAAAGGGTGGGGGGGTGAAGGGGGTCATGAGGGCTGCAAAACAGGCTAATTAGGGACTTGACACATTTGTGCCCTTGTTTAGCAAACAACGCACAGTGTTTAACAGCAGGTGGTATACAATCATGGCAGACACACATAGAGATCATCATTTAGTGTTAATCAGCAAACCCAGAAGCAAAGATGAGGTATGCAGAGTCTGGGAAGACTGCATGGAGTCCTCTACGCACTGCAAAGTAGCAGAGCGGATAATAATCGGATGAGCAGTCACACTTCAAGACAAAATGCATTTAACTACACAGTAATGGCTTTTTATTTTAGTAACCCTTATCACCCCGCCATGTGCCACTCTTTAATTTTTGCCAATCTATTTTTAACAAATCCCTGCCCCTTATCTGCAGGCTGTAAGTGCAGGTATATGGGAAGAGATGAAAAACAGGGGGCTATTATAAAAAAGAAAACATCAGCGATATATCTGAAACTCATCCAGCCATGTCCTACCCTGCACAGACGATGTGATAGGAAGGCTGTTTTTTCTTGTTTTTTGCAAACATGGAACATGAGGTCACAGCGCAAAAAGGCAAAGAACCACTTTTGCCAACTGGATAATGTGAAGTCGATCTATCAGCGGAAGGAATAGGATTTGGAGCCATGTGCAAGAGCTTAATGCAGCCATGTTTGTGTGTCAACTCAAAATGTGACAAAGCCAGCATGAGATTTGGCAGGAAACACAGGGTTCATGTCGTTGTGAGTTCGTCTGCGTGTGTCCAGGTGCCCACCTATCACCATGACCAAGGTCATGGCTCAAAATGGTGACAGGGCCTCCAACAACTGTACAAAACGGTGTGAGCGCCGATTCACACATTCAGCCTGGGCCAACAGTGCCAGCCCCTGCTGTTTGGATGACATTTACACTCAACCTTTCTAGTTCGTGATTGATTGGGGTTAAATCATACCAATGCACAAAAAATCTGTCACCACCGAGGTGTGTGCAGATGTGTGTCCATGCATGGTCCCTGTGTGTGTGTGCGTGTGTGTGTGTGGGGTGGAGAATGAGGAAAAGCCAGTCAAGTGTATTCAAGCCTTCAGCGAGACTCAGTTGGCACTGACGGGTCAGTGTGACTTCATAATTTTGTTGAACTTTAACTTAAGTTATTTCGGCTTACCTGGTGGATGAAAGGCAAAGTATTCTGTGTTCGCATTGAGAGGGAAACTGTTTCTTATGATTGTGCAAATAATTTAATAAATTAAACCAAAAAAACTTTACAGTCAAAATTATGTCTACTTAGGGGGAGAATTGGCACTGATCTTGTAAAACACGAGAGGTTGGAGGTCATAGTGGAATTTCTTTTCAGAGCATTTTCAAACATTATTTGTTCATAATGCATGTATTTTATTAGACTGAAATTGTTTACTCCTTGTTTTTCATAGTACATTAGGCTAACACCTCTGCTGAACTGCAGCTGTAATTTACTGTATAGCAAAAAAGTTCTTAAGAGTTCAAAAACCTCTAGTACAAGTTCAACAGGGAAGCGATTCGGTCAGACAGGATAAGATGAGGAATAATATAGTGGTTATATAATACCTGGATTATTAACCATTTTTTGATTGATGCAAAGCTTTAAAACAACAATAAAAACAGCTTGACCTAAATTTCAATTCAATTTTTGTTTATTCACTGCTCAATGAAAGTGATTTTTCTCTTGTTTTAATCATTCAGGTGAGAACCTGCTACACTGTCAAGATTACAAATTACTACTTAACACTTCGCTATGAGTCTGCTTCTGTATTTAAATGGAAAATATGTCGACACAAAGCAGTGCATATCTTATCTTATGAATCATATAGTCTTGCTGATGCATAAACCACTCTCTAATTTCAACAGCCATCAGTGATTTTATTTGTGCAATAAAAGCCCATTTTACAAGATAAACAGAAAATGTAATAATTAATCCGATTTCACCAGTTATTTGACTGGCTCTATTGTTGACAGGCAGTTCAAATACTGAAAACTTTGACTGTTGTTTTTCCTTCTCATTAAATGCATCACAACTAGTTTCTTCTGCCATTTTTTTGTGTATAAACACATCAACCAACAGCATGTACACTGCCATCATTTTTCTGTGGTTAATAAAAATCAGATAAAGGTTTGGGACATGCATTCTTGCATCAGTTGTTGTATGGTTGTGATTCATTCATTTCCTGCTGGATTTAAATGTAGTATCTCTGTCTGTCTCACTGACCTTTGTAATCACACCCAATACAGGTCTCAGTAACCAAAATACAAAAACTCAAGTAAAGTGGTGGATACACTGTGATTATGACAAAGAAAGATTGGAGCAAGACAGTTATTGGTTAACTGCAATCAAAATCATCATAGTCAATAGCCTTAAGGTGGTATGTTAACCTATTACAATGCAACCCTACATGGTGTGGACTGTTGTATTTAGCCAGCCTGCTAAGTTTTTCTATCCTAACAACATTAACCTAAATTTCCCCCCAAAAAAAAACATTTTAAATACTCAGATCAGTTCCAACACCACATAAAAATATGATACCAAATGTATAATTTTTGACACACACAAGCATTTCTGAGACTGTTCATTCTTTTACAAAGCTGCTAAGTCTCTCAAAAACTTGAAGTATCTAGGAAATGTGTTGCAAATATATTTTACACACAATGTATGGATTTTTTAATCCATTTGGTTATGATACTTAAATAACTCAAAACTTTATTGTATCAATTTTGATACAGTATACAATCAAGAAAACCATGTGATGTCTCAAATTGTTGTGTTTGTATGTGTCATTGAAAGCAAGAAATATCCAACAATTCAGTTCTTGATAACAATTTCTTGTGTCAGGCTTTACATGGTGAAGCCTTATTTCTCAATCCACTGAAAGTAAAATACTTAATAATTTGTAAATTAAAAAAGCAGTTACTCAATACAAAGCTATTCCTGTCAAATTTGCAGCTAAATTCAACAGAGCATGAGAAGAAAATTGGGCTATAATTATAATTTCAAAAATGTGAACCTGAAACGGAGGTGGTGATACTATTTGACTGCAGCAAAGAGAAAAAAAAACTTTGCCTCAGGTCTACAACTCTATTTTTTTTTTTTTTTATTTTTTTTTTGTATGTGTACATATATACATATACGTATATATATATATAAAACACTACTCTTGAATTATGCGATTTCAACATTGAAAACTTGTAAAAATTACCTATGCAAGGGTGAATTATATAATTTCAAAATAAAAGCACAGACGATTTCCTTTTACATTTGATGATCCTATCATTTATAGGCCCAGGCTCTAATCTGCGAATGTGAAAGGGAGCTGTGTGACACATTACAGCTGCGTGGCAGCGATACATGGGAGACCCTGAACGTTTAGCCAGAAGTTAAACATAGCGACCATTGTTGGTTTTCAAGTGTTATGGGTTGGGTTTTATTACTTCTGTCAAAACATAAGAAGCTGTTGAGCCGGGCCAAGTTCATGACTGGAGAGTACACATTCTAATAATGGGCCTTTAACGCAAAGATCACAGGGATATCTGGAAATGTGTAAAGACAGCGTAGAGGTCACAGAGGTGGGAAGTGGTGAATAATGTGTGCGTTTCTTCAGCTCACTGAATCACCAGAGGAGTGAAAATTATTTTAAAAAAATAAAGAAATACAGGTCGTCTGACAACATATGGCGCTACCGTTGTTTTTTTTTTTATTTTATTTTATTTTATTTCACTGATAATGTAAACGAAAAAAAAATTATCGTGATAATCAATAAATTGTGTAAGCTGCTTTTTAAAAAAAATATCTTTCTCCCTCTGTGTAGAGAGCTTGTTTCATGCTTGTCTATTTACATTACATTTTCTTTTTGCTTTGTGCAGAGGTCACGGGCGAATATTTACAGCAGCGCGCACATGTGTGGGTGATCTGTTACGCTTGATGTGTATGTGCGCGTGCGGCTATTTGCGCGCACACGTGTCCCGAAAAAAAAAAAAAAAGAATACGGGGAAATAAATACTCCTCTACTCAAGCGGAAGCCCTTAATTGATCCAAAACCCAATTTAAAAGCTACGAATGGGCCCAGAAGAATACCACAATAAAAACAGCCGCAACGTGTTAGATTTTTTTCTCTTTCTTCAAACGGTGCACGGCAGCACCTCAACAATACATCTTCTTGCCTGTATGAGCAATCACGTGTTCAGGATGATTATGCACTTAGTAGTAGAGAGATAGATAGGAATAGGAGAGATAGAGAGAGAGAGAGAGAGAGAGAGAGAGAGAGAGAGAGGAGAGATAGAGAGAGAGATGAGAGAGACAGACAGAGACAGACAGAGACAGACAGACAGACAGTACAGACATACACATACAGACAGACATGACATACAGACATACAGACATGATATATATATATATATATATATATATATATATATATATATATATATATATATATATATATATATATATGGCTAACTTAAATAAAAATAAACAGTCATCACTATTTGAAAAAGGTAAAGGCTCATTAATTTTAAAAATAAGATGCAATTATTGATCAAATTAAACTAATCTAATTACATTAAAATAACAGAAAATTATTATAAATATTAAATTGATCCCATTAAGAACATGCACAGCCATATACGACTGCATTTCAAAAATCAATGCTTGTCACTATTATAGCCTAATACTCAAACAGTTCAGTCAGATAATATATCTAATGTATCTCGAGGAGAAATCACCACACAGAGGTTAAAATAAAATGATCAAACAGCTGGTGGATATTTGCTGCGGGCCTACTGTACTCAGAGGGGTCAGAAAAAGAAAGGGAAAAGAGAAAAATGGAGACGTGCACGTCCAGTGTACGTCATATTCAAAATCTGTGGGCCTGTGTGTTTTGAATGTTTGAGGAGAACAAGATATTTTTCATGCCAGCTGTCTGCTCGTGTTTTCCCTATATCTACGGCTGCAACACAACAGAGCCGAGGCCTGCAAAGAGGCTGCCTGCCAGTGCTGCGACGCGACTGCTCCAAAGCCAGGCATTTGTGTTCATTAGCACCCGGATCAACAGACTATCAGGGCTGTTTGGAGATCAAGACCAAGTGTAATTACCTCCTGGCAAAAGGACCCCAATTCTCAACGTGTTTGGAGTATTTCATTCAATAAACCAGCCTAATTAGACTTCTGCTTTTTGTTCATTTTTTTTCCTTTTTCTGTGTTTCTCATTAGATTTGCACAAGAACCCGATCTCTGCATGGTGAGCCATAAGCTCAAGAAATTTATTTTTTGTATTTATATTTTTTTTCCCCACCTGATAGCACTAGCACTGTAAATGGATGCAAAAAATAAATAAAACAAGAAAGGACTGTAAATAAAATTTAAACAAATTGTAGGGTTTTTTTTATTCACTGCAATTGTTCCTTTTACTTTAGCTTTGAAAAAATGTTTTTAATTTTTTTTAAATCAACAAAACCAGTGGTGAAGTGTGTACGTTTTTAATCCTTGTGAGGATATAAATAATTGTGTGCAGTGTAAAAAAAAAAATAGATGAAAAATACATATGAAAAATAAATTATCACCCTTAAATTAAATAAATTCTTACAAACAACAACACAGCAAATGTAACTGATATAAAAAAATAAAATAATGATAAAAGTAAAAATAGCAACCGGCCCTGTCATCATGAGGTTAGATTAAACTGTGGTCAATAAGCAGGACTGACCCATACAGAACACGCCGTATGAAACAAAGTTCATTTATGCAAGAATAAACATGATTCATGAATCAATGCACCATCAATAAACAAATGTCAAACAATAAACACGCTCCATTCCTGACAACAAAACTGCTCATATTCAAAAGAAAGAAAAAAAAAAAAGGAAACACGAATACATGAATTTTTCCGTGTGACGCGAGCAGCAGTCCCTTCAGAAACAGCAGCAGCAGTATATGGGCGCTTTCAGGACACATTATTGATTGGCATTCCCATGAGAAGGAACCAGTCAGCAGCAGCAGCCCCGGTGGCCCTGGCATAAAAAAGGCAAATATCTTCTGTGCTTTCAAATAAGCGTGCATTTCAAATCTCGCTTGCTTTCTTTCTCGTCCAAATTCGCATCTCGGCGTCTCCCAGTTTTTTTTGTTTTTTGGGGGGTTTTTTTTGTTTGTTTTTTTTTTTGTTTTGTTTTTTCACAGGGGCGAAAAGAGTGGGTCCACAGCGGCGTGAGCTGTGAAGGCAGCTCGCAGCAGAGCGGTGCCACAGCGCCCACTACATTTCATTTTCACCAGACCTGGAGCGACTCTCTATATAAAAAGTTACTATGCGATTCGACAACTTTTTTTGAAAAAAGGGGAGACATTTGCGCCCATGTAGAACCGAACGACAACAGAACTGGGATGAAATAGAGGAGAAAGTAAGATTTGACCGACGGTGTTTATTCTGCTTTTAAAGTGAGATCAGCTATAAAGCACCGGCGGCGTTTCTCATCACGCGTGAAACTTTGTGGACGCATGGATCAGCGAAACCAGGAGCGCAACATGCAGGCAAACAAGACCGAACAGCCAAATAGCCGACTAAGAAGTTAAGTTATCAGCGGACAAAAGAGTCTCCATCCTTTTTTTAAAGGCTGTATTGCAACTGACAAGGACACTTTGGACCGGGACAAAGCCAGGGGAGTTTAGAAGCCGGCGACTGGAAGCGGTAAGAAATGGGACTGGGATAAAAAAAAAAATGCAGAAGAAGAAGAAGACCTACTTTTAGTCAGTTTTCTCGCCCTCGCCTTGGATCTCATCTTGTCGGCTTGTAGATTCCTCTCGTCGTCCTCCGTGAGCCCAGAAGCAGCAACAACACTATCTTCATCTCACCAGCATTGTCAGTTTGGACACCTTCGCACATGCGCACAGGCCATTCAATCTGACACCCTCGCTCGGGCCAAAAAACTTTCCAATGTATTCATCATCATCACTTTTTTTTGTCCTATCGTCTCCCCTTTAGATCACTTATCTCTTCCCCTCCTCCTCCTCCTCTTCCTCCTCCTCCTCCTGCTCGCTCTTCACCATTTCCCCCCACCGCCACCCCCACGCCGTCCCCCGAACTCTTGTCCCCCTTCCTTCTCACCCATGCACTCCCCCCCCCTGCCCCATCCGCCCCATTCAGCTCCTGCCAGCGTCGTCCTGGATTTTTACCCCTTTAAACAGAGGCTGCTTGGTTTTCTGCAGCGCGACGGCGGGATACAGTGAGGTATGGTGCCGGGGTCAAGGTCGCATTTTAATACAAACAAAACAAACCCTATACGTATTTTACCTTGCAATAAATATTAATATTTATAAATAATTTTTCCCTTATTTCGTCAGTTTATTGCAGTTGTGGGGGGGGGGGGTTTGTCATAAATTGCAACAATTTTTTCTCTCTTTTTTTTGATTTTACAGATTTACAGAAACTCGCCGGCTCAGCTGATGCGTCATGGTAGAGTTTGTGCCAAAAAGCGCTCAACTTCCAGGCGTTATTTTTAACTTCATTAATGCACACGTGGGCGAAAAAAAAGAGCAAGGCTCGATTGCTGTAACAAGTTTACAGGGTATGACTTGGTCTTGTGAGGATTATGTTTGTAAAAGGGAGAGTGTGATTTTCTCTGTATGCGTACGTGTGTGTGTGTTTCCCTCAGTGTGTGTAAACCTTGTTGCCCTCAGGACAAGCAGCAGCCAGCAGCTGTTTGACGGAGGCATGGACCCTCCACCAGGACCAGGGAAAAGTCCTAGCTTTCCCTTTTTTTTTCCACAGCTATTTTCCCATTTGTTACAATTGTATATGGAGCATTTGTTTCTTGCAGGAGTGTTTTGGGCATGTTGTGTGAACGCAGTGGCGCACCTGGAGGACGGTGGACAGGATGCAGACTCAGTTTTGCGCAAGTCCGACTTTTAACTTGCACCTGTTTGTTGCTTTGTTTGTTTGTTTACCGCAGATAGAAGGAGACCGTTTTTTATGTTGGTTTGCGGGCTTCTGAAAGCTAAACTGAAGATCAGCAAGGTAATTGTTTTCAGATCTGTGTGACCAAAAAGAGGTTTTAATTAGACACTGAGGTGATCCAAACATTTGGAGTAGAATATTATTGTCCTGTATTTATTTATTTATTTATTTATTTATTTTTAATTTAAGATTTAAAGCTTATTACATTTGTATATTATTATTATTATTATTATTATTATTATTATTATTATTATTATTATTATTATTAGTATTAGTATTATTATTAATAATAATAATAATAATAATAGCGATATTGGTGGTGTAACTGAGCCATATGTTCCATCAATGGGAAATTCATATTTAAATAATTAAGTTTATTATTATTATTATTATTATTATTATTATTATTATTATTATTATTATTATTATTATGTGTCTTTGTTTGCTTTAAAGAGACAAAGTCCACTTTTTCCTAATGCTGTCAGGCTGCTCATTATATTCATGTGGTGCCGGGCCTCCAGCCCACATGTCATATGGGAATGGTTTCCGTCTAGTTTTGGCTGAATAAAGGCGGCTCTATATGCTGGAGCCTATTAAAGATCGGTGGTGACGGAGCAACTGCAGTCTGCTGGGGGAGCGGCGCGAATCAGTTTGCTTGGAGAAAAAAAAAATCATACCACGTTTTATTCGAATTAATTATCGTTCGAACAAAATAACAAGATGTTCATTATTATTATTATTATTATTATTATTATTATTATTATTATTATTATTATTATTGTTGTTGTTGTTGTTGTTGTTGTTGTTATCCATCCAAAGCGTTAAGTTGGTTGTACATATTTATTTATTTATTTATTTATTTATTTATTTATTTATACCAAGTTCTTTATCATTATGACACCTATCATGAGATAACCTATTTCAATAAATGCCATCAAACACGTCTCCAGTGCCAGTCTACCGCTACTAGCAAACCATCGTCGTGGGATGTTTTCTCGCGATTTGAAGTGAAACGGAAGCCCGATTATTAATCAATAATAATCAGCAGTAATTAGCCTGCTTGCACTGGATATTTGGGAAGATTGTCTCGCCTCCCTAAGAGCAGGATGAGGAGGAGTGGTGATGGTGGGTTGTTTTATTGACTTGACGGAGGGAGGTGGGTGAAAAATGTTTTTATGTCCCTGTTGTTCAGATGGTGTACAGGGGTGAGCACTTTATTTTAAATAATCTAATTGTCAACCATCGGTTGAATCGGGACCATTAAAGGAGTACTTTTTAAAGGCAAAATAGTTGCGCAGATAAAAGGAAGGCTCAGAAAGACTGCAAGTCGATAGACAATAAATGAATTTAGATTATTAACAGTAGTCTGGTAGGGCTTTTTTTCCCTTTCTGTGTCTAGAAGCGTTGCGACAATCTACCAATAACAATGTCTTAAATGACTGTCTTAATTGTTACCTAAAAAGAAAAGAGAGAAAAAATTACTTTCAACAGAACTTTTTTTGTATAGATCTGAATTACTTCCATAAACCGGCCCAAAAGAGTTAAAGCTCTGAATATTTCCCGCACTTCACTGGGTTGGATAAATGATTCCACCCGCTGCAACACCTTTTTTACAGGCACAATTAACCACAATTAGGCTATGCAAAGGAAAGTATTGCTGTTCAACGCTGGCCAGCAGGGGAATTAGCTATAGTTTTCCTGCATCGTTTAAATGCCGGTCTTTAAAAGGGGGATTTGGGGAAGCTGCGTATGGAAAACCTCTTGTTTTGTCTCGGAGAATTGAAGGAGCTGCGCCGCTGGCTCAGTCCCAGGAAGAGAGGTGCGCTGCTTCTTCCGAGCAGGGCCCCAATCATTTTTATTAAGCCCTTTAATTAGACTAAACAGAAGCAGACCAAATTCATTATCAGCTGAAAGGGATAAACAGAAGAAAGCGATGTTAGGATGCAAATGTGTTTTACTTGCTGTCAGTGGCGCCACCAAGGGGAGGGCAAGGGGTGGGGGCATCTCTAAAATTTGCTGGCCCACTCTGTCAAGCAGGGCGTTTTTTGCCCATATGTTATATACATATGAATTTGATTGAGGAAAACCATTTTATTTATTTATTTATTTATTGCACATCGCCTTTGCATTCAATAGCAGCGACCTTTGATTGGCCAATCCCATCTGACAGTGTAAAACTCTTAAAATTCTAATATTGTTTTTGGTATTGTGTGCTAGCTGCAAGATTATCAGTGGCCCCCATTGATGCCCTTTGATACATTTGTGGAGACGCCCCTGTGTGCCGTTAGTTTAATCACCTTTGAGCATTGTTTGGAACCTATGTCAATATGTTGTATCTGAGGGTACTAGTATTGGCCCTTTATAAGCATGCATTGGTCTTTTACATTGAAAAGGACACGTTTACAATTGGTTTCAGTAACTAAAAGAATTTGATCTAGCAAAGAGTTGTAATATTTTCTAAGGACAGAAATAAGACTTGTGTATAATGTTGCAAAAGTGTACAATCATCCATATTGGCTTAGTGTTTTCTGGGCTATGTACCAAATAAATCCAAAAATTTTGTTAGGGGTGGGTCACTAATAAAATAATTTCAGGAGTATTATTTTATAGGTTGCAGTAAAAAAGAGGCTCGGAAATAAAAAATAAAAAAACTTACTATTTTCAATTACAAGTACCTAAAATGAGCTGATTTGATATGTTAGAACATGATTTTGCTTTGTTCTTTTACTGCGTGCATTGTCTGTTGAATTTTAAAATATGGTAGCTCTCCTGATGTACTGGTATAGTTTAACGTGCAACATCCAAATAATAGGACATTTTGACAACTAAAAAAAGGAAGCATAATAAATTCAATAAACAAATGTAAACAAATTTCTAGAGGCTATTGCCGTTGTGGGTTTTCTTTTCGGAATCGCCACTGCTTAGACATCCTTACTAAAAATGTAACCAAGTATATGTAGAAATAATAATAATAATAATAATAATAATAATAATAATAATAATAATAATAATAATAAACAAAAAAAAAAAAAAACAAAAAAAAAAACAGTATGGTGAAGAACAGCCAAATTAAGAATATTGATACAAATGAATGAATACATACATACATGTTTCCTTAGGATGCTCTTTTTTTATATTAAAATTAATAAGAGATATTCTGCGTAAATAAGACTGTGAGCAGCGAGGTCATAGAAGTGGTGCAACAGCCAACACAGTTTTACAGGAAATCCCGCAATTCTGCAAAGAACATGTCGAAACACAACACACCGTTTACCATGTATGTATTTGTTTTACAGATGATGATTAAGTGAAAATATTGCCTCCAAAATATATTGCACTATAATCTTTATGCGTGTACACTTTTGCTTGCTGAGGTGGGGTTACAGGAGTTTCTGACTCTGTGGACTGGTGTGGTCGGACTGTGGTGGCTCTACTCCCTCGCTCACATACACATGTATACACACACACAGAGACAGACAAACATATGCACAAAGCCCACTGAAACACAAGCTTTATCCGCGATGGAGAGGGCTTTGGGTCTGTGGATTAGACGTTGTGCGCAGATAACATCAGCGCATATCAGAAATGTGAAATGGAGCACCTCACGGTGCGGCGCGCGGGGGACATCAAAAAGCCACAGCGGGCCTTTCTTGTGGGCGCGGTGAGTATTGTAAATTTGCTAACTGTAGTTCTGACCCACTTGATGTAACGGGAGAGTAAACACACTCACTACAACTGGAAGAAGGTGCTTGAACTGAAAATAGAATGCCATCGGCCGCGGAGTGACCCACGTCTGCCGCCTCTTACATGACAAAGAAGTGATGTTTTTGTCAAAGATTGATCAACAGAAATTCACCCAGATTCCAACATTCCTGCAGCTAATCAATCACAAAATCAATTTTTTTCCCCTAAAGTGTCAAGAGGAGCCCTCTGCAGCGGGCCGCTGCCTCTTACTCCTTTAATGAAGCAGCACCCAGGAGCGGTCACGGTGAAGTCGCCCTGGTAATTATTAGACATTAATTGGGTTCAGGACCTTGTGCGTCTATGGGAAATGGGAAATCTGACCGCTAATCCAAGACATTTTTTGGAGCCTTTTTGCAGTGTTGTTAACATGCTGTCAGAAGCCGCAGCACTGCAGCTACCGAGAGCAGGGAAATGAAGAGGTTAGAGGGCAGCCAATGTACAGGCACAAAAACTGCAAGAGATCTGAGCTGCAGGAATGTTTCTACCAAAGCATTTTACACTTGAGAGTGCATGGGTTGGATGTGTGCTGTGTCTTGATGTTTCATGAAAAAAGATCATGAGATTTATATTGCAAGATAAGAAATTTATGTTAATATATAAGAATGAACAAAAAGGCATCAATCCAATCAGATTACAACCAGAAATATGACCCAATTTGTTTTTAATAAAGCTTTTTTTAAAAACGCTCTTCTATAATTAGGTGTCATTTTGTCAGAATTGCTTTTCGTAACTGCTGATCATCTCTCACCTTTGTACCCGGAGGAGCTGTCTGACGTTTCATACAAAACTTTTAAATTCGTACCCGCCTAGGGGACGTTCCGTACCTGCTATGATAACCAGTGATTTAAAAAGGAACATTTTCTTCCAATCTGTTCCTTGACTGGTGCACTGGAATACATATATACATGGCTTCAATTGGTATTATCTACCATAAGGACTTCTTTTGGTTTAATCAGGGGTCATGATTTGTCATATTCCATCAGAGTAAACCTGCTCAAACGGGGATCAGAGCCACAATCAGAGGAAATATTGCAAAATCTTCAAAATCTAACATACCATTAGGTTATATTAAATGATTTTTAGTGATTGTTTATCTCCACAATTCACCATAAAACACATAACTAAAAATACATTGCAACAGGTTAAGTAGATAAATTGGTACGAAAGAGGTTGTTCGCTGGCACGAAATGGAAGTAAGAAGGTACGAAATGGGAATCTGAGTTCATTTAAAACAGTAGCACGATGTCGGCCCGAATCCCGCAAACACACCTAGTGGGCTGAATTTAATAAATCATTTTTTGGTTTTATGTTTGCATAATCTCGTTTGAACACATTTAGTAAAAACCGCAAAATAAATAAATAAATAAATAAGGTTGTGAAAAATGCCAATAAAGACAAAAACATGAGCCACCGCGTAATTTTATAATTTCGAATGAAATTATTCATATTTGACGGAATATATTCAAAACAAGCAAAATTAAATGACACCTCACGATACATTTACAAAATGTAAACAGAGAGTTGAAAGAAAAAAAAAAATCTGATTACGAAAGCCTTTTTTCTCCAGAGCCATCATCATTAATGTTGTTGCTTTTAATTAATCGCTCGTTAATGTCGCCATCCATTTCCCCGCTGATCAGAGGAGCGAGGAGCACTCGACAGCCTCGCCAAACAAATGCACATTAAAATATCGCCGGGAGGCTCGAGTGAAAATTACCCCGACGTAAAAATGACCTTAATATGATGTAATCAATCACGCTGTCTGCTGGGACACTGGGAATCACAATGTTAATCTTTAGTTTGGAGTGTGGTTTGGGGGGGGAGAGAGGGAGGGGTAGTCTGTCATACTTTACTCAGCCAAGGAGCGCACAGTTTGTGCTGATATGATATAGACTGTAAGGTACCTTAAAATCACAAAATAATGTCAGACAAGTAACATTATTTGTCTGAGCAGCAACATATGAATGCTCTCATATACAAGTGGGATGGGCACATCTTACCAACACTGTTAGAGTGATGAACTCTCTCAAGATCTGAAGCACTGCGCTTACACTTAATTAATTTTGAATGAATAGAAATTAAAAAAAAAAAAAAAAAAAATAGTATTTTAAGAAAATAGCAAATCTAACTGAGTTGTCTTCTATCTTGAATACAGATAAATGAATCATTATAAATTTGAATAAAAGAAACCTTAATGTGTTTTTGCAGGTTTAAGGATAGAACTGAGGTAGTGAGAAATATATTTCTACTATTTTGTGATTCAGATACCACTGAAGGATGCAATTTCCAAACTTATTGAGAGCCACTGTGTGTCCAGCATATTGCAGATGTATTAGCACTGAGAACATGCACACCACTTAGCAGGCTATAAGAGGCAGATGCGGACAGCATGAAGCGCAGAGTCCAGTCCATGTTATCATTAACAACTGTGGACAGACAGAACAGGCCCAGCCCACAAGTGTCCATTTCACACCAGCCTGGCATGGCAGTTGGGCTGGTCCTCAGAAATCAGCAGCTCTTTGCAGCACTGCAGCTTCTGAAGATTTCTGTTTCTCAGCTGTGAAACAGTCTGACCCAAGGTTTGTGTTCTCTTTCATCTCCTCAAAGAACTGAGTAAGGATGTCATCATATACCTAGCAGCAAAAATATAGGAAGAGCTAAGATAATGTGTAGTTTTAAATTATAATGACAAATGTTATATGAGTTAATCTACAACCCTTGCCACTGAAATATGGCTTTGATTATTATTAGACTCATTTGAGACTCTAAACTACAAATCTGTTTTAGGAAACTTGTAAGTAGGTCTAAGTTTGGAACAATGTTTAAAGAGATTACTTTTCACATTTCTATCTTTGAAAACCTAGAAAAGATGCCTATTTTGATTTCCAAATACCTTTACTTTCTCCACATCACCAGAGAAGCAGCCATGCTGTACTACAGCGTTATTTGCTTGGAGTGATGTCATGTGAGTAGTTATAATGATGCTTGAGACCACAGCATTGAAATGCTCACAGTGATGAAAATGCTCAAGGGGGACTGAGGGCTTTGTCTGCCTGGTCCTGAAGTACGAACACTTTTGTGGTAAAGCAGTGGATATCTAGTTTTTTTGTTCAAAATCTACGCTCAGCAGCGTGTATCTACAAAAATTCTGTTTCGGTGTGAGATCTGCAAACTATGGCTCTTCATTCTCTCCACAGTGACTGAAAATCATATGGAAATTAACAATAATTTTAGATGTAAAGACAATAGGAAAATGTAGATTTAGTGGTTAATCTCTTTTAACATTTTCATTTAAAGAAAGTATTGGCATCGAAAAGATATTTGTTATCTTTTTTCAGTCCCTTTAGATTTCACATTTTATTGTGTTTCAACTATTAATCTTAATGTGTTTTATATGATTTTTTTGGGACAGATCAAAGCTAAGTACTGCATGATTGTGGAATGGAAAAAAAGGACATGTCTTTCTGGTTTTATTAAATACAAACAAAAATCAGAAAAGTGTGGTGTGCATTCATTTTTAGACCTCCTGAATCAACACATTGTAAAACCATGTTTGCTGCAATTACAGCTGCAAATCTTTAGGCGTATGTCTCTACCAGTTTTGCATATTTAGAGGCTCAACATTTTATTTGCAAAATAGCTCAAGCTCAGTCCAAATGGATGGAAAGCATCCATGAAAAACAACTTTGAAGTCTTGCCATAGAATCTCATTTGGGTTCAGATCTGGAAATTGACTGGGAAAATGTGATTCCATTGTCATTTTGCTCGTAGTCTAATTGTTCCGTTGAAAGGCTCTATTCTTATATCTTCTTCCAGCATTGCCCTGCATTTAGTATCATCTATCCCATCTGTCCTCTCTTCTAATCTGACCAGCTTCCCTGTCATGATGCTGCCACCATTGTTTAAAAAAACCTCAGAGGCCTACACAAAACATCTGTATACAAAGACTAAACTGGACTCTACCTACTAGGTGACTTCTGAAAGCAGTTGAGTGTACTGGGATTTTTTAGGGGCAACAGAGTAAGAGGGGGGCATATGGACACAAGACATTTCAGTTGTTTTTTTTTAAAGATTAAAGAAAAATAGATAATTTTACTCCCACTTTATGATTGTGTACTGGTTTGGATTGGGTTATTGCAATAAATCCCAATAAGTTCACTGTAGGTTTTGGTAGTAACATAAAACATGTTAAAGTTAAAATACTTTGACATTCGAAAATGAGGTATCTTCCCTAAAATCAAACAATGAAAAAAATTCCAGCTTTTCTTGTTCTTTCCAAGAAAGTGAGTTCTATCCTTCATTACAAAAGTTTGATATTTCTTTGTTATACAATATAATAATAGAAATACAATTAACTGTGGTTTGTTAGTTTCACACAAGAAAATTTCATTAAGCAGGAGGAAGGGTGCAAAGTTAAAGCAGACGACGCCCTGTTAGACCAGAAGATGGTCTGACAGTATATCCCAAATGGATTTGATTTTTGGAAATGTTTCCAGTATAAAGAAATGCAGGCCTGTGCTTTGAGAGACTTCAGCTTTAACAACTTTAGCTACAATGTATCTTTCTGTTCACACACAAACTTAAATACCTACACCGTCTGGTGCTCTTGTTGCTGAGTGGTGCTCCATAATGGGCTCTGAGGAAAACATTTTCAACTTAGCCTCTTTTCTCTACAGGAGTGGATGGTTTCCCAACATGAGAAAAAAAAAATAAGTTAGGCCAAGCTGAACACTTACACCATAAGCCTGACATCGCGGGGGAAACAAACCATAAAACACCAAACACTCCACAACCCAACAAAGACCAATAAAGGTTTCAACAACTGCAGCACAAACACTGAGCGGCAAACAAATCTGGCAGGTCTCAGACATTTTTTTCCCTCTCCCCCATTTCCATCGAGATTATTCTCTCGTTGCCTCTTTAGGCTGCTGCCCAGCGGTGACCATCTACATTATTTATTTGTTTATGTGTTTTTTCCAAGTGTATATGTGTGTCTGCTGCAAAAAAGCAAATGCATGTGTTGCTGGGACTGACAGGATGATTAATAGGATCTCTACTAAGGGATGGGGGCGCAACGACGATCATGGGAGGAGGTGGGGGGCGGGTAGGATTTTCAGCAACACATCAAAAACAACAGTACTTCCCAGGGTTTGCTACCACTTCCTCTGTAGGACCACCCCACCTCCCCTCCACACTCCTACAGGAGCTGCTGCACACAACACACAACCCTGCCAGGTAGCTCGATGAGGAGGGAAGAGCTAATGAAGAATTTCTTGAAGACATGCTCACCCAGAGTATGAACTGAATAATTAGTTGGACTTCTGCAGGAACAGCAGAGTAGGAGAGATGAAGGGGGGCATGTGGGGAGATTGGGTTTGAGAAATACACACAGTGGAATTTCAATGTGCATCAGAGCTGCGTGTTGTTTGTCGAAAGGGCACAGCAAGTGCTGAAACGGCAGATAGCTTCATGCACAACCTGGATAAATATTGACTCTGGACATTTTTCAATTATGACAGCTCAAAAGAAAGGATATGCAAGCATTCCCAGCTGAAAAGTGTTGCAGAGGGTGATGGTGAAAATGAAAAGAAAATGAAGAGCGAATGAGGAAATAAAATGGAAGCCACTGGCAAAAGACACTAAAGAAGAGGAAAAAAACCATCCTCAATCTAAATGAAGTCATAGCAGTTACTGTACCTTATATCCAGTAATTAGATATCTAATATCATGTTTGAGATTAATCTCAGTCTCTAAGAGAATTTTCAGAGTGAATGAATAATATGGTGGTTTAGAGTGACGTGTTGAAAGACTGCCCTCCTGTGTCAAGTGCACAAACACATGTTGCACAATAACCTCAATCTTAGTTGCTGTCTTTCAACTACTTTTGACTCTAGAAGTAAAAAGCCTTTGTGTCTGTATGATTTTCAGATAAAATATCAGGTGATGGACTGCACAGTCAAGCTGTTTTAAGTAATGTTGCCTTAAAACAAGAAGGATCTGGGTTCCGATCTCAGCCAGATCATATGTGGATTTTCTCTGGGTACTCTGGCTTGCTGTCAATCTTCCAAAAACATCAACATTATGTCAACTGACCACTCTAAATAGCCAGAATCAATCAAAAGCAATCCTCAAAGTATTAACAGGTAATTGAAAGTGCATGGATGAAATGACATTTCTGTACTAACATAGAGAATGTATGTACACATTTTTACTGTCAGCAAGGATAGAGGTTGCTAACAGCACATACAATAAACACATTTTTTACATGAGCCTTAGTGTTTGTGTGAGTGTTCCTATTTCCTAACCCTGAGAGATGAAAGAAACAAACCCACTGTTTTAACAGGCTATCATTCTTCTCTCATGCTCTATTCCAAACAAAGCTGGATGCCAAATCCTGGAGAACAATTCAATTACCACTGCACAGGACACCCACATTACTCCTATAACGCTGAAGTATCTCAGACTGAAATCTATTGACATCACACTGTTGCTGTTTGCATCCTCTCCTCTTTTTTTTACAATATATATCCGAAGCGTGTTTATTTAGAGCAGCAGTTGTTCAACTGGATGATGGCGTGTCAATGTCAGCCTGCACATTGATGTTGATTGCTCATAACTGGAAGGCTTTTATTTAGCAGTGTGTTTTCTGTTAACATTGTTTTACAATAGTACTCATCTGTGGACCAAATGTGTCGCACTGTGAGATGGGAAATATTCAGCCTTTCTGGAGGAGCTAATAAAGTGTGTCTGACAACTGGATCGGAGATCTGTGCTGTCCTCACTTTTGATCTTCATAAGCTCATAAATGTCTCACAATGTAGTGAACTGGTGCTACTCAACTTGCCATTATGTATCAAGGATTTTCTTTCCTCTGCATTGTCACATCACACATACTCCTGAAAAGAATATTTTTGATGAGAGCCATGCAGAGTAACAGTCTGAAGTTCTCACTGGGGAAAATGCTGCTGTGAGACGCTTATGTTTTGTGACCTGTTAGCAAGGCAACTGAAGGCCTTGGGGTCATGTTGGCACATCTCAGCTTTCAGAAACCTGTCAAATGCTTTGCTCTGCCATCTGTGTAGTTCAGCAGCTTCAATCAGAAGCCACAGTACAGTGCTTAAGTTTCAAACCACCATTCATTCCCTTTTTCAGAGATTTGCGTAAAATTTTGAAGTGGTCTTGATCAGTTTTGATCTCTGAGCTCTCTCCAAGTCTTTCAAAGTTCATCTTTGGACTTCTTACTGCTTTTTCACAAATCTTCTGTCCAATTCTTGGACCTGACCATAGCAACACCTTGTGCAGTATGTGCTAAAAAGCTCAAGGGAGTGAACAAGTGAATGAAACAATGGTTAAGTCTAAAACAAACTATTGTGGTTTATTGGACCTGAGGTGTGGGGGTTGATGTGGGAACATGGGGTAGTAGAGATGCTTTTAAGAGCTGTCCAAGCCATGACTACCAAAAACAAGAGTTTTGTCCACATTTTTTGCACATAGTTGAGCCTGTTTTAAGTGCAGGTTTATCCATCAGGCTGCTGCTTCTCACCAGTCCTGGTTGTGGTGTTTATTGGCAGGATGTCAATGTATAGGTAAGTGGAAGTTGACTGCTTTAGGAACCTCAGGTTCTCATCTTTCTGTTTTTGCAGATGATTTGGTTCTGTTGCCATCTTGAAACCACTAAGGTTTAGTGAACATTGGAGAGGTTCGGAGTCGAGCAAGAAACAGCTGCAATGAGAGGCTGTGGTTCTCAATTGGAAACAGGTAGACTGCACTCTCTAACTCAAGGGTCAGTCTCTGCCTCAAGAGGAGGAGTTAACATCCCTTTATGTCTTGTTTGCTACTGATGGTGGGTTGCAGTCATAGGCTCACACTGAACTCCCCCAGAATGAGTTGGAGCATGCAGTTGGGGAAAGGATATGTGTGTTCCCCCCCCTAAACCTGTTGTGCCTTCAACCTGTTCTCCTATAAATAAAGGTATAGACGCAGAGGTATATAGTATAGGAAAACAACTTACTACACACACAGCACTTTGGAAGAAAGGTGTCAACATTTTTTGAGAATCGTAAGAAAATTAAAAAAAAGGTAAAATTGTCATGAAAACACTGATGTCAACAGATTTTGATAGTTTGTATAGGTAACTTGTGGCAGCCTTATTTAGAATAAAGAGATATCTGGTTTTTATTCGTTATGAATGAACTGCAACTTTACAGCAATTCCACAGTCAAAGTGGCAAAGACCAATAAGTTGTTTTTCATCACTAGATCTTGGAAAGCAAACTATGACAGCATGTGTGGCTAGAGAAAAACTCACAGGAACTTTTTTTTTTACCTAGCTGGATCCCTGAGAAAGTTTCCATGAGATGATGAGATTTTTTTCCCTAAATCTGAATAAATCCCTTTCAGAACGGACTGCCTGGAATTTATCTTTCAGCTCCAAAATACAGATGAGTCAGCTTTATTATGCATACATGTTTTTTCTCCCCTTCCTCCACATTGAGTCAAATAGAAACTGCAAAAATAATCAAAAGCAAACAGATCAAAGCAATTTTAAAAATGAAAATGTATTTACAGTGTTTGGCTGCTGTTGCCCTGGTATTTGGTGTTTGTTGAGTATGTCCATTTACTGACACTGGGAGATGGGTGCCAATGTGTTGGTACAACTCATCTTTTAAAGACCAAAACACCATGTCACTCACAGCCAGGCAAGCAGCGCTGTTTCCTCACATTCACAACTAGTTGCTGTCTGTTCCCAGTGGGACCTGACTGGCTGCTTGCCCATACAGAGAACTCAAGACTTTCATTTAGAGTATGCAAGCTGAAAATCGTTTTTATCTTTGTTTTATTCCTCTGACCATTAGGTCAAGACAGATGAGATGCCATGTAAAGGTAATTGTGTATATGTGTCTGTGGGGGTCGGGGGATGAGGGGGCTCTCTGCCCCTAGGTGAGCTTATCCAGAGGATCTGTTCTGCTTCAAGAAAAGAGAAGGCTCTGATAGGAATGGAGTGTGCCACACACTTGCAAGGAGACACGCATACAGTCCCGGACTTTGTCAACCTTACCTACCGCTGAGTGTTTAAGCTCCCCTGGTCCAAAATCAGAGCTCCAAAAACAAACGCCACTGGCTCTTCTGATTGGTCCTGACGAATGTGCTGCTCTCAGGTAACGTCTGCTGCAAAGGATCTGACAATCTGTCACCTTGATTTCATATGAGGGTGACTGCATACTGCATATTACCTGTCAAAGCATTTGTAAAAAACAGAACATCTTGTTTGTTTCAGATCCACACAGAATAAATAATCAACAACAGAACAAAGAAACCATGAAAAGACAACAGGAAAAACAAAAGAATCTTTTGGAAAAATGAGGTCCATCTATTCATTCAAGCTGGTTTGACTCAGTTTTAATTAATATGTACTTTGTTTTTTAGTAGACAGTGGGCAGGTGGCTGACTAGGTCTTTATGCTGTTTGCTACCTTTTTGAGTTAGCAAAGCCAGTGGGAGCCAAACTGCAAAGCCTGTCGGATTATTATTTGAGTGTCAAAACAGTTGGAGAGGAAAAGCCAGCAGAAATCTGGTGATTAAAATTCCTGCCACCTTGTTGACTGAATCTCTCTGACTAAGTTTAATCTACCTCTTAGGGCTTGGCAGCGCTGCAATATACATTTTTTAAAATTTAATATGAAAGAACTACACAAAGTAGTACTTGGGTGTGGAGTGGAAAGAAAACGATAGATGATCTTCAAACTTTGCTACAAATAAAGAACTGAGAAATGTGATGTCAATATCTATTCATTCTCCCTTAGTTAATACTTTATAGAACCATCTTCCTCTACAATAACAGCTGCAAAACTTTTAGGGGTACTGTTTTGTACATCTAGAGACAGAAACTATTTTCACATATTATCTTCATCCAGACATAAGTGAACATCAGTTTGAAAGTCTTGCCCCTGTATATTCTCAGTGACATTCAGGTTTGGACTGACTGGGCCATTCCATCAGATAGCTTTAAACTAAACACATGCTTTCATCTAAACCATTCCATCATAGCTCTTGATGTATTTTAGGATTCTGCTGGAAAGTAAACCTCTGACTCAGTTTCCATTCTTTTAAAGTTTCCAGCAGATCTCCATGCAGGATTCCTATTAAGTATGACTAGCTTCACTGTTTTTTTTCTGAAAAAAAAAAAGAATCATCCCCTCAACATAATGCTGTCACTACCATGTTTCACTCTGAGGATGTTGGTTGCAAGATTACGTGCTGTGGTTTTTCTCCACACATAGTTTTTGTGCAAGTAAGCAAAAGTGTTTGGTCTCATTTTACCAGAATACCTTCCATATGTTTGCTATTTCCTTTGTATGCCTTCTAACACTGCAAAGTGCACTTTTTCACGGCTTTCTTTGAACAACAATTTTCTTCTTGTCAGTCTTCAAGAAAGGCCACATTTGCAGCGCACACTAATAAGTATCCTGTTGATAGATCCTCCCACCTGAGCCATGGATCTCTGCAGCTCATCCAGGGTTATCATAGGCGTCTTGGCTGCTTCTCTGGCTAATGCTCTCTTTGTAAGATTTGTCGCTGTAGGTCTACATCCATGTTTACATTGACATCCATCTTGGTAGGATTGAGGTTTTGTCATATTCTAGCTGTTTTCAGATATTGAACTGAACATATTGTTCAATATCATATTGTTTAACAACCTAACTCTACTTTAAACTTTCCACAAATTTATTTCTGAGTTGTCTGATTATGCTGTTTGCTCTCAAATGCTCTCTAGCAAACCTTTAAAGGCCTTACAGAGCATCTGGATTTATATTGAGATGACATTACACACAGGTGGACTCTCTTTAATAATTAGGTGAGTTTTGGAGGCGTTGTTTGCACTGGATATTTATCAAATAAGAGTAAAGGGGCCTGAATATAAATCCATGCCACATCATTCAGGATATAAAAAAAAATCATAACCATTTAACATTTTTCCTGTACTTACAATTATGGATTACTTTGTGTTGGTAAATTTTGTAAAATCCCAATGCAGGGTTCCCACACCTTGATTAACATCGAATTCAAGGACCTTTCAAGGATTTTCCGGGACTAATTTTCCCAAATTCAAGGACTACGCATGGCGACATCTACCTGCTGCTTCTAATTAATATGTTATCAATAATCGATTTTAATACAATGCCAATTCAATAAAAACTGAATGGCATAGAAGTTGTTGTGTCAGAATCAACAAAAGAAAGTGGATTTAATGTTTAGCCTACATTCATATTGATAATATTCATAGCCTACATTCATCTCCACTAGGGCTAGATGATATTAGAAAATCTTGCAATGACGATAATATTGGTAAATATTGCGATGATGATATCAGTTGGAATATATGTCTGTTTCTTTTTGTCTCTCTTTCTCATCTGTGTTTCCATCCCTCTGTGACTTCCACCATTTTGGGCAACTTCAATTGTGTCCAATGTATGCATCTGCTGCGGTGAGACTCTGTCCAACTGGCTAAATACTACATTAAAATGTAAAATGCAAGTTAATAAAGTTAATAACTCTAAGAATATATTAGCCAGCAATTACCACACTGCAAACAGTCCTTAGTGATATCAATATTGCATACACTGATGTTGCAATGACGATATAGTATATATATATATATATATATATATATATATATATATATATATATATATATATATATATATATATATATATATATATATATATATATATATATATATATAGTGCAGCCCTAATATCCACAATACATGGATATGTCTAATGATGGTGAGATGAGGCTTTGTTGAAGCCTTGAAGCTCTTTAGCAAATGTGTTGAAAATGGTTCATTTCTTGAAGCCTCATAAGCTTTAAATGCTCCCTAAGGCCATCTAGTGGTGAATAAATATTCAACAGAAAAAATCTGTCAAGTCTTTATATCTTAATTGCATGAAGTGATGGACTTGAAAAGAATTATCTACTCACATTAGCACAATGGTAATTGCACCCTGCTTACTGACATGGAAAAAAATTGTTGGGACCACTCTGTTAATGGCAGAAAAACCCAGAATGGTCACTGAAATAACTTGAAACTGACAAAGGAATAATGGATAAAATTTTACTAAAAATTGACCAAAGAAAATCAGGGATTGCTTTTGAATTGTGGTTTAACAGAATCATTAAAAAAATAAACTAACCAAACAAACTTGGACAAAAAGTTATGGTATCTCTTAAAAAAGTGAAAAAGTAATTTGACTTTAGGGACATGTTAAACTAAGGTGTGTTCTCTAATTAATCAGTCAGTCTGCCTATTTAAAAGGTGGCAAGAAGTCACTGTGCTGTTTGGGGACTTGCTGTGTATCGCACTGAACATGTACCACAGGAAGTGAAGGAGAGAGTTGTTCCAGGAAATTAGAAAGAAAATTATTAACAAGCATGTTAAAGATAAAGGCTGTAAGACCATCTGCAAGCATATTGATGCTCCCAACGATAATACGAATGGTAAACAAAGAGCCCACGACAACCACCAAAGAGTAAACTTGAACTCAAAGATCAGGGTATGAGCCAAAGTGGACTTCATGGGAGATGACCAAGGAGGAAAGCAAATCATAAAAAAGTGAGACTGGAATTTGTCATAATGCATATTGATGGGCCACAAAGCTGCTGGAAGAGTGTCATTTGGACAGATGAGACAAAACCGGAGCTTTTTGGTTAGGCACATCAGTTCTGTGTTCACAGACACAAAAATGAAGCATACCAAGAAAAGAACTCTGTCCCTACTATGAAACATAGAGGAGGCTCAGTTATGTTCTAGGGCTGCTTTGCTGCATCTGCCACAGGGTGTCTTGAATCTGTTCAGGGTACAATGAAATTTCAAGACTATCAAGGCATTCTGGAGAGAAATATGCTATCTAGTGTCAGAAAACTTGGTCTCAGTCACAGGTCATGGGTCTTCCAACATGATAATGACCCAAAACAGCTAAAAACACCCAAAAATGGCTAAGAGCAAAACATTGGACTATTGTGAACTGGCCTTCTATGAACCCTGATCTACATCCTGTTGAACATCTATGGATGGAACTGAAACATCTGGAGAAGGAACCCTTCAAACCTGAGACACCTGGAGCAGTTTTTCGTTAGTTAATTTTCAGTTAATTTTTATTTATTATTACTTTTGTCAGTTTCTTATTTATTTTTTCAGTGACCATTGTGGGTTTTTGTTCATTAACTGAGGGATACCAACAATTTTGTCCATGGGTATATGTGAGGTAGTCTCAGTGAAAATGATTATGATAAAAGTAAGGATGTAAGAGCCTAAAGTGCTAATATAACTGGGTCATTTTGGTAAACACCTCATTAGGAGATATCTGACCAAAGTGGTCCTGAACAGATGAAAACTTCCTCTTCTCCACATATCCATTGTCAAAATAATGCACAAGTTGCAGTCCACAGCAAAACAACTCTACTCAAAAACCCTAAAGGTCTGCAACCACTGACAAACACCAGTCATATTTTTCTTGGGACATATTGCCAAAATAAAACATTAATTACATTACTTACGTACAGGAAACACAAACGTGCAGTACCAAACAAACAAAAAATAATGACATTATTTTTATCATAATTATTCATTATCCATGTGAAATTTAAAACTCCAAAAAATATTCAAGGACTTTCATGGCTATTTTCGAAAAATTCCCAGGCCCTTAACTTATTTTTTCAAATTCACAAACTTTCAAGGATTTCTCGGACCCATGGGAAACTCTGCTAATGAAATACATTGACTTTTGTATTTTTATTGCTACAAAGAGAAAAAAAAAAATCCAAGGGGTATGAATACTTTGCTGAGTACTGTAAAAAATAAGGCTGACCAAAAGTAAAATGAAACCTCAGGTTTGCAGAGGTTTTGGAGCTTAAAAACTATGTAAATACGCAAGAAACCTCGACCAATGCTTTATTTGCTGTTAAACTCTATAAACAAGAAAGAAAAAAAGTCAAAAATGGCTCTGATGACCTTTTCCTACACAAAGCTTTGATTATTGAAGTCAGGATCAAGTACCACACGGATGAGTGCTCCTGATCCCTATTTTGTCACAGAGAGAGAAAGAGGAAATCTAAACTGCTATCCTTGCATAGATACAGGATATGTGTAAAAAAGGACCATATGAGATGGAGTTGTCAGCTCTCTTTACTCTTTCCTCCTCATTTTCAGTAAAGAACAGAGGACCACACACTGAGCTGAGGGCAGGTCGCCAGTGTATATGAAGGAAATGGTTGGAGCAAGAAGGGATTTGCCTACTGGACCCTTGCATGTCTGGTGACCCTTCATACTGCTGAACAGCTAGGTGCAACAAGGACCTCATATTTCAATTAACTAGTAGCATTTACAGTACTAGCAAAAAATAAAAAAAAAATTAAAAAAATTGAGATCAACACAGTGCTCCAAATTAAGCTGCTACTTACTAATCTGACATAAATTCAACCCATTGATACATAAGTATAGATGGAACACTCATGTCTCCTTAAACATTTTGTGTGGGAAACAGACAACTTGGATGTTATGTTTTACTTAAACAGATATTAAGACTCATTTTTATAATTGTAAAAATGGTAAAAGACCTGTACTTATATTGTGCTTTATCAAATCCAGAGGATCTCAAAGTGCTTTACACTACATTCAGTCATTCACCCATTCACACACACATTCACACACTGATGGTGGCAAGCTACTGGACTGTAGCCACAGCTGCCTTGGGACACACTGACATAGGCAAGGTAATAATAGGTATAGATAATAATCTTAAATAATTTTTTTTAATTCTTTGATTTTTTATCAATTCCAATCCTTGCAGCTTTGCCAAACATTATGGACGGAATGGTGGGACTGGAGGTAGTTTCAGGGAAAATTTGCTCTAAAAAAAAAAAAAAAAGAGGGAGAATGGCAAATTAACATTGCTGATTTTTTTTTTCTTTTTTCTGGCATTCAAAATTTTCTCCAGCTTTCACCTAACTGAAATCTAGGGACATAACTACCAAAAAACACTCTGTTATAACTCCAAGACACTCTTGAATCCAAGAAATAACATGAGAAACCTAAATCAGTGTGGAATAATTTTGTCCAGGTTTGATCAGTTTGTCTGCTGTAGAGTTCACAACTGTGTAGAATACAAGATTGTCTACGTGCCAAAAAGAGCTGACAATGTTGTTTTTGTGTTTCAAGAAGAAAAAAATCATGGAGTTCAAACTATGTTTAAAGAAAAAAAAAAATCTATATAGTGTAGAATAATTTATTTCAGGTTTGCCAGTCTTTTGACTTTGATTTAGAGATGAATCCAGACAGTAAAAAATGTGAAATATCCCTTCAGTTTAGCCATAATAGGAAGCTAAGAAGAATATTCTAACATAAGGAGTTTGCAATGGATGAGTTGATCAAAGGGATTAACACTATTAGCAGGAGCTAACACCATTAGCAGAAGCTAATGTGAAATTAAAACAAATTGGAAGATAATGAATGGATGCTTAAAGAGACAATGAAGCATCTTAAAGTTTTTGTAACACACCATTCTAATATGGTTGAGAAAATGTTTTGATCCCAATGCTTACTGTAAACAGCTTGAGTTAGAAAGTGGAGCTCTTTGCAGCTGTCGGATTAAGATTTCCAAACAATAGATGCACAAACACCAGCTTTTTCGCCTCTTCAGCTGTTTGGTCCTCCTCATCTTCATTTCCTCTTTTCATTTCTCTATTGCCTTCTATTTCAATGTGCTCCGATTCAAATTGAAAGGGCTGAACAGTATATCACAAAAATTACTGTTCCGGCAGGCGGAGCTAGCACTGTAGAACCTAGTACATGTCATCTTCACAGAATGCATTGCAGCATAAACAACATGGCAACCTCAGTGTGACTATATTTTATATTTTATTTAAATTTATAAAAGCTAAACAGCCTACAGTATTTTTACTGTATTGTGTTTATATCTGAAATAAATGTTTCTCAAATAAAGTCTGTTGTTTCAACTAGATGTGGATCCCTTTAAATAAAAGCAGTGCAAGGATGAAATCACCTTGGCCAAGGGGAGACCCCCACATGATCTTTGTAAATTTCACGGAAAGCCCGCATGTTCATTGCTAACAGTGTTTTTTAACAATACTTTGGGCTTTACCACAGTCATGACTGGCTCTTTTTCATCTCTTCTTCCACAATTGCTTCATCCTGATTTTTCTTCGGTTCCATGACCACATGCCGATGGCACACGTCCATTTCCTGGCAACACAACACTATCATGACTACACATATCTGTTTCTCTGGTAACACTAGTAACTGTCCATTTGTTTTCTCACCACAAGAGATCAGATCCTTCCAGTACTGACCAGATTTTAAATCCACAAAGCATAACCCATTGCAACCCCCTGTTGGGGGGTTCCCCCCTAATGCTATATTTTTAGTATCCCTCATTGTACACTTCGCGTTATCCTTCAGTATGTACCTCGTACAATCCTTTAGTCTAAAATACATTTCCAAATTTTTCATCAAATATGAACAATGTAGACCCCTCAGGTGATCTGAGACCTGTTTAGTGTTCCCAGGATCAGAACTACACAAAGGAAGGGAGCATTTATTGTTTCTATGCTCCTCAGGTCTGGTAAAAACTGCTTGAAAAACTGAGATGGGCAGAAACTATTGTGTCTTTCAGAATCAGGACTAAAAACATTTAAATTTCTTGCTTGTATGTAGTGTTATCTCCTTCTTTTTATGTAATATGTTTTTGTATGGCTTTCATGTCTTTCGTGTTTTAAGGTAAATCTCTTCAAGTTTTCTTTTGTTTTCCTTTAAGGCACTTTGAATTACCTTGTATATAATTGTTGATATTTCCCTTCCTTACTAAGTATTACTGGTTACTTCTTGGGAAGAGCATTACCAAAGAATAATCACATCTTCAACTTAAGGTAAAGTATGGCTAGAAGTTATTCCATACTGAAAAAAAGAAAACCAGCAGGAAATCTTCCAAAAAAAATTACATAAGGGGGAAAAATTAATCTTGTGATACAAAGACTGAGCTATCTGATTACACTTCTCCATATTATCTCATAAAATCAAGTAATAAACATCTCAGTAACAGCATTTTTGTAGTCCAGTAAAAGAGGGCTAGCATTATTCTGCTGGGATATGGGTTCTCTGGAGGGAGTTTGGAGACAGATCCTGATAGCCTAGAGTGGAAAGATGGATTCAAAAAATTTGAGGGTGGAATATATACCATCTCCAGAGTTCTCAGGATTTCAGCAAGAAACCTACTCAGAGGAAATCAGGAAACCAACTGGAGTCTACACGAGTCTATGACAGCACATCTGTCATCTCATCAACCCAATATTTATTTAGGGAGCAAATGTAAAAATCATGAAGCCATATTTAATTACTTATAGCACTATTTATGGTTTCTCACACTTAGATGCTGTTGAAAAATGCACTAGTAACATTTATTAACATGTGAGAGTGTTGGGAGGTTACCAGGACCAGGTTACCAATTTAATGCTTCTCTAATTTGTGAAAATTAAAAATTGGGAAAAGTGTAAGCTGCAAACAGAACTACATTTTTTAATAGAAAATTGTTTTTTTTAATCTTTTATTGCAAACAAAGAAAAACATACATTCAAAAGTAACTCTTTTTCATAGTTATGTTTGAGTGCATGTGTGTGTATATAGACCCCCCCTTCCAGTTTAAATGACCTGCTGACAGATGAGCTGATGGCTGTCAGTGATGATGTGCAACCAATGACACACTCCTCCCCCTCTGTCGCCACCAAGCCCATCAGCCGTTCCTCTCTCCTTCACTTAAACCTTCCTCTGTGCTTTACGATGCACTGCGGTAGGTCAGCTAGGTAGAGACGGTGAGCAACAGAGCTAAAGATAGAGAAGCAAAGAGTGAAAGGGGAGACTTTTACTATCACCACTGTTTCAAACTCACTGACCACCCTTCGTCTCCCCCTCTATCGCTATCGATGACTGCTCAAATGTCTTGTCTTTTCAGCACACCTAAGCTCTCCTCATCTTCACAGCCTTCTGTCTATGGTGATACTTCGGTTTGTCTCGAATCTTACTCAGCAAATCCCTCCATGCCACCGTGCAACCCCTCCGCTCCTCATTTGCTCCTCTCCCTTTTTCTTCCTTGGGTCTGAATGGGCTCATGCTGTGTTTGGGACTGTTGGTGGAAAAGAAGGGGAGAGAGGCCAAAAGAGTGAGAAGGAAGAAGGAGGGAGAGCGGCAGGCCTCCGGCTCTGAGGGAGAGTGCACCTGGATGGGCAGGCTTCCTGGACACGCTGTGAGGGGCTTTTGTCCTGCATGTCAGCAGCCCTTCTCTTTTAATGGGGCCCGTATATCATCATTCTGATTATGGCAGATGACTGGGACCTGGGGGGCATTAAGGGGGCGAGTGGGAAGAAACATTTATGTGTGTTTGTGTGTGTGTGTGTGTGTGTGTGTGTGTGTGTGTGTGTGTGTGTGTGTGAGAGAGTGTGTGGAGAGAAAGAGTGTGTATTGAGAGAGGTGGATATGGAGGCAAGGATCGGGGATAGAGGCTTAAAAACACAGGGACCCCCAAATCCCCCATCGAGTGAAATCCTAGCACTTAACCCCAGCTACAGCATTGTTTGGTACCTTGGGGATTTTTTTTTCTGGTGGCAGTCAGTTTTAATGGACTCTCAAGCTCTATATACTCCCCTCTCAATCCATTCACTCAAGATTTTCTTAGATTCCCTTTCAGTGGGAGAGGCAGTTCACCTGTCTTTTGTAGCTTCTGGCCAAATTTATCTATCAGTCTGTCTGTCTGTCTATCTATCCATCTATAGTGGTGGTCTTTTTTTTCCATGTTTTTTCACACTTAAGCGTTTCAGAGCATCGAACCAATTTAAATAGTAGTCAAAGACAACAGAAATAAACACAAAATGCAGTTTTAAAATGAAGATATTTATTGTGGGAGAAAAAAAATCCAAACCTACATGGCCCTGTGTGGAAAAGTGATTGTCACCCCTGTTAAAATATAGCTGTGATTTAGCACACCTGGGTGCATTGTCTTTAGCCACATACAGGCTTGATTATTGCCACACCTGTTCTCAATCAAGGCATCACTTAAATTGGACCTGGATGACAAAGTGAAGTACACCCAAAGATCCTCAAAAGCTGGACATCATGCCAAGATCCAAAGAAATTCAGGAACAAATGAGAAAGAAAGTAACTGAGATGTATTAGAACAGATCAGTATCAGTCTGAAAAGGGTTACAAAGCTGTTTCTAAAGCTTTGGGACTCCAGCGAACCACAATGAGAACTATTATCCACAAATGAAGAAGACATAGAACAGTGGTGAAGCTTCTCAGGAGTGGCTGGCTGACCAAAAATACCCCAAGAGTGCAGAGACGACTCATCCAAGATGTCACAAAAGACCCCACAATAACATCCAAACATCCAAAGAACTGCATTCCTCAGTTGCTTCAGTTAAGGTCAAAGTTCATGCTTCCACCACAAGAAAGATACTGGCCAAAAATGGCCTGAAGAGTTCCAAAACGCAAACCACTGCTGAGCAAAAAGAACATTAAGGTTTGTCTCAGTTTTTTCAGAACACTTCTTGATGATCCCCAAGACTTCAAGGAAAACATTCTGTGGACTGACGAGACAAAAAGTTAACTCTTTAGAAGGTATGTGTCCCTTTACATCTGGCATGAAAGTAATACTGCATTTCAGAAAAAGAACATCATACCAACTGTAAAACATGGTGGTGGTAGTGTGATGGTCTGAGACTGTCTTGCTGCTTCAGGACCTGGAAAACTTGCTGTGATAAATGGAACCATGAATTGTGCCATTTACCAAAAATTCTGAAGGAGAATTTTCAGCAAGCTGTTCGTGACCTCAAGTTGAAACCAACTTGGGTTCTGCCGCAGGACAGTGATTCAAAACACACCGGCAAGTCCACCTCTGAATGGATGAAGAAAAACAAAATGAAGACTTTGGAGAGGCCAAGCCAAAGTCCTGACCTGAATCCTATTGAGATGCTGTGGCATGAACTTAAAAAGGGTGTTCATGCTCAAAAACCCTCCAGTGTGGTTGAATTAGAACAAATCTGCAAAGATGAATGGGCTGAAATTCCTCCACAGCACCGTAAAGGACTCATTGCAAGTTATCGCAAATGCTTGGTTGCTGTTGCTGCTAATGGTGGCCCAACCAGTTATTAGGTTTAGGGGACAATCACTTTTCCAGACAGGGCCATGCAAGTTTCAGTTTTTTTCTTCCCTTTAATAATGAACACCTTCATTTAAAAACTGCATTTTGCGTTTACTTGTGTTTTCTTTGACTAATATTTAAATTGGTTTGATGGTATGAAACACTTAAGTGTGACAAATATGCAAAAAAAAAAAAAAGAAATCAGGAAGGGGGCAAACACTGTTTCCACATCATTGTATGTATGTATGTATGTATGTATGTATGTATGTATGTATGTATGTATGTATAAAACTCACTGATCAGCTCCAAATAGTGTTTAGCAACTGCCTTTGCTGTCTAGCCTCTTTCTCCTAGCACACCGCATTTCGTGCTTCTTTACTCAGTTCAGTCAGCAGGCTGCCTCCCCTCACAGTTGGCATTGCAGCTTCTAATCACCACCAAAGAATACTTTAATAAGCTCTATATCATGGTGCATGGAGTCAAACATAGACATACTTATCCTGGAGCAAGATAGACTGCTACAGACTTGCGTGGAACCATTCTTGAAATGATTTAGAAAGTCTGCACATTAAAGCTGTTAAGTCACCATGTGTCTATTTCTTCTACTGATGAAACATTTGAGTGTGAAGTGTTTCTTCACTTTACTTGTGGAAAACCTAATCTAAGTCACCAGCAGTTCAAAGAGTGTGTCCATGCTTTTAATGAGTAAGGATTGCAAGCTCTCCATTCAATACATGGTGACACATGACAGCTAAATCGAGGTGCTGTAAGAGACCAACTAAGGGTCATTTTATCCTTACCAAATTAAATTGGATTCTGCACAGTGTCTAAGTGTGGAAAGTGTGAAAGTATGAATGACCATCCTTACCATTACTCAGATTTTTTAATTCAACAAGTATGTCTCTGCACCTGAGCTAATTTCTCTCAACTAATTAAACAGATGAATCAACACATCACTATTTGACTTCTAGAGCTGGGCTGTAAAACATAAGTTTAGTGGTACTGCGTTTGACAATGGGAAAATTAATGAATTATTCCATTATTGCAAGAGCATGATCTCCCACTAAACAATTCTAACAAAAAAAATCTTACAATTTGAATACATTTATTAACAGGGAAAATGCTAAGAATAAATGTCTAACAAAATTACCAGTGACACAATTATTGTTACCCCTAAACAAGCCATTTACAATAAATGTAACTGAAACATTTTTTAAATGTATAATTCCCTTTTTTAAGATGAAAATATGTAAACAAAACAACCTCATGCCCTCTGGTAACGATAGTGGACATTATGGTCCACACTCCATACAAGTCAGTGGTGGTAATGTACCAATTCGTTGTTTGCCAACCGCTAATAAACACTGAAGAAGACATTCAGGACGTCACTTTCTCTTATGTTTGTTTGAGGTTTTGTTAGTTATTATTTTGAGTCTAGTTTATTGAGTTGAGTTCTCTTCTATAGGCCTTCCTGTCAAAGTGTTGGATTTGTTATTCATTTCTCATATTTTTGGGTAAATAAAAACCCGTCTTTTTTAATTAAACACCTATGTTCACTATGATTCACTGCTTGGTCCCTGACAATCTGTCAGAATTCCATGAATACAAAGTCTTGGGAAAAAAGTACTCCAGGTATTTGGTCCTTCGATTGCAGTCAGGCAGCTTGAACTGAACAGTGGTGAGAATTTGATTTAGGCACCAGTAAAATGTTCTCTGTTTTCTGTATGTTTCCTTAAATAAAACTTTTACAGAAGAAAATACAGGACAAAAAGCATACCATATATTTTCTTCTTAAATACAAAGCATGAAGTGTGAGCACATGTCAAAGAATATCCTTTTCAAACAGCTCTCTAGAGGGAAGGGGGAAACTTATAATCCTTTATTGCAGCTTCAGGAGACCCATTCTGAAAACAGTGGGTCAGTGTCTGCCTGATATGTAGGGTGTCAGATGAGAAGCAGTTAATGTGTCAGTAATTGGATGAGCCATATATTTTGGGGAAAGCCCTTTACAAAAATATCCACCCACAGATTCAGTGTGTGTGGTACAAACAGAAATCCTCTCAACAGCCTGCAGGATAAACAACCAAACAAAAAAGAAAAAGAAAGACGTAAAAAGAAAAGAAGACAGACTAAAGTTGTTATTGGTACGGCTGGCTGGCAGCTCTCGAAGGATTGGCAAGATTAAGTGTGAGCTGAGGATGACATCACGGGCAAACATGGCCACTTGACTCGTAAAGTGCCCCTCGGTATGTGCATCAGCGGGCTGGGTTCCAGAGCCGGGGTGTGGGCAAGGGGGTTGAGGGGATCATTAGTGGGCTTTTATTGGAGCGCTGGGAAGGAACCACTGGTACATGGGTGCAGACTCACAGGAAAACAGGAATTGGCCTGGCTGTGTGCTGCAGCTATTTGATTGGTCCCAGATGCTAACTGCAATGTGTATGTATGTGTATGATTTTGCAAGACAAGGAGAATAAGAGTGCTTGTTTGATTCATGACCAATGTTCATGCTGCATAGCCCAACATGGGTATGTTGGCAAATGTGCAGAAATGTTCATTTATACATGCATGTGCATGTTCATGGAAGCATTTTTTTGCATGATGGAAACCAGATACATCTAATAGTCATGAGTGCCTGGGCAGCAAGTGGGTTGTCCATGAGTTGCCATGAGTTCCCATAAAATGCACAAACCAAAAGCCAGATTTTTTTCTTCAGTTCCCAGAGGCACTCAGCCCCCTATGAGCTCCTCCTCCATTGGCTCTTTCATCTCATATAAAAGACGACAGCAATGATATCCAGTAACGGCTGATGCAAATCCCATTTGGTCACCTCCAGATGGGACGGCTGCCTTTTTTACTGAGAACTCAGCAGTAGCTCATCCTAACTCATTGTTTCACTCCATATAAAATGAAATCAACCACATCTTTTGGGGCTAGTTGAATTAAAGCTACTTTCTTTCCCAGTTACAGTGGAAGAAACCCTTTACAGAGACTTGTTTCTTCTGTGAAGAGAGTTGTCTCAGTGAATCAACTTATAATGACCCATGTGGTGTTGAGTACATGAAGCAGGAGCAGAGAGTGGTTTGACACACTCTTTAAGGCTTGCTCTGTTTCTGACGGCCAGGAAGGGAAGAATGGAGGAACTGTATCCCTTCCATCATGCCACGGCTAGGAAATGAGCCATTTATTTTGACCACTGGAGCAGGGCCTGACCTCTCAGGGCTGCAAAGCCCACAGTGGTCTCATAAAAAAATGCCAGTTATAAAACGGCTAAAGGGGCCGAACTATTAGCTAGTGATACTCGATGAGATTTCAGTAGGTGTCAGGGTGTGAGATTGGATGATGCTAGGAGGTAGGCTTGTGTCTCAAAAATGCCAGCTCATAAGGTGGTGAGAAGCTACACACTTGATCATTACAGTATAGGCAGTTTATTCACGCAACAAAATGAACCAAAAAGGGAACAGAAAGGGCCTTTAAAATTAACCCTAATTATGCCATTAATTCACACTCGACATCAAACAAATCACATCCCACATGCAGTCTCTAGGCACTAAATGCTCTCATTATCAATTGGGGAAAGGCATTATTACCAATTCACTTTTTAATGGTGCAAACAGGAGCAGGCAAAATAAATACGGAAGTTTACAACTTCTTGCACTCAAGAAAAGCACATGTTTGATTGTGGTTGCTAATGTTCAAGCATTTAGGGAGGAATTGGCTAAAATGCTAAGCAGAATTTTCACAAGTTAAGTGTGGGTAAAGTGGAAAAAAATCTATGGTTATTAGAAAAAAAATCCATCGCACTGTGTACCCAAGTAATCAGTTCAAAGAATCTTTCTCCTCACTAGCATATATATATATATATATATATATATATATAATATATATATATATATATATATATATATATATATATATATATATATATATATATATAGTAGAATTGCCTTTTAAACTGTGTAAACTTGGGTCAAACTTTTTTGGATGTCTTTAGAACAACTTTTCTCATTTGTTTGCTTGTATTTCGGCCCATTCCTCTTGACAGAACTGGTATGAATCACCTTTTCAGCTAACCCTACAAATTTTCTATGGGGTGAGATCAGACTTTCAAAATGGTTGGTGTCTTTCGAGCTCTTTGTAGTTGTTTTGGAAGTATGTTAAATGTCATTGTCCGTTTCAAAGAACCTTTTGTGCACAGGTTTTAACTTCCAGGCCGATGTCCTTAGATGTTGCTTCTATATTTCCACATAATATTATTCTTTCATGCCATTAATTTTGTGAAGTACACCAGTCACTCGCATGACTGTCACTCGCATGACAGTCACTCGCATGCTCATATAACACGATGCTGCCACCCCCATAGTTCAGACGTAAGATGGTGTTCTGAGGCTTGCAAACTACCCCCTTTTTCCTCCAAGTATAACAGTGATCTTTATGACCAAACAATCCAAATTTAGTTTCATCACCATACAGGCTCCTGGACTTCTCTAAAAATATGTTTGTTCCTTTGCAAACTGTAATCTGTCCATGTTGCTTTTGGAACAATAGATTCTTCCTCTCTGAGTGGCCTTTTAGTTTATGTTGGTCCAGGGCTTGGATAATGAAACTCTTACCAGCTTTAACCAACATGTTCCCTGCTTTTATTCTTGGGTTTATACACATTTCACGCTAAACATGCTCATTTTTGAGACAAAGAATCCATCACCTTCCTGAACAGTGTGATGGCAGAAAATTCCTGTGAATATTTCTAATTGTTTGAACAGACAAATGTAGCACCCTCAGGTATCTGCAAAATGGAGCCAAGGATGAAACAGATTTGTGAAGATCCACAATTCTCTCCTTGGTGTTTTGGCTGATTTCTTTTGATTTTTTCCAAAGAAAATCACAAGGAAGCAGTGTGTTTGTGGTGTGTCTTAAAATACATCCACATGTGTGCCTCTAGTTAATTCAAATTATGTAAATTATTATGTTAATTATTAATCTAAAGCTAAAGATATAATTATCTTAGTTTTCTCAAATTACTTAAATTGATAGTAATCTTAGTGTATTTAAACTTCTGATTTTACAATGCCATCAGTTTCAGTTTCAAGCATTCTTCATGCCGAAGTGAGTAAATCTGCATAAGTGCAGACTAGAGGCTGACATTTTTTCAGGAATCCTGCAGGTCACGGGATTCCCGTGGGATTTCTCCGGGATGGAAGTAAATTCTATTAATCCTGTGATTGGGACGGTACAGGATAAAAAGTGAACTGGAGCAGATGGGAGCAGGAACCAACCAATTAGACAAAAAAACATAGGACAGGATCCACTATTTTGTAGTTTTCTTTCAATAAGCCTACACTGTAACAAAAGTCAAAAGGACTACACAGCCCAGAAGCGCAGTGTGCTTGCAGTTGCTGCATTCTGCTAGAATTCAAAGAAGAACAGCAATGGAGGGTTCAAACACCAGTGAATCAAACACCACTTAACAGCTAACCTTCCATAGAAAACCTACAGGAACCACAGGTCATGTATTGTTTGTTTTGCTCCCTTTAGTAAAAGTTTTTGATTTCGATTAAAGTGATAAATGCTTCCCTATATTACCACAGATGAACTACTCCCATTGCCACATCTGTTGAAATAAAACTGCAGAAAGTAAAGTAATCTAAAAAGAAAGGGGAGAAGATAAAATAAAATTTAGTTTACTGCCTAAAGACCAAATGAAGAAAAAAAATGGGAGCAGTAAAGAAGTGAGTTATTTTACATGGGAGTGGGATGAGAGTGGGAGTAATCTTACCAGGAGTGGGATGGGACAGGTATTTTTTCTTTTACTCCTGCCCGGGATTGGGATGGGACAAGATTTTTCTGCAGGAGTGGGATGGGACAGGAGTGAAAATTCTCTCCCGTGTCACCCTCTAGTGCAGACATAATGTGTGCATAGCACAGAAAGAAATCTCTGGTATCCTGGCTTTTGTGGTTATAAAATTGTGCATGCTACAGTGTCAAATGCATAGGAATATGATGCTGGGGAATTATTTACCTAAGGTACCGGACATTCCTACATTACAGAGGGGGCGGGAGGAGGGGGTATTATGCAAAATCGACTTTTTTGAGCTTTATATCAGATTATAACTTTATTCTCCCATCAAAAACATACCATGAGTGTTGCTTTGACTAATACATGCACTTAGGGAAATCCTTGAATGTCCCACGGCAGCCATTCCAGGATGCCTAATGCTTGCTCATACAACGCGCTGCCACTGTGTGCAAAGCTCCACCTTGGAGTTTGAGTCCCCGGCTGAGTTTCCACCCAACAAAGCACCACTCCTCTGGGCCTACCCCACACAGCTTCTTCAGACTAGAGGCAGCTGCAGTTTGCAAACATCTGGTGGAACTATGAGTCTGCTGAGTTTACCATACAAACCACTTTTCAGTACAATGCTCCTAAAAACGGTTGTAAACGGCATAATGGAGACACACTGTTGCAATGACATGGTTAAGGGGGAGTGTCAGAAAGAGTAAGAGCTTCTTAAAGAGACAGAGGCCAATGTCAAGGCGTCAGATGCAAAGTCAAATTTCTTTTAAATTACTTTTGATATATATACAGCATTTTCATAACAACTGAAGGTATCATAGTAACTTGAATGTGCTATAAAATGGCACTATGAAAATATGTAATACACCCCCTTTAATAAAATGAAAGGCAAATTTGAAGTCTTGTAACACTGGTATTAGAATAAATTTTCTATATAAAGATATTGGAGTCTTAACCAAAATGGACAGGTTTATTTGAGCCTATTTGAATAGCTCCTGTACATATGTGTACACACAAACTGTGCTACATGTTTTAGAGTGTGTCAGGGAGAATGTATTAAAAACCTTTAGAAGAATGGACAAGTTAGTCTGTTTTGGACTTGAATCACTTGAATACAATAAATCTGAATGATATGCTATATGATAAATGGCAAGCTTTGACTGTGTTTCAGTGTTCAATGTTAGCCCCTCACCCTTAAGGAATGGCATAAACAATGATGGAACCTCAAGTAAAAGAAAACCTTTCATACCACTTCCAAATTATTCTGCTCAGCAGAAAAAACTATGCTTGCGTTGTGGGTCAGCTAGTGCCTCCAATCACACATCCATTCCCTCTCCCATTTTCCTAATCCTATAAATGTTTCTATAAGTTGTTTTGATTCTCACAGACCTGGACACTGAAGTGTTTACATTAGATTTTTTGACTGCACTTAACACTGCATGTTCATCCAGAATGAAAGACCTTTCATAAACACTCCTAATTACACTGTGCGTTATTTTTATTTAGGCCGCAGATCATTAACTTAGAGTAAACTGACACATTAGACTGTGATTAGTTTGACTGTTTTAATAATGTTTTTATCATTGAGTTACATTTATCATAGCACAGAACATTCATCACATGGTCAGTCATGTTTAGTTACAGTAGAGTTCCACTTAATGACATTTATTTAATATAATGACCTGGTTTAAAATAATAGGACTGGAGCCAAACTGGCCAACAAACTGATCAAATATAAATAGTAGAGAGAGAGAGAAAAAGAGAGAGAAATGGGGAATTCTGACATTAGAGAAATTTGTATTTTACTTTGTGTATTTATTTAAAATAATAAATAAATACACACATAAACAAATAAAGAAATTAAATAGAACTACAACTTTGTAAAGCTGTGATTTCACTGAAACTATTCAAAATTAGTTTGAGTTTAAACTGTTAAACCTGGAATGCTGATATGTATGCATAGGCTGTTCTTCTGTATTTACATGACTGAAGAGGCTGTTAATCATAATTTACTGAACTAATTTCACTAAAAGTCTAATAAATGGAGTGTACATGCAAAATCACAAAAAGTCTTTCTGCTGTTATTAGTGCTGTTCCTTTACTTTGTATGGCCCCCAATGAAAGAAAAAACTGTTCTGCTGGGGTTCCTGTCTCGTCTCTGTATGCAAGAATTTTGCTCAATGATAAACAATAAAGGTGCATATAATTTATTTCAAGATCAACTAAACTTCTGATATAATTTGCTGTCAGATGATTGTTTTCAAGTTGGATGCTTGGTTTAAGAAGTTTTCTAATACAATGGTCGTTATGAGGAGACCAACTGGCTAGGCAGTCTCCTCCTCTTCTGAAGCAGCATCTGATGGACTGGGTCAATCATCACCTTTAGGCTCTACACACGGACATCATCAGGTCCTTTGATTCAGTGAAACAGTTAGTCCTGGACAAGAGTTTGCCAAAAATATTTAAAACACTTTGTGGTTATTCTCTCCAATATACAAGAGTTTATGAACAAAAAGAGTTCAACTTTACAGTTAAAATACTTTAATCAACAAACTCACTAAGGTTGTAACACTCAACTAAACTACTAAGTAAAAGATGAAAGAATAATCTAAAAACTAATAAAGTACTAAAGGCAAAACAGTAAGAATATAAAAGTAAAAATGGACTCAGTGATTTCACAGTTTATTTTGAACTGTGAATGTTGAAAACAGGTTTATTTAAGAAGAATTTGGAAATGAGGCCAAATAAACTTTCACCTAATTCAGATTGGGTTACACCAAAATATGCTGGGTATTCTTACACAGCAGCACCAAAGATTAAAACATGAAATAACCCATAGAAAATGTGTAGTAATACCACAGTGCAGTATGAATATGTATGCTTAAAGATTAAGGTTTGTATTGAAGAGTTTTGGAAATGAGGCCAAATTAGATTTAAACTAATTAAGATTAGCTTAGACTATTTAACAAATTTGGTATGTGTCCAAACAACCAGTTCATAATGCAAAGCAGAAGTGAAGACAAAACATTATTTTGAGAAAGTGATATTTAATTAATTTTGCTGAATTAGAAATCAGTAACATTTTGGATAATTGATTCTTAGTCTATTGATCAGTCACGGTGCTGGATCTAATTTAGTATTTTGTGAAACCAAGAATGCGGCTTAAACTGACATAAAGAAGCTAGTATTTTTGCTGTTTTAAACAATCTCTTTTAAGTCCAAAGCACCGCAACTACCAATATTAATTGTTTATGAGCACCAGCAGTTCACAACGGTTGACCACACAAGCAGGGAAAACGTATGTTTTGGAATGCTGGAGCACAGGGCTACCTTTAGCCTCAATAGCTTCTAGCTTTTACCTTTAGTTTAGCTAGCATTCAGCTTTTGACAAAACGGGACATTTAGCATGTTTTTAGGGCTATTTTATATAGCTTAGTGGCAAGAGGGAAGGAAAAATACCCATAAAACAGACAAGCTCACATTACTGGGCTATCAGTGATTAAATTACTCACTGGAATGAAATTTGAGTACTTTGAACCATTGATAGCCTTACCTCTGGCTTGCTCAAAGGCCTGCTCTGTTTGGAACAGTTTTAAGCATCACAATACAAAACCATGATGAAATGTACAGTTGAAACCAGATATTTACATACACTGAATAAAAAGACACATACACATTTTTTTTCTCACTGTCTGAAGTTAAACCAGACCAAACTTTTCTCGTTTTAGCATAGTTAGAATTACTAAAATTATTTCTATTTGCTAAATGCCAAAAAACTTAGCAAGAACTTTTTTTTGTTTTTTTAACTTTCTTCAAATTCAGAAGTTAACATACATTTGGTCAGTATCAGGGATAATTGAAGGTTTGCTGAAAATTCAACCTGGTAGACTTTCCAGCTTACCAGCATTATCCATCGCTGGGTCTATGTTTCTGCTGCTGCCAATTAGCGTCCAAGATTTCTGGATACAAGGCTCGCAATCCATGGTCCCACCTCCGCCCCATCTCCACCCTCATCCTCTCAGGCTCCTTCGGGCTCCCTTTCTCCTATCTCTGCTCCACCACCAGGTCTGTGCCCCAGGGGAAAGACAACACTAAATCCTCACCCTATGTTGTTCATTCAAGCTCATGGTGATTCTCAGTGTACTCGTCTGCTGCCAGGGTCCGAGCACCAAAGAACTATACTCTAAGTCAAATAAAACTCTTTATTTGTCTCTTTCTCTCTGTGTGAGTCTCTCCAGGTTGAACTGTCTTTTAAATTGTATGACTTGGGTCACACCTTTTGGGTTTCCTTCCACAAACCTCTGATAGAACTGATTTGAGCCACCTTGAATGGAACATAATGTATGGTATTGTTGATTTGCTCTCTGAGGATGGGGCTAGCTCTCCCACACTTTGAATAGCCTTGCACTATGTCATAAAGCCTAGATCTTCTCAAACTATTTTCTTGAATATGACAATGAGTTCACTATTTTCCAAATGCTTCTACAGTCATAAGATCTCAATCCAACAGGATTTTCCCATTATAAATGTGCCAACAAATCTGTAGCACTGTGTGATGTTACCACATCAATACTGAAACTTAAAAGGGCAACCCAGTAAATTTAAAATGGCAGCTGAACATATTTCATGTTGCTAAATTTGCAGAACAGTTTGCTCTTCTGACATACTGATTGGCACTAAAACGGTGGCACACTCAGTGCAGTCCAATATCAGTCTGTCAGCATGTTCCTTGACCTTCCAACTGTAAAGAATGGTGAGAAATGCTTTAGTATGTTATACCGCCAACAGTAGGTTGACAAATCACAATGAGCAACTTTCCCTTTTTTCACCTTCATTTGCAACTATGTCATTTAACTCAGATATGACTTCATTCCCAGATCCACACTCCAAGTTCTGCAACAAATTGAAAGTAGCATCTGTCCTGTTTTAATTACTTTAAACAGAGCCTGTTACATAACTCCTTAACTGTCATGATGACACCGGTGTCCTCATGGACCCATTGACTTGTATGTAAGTGTTTTGTGGTGACAGTTAAGGTTATTAAATAAACTGCAGCACCAAGTATCATCTTCTGTTAAGAACTCAAGTTTTATCCAAAAGTTTTCCAGGAAGACTATGACAAAAAACTTTCATGCACAAAGGCCAACCAATTTTATAAATATTTTTTATTATCATTCAAATACTCCATCTTTGTCATGTAACTGTGCTAAAACCTAATCTCTGAACTGAGGTATGAAATATAAAAGTGGTAGTTAGTTTTTCAGGAAAGGACATATCAATATTTCCTATAGATAAACGATAAATTTATTTTTTCACATTTTGCATGTGTATGTATACATACATGAATGCACATTTTTGTATGCATGTGCAAATCTCAAGGCTGCACCTAAGCAGGGGTGGAAGTAATGAATTACAAATACTGATGTTATTGTAATTAAGTAGATTTTTTGAGTACTTGTACTTTTATGAGTATTTCTTTCGAGTGTGTAATTGTACATATACTTACGTACAATTTAGACCATGTAATCTACTTTGCTACTTTTAAAATCACTACTACTGAGTACACCCACAATTTGAAATAATATTTGCAAGAAGCAGGACTGTATTATTGCCTTTATTGATGCTTGACTGATAAACAAGCCTCCAGTCACTAGGTGGCAGTAGTATTTAAATTAATTAACAGGTTGCTAAGCCTGTAGAAGTAGCCTACTCAGACACCAGTATAAACAGAGAAGGAGGATGAGCACGGATGTTACGAAACGTATCTACCTCCATAGAGGACAGATGGAGAAGTTTGTGACAGTGAAACGAAAAACGGAAGCAGAGGTTAGTAAAGCAAGTATGATGAAGTATTAGGGTAGTATTTTTTAAAAAATACAAGAATAAAGTGGATTCCTGCATTTGACTAATCTCATAAAAACATCATCAATTCCAATGATGCTTACATACATGTGCAACACAATGGAAGATAAAACAAATTTTTAGTCATGTCTGCTCACAATTTTGTGAGCCATTATCAAGTTCACATTTTCCATCTTCCAAACAATAAAATCCTAAATTTGACAAACAGATTATCCTAAATCCAGCCAATATTTAAGTGATTACTATAACGACCTGAAATAGCCGCTGATGTTTGCCACAGTGGAGCAGTATACAGGAGGAAAAATGCTTGAGGGCAGAAATCGTTCCAAGGAGTATTTTTTTTTCTTTTTCTCTTTCTTTTTTTTTTTTTAAATCTTTCTCTCTTCCTTCTTCTATGTCTTAATAAGCTGAAGAATTAAGAGTTCCTTGCACTGAAACTAAGGGCTGAGCACAACTCAAAAATAACCAAAACCCTCAATCCACCCTGAACCAAACTTTAAGCTTGACACAATGTGGTCTTCTTGACTCGACATGCAGGGGCATGATTCCCAACTCCTGAAAAAAAAAGAAACGTCGCTACTGCTCTGCAGTCCAGTGGTTGTATGATTTACTCCACTGCTTTCAACAGTTTGCATTGGACTTGGTGATGTACGGCTTGGATACAGCTGCTTAGGCATAGAAATCCATTTCATTCATAATGTGAAGGCCACATGACGTTTGGAGGTCTGTAGCTACTAACACTGCAGAAGGTTGCCGGCCTCTAGCCACTCTGCACTTCAGCATCCTCTTACGCTGCTCTGTTTTTTAGTGCTTTGTGGCTGAGTTCCTGTCATCCCTAATCACTTCCACTTTGTTATAATACCACTAACCAGTATATACAGTCGGGAGGATATTTTTTGAAGAACTTGTTGCACAGGTGGAATACTATCACAATACCACACTGGAATTTAGTGGCCCCCTGAGAGCCACTAATTCCCTTACAAATGTTTGTACATACAGTCTGCATGCCTAGGTGTTGGATTTTCTACATCTGAGACCATGAAAGTGATTAGAACACCTGGATTCAATGACTAGGAGAGGTGAGCAAATGCATTTCACAATAAAGTGCATATAATAATGCTTTAGATTTTTTGTGCCATTCTTCAGACTGATACCTTTGTACAATGAGATGTTTTTGCTCTTCTGTAACTTCTCTGCAAACTACAGCTTTAGATTAACAATAAAAAAGAGGAAATCTTTGGAAAACATCAATAAAACTGCAGAATATGACTACTTGTTCCTCAGTTTTCCTATAATTGATGACTTATGTAAAACTGTGCAGACTAAAAATGAAACAAAAAGGTGCTTTAACAAATTAAGGGTGTTCATAATTATGCAACTGCAACTTTTAATGGTTCATGTATCTTTTCAAAAGTTTGTAAATATCCCATTTTGTAAATATATGTCAGTTTAAAAGTGGTAGAAGTGCTTAAATTATTTACCATGATTGAATTTTTAAATCACACGTAACAGGTATTTTAACAGGGGTGTGTACACTTTCACCTGACCCTTTATCCTTTATCATCATGTAGAGGTTTATCACTGATGCATCGCATGACCATATCCTACCTGCACATTTTCCAGTAAATTGCAATTTCATAAGAAACCAAAAGTGCAAAAAACAAAGGACATGTGTGGGTTCCAAACAACTGAGTCAGTGTCTTGATACCGAGAAGATTGTCTGTGTTCATGGTTTTGAGTGTGGATTTCCTGACTAAGCTAGCAGGGTCACAAGAAGTATTACTGTTGACATCACCCTGTTAATGTTTACTATGAGCATCTTCATTATCCCATGTTGTTGCCATCAGAGATAATACAAGAGGATCTTCAGTTTCAGCATGTGTAAATGCATACAAACATGCAGAGCCATGTAGGTATGAGGAGGCAGACTCTGCGGCTGAACAGATTGTTGCGTGAGGGTCTGTAATTGGCAGAGGCAGAATCTGTGATCTGACATCTGCAGCTGATACTTTTGGTGATAATAAATCTGTTTCTCTCTCCATTAATGTACTTCTACACAGCTCTCACTCTCGCATGTCAAGGTATTACACACAGAGACACACTCCTTCTCATTTCCTCAATCCTGCAGAAACCCAAGGTCTATACTGTGTGGAGTTCCTGCAAAATGTTGGACTCGGCCTCAGGTTTTGGGAGACCACACAAGTTGAGTTGTGAAAGCTCCTTCCTCACAAGAGCTGTAGAGGGACAGGAGAAAAGGAGTGTAAAAAGGAAAGACCTGTTGTGTGATTATCAGCAAGTGGAGGTGGATGGAGACAACGAAGTGTGAACAAGCCATGGCTGAGGGGAGCAGAGACTGGTGAAGACTGCAACTGCCTGTGTGGAGACCAATTTTTGCTGACTGTACCTTGCTCGACTGTGGGTGCCTGAGTTAACTGTGAAGGGTTTTTGCCACCGAGTCGTTTCTGTTAACATCAATTTCCTATCCAACCACAGCCGTGACACCTGAATCTGGGCTCTGTGACTGCTGTTTTGATTATACTTGTTCTTGTTTTATTAAACATCATGAAATTTAAAAAAAAAGTTCAAAAAAAGAAGGGTGAAACCCTTTTTTGGTTAGTGTTGTGTTATGTTACATGTTACATTAAGAAGTTGAAGATCCACACAAATAATTTTTCTCTAAAATATGTCCAGTCATAAAATGTATTTAATGGAGTACCTTTCCTTTAGGAAGAATGTCCTAGTTAAAGCTGCAGTATGCAACTTTTATAAAATATATGTTTTTTACATATTGGTTAAAACTGTCACCATGTCATGACAGTATGTAATGACACAGATAATCTGTGAAAAGATTGAGCTCCACCACCTCCTCCCTGAGCTACGTCTGAAGAAATGCACCACTTCTGACCGAAAACAACCAATCAGAGCCGGGAGTAAGGTCTTAGCACTATCAGTCAACTTCATTTCCTTGCTGTTCAATGTGCTAATGGCAGAGAAACAGCTTATCATGACAGGAAAACCATTTATCCATAGTCATCAGTGGCTGTCCTAGCTAGCCTGAGCATTCACAACAGTCTTTGCTAGCTGCATTGCAGCAGAGAGCAGTGGGAGAGGATGGAGGGATTAGTGCCACTCAGTCAGTGATTGACAGGGTTAAGACCCGCCTAGTGGCTCTCATTAATTGTTCCTGTATAGCACTGGGAGAAGGCAGAGGAGCATGATTGTTTTTCACAGATTATCTGTCTCATACCACACTGTCACGACATAGAGACAGTTTTAACAAACATGCAGAAAAATATATTTTTTTTATAAAAATTACATACTGCAGCTTTAACATGGATATAAAGGGTGTGAAATATGTTCCCTTGTTCAGGGTCTGAAAACAGGTGATCATTCTTGCAAACATACTGGGTACGATTAGTAACAGAAAAAAGACAAATAATTTCGGCTATTCAATATTTATACACTCTTGAACCATTAAAATAATTCAAGTGAAAGATACAGGGTTTTCATCTGTGTGAAACTGTTTACACACTTTGATGCTCTGGTGTTGTGATATCTTTTACGACGTTTACGATTTTTTAAATCTTACCATATATGTTTCAGTATCTGAAAACATGTCTTCCATGCATCTTAAAGGGAAGAAATTAAGAACAGTTTGTGAAAACATCAAATCCAAAAAAGTGCCTGCAGAAAGGGAAGTCTGGGTCTCTCTGCTTAGGCTGCTGCCGCCGCAACCCAACCTTGGATAAGCGGAAGGTAATGGATGGATGTATTTATGGATGGATGGATGGATGGATGGACATACTCAGTAACTCCTTGAGCATCTGGGTATTTGAGTTCAATGTGCTAAGTACTGTTTGTGAGTGTCAACAGTTGCTTTAATATTTATTAGCTCAGGCTTAGTTTGGTAGAAATATCTGGGCAGGGAAGGCTGCATGAATCTGGCTGATAACTAAAGCAGTAAAAACCACTAAACCAGAAGACTGTCTTAAGCTAATGATCACAATAACACTTTAGGGAACATGGGGATGGACTAGAGACAGATTCATCTAAATGGGATCTATTGGGTTTCAGGTAATGCCTGAGAATACCCAACTGTAAGTCTTAAGCTTTATTCACAATACTGAAGACCTACAATATTCAAAAAGCAAACATCCCTTCCTCTATTAATAAGCCAGTAGCTTTATTGTGCCTCAGCACTTGTGCTCTCAAAATATCATCCCTATCTCACCACTATTTTGACAGTTGTCTGGAGGTGTGGAAGTTCCTGGGGGGTCTCAGAGATTGTCATGGGGTGGGGGGGCTTTGAGGACTGCTCCTTTGTTGTGGTGTTATTTGTGTGGGTGCTTGGAGGAGGAGAAGCCCTGTCAAAGTGACTACTAAAAAAATTAAATGCAGCAGCTAAAATGAAACCTCAGATTTATCCCATCTAAAGTAACCTCAAACTGAAGAATTCTCAAACTGAAGAATTATTTCCCTCCAAGTCACTTATTATGTTTCTAAAAGAAACATGGTTGGATGAAAACAATGAAGCACCTTTACTAATTGAATTATCACTACCTAATTACAATTTTTAAAGTGAGAACAGAAAGCATAAGAGGGAGAGAAGGGTTGCAACAATATTTCATGAGTCACTAAACTGTAAGAGGGTTTTCCTGGGCAAATTTGACGTTTTGGGAATTGAGGTAAAAGGCCATAAATGAGCTCTGACACTATCTTCATAAAAACCCCAACATATGTGATAAATTTTTTCAATGACTTTAGTGGGCTCTTATTTGTTATATACATTGATTATGACTGTTTAATAATTGTGGGAGATGTCAACATCCATGTTGACAACCCTCAAGACAGAGAGGCAAAAAGCTGTGTGGTGTACTTCAAAATTTTTGGTTTGACTCAACAGGTTAAACAGGCAAGGCACAATTGAGGACACAATCTGGACCTGATTATCAATAAGGGTGTACATGTTTCCAAGGTCTCTATAATTGATGTCGCCCTCCCTGACCATTTTTCTGTTACCTTTGAAAGTACAGTCTCCGTTTACTCACTTAGCAAAACAGATGTTATTACAAAATGTTCTCTTACAGACAGCAGAGCTGAAACTTTTAATCAAATTTACTCAGAGGACAGAGGTAAGGTGGAAACCTTACCTCTGTCCTGTAACCCTGTAACCCTGTAGATGAGTTGGTAGTTAATTTCCATTCTAAAATTTCAGACATCATAGATTCCACTGCTCCCATTAAAGGGTCAGACTCTCTGGTACAGTAATGGACTGGTTCAAATCTTACCTAAAGAACAGGGACTTCTTTGTGTCAACTTTTCATCGGTCCAAACAGAAATCATATGTAGAGAACCCCAAGGTTTAATCCTGGGGCCCCTCCTATTTACTATTTACATGCTCCCAGTAGCTCAGGTTATCACAAGTATTAAGATTAGCTACCATAACTATGCAGATGATACACCACTCTACATTACGATGTCATCAGATAGCTATAACTTTCTCCAGCTGAACAGAAACAAAACTGAAATTATTATCTTTGGACCTGAAGAGGAACAATCAAGAGTGAGCATCCAGCTTCAATTTTTACAACTAAAAACTAGTAATCAGGCCTGAAATCTGGGTGTAGTGATGGACTCAGACCTGAACCTTCAGAGACACATAAAGACAATTATAAAGTTGGCCTTCTATTGCCTGAAGAACATTTCCAGGATTAAAGGACTAATGTCCCAGCAAGACCTGGAGAAACTCATCCATCTTTAGTCACACTGATTACCGCAACAGTGTCTTCACAGGTCCACCTTAAAAAAAAAATAAATCAAACAGCTGGAGCTGATCCAGAATGCTGTTGCTTGCATTCTCTAAAAGTAGGAAAATATAGCACATCATCCCAGTTCTAAAGTTCTTACACTGGCTCCTTGTAGCTCAGACAATAGACTTTGAAATACTTTTGTTAGTTTATAAATCACTGAATGGCTTAGCACCAAAATACATTAAAGTCCTGTTGTCATATCAACCTTCCAGACCACTCAGCTCTTCTGGTTCTAGTCTGCTCCATATCCCCAGAACCAGAATCAAACATAGAGAAGCAACATCCAGTTTTAAAGCTCTTTTAATCTGGAACAAACTTCCAGAAAATGGCAAAGCAGCCAAAACACTGAGTTCCTTTAAATCAAGGCTAAAAATCCACCTGTTTAGAGTTTCATTGGATTCATAACTGGAAAATTGATCAATGTATTTGATGTGTATTTGCTTGAGGATTTTGATGATGGCATTTGAAAAAAAATGTACTGTTTATCGCTGTTTCATAATTGGTTACTGTATTGTGTCTTCATGGTGTAAAGTTTTTGAACTGCCTTGTTGCTGAAATGTGCTATGCAAATAAACTTGACTTGACTTAACTTGGGGCCTCTGACTCCCGGTGACATGTCGGCCCAGCCATGTGGGCCACAGAGGCTATGCTGGACTCTGATGCATATCACTCCCTCTTGGCCTCCCAGGGGCTAGCTGACCATGTGGGATGGCAATGTACCCTCTCTCCCTTGGTCCATCTGAGTTCCAGCAGCTGGGCTGCCCTCTGCCTTGTTTGGTTCTGGGTGGTCTTGCTGCTAGGGGTTATAGAGAACCCTGGTCCACTGGGGGAACTGAATCTGGGCTTGGCTTGGCACAGCGGGAGAAAGCTGTGTGTCTGGGTCGGGGGGCTTGGTCCCCTATGTCTCACCCTGTGCCTCTGTTGCTTGTGTGGGGCATGTGGCTGTCCTGGGATGTTGCCATGTGTCTGTCCACCTGGGGCTGCCGTGGCCTTCCAGAGCCAAGTCCACCTGTTCTTTGCTGCTCTTGAGTGCTGTGTGTTGCATTGCATGCCAATTTACACTCATCCATCTATGCACACACACACACACACACACACACACACACACACACACACACACACACACACACACACACACACACACACACACACACACTGATGCACCAACACACAAATAATCCAAATGGTTGAGGGTCATGCAAACACAGGTTACTATTACATCAATACTATTTGTAGAGTAAATCTGTTTTGGAGCATGTAGGAAACCAGCATCTGTACATGGTATGACTGAAATGAGGTCACAAGATAAAAAAAGGTTACACTTTTAAAATAAACATTTTTGTGATACTATTCCTTTGGAAGAAAGAGTTTGAGTAACTGAAATAGTCTCTCTGACTGTATGGGAGCACAGTGCCGTGCCTTCCCCACCAGTATCTAAGGACCATTGGTCAGCTGGCAGAAAGGCTACACCTTTGCCTTATTTGAAAGGTGAAGCAGGGCAGTTTTATCTCTCCACTATAATTCATGCACAAGGTAATTCAAGGTGCTTTTCAGAAAAAAAATCTTTAAAAAATTCAGAATATTTCTCATTCCATGGGGTTTAATATGACCCTGTGCCCCCCTTTCTAACTATAACAGCTTCAGCTTTTATAGAAAAAAAAAAGGTGTAGGAGCATGTTTATGGGAAAGTCTTTGTTCCAGGAGGGGACTATCCATAGCACATTTAAGGTCAAACACTGATGTTGGACCAGAGGGCCTTAATCAGTCTCTGCTTTAATTCATCCCAAAGGTGTTTTTTCAGGTTGAGGTCTAAAAACTAGCCTTTCTCATTCATGTTTTTATGGACCATGCTTTGTGCACAGGTGTGTAAAACAAAGTCATGTTGGAGCAGGAGGGACAAACCCCAAACTACTGTATACCTGCAAAGTTAGAAGCATGAAAGTGTCCTAAATGTCAATTCAGTTTTCAATTCAGTTTATTTAAATAGTGCCAATTCACAACAAATGTCATCCTAAAGCACTTTACAAAAAAAAAAAAAAAAAAAAAAAAATCAGTCATACATATATTCCAATTGATACATCCCTAGTTATCAAACAGTACAGTAGATCAATTAATTATTCAAAGTAGTTCAAAAGTTTTCTAAGGAAACCTAGCAGACTGCATCGTGTCACTGACTTGCAGCATTCACTCCTTCTGGACGAGCATGTAGCAACTGCATGGCATTGTGTCGTTGACTTTACAGCAATCCCTCATACTGAGCATGCATGTAGCGACAGAGGAGAAGAAAAACTCCCCTTTAACAGAAAGAAACCTCAAGCAGAACCTGGCTCAGCACAAGTCGTCATCTGCTACAACCAACTGGGGGTTTGAGAAGACAGAGCAGAATGCACAAGAATAACAGGTGACCTGATGTAAGATTATTTTCAATATTCATGAAAAAAAAAAGTTAATAGCAGGAGAAGGAGAACGATTTGTTGATGGCACCATTATCTCAGCTGAAGCCCGCCTCCAGGAAGGAGAGAAAAATAACTGAGAGAAAACAAAAAGTTAACAGTTGAAATAACAGCAAATAATGCAAACTGGAGAGAAATAGCTCAGGATAACCTAACCTAAGCCAGTTTAAGTATAAGCTTTATCAAAAAGGAAAGTTTTAAGCCTAGTCTTAAAAATATACAGGTGTCTGCTTCACCAACTAAAACTGGGAGCTGGTTCCACAGGAGAGGAGCTTAATAATTAAAGGATCAGCCTCCCATTCTACTTTTAGAAATTCTAGGAACCACCAGTAAACTACATTTGACTACATTCTGTGGACTATCTAATAGTAAAGAATTAAAATAGTTCAGCCTTGAAGTAACAAATGCATGGACTAGTTTTTCAGCATCATTCCTGGACAGAATATTTATAATTTTGGCAATATTCTGGAGATGAAAGAAGGAAATTCTAGAAACTTGTTTAATATAACTTAACTGACATATCCTGGTCAAAACACAGAGGTTCTTTACTTTATTATCTTAAGCCAATTTAATGCCATCCAGATCAATGTCTTTTTCAGAGGTTCTGGTCCAAAAACAACCACTTCTGTCTTGTCAGAATTTAAAAGAAGAAAATTTAGTGTCATCCAGGTTTTAATGTCCTCAAGGCATGCCCATAATCCACTTAACTTATTGGATTCATTTGGATTTATGGATAGATATAGCTGAGTATCATCAACATAACAGTGGAAATGTGTCCCATGTTGTCTGACGTTCCAATTGGAAGCATATATATATATATATATATATATATATATATATATATATATATATATATATATATATATATATATATATATATATATATATATATATAGTGAAAAGAACTGGTCCAAGCACAGAGCCCTGTGGTACTCCACAAGTAACCCTAGAGTGAGAAGAAGATTTATCGTTCACATGAACAAACTGGAATCTATCTGACAGATAAGGTATAAAACAGTTTAGTGCTGTTCCTTTTGATACCCACATGTTCAAGCCTTCCTAAGAGAATATTGTGCTCCACTGTATCAAAAGCAGCATTCTAGCAAAACCAGAACAGTCACAAGTCCATTGTCTGAGGCCAAGAGATTGTCATTAGTAACTTTCACAAGTGCTGTTTCAGTGCTATGATGAGCTCTGAAACCTGACTGAAACTCTTCAAACAGGTCATTACTTTTTAGATGCTCACACACTTGATTAGCAACTATTTTCTCAAGGATTTTAGATTAGAAAGGAAGATTAGATATAGGTCTGTAATTTATTAAGTCATCTTGATTGAGAGAAGGTTTCTTAAGTAAAGGTTTAATTACAGCTATATTAAAAGCCTGTGGAACATGTCCATTTACTAGGAACAGATTAATCTTATGTAAAATGTAGGCAGTAATCAAAGGGAATACATCTTTAAATAATTTGGTTGGGATGTCAGAGTTCCTTTCACTGAAGCCAAGGCACCACAGCCCAAAATTATAATCTACTCTACACAAAACTTTACACTTTACACAATGCAGTCAGGCAAGTGCTGTTTTCCTGGAAACTGCCAAACTTGCACTCATCCATTTGACAGCTAGGCAGAGAGACATGAGTCATCAGTCAAGATAATACAAGTCTCTAGACTCTCCAGGGTCCAGTGGTTGTGTGATATACACCACTACATCTGAAGCTTTTAATTGCTCTTGGTAATGTAAATACAGCTGCTCACCCATTGTAACCCACTCTATGAAGCTGCCTATTCACTGCTCCTAAGCTAATGTGAAGGCTAAATAAAGTTCAAAGGTCTGTAGCTGTTGACTCTGCAGGAAGCTGGAAATTTCTGTGCACTCTATGCAGAAGGTATGAGCGATCTGGTGGTTGTGTAGACATGATGACGTGTGATGTCGCGCTCTCAAGATCTCAAGATTTTTTGCCATCCCCAGCTCCCTGCTGGATGGCAAAAAAAAACTCGTCAACGATGACTACCATTGGTTTCAGCTGTCAAATTGTCAACATTATCATATGCTAAATCTTAAATGTAAGTGTGATATATAAAAGAAAAAGGGACGCAGTGTTTTGCTATTAATTGTCAACACTAAAACAACTACATAACAAGGTTCAAAGATATCACATTTCACAGTTCAGTAAAAAGTTTTAATTAAAAAGAATTCAAAGGAAGAGAGAAGTAAGTCAGTTATGCTAGCTTGACATTGACAACCTTAATATGCAGATGTGGTGTGTAATTCGGTGTGTTTCGGTTCAGTTAAAAAAAAAAAAAGATGACCCACACACCTAATCTCTGACCGATCATCAGTAGAGCAGGTGTTTAAATTAGCTAATGAACCACTGCTTTGTTCAGGCAACCACTTATTAATAGTCGCAATATAAACATCAAGCATGAAAACATAATACTGTCACAGACTGAATGTTCTGTTCTTTGTGTGGGAAATGTTTGCATGTTTTTGGTGTTGAATCCTGATACATTTGAATGTAATCGCTGTAATTAACTGTCCAATGTAAAAGAGAAATTAATTTAGTTCTGTTAGTCCAACCAAATTGTTTATAGATTTATAGCTACAGTTTGAACCAGAAATTTACATATCCTATATAAAAAGACATATATGCATTTTGTTCACATTGTCAGACATGAAATCAAAATAAACTTTTCCTGTTTTAGATCAATTAGGATTACCAAAAAATGTTTTATGCTAATGTATGCTAAATGCCAGAATAATGAGAGAGAAAATCTTTTAAGGCAATTTTTTTTATCATTTTCTTCAAAGTCAAAAGTTTAAATACACAAAGATTACTATGCCTTTAAACAATTCAGGACATTTGATGTCATGTATTTGAAAGCTTCTGATAGGTTTATTGATAACATATGAGCTAATTAGAGACACACCTGTGGATGTAATTTAAGGCAGACCTGAAACACACTGGTCCTTGTGCAACATCATGGGAAAGTCGAAAGAAATCATCCAACGTATCAGGAAGAGAATTGTGGACAACTCTGGTTCATCCTTGGGTGCAATTTCCAGATGCCTGAAGGTGCCTCATTCATCTGTACAAACAATTATACGCAAATACAAACAAAATGAGAATATCCAGCCATCATACCGCTCAGGGAGGAGACGGGTTCTGTTTCCCAGAGATGAACGTGATTTGGTCCTGGTGAAGATGCTGGCTGAAGCTGGTAAGAGTGTGTCATTATCCACAGTAAAAGAAGTACTGTATTGACATGGGCTGAAAGGTCACTCTGCCAGGAACAAGCGATTACTTCAAAAGAAACACAAAAAAGCCAGATTAATGTTTGCAAATGCACACAGGGACAAAGACCTTAATTTTTGGAGACATATCCTGTGGGCTGACAAAACTAAAATTGAACTGTTTGACTATATTGACCATGGTTACCTTTGGAGGAAAAAGAAGGAAGCTTGCAAGCCTGAGAACACCATCTGGACTGTGAAACACAGGCGTGGCAGCATTATGTTGTGGAGATGTGTTGCTGCAGGAGGGACTAGTGCACTTCACAAAATAGATGGCATAATGAGGAAAGAACATTATGTAGAAATTCTGAAGCAACATCTCAAGAAATCAGCCAGGAAGTTAAAGCTTGGGCACAGCTAGGTCTTCCAACTGGACAATGACCCCAAGCATGCAGCCAAATTGGTTACAAAGTGGTTTAAGGATAACAAAGTCAATGTTTTGGAGTGGTCATCATAAAGCCCTGCTCTCAATCCTATTGAAAATTTATGGGCAAAGCTGAAAAGGTATGTGCAAGCAAGGTGACTTACAAACATGGCTCAGTTACACCAGTTCGCAGGAGAAATGGGCCAAAATTCTTGCCAACTATTGTGAGAAGCTTGTGAAGGATATCCAAAATATTTGACCCAAGTCATTCAGTTTAAGGGCAATGGTACGAAATACTAATTAATTGTATTTAAACTTTTGGCTTTGAAGAAAGTAATAAAAATTGCCTTTAAAAATCTCTCTCTCATTACTCTGGCATTTAGCAAATAGAAAAAAATTAGGTAATTCTAACTGACCTAAAACGGGGAAAGTTTATTCTGATTTCACATCAGACAGTGTGAAAAAAATGCATGTCTTTTTATATAGTGTATGTAAACTTCTGGTTTCAACTGTAGCTAGAATACATATTTTACATATAAAAGCATCAAGTATTTTCTTAGCTTTAATTTAAGCCATATTTTTAGAAATCAGATTAGAAATAAGGGTGCTTCAAACATTTTTGTGACAGATTCATACATATCCCGCATCAGAACAGTATGGTTTACTAACATGACTTAATGCATAGTAATGGCACCTGCAGGTGAGATAAATACAGTTAGATTTGCTTTGTACCTTTTGTGACCCTCTGTACAAAGATGATCTAAATTAATAATACCTACATCTCCACGTTTCATTTTGTTAACAGAATTGTTCTACCGCAGCAGCGCAACTATGGATGGCAAGTAAAAGAATCGTCTTTTTGCCCCCCAGTGTTGTGCACATGCACAAACTTCCCAGATATAAACATTAACATTCAACATGTTTATAGTGCATTTCCAGTTTCAAAAACACATTCAATTAATGTTAGTATAGCAATATTATAGCATTGTAATGAAATTATGTATCATATTATGCAATATGTTTTTGCTTAAAATGTTTGCCTTGATACCTCAAATACTGTGAAACTGTGGTAATTTCACTCAAGGTTATCAACCAAGAAAATGTCTTATCCATGTCTAATTTGAAGTGTCATAAAATATCTAAATATGAGAATACAAAAATGTGATTACTGGGTAATACACACAGAAATACGATGAAAGAGTAAAAGATTAAATGCCTTGGAAGCTTTATCTACCAAACATGTATCACTTGCTTAGAAATCTGAACTCTTTATCTACTTTCATTCATGTTTTATTCAGTTTGCAGTTTTAAGATTGCTGTTGTAATTGTGAAGCACTTTGGTCAACTGCTGTTGTTTTTAAATGTGCTATATAAATACATTTGCCATTGCTATGATTTATAAGCTTGGATTCTTACCTGTAAAGATTTATGGGCTGTATTATCATAATAATATCTGTTCAACCCCCTTTCTTTAAAATCCCTAAAAATTCCAAATTAACATGGAGGAAATTCACTCGGTGTCTACACGATGTTTAGTTCCCGCAGCCAACTGTAAACATTGAGCCCTCATGCTGTCAGCGCTGTTGTGTGTTTAGACATCTGCATCAACCACAGCTCAGCACTGATCGTCAGTATCATGTGGCTGCAGGCTGGAGTTACATCTGCACTTCCAAATAAATGTTGTCTGTTGCCACATTTGGATCTCATTGTATGGAGTGTTTAGCGGTTGTGGTGGTGAAAGACCTATCCTCTCTTGTTGTTATCAAATTTGTACGAGGTGGTTAGCATGAGAGTCTGCGTGCAGTGCAGGGTGAAAGATTTAGTCATGTGTTTTCTGAAAGATAAAAGGATATAAGTCGGACTTACAAGAATTTCCCCTCACACAGCTTGCACTGAGGTTAAAATAATTCTGTAAACATGGTATTTTTTAGGTTGTGTTACAAATCTTGGAGGCTGTCTGTTTAAAAAACTGTTTTGATTAATCAAAACTAGATATTTCTTCTTTCATCAAACACTTTATTGATGTGGTTATATGTTGTAAAGCTGTAGTAGGAGTCCCTCTAAAACATGACTGGATGATTTTTCAAATTTTCTGAATATGTTGATAAAATTTGTCAATGCAGAAAACAACTTGTAATGTTACATGAATAGTAACATCTTTCCTCCACCATTGTGGGTCCTACTTATTAATAGACAAAGAGTTTCTACAATTCAAACATGCAAGGATACAAACATTATTCCCTACATGATTTTCTGGAACTCATACAGTTCTGGTTAATGCCTTACAAGCACTTTTAGTGGACATGGACACCATCCACCCTTGCTTGTCCATACAGGGCCGCAGGGGAGCTGGAAACCCTCCCTAGCAGTCACTGGGTGACAGGCGGAGTACACCCTGGACAGGTTGCCAGTCCATCGTGGGGAAACACAGAGATATGCAGAACAAACAAACAAACCATGCCCAAGGGCAATTTTGGAGTACCCAATTAAAGAGTCATATTTTGGACTGTGCAACAAAATCAGAGTACCTGGAGAGAACCCAGCTATGGACAGGGAGAACATGCAATCTCCATGGACATCTTTGTAAGTTTACAGTTTTTTAAAGGATTTATATAAACTGCAGGGTTTTGTTGTTGTTGTTTTTGCAATTATACAACATGCTGAAATTTATTCCATGTGACTCAGTGTGTTATGAATGTTCTGTAATCCACACTGGGTCAAAATGATAAATCCAGGCTCAAATATACAGTTTGTTTCTGAGAAGAAATGAGACAGGCGCCTCAAAGATAAAATTGAAACAAAGTATCTGTTTTTATTTACATTTTAATAAAAGAATGGATGTGAAAATTAATTTATTCTCTGTTATATAATCAATGTAAAAATCTTTTTTGCCATTACAGCAATCAAACCCTTCTTATAATAGTTGACCAGTTTTTTGCATGGTATTTTTTTTTACAATTTATCTTTTGTGAAGAGCTCTAACTCACTGATGTGAAATGCCTCCATCACCCTAAACTTTATTTCCCTCCACAGATTCTCTATCAGAATCAAGATATTAATATTATCTCCAGAAAAAAAGAAATATGCTGTCAAAATGTCAATATTACTATAAAGCTAAATCTTCCAGGGGTATGAATAATTTTGGGCTTAGGTTTACATACTGTCCACCTTAACAAATAGTTGGATAAATAATGTATAAGCAAGTTGCAGAAAACCACATACATTCCAACTACACTGTGCAATGCACTCGTGCCAATAGCAGTCAGACAAACTGCTCCTTCAAACATAAGTAGTTCTTTATTCATTGTGGCCAACAGATCATATTATACCCCCCAAAACCACAGAAAATTGAAATTTGTTGTCATGACCCCTTTAAACTTGCTTTACTATGGAAAGTGATATTAGTGGTCCAGCATCTTCCAGTTTAAGACAAGTATGAACCTTGGTGCTTCATGGGAGTTTCTTGAATATCCTGACTATTTCACATTTGCCTGAGGTTGACAGTTTTGGTCAGATGGTTGAAACTTGGACAGAATGGGGTGTTCCAACTGGCAATGATCCCAAACATGCATCAAAATGTGCATGGTTCATGTCCAACATGGCTAAAAGACATTTAACTATATATAAGTGGGGGTATGTGCATACACTGAACAAAAAATAAAGGTAACACCTAAACAAAACAATATAACTCCAAATCAGTCACACCTTTGTGGAATCAATGTCACCAGTTAGGTAGTAACACATATTGTGAATCAATTTCACCTGCTGCTGTGCAAATGAAACATACAACAGGTGGAAATGAGTGGCAATTAGCAAGACAACCCCTATAAAAGAGTGATTCTGCAGGTGGTGACCACAGATCATTTCTCTGTTCTTGTCCTTTCTGGTTGAACTTTTAGTCACTTTTTCATTTTGTCAGTGCTGTCACACATAGAGGCATCATGAGACATGTTTTACAGCCCACTGAAGTTGCTCAAGTAGTGCAGCTAATCTAAAACAGAACATCAATGCGAGCGGTGGCAAGAAGATTTGCTGTGTCTCTTAGCAAGTGTCCAGAGCATGGAATAGGTACCAGGAGATAGGCCAGTACACCAGGAGACATGGGGGGGCGTAGGAGGGCTACAACCCAGCAGCAGGATCGCTACCTCATCCTTTGTGCAAGGAGGAACAGGAGGTCCACTGTCAGGGCCCTACAAAATGACCTCCAGCAAGCCACTAATGTGCATGTTTCTACTCAAACTGTCAGAAACAGACTCCATGAGGGTGGTATGAGGGCCTGACGTCCACATATAGGGCCTATGCTTACAGCCCAACACCGTGCAGGACAACTGGCATTTTCTAGGGAACACCAAAATTGGCAGATTCGCCATTGGCACCCTGTGCTCTTCACAGATGAAAGCAGGTTCACACTGAGCACATGTGGCAGAGTGTAGAGACACCGTGGAGAACACTATGCTGCCTGCAACATCCTCCAGCATGACTGGTTTGGTGGTGGGTCAGTCATGGTATCTGGGAGGGATTTCTTTGGATGGCTGCACAGCTCTCCATGTGCTAGCCAGAGCTGCCCTGACTGCCATAAGGTACCGGGATGAGATCCTCAGACCCATTGTGAGACCATATGCTGGTGCAGTGGACCCTGGGTTCCTTCTTATGCATGACAATGCTAGGCCTCATGTGGGTGAAATGTGTCAGCAGTTCCTGCATGATGAGGGCATTGATGTTATGGACTGGCTTACCTGTTCCCCAGACCTGAATCCAATTGAGCACATCTGGGACATCATGCTTCGGTCAATCCACCAATGCCACATCGCACCACAGACTGTTCAGGAGCTAAATGATGCTCTAATCCAGGTCTGGGAAGAGATCCCTCAGGAGAACATCCGCCGTATCATCAGGAGCATGCCCAGGCATTGTCGGGAGGTTATACAAGCACGTGGAGTCCACATACACTACTGAGCCTCATTTAGACTTGTCTTGAGGAATATTCACTGACGCTGAATCAGCCTGTCATGTTATTTTCCATTTTCATATTGAGTATGAATCTAAATCCAGATCTCCGTGGTGTACTGATTTTGATTTATATTGATCTTTTTTGTGTTATTTTCTTCTCAATCAATTCCACTGTGTTAATAATAAAGTTTTTCAATGAGAATATTTAATTAATTGAGATCTAGGATGTGTTATTTTAGTGTTCCCTTTAATTTTGTGAGCAGTGTATTTGTGCATCTATGTGCAATTTCCACATGAAAATTATGAAAAAAAAAGAAATTTGAGCATGTTATTAATATTTACTATAGTTGTATTTTGTATAAACCAATCTACCCAAACCTCAAATAATCATTAAACAGCCACAATTGTTAGGACATTCATGGTAATGATGAGTTTTTACAGGAACTGTAAGAATAAACAATCTAATTCAGTATATTATTTATTACTGATACTTCTTATTTACTACTAATTATTCTGTTAGCAATATGTCAGTGAAAGTAGAAATGGAAGGGCTATTAAAAAAAAGAAACTTTTCAGGAAAACGTGCTTCAAAATTTAATTTATTCTTGTTTACCTTTGAGGTGCCTGACTGTACATGCACTGAAGCTCACTTGTGTGAACAGAATTTTTCTTCGGCAGTATAAAGTGTCCCTTGATTTTAATGCTCATATAGATCATAATCATAAATTGATCTAATGGCAAGAGATTTCCTTTAATCTAACACACTCAGAAACAATACTTGATAAAACCCTTTCAATATGTATTCAGGCAGGATTTATAGCTTAATAGCAAGATTTAGGTTGATCTATCTAGGTTAATCTATATGGAGTTAAATCAATACTCGGGGTTTCTGCAGGGGATCACTTCCTTGAGGGGGAGGCCAGCCACTGAACATGACACCATGGGACGAGCGTGCCTAATCCACGTTTGAACTCTGAGTGAGTGTAGGCCTCTCCCCTCTGAACATGACAACCACATGCTTCCCAACCCTCCAAGGCTGACTTAAACACGGTTGCTAATGATCACATGAGAGACAGGGAAGCCATGACTGTACCGGCCTCTGTTTTATACCCAACCGATCACCAAAACATGCACTCACCTTCTGAGATATAGAGATGCTTTGCATACACTCCCAAACTTCCAGGTGTTTATCTCATTAAGGCTTCTGGCCATTAGAGGCACCATGGCACTTGCTTAACAGCTATAAGCTGAGCCGTTGTGCTCGGATCACATCTCCGCAGCTGTAAAGGGCAGCAGGGAGGGGTGGCAGCCAAAGAGGCATGCGCAAGGAGGGACGGGGCTAGAAACGCCCGCTTTGTTCTCTGGGGGTTTTGGTTACCCTCAGCACTCCCCCACAGCTCACTGCGACATTCAATACAGCAACTGTAAATTTTACATTAAGCGTGCGAAATCACAGATGCACATGTCACAGCAGTGTCATAAAGTGAATTTACTTAGCTTCACTTTAGCACGCACCTTAACGCTTTAAGTCTCTGTAGAGGGTGGATAGGAGGTGGGCATGGCAGACAAAATTACAGCAATTAATTCAGAAAATGGGCCCCAAAAAGTGCAGTATAGGTTTAATGTGCACACCTGCTACACCTGGTAAATCCTCAGTGTGGTTATACGCCAAAGATATGATGGACCCCTTTTTTCACCCAGTACGGTCTACTACCGCTAAAGCCCATTCGCTTCAAGGTTCGACTTGTTGTGAATTCAGAGATGGTATTCTGCATACCTCAGAACAAAACTAATTTTGCCTTTCTGTTATTTCAAATGAGTATTCCCATTTTCCTCTGACACCAACAAGGCACTTTTGATGCACACAAATGCTGCTTTCTGGAAATTTTCTTTCTTCCACTATTCTCTATAAACAATAAAGATATTTGTATATGAAATGTCCAGTAAATCAGCAGCTTCCATCTCCCAAAAGTGCCAAGCCAAGCCACATTCAAAGGCTCTTAAATCATGTTTGTTCTTCATTCTGATATTTGGTTTAAACTTCAGTATGTTGTTTCCACTATGCTATATAGTCTTTCCTGTACTGCTTTTAGGCTCAGGAGCACAGGTCATGGTAGTAATTCCTAAATTGGCTTTGACTCATTAGTCTGCTCTGACAAGAGTGGAGCAAACCTCTGGATTTTATGCAACAGCATCAAAGATGCTTCATTCCAGTGCTTTTCCAGGTCTCATAGTTTTTTAAACCAGTGGATTCATGATCGCTGCTGATCCAGTGTGTATACCTTAAATGTAACTTCAATTAGTGAACTGGAACTTGTTCAGCTGAGAAAATGGGGACAGAGATAACAATTGTCCATTGTGAAAGTAAAGACATTTTAAAAGTCACTAATATACCCCTTTATCCAACTGATCTAAACATTTTTTTAACTTCAGTTGTTTTAAATGGTTAAATCTACTAAAACTTTAGGTTTGTTTGACTAGTTGCTTTTTTTCCCTGAAAACTCACAGTGATTTAACAGCTCTGTAGACAAGACAAGGTAACCATTGATGACAGCAAACCCATCTATTATTTTGAAGTCACATGCACTAAAGAAGTATAAACATGTTCCCTTGGTGTGGACAAAGCATTGGTCCACCTGTTCACTTATTATCCCTGCAATAAAATTTAAAAGCATTAAGAAATCCATTAAAGTTTCAGATGTAAACAACAGCTGACTGAGAATCATTAATGTTACTTTTACCTTTCCTTAACAGGCCTTGTCTAATGCAAAATCAGTGCTTTAGTTGTGACAGGAAAAGCTGAGAATAAGTTAATCCACAGTATGAAATTATATGCACAGAAATATACATAACAACAACTAAAAATAAAAAGCATCAATCTTGTGAAAATGTGACCACTTTCTATGGATAAAAAATATATATGACTAATTCACTTCCCCAACCCCTGCAGTTCCTACAGCAATAGCTAAATAAATTTTGCAGAGCACCCTGCCAGAGTATCACCCCACTCAAAGGGGTGAGGGAAAGCCAACATTAGGCCTGGTGGCTTGTAAAGTGAGATGGGAAGTTTAATTGATCTAAAAGAATTTAATGTGGCGTAGTGAATCGCAGCAGACAGCATGGATTTATATCTTAGCCCAGGAGAACCGAACATAATATTGCCGGAGTTTTACAGCAGGAGGGGATTCTTTTTAATTATGGCCACAAAAATGATTTACTTTCTGCTGGGTAAAAACCACAATTTAATGACAACTCTGAACGCCTGTTTTAATTCCATGTCCTGCAGAAGTGTAAGACAACTCACTTAAACTCAATGGTTTTCCCTTTAAAAAAAAAAAAAAAAAAAAAAAAAAACCCTCACAATTTTCAAGAAGTAATGAGAGCCACCTTTCTTGCTGAAAAAAAGAGAAAATTGGCAATGACCCATTTCATACATTACAAATGAATTTTCACATCTGAAATGTATCACTTAATACTTCAGTCACTCCAGCACAGACTTCCATAAAAGCAAAAAAGGAAACACTGCAATGTGTTAGAGATTTTGAACGTAAAACCAAGATTACCACACAGCCACAGGGAAATGGATTCAGCAAAATCCCCACAGGATGTGTAGTGGCCAAGTCAAACATGAGCACAGATATTTACCAATATGTTATGGATACTGTGGCCACAGAGAAAAAGAGATGCACACAACGCATAACAGATGGGTGTGATTTTTTTTAATGTGCAGCATGTAGATATTACTTGATGTTTAAGTAGGGAACGTATGACATGTATCATCCTCAACACTGAGTCCTTCAGAACCAGAAAATCTGAAAATAATTTAAAAAAAAAACAAAACAAAAAAAAAAACAAGGAAGAGACAATAGCAGGCAATGTATGCTTTGGCTAAAATTCCTTTACTGGATTTTTTTAAAAGTTTGACAGAAAAAAAAGAAAATTATTTTACTTCTGTTGAGCAGAAAGAAAATTTAACTTGTAAATGTTGCCTCAAGTTACTCAAATTCCTAACAGGAAGTAAAAAAAATATTTTCTGTGAAAAAGGATGCCACACAAAAATACTTAATTTCATCTTAAAACACATCTTAAAAGGTTTTCTTTTACGATGTAAAAAGAAATAATAATCTGGTAATCTGATCTCCAAAGAAAACATTAAACTCAACAACCCTAAAAAACTTTAATCCTCCTGAATTATGAGGAGCTGAAATTAAGAACTCGGTGCAAATCAGGAACATAGATGCAAAAACTGGGCATAATATATGGAGATAATAACAGAAAGAAAACAGAGGATGAGTCAGGAGTGTCTGAAATAATCACTAAACAAACCAAACTAAAACATGAAAATAAAAGCAAAAGACTAAAACCATTAAAACACAAACTTAATCTTAGTTTCATCAAAACTTCTTAAGACCATGACAAAAATAAGCAAGACATTGTCTTTTTGTATTATATCATATCCTAATATACAATTTAATTGTGTTTTGAGATCAAAGTTAAAAACAGAAACATTTGCATCACTTTTGTGGGCTTAAGAAGGTCTGATTCAATAAAGAATAGTTTCATGTCCCTCTAATTCACAAAGCCCTTTCCAAAGGATGGGTTATACTTTGCTGCCAAAAAGAAATGCATCTCTTTGCTGCAGTGCAGTTTTGCCCTGTTTGAATGAGGTATTATGCATACATTTGGAGGAAAAGACACCCACAGTTACGTATGTATTATGTATTTCTGTAAACCGCAGCCTGGTTAAACACTATTTTATGCTTAAAAGCCAACAACATTTGTGATATGGAATCAAGGTTAAATATTCACTGTCTAAAACTGGTGGGGATCATTATTCATGAAAACAGCCAAAAGAGGAGGAGAACCCACTTGTATTAGAGTGTATAGAATAAGAAGGCAAGAGTTTCCTAATCCTGGGCTGTTGTTGTGTTTGTTTCCCCCCCCTAGTTTATGTGCAGCAGCTCTCGTCTGTGGGGGCGGTCAGTTTCTCTGAGCATTCTCAGCAGCAGGTATGTATGATCGGTACTCTTCTTCTTGTCTTACAGTTCCTGGAAGTTTTACTGGAGTTTTCCTCCATGAATTCTGGTTACTTCCTGGATTTCTTGAAGCCTCCATAGTAACTGGAGTACTCACCTTTATGAAAGGAAATATTATGCTGCTTTTTTACCACGGAAGTCAGAACTCCGGGCTGGGTTTGATGTCACACCCAAGGTAACAGCGTTCCTGTTAACATAGTCTGAGAAGTCGGGATTTCAACATGGCAACGCCCAAGTAGTCATTGTTTGCAGTACCTCTTATGAACATCATTTTAAATTGTACTTTTCATACACAAACACCATTTTTAATTCAGTTTAGAGTTGCAGGCGTTACATTGATTTTAGACACACTCTTACAAGTATATCCTGTAAAATATGTTTACACCACAGCTTACTACTGTTGATGCGAAGAGTAGCCATATTAAAATGCCAAGTCAACCTTAAAAATGCTAACTGGGGGTTGTTGGAGCTTCTTCCACCTTCAGAGTGGGTTGCCCAGCTTCAGGCAGCGGTCCGGTTGGTTTTTCCAACTGGGAAGTCGGAATTTCTGAGTTCCAATTAAAAACGGAACGCACCATTACCCTACTTACCTGCATCCTGTGACCTGTCCACCGGGAGAATGTGCTGACCTGCCTGTCTCTGCCCCTTTAGTAAAAATATGTATTTGCAAGTACATTTCAATCAATCCTCCGTACCAAACTACCAACTACAACAGCTATCTGTCACTGCTACCTACTGGGATTTCCAGCCACCTTCCAGTACCTGTGTTTATCTAATGACAAGTAGGACAAACTGTGAGTCCCACCTTATTGAGCCCTATATCTTTCTTTCTCTTCCAGACAACACATCCACATCCATGTTGGACACAACAAGACTCATTCCTCTGGTTCTTTTTGATAAATTTTTAAAATAATCTTTTGGTTTCCATTTGTTCTATGCTTTGAGTCACAAACCGTACCAATGCATGACACCAAGTGCTACAGAATGATTTAGTCATCCACTTTTTCAGTTATGTGTGCCTGGAGTTGTCAAACTGATCTTAAAGTCTAAGAATAAACTGCTAACAATGTATAAGATTTTGTTCTTAGTTTTTTATATTCAGGGTACAAATCTTCTACCAGAGCATCCCAGTGGTTCTGCTTCTCACCCAGTGAACAATAAGTAAAAGTTACATAAATTAACTGCATTAAAAAGAAGAGAGAGATTTGTTAACATTATCCAAAAGCACTGAGGTGGACTGAAGACAGTCTACAAGGGTGACTGGTGTGGCATTACGGTGACATGATACTCCTCCATGATGAGACAGTTTGCAAGGAAGCACAACTCAAAGACCCATTTTCAATTCATTAAGTGAAAATAATAGGATGCAGTGTCAATCAACAACAGTTTTTTTGTTTTGACAGTATATGTTGAAAATTATTAGTGTGTTTGGCCTATATTGTCTAAATTACTATGCACAATGTCTATAGTTAAGCCAAACATTAAGAGCATTTCTTTTTTTTTTTTTTTTTTTTTTTTTAAAGACTATATAAATCAGACCTTTCTTAATAAGTAATGGTAAAATCTTTGCTGAGATTACCCTTACCCTTCTTATAATTGCTGACCAAATTTCACAGGTTTCCACTGGTATTTTGACATTTTGTTGATGAGCTCCTATTCTTAGAGGTTGGAAGGCTTCTTTGCCATCACCCTAATCAGTTGCTTCACCTGGAGATTATCTATCAGAATTATTCTGGGACTCTTGCCAAGACACTTTAAAATATTAATATCACTTCAAGTCATGCTGGTTAAATTAAAAGATTACCTTAAACTTAAATCATCCAGGCCTATGAACAATTTTGGTTAAGTCTGTATATAATAATTGTGAAATTCTTAGAGAGTGCCTCTGAGTTCATCTATCAGAACCTCAGAGCTTTCTATGACACACTGTACTTACTGTCCATGTTTGTCCCAGTAGAATAATATTGCTATATGCTTTTTGAATGAAATGCAGAGTCTGAGTAGATAATAAATACAAATTTGGAGCTAATAGTGGGCACACTGCAGTTAGAGCCTAAGCCTGAGTAATTTTATGTCAATATTATAAAAGCAGCAGGCTTAAATATCTTCTCACACAGTTTATGGATTGCTAAATGTGATCATTAATGATAAAAAAAATAGTAATAATCTCATGCTGAATCTGTCAAATGTTGGAAAACACCAACTAGTGGCAATGTTTCAGTTATGATTAGTACTCATTGTTTCTCACAATTTTATTACATTTGAATCTCTAAGGGTGTACAGTCTTGATTCTCTCCCCTACTACACTGAGTCCAAGTGAATCATAAGGTTAAGCAGTTGGGAAAGCCATTATATTACAGCTTTGTTTTGGTTGAGCTTGGTGTAACGCTAAAAATGAATAGAAGTGACAAGTGGCTGATGTGGTCAAGAATGCTACCAAGCATAATCTAATGCTTTACCTATACATTTGTTGATTTAACTTAGCCATCCTGGGAAAAATAATACCACAGCTCAGCAGAATGTATTTACATTACAGCAGGGTGCACCGGATAAGGAGGATTGAGTCAGGAAAAAGTATGATGTATCATAAAAGATGTGATTCTTCTCCAAAGGAAAAAAAAATCCAATGCAACTTCTCGTTGGAAGCTCATGGGAGGAAACTGAGCACTTGTTAAAACCTACCAAACCTGGCTCAGTCCTCACCTAGACCTGGCCATCCATCAGAGTGACTGGACTGAATTTACAGTGTGACCTGATCGGTCATCATTTATAACTTTTACTGGCCCTAAGTGGAGGCAATCACTAGCTGGTGTTTGTGTAAGAGGAAACCTCCACCTGTGAGGGTCTCCCATTAACATAAACCTAACTTGGAGGGAGATATGTCATCTGTCGGCATACTCTGGGGGCTGGAGTTTGGCCTGAAAGAATTCTGCAAGGAGGACTTTTCCTTCTCAAATGAGCTGTGGTGTTTCTTTAAACAAAACGGATCAATGACTAATGTCAGTGTGTATTACTTTGGAGTCAAGGAATTTCTCAGAACTGTGACTTTTAAACCTCTGGAGCACGTTAAAAAACAAAGATGAGTATCTAAATTTCCATATCTTGGTATTTCAGTTGGAGGAAATAGAAGATAGTTCAAAGAAACTGCTGAGCAAAAAGCAACCATGTGTGTCAAACAGATCCCGGTGCTGTCTTATCTTCTTGATCAGGAAAAGATCTAAAAGCAAACTTGAAGAGTTATAGCTCAAACTGGATAATGGGACCACAATAATGAAGAAAACCCTGAAGCTACAATCACCTTAGGGGGTATGGGCAGCCTGTGGCTTTGAAGTGCTGCTGAAACTGGCTTCTGTTCAATCTTACCTTTGGATGCTCCATTGAACTTGATCACTCAGCAAATAAATGTTCAACCAAAGTGATGGAAAAAAAGAGGGCATATTAAGAGTAATTGCAAAAAGAAGGAGTAATACAACAAAATATGGGCTAGATGTGTGAAAATGTTTACACAAGATCATGACTTTCTACGTTAGCAATGTTTTTGTTAAGCACAGTTCATGTTTGGGTTATGGTGATAATGTTTCATCATTGGCAAAGGGGAAAAGACAAAAACAGAGACAGTAAGAACCACAGCATCTGATGAAAATATGTTTGGCACAGCACCATATCCCTGATTTGGATGCTCATCAGTTAGGCAAATGTGATCAAACTCCAACCGTGAAGCACAACACAGTGTTCGCCCACACATCCACCTTTCAAGCATGAGACATTTTTTGCATTACAGGACTCGAAGGGATGTATGAGGGGTAAAGAAGAGGGTTTAAAAGAGGTATAGCAGAGTTAACCTCAGGATTTAATTTACTTCCTGGTCAAATCACAACCATATGCTTATGACACTCATAACATTCTTTTTCATGTACTGCACATGTCAAATCTGGACATTATAGATGTTTGTGTACCTACTGGGAATCTTATGTGAGCTGTAATTGATGTGAGTAAGTAATCCATTTATATATATCACTGGATAGGACAGCACCTATAGCTGCTATAGCTAGTGATGCGCACCTGCAGGCGCCATTACTATGCATTGAGTCATGTCCACAAAATCATACTGTTCTGATGTGGGATGAGCATGAATCTGTCACAAAAATGGTCGTAGTACCCTTAATTCTTATCCGATTACTACAAAATATGGCTTATTCTACCTAGATATAAATCTATAAAACAGTTTGGTTTCTGTCAGTTCTGTCAAGATGCAAGAGGGGACTAAACGAAGTTCTCTTTTATATTGGACAATTAATTTCATTTTACATAATTTGTATTGTCACGGTTTTGCAAGGTTTTCTAGTTTATTTTTTAAGGGGTGCTAGCCAGGTATCCCTCCTGACAAGTAAGATTTTATGGTTGTTTTTTTTTTTTTAATGGATATCTAACCAGTCACACAAGTACCATACACTACAAGGTGTAGAACCTTTGGTACAATGAATGACAAAAAGCAATTTTTCCACAAAAGACCATCCACATAATATTTTTTTCAGTTTTTGTATTTTAAATGTAGGGAAGCTGAGAGCGGTGGAGCTTGCATGTTTATTTTCCCGATGGTTAACTCGAGATAATGAGTTATTTATGTCGTTATAACAACATAACGAATACAGTTTTCTCGCGATAACCAGTTAATTTCCCGATGGTTTAATCATATGACCAATGACGTGGTGTCATTATGGTTTACCCTATCCTATCCTATCACTTATTCACAGAATTACACATGGATGCCATGACTTACACTTATAAGTCCTCTCAATGTGGCATGCATCTGAATGATGAAATCAGGTTTAACACACACACCAATCATGTCGTGCTCTTGAGAAAACAAAGTTTGTTTTCTCGAAATTAAGTCGTTATCTCCAGAAAACCATCAGAAAAAGAAAAAAGTTTATGTGTAACACATCTGCTCTCGGCTTCCGTATAAATGTCCATGAGAAAATAAACACAAATCCCTTCCCCACAAAAAAAAAAAAAAAAAAAAGGTCCGTGTATCTTCTCCAAAATTCACAGGCATGCAATGGCTCCCACACAAATTGTCACACAGCAAGAGCTGTGAATAAACAAAACAAAACAAAAAAATACATAAGCCCCATATACAATTTCAGTGTTAAAATGCACATAAATCACAACATTACAAACAATAATAAACAGACTTACAGGTCACGTGATGAAGGTCGCTCACAAAGAGGCAGAACCAGGAATACGTTGCACTGGACAAATATCACCTTTAAGTTTATTTTATTTTTCATAAGGGAGCACAGACGATTAATTTTTATTTTAGGTTTTGATTAATTCTAAAACTTACGAGCGACTTTTGACTTGGTGACGTCACAGGCTTCCAGGACTTCCGGTTTGACACGTTGGAGCGCAAGGGCGGACGTATTTTTATTTTGTTTTATTTTTATCGGCCCACGAAGAATGTAGCCACCCAGCGAAACAGTGGTGCGACAAGGAAACAAAGAGGGGTTAAACAGCCTCGGATTTATTTTAATGACTTTTGTATATGACTACGGTGCTGACAGAATGGTGGCGGCAGTTGTTGCTATCACCCGGAGTGGAGGGAACTTGCCATCGTTACAAACGGAAAAAGAACCATCTTGAACAGTGGACCAATCAGGCGAGTCCAAGGGAAGACCTTGGAAGGGAAGAAGGGAAATGTGGGAGGACGGGAGGGGGACAGAGAGAGGTAAAACAGTGCAACCAGCCCAGCGCAAGAAGCGGGTGGTCACAGTATGAGCTATAGTTTGTTATATACTTTATGAAATAATTTTTTCCTATTTGATAACTGTTTTGGATATCACGGCGTTCTACGAACGAGGCAATTAGTCCAACTTTTGTCGTTTAGTGTGCCACAGCAAAGGGAAACAAACGCCGAAAAACGGGTGAAGAACAACTCAAAACCACTCGTATTCTTCTTTTCCCTCGCTTTCTGTGTGGGCTTTACTCCACACACGCGTTGTTGTGGCAACCGACTGACAACAGCTCCACTAAACGAGCAGAGATTATGTTCAAGTGTATCAGGAACATCATCACAAAAAAACGCAAATATTTCCCATACAAAGAACAAAACATAAAACCCCAACATTCAGTCCATTACAATATTATGTTTTCAGGCTTTATGTTTATTTTGCGATTATTGATAAGTGGTCACCTGAACACAGCAGTGGTGTATTCGCTAATTTAAACACCAGCTTTACTGATGATCTGTCAGAGAATAGATTTGTGGGTCGCCTTGTCTTAATTGAACCGAAACACTAAATTGCGCAGCACGTTAAGGTTGTCAAAGTCAAGCTAGCATAACTCACCTACTTCCCACTGCTTTTTTTTTTTTTTTTTTTTTTTTTTTTTTTTTTTTTTTTTTTTAATTAAAACGTTTTACTTAATTGTGAAATGTGATATCTTTGGACCTTGTTATCTAGTTGTAATGTTGACAATTAATAGCAAAACGCTGCGTCCTGTTTTCAGATTCTTTGCGTGATTGTGTCATTTTACTGACCACCGATATTCCCGACTCAGTGCATAGCAATGCTGCATATCTGACACACGATAGTCAAGTGGATTGGACATCCAGTAATATATAATAACCAGTAATATATAATAATGAGGTAATCTTAAAAAAATAAAATAAATAAATAAATAAAATTAAAACTTATAAAAATTCCTATATAACTAAACAAGCAGAATGATGGCAGCTTTGTGAAAAATTACCATTTCAGTTAATCATTTTGTGAAATAATTTTTAAAATGGACATTTTGTCTTTTTCTTTTCTTTTTATGTTTTTGGTTTTGTTTTAATCTTGTAGAAAATGAAATAACAGATAAAATGTTAGTTGGGTTTATGGCACTGAGGGATGAGTGGGCGCTCTAGGGCTTGGTAGGGGTGCCCTTCTCACCAATCTGTGGCTCCTCCCGCAATTTGACTATCAACAACTTCTCTGCACATTAACACATGCAGACATATCCATCCACACACATTACGTGTATGCATGAAAAACAGGCACAATCAAACAATTACATACACATATGAGATTGTAGAAGATCTGAATATATATATATATATATATATATATATATATATATATATATATATATATATATATATATATATATATATATATATATAACTTTTCTACTGGTATGACTGCTGCTGCAGTAGGCACATTAAGGTTGTGTCATCTTTTTGTTATGATTACTAATCCTGTTACTATTTCCTTTAATATTATCATCCTGTTGGTCTCTTTACAATTGTTGTAGCTAGTCCAATTTGCTTCCTGATCCAGATATAGTACGTTGAGCCATTTAATTATGTCAACTGTCCAATAAGAGGAATTTCCTATTTTTTCCTCTTGTAGAGCAGTTCTGCTAAAGGCGCTGCAAGGCAACCAGCCCCACCATAGTGTTCGCCTAAGCTGTCAGGACAGGATATTTGAAAAGATAAATAGAATTAAGAGCAAATCTATGACTTCTAATAATTTCAGCATAAGTAGTAGACTAGTTGCTTTGTGTACATATCAAATGCAGTATTTCCTTCTGGCTATGACATAAATAAACATACCAAAAACAACCTTAACCATCAAACTAAAAGCGTGGGAATACTAACCAAAAGCTGGCAAGTACACAGCTAACAAATAAATAGCATTCCCTACCTCAATGCTTCTCTAATTACAGGTATGGTTTACCAGCCATGGCCTATTAGTGTTTCCTTCACAAACTATAAAAACTAATGACACCATCGTCTCACTGCCTTGGTTTTCTTGAGCCTCCCTTTCTTTCCATGTTCTTGGACAGTGCAGATTATTTTTAGCTCTGCGTGGTGAGAGTTGTACACTTACAGCCAAAGCCAACGTTGGGTTTTTCCTTTGGTCAGCAATTACCATCCTTCAGTTTAGCTCTGACTTTCAGAAGGGCCTGAATGGTAGGGCAATTCAGTTAAAATAATCCTGAGATTCGGGGAGTGGCAGAGAGTAATAAATGTCAGAAAAAATAATCTAAATCATGTTACAGAAGTGAACTGGTGAATTTAGAATAAAAAAAGAAATATGAGTCTCTAACACACCATTGTAACTAGTACAACCCCACATTGCTGTTTAGAGGTGAGTACTTCTGGTAGAGTTGCTCCCCCTTGTGTTATTGACCTTAACTGCAGGCAGAGCTGATCTTAAACTCCAGCAAAACCGTAAAAACAGACTTCACATATTTTGAACATTTGATAAGCCATTCCTATTGGTTATTTTGAACTGCATAGGTGAAGCTGTGCCTTCACTATTTAAACCCTGTGATACTTTGGTCAATCGTAAAAAAAATGAGACCATGTCAGTGATCAGAGAATGCAGGTTTAGTTTTGCTGCCACAGGCCACACTTCAGATGGTTATGACTGTTCACACACTAGAACAAGCTTCAATGAGTTTAGTGCTGTCCTCAGGGCAGGTGGTTAGCTCTGACCTTCTTAAATGTAGTTTACTGACAGTGCTGCTGAATGCTTTAAGGGAACATTTGTTAATGTTCAGTTCTTTTCTGCTGGGCTAGGTGCAAAGCAAATGAGAAGAAGGGATTCAGTGATGTTAGATTATTATCAGAGATTTTATTTCAAATACCTTTTACCAACATTTGTGTCATTATGTCTTGTGATGTAGGTAGATTTATATTATAGTGTTCTTTTGTGTACAAAGTGCTGAGAAGCTGGTTTACAAATGCAAGCTTAGTAGAGCATCATCAAGAAATCTACAAGATAGCAAAACTGTCGGAGCCGTTTTGTCTAGGAAACCATATGCAAGTTGTCCAACATCCATCAAAACATCTTGTTTGCTTGTTTGTTTACCTGTTACTACCTAGTCTCTATTCTGCCCATTCAGTGGTGCTTTGGTATTCACAACGATGTAAAACATGCACATCTAATATATTATTTAGTCATATTCACCCTCTGTAATAAAGCACATTTTTGATTCTATTCATGCTGAACATGACATTGTATTTCCATTATTTTCTCTTTAAACATTAACCACTGGCTTTGACAGGGATGCATTTCATGTTCTCCCTAGTGCTTAAAGATTCAAATGCCTTACTACTGGTTGGGATAGGCAGTCTGTGATGTTTAAACAGAGCTGACAGAGGAAGCAGGGGCAGGAATGTTTTGCCTAAAATCTGCTGAAAATTCACTTTTTACAAGTCTCTCTCTCCCTCTTCCTCTCCCCTGCTCTTTTCCTATTACATTACAGTGCTAGGCCTGCATTTTGATCCTCACCAGGTGCTGAGAGGGGATTTCTTCCCCATACAGGGTGATAATAACCTCACATATGACACACACACACACACACACACACAAATGCAATGTCTGCATGCTGAACGAATGCTGATTCTTCATCAGTGGACTTTATTGGAATTGATTTGATTATATAGTATAGCTGGATACAAAGTGGATCTGTGCATCTTGTGAAGTGCCTTTAGGTGACATTTGTTATAAATTCACAAAACATAAATAAGCTAAACTGAACAAACGGATTCTGTAAAACAAGGGTCTCACACATGATTTAGTACTGTTAAACTCAAAATTATTCATGGCCCCAGCAGAGTTAGGTTTAAAGTAATCTTTTGATTCTACCAGCATGCTTCTTCTGAAAGTAATACTAACCTTTTGGTGTTGCCCAGACAGAGTCCTCACTTGAATCGATAGAAAGTTATCCACATGGCTGACAGCTCAATTCCTTGATAATTGGAAAGACAATTTATTATTGTTAAAATTGAATCCGCTATTTAACTATTATACAAATCTCTCCAAAATTGTACATGCTCAATGAGAATAAAAGACTGGTATAAAGATATTTCTTTTAGTTTTAACCATGTTATTACATCACCATTTTCAGTGTGGTGTTCCAAAGATATCCCTCTGTTCTGTAAAACAATGTTATTTCTCAAATAGGTTGGCTGAGGGTAGACCTTAAAAGTGTCAAGACCACCTGGCAGGTAGAAAAAAGGAGCCTTGTTATCCCCAAAAGTTCCCATTCTGTCTCAGTGATTATAGAAAGCCACGAGTCCACACCAGAAGCGCTGGATGCCCCACTTGCTGCTAGTTGGCTGATTGGCGTGCGGCTCGAAAAGCTCCTCTCTCACATGGTGTCTTGACTGAATCTGAATCAGACACTGATTAGATCAAATTGCAGAGAGAAACCTGTGTACCCCTGTGTGCCCACCTTTAGATATCGCCTCAGTGCCAGCAGTTAAATTGGACAGAGAAGCAGTGTATTTGATTATACGCCGACTTCTCTACCTGACTGTCATGACTGGAGGAGCTGAGACTTTCTGCTAGTGCCACCAATTTGATTCGTGTTGGTTGGAAAGAACAATAGAAAAAGTTACAATGTAGCTTCACCACAAAAAGACTCATTATTTTTATTCTTTGTCTTGGTCTCTGTTTTAATCGTTTTAATCCATCTATTGACATTCATGCACCTTCAGTAGCACAGAAAAGTGTATCTGACAATCCTGGGAAGCCTCAAGGGTCTTCATCTTATCAGTTAAGGAATTCAGGATGGAAGCTGAATGTGATACAAAAAAATCGCAAACTAATTTTAATAGACTGAAATAGACTGTTAATGGACATAGAAGGAAATGAAAAGACAGATGGATAGGGGCCAGGACAGGAGAGTAGCAGTGAATATGTCTCCCCTAATTGTTTTAATATAGGAGTAGATCATTATTAGAACAGGGAGGGGAAGGAAATGAATGACACAAATGGATGCTGTGGCTGACAGCTGTGCCAAGATGAAGGGACGTCTCCTTGAAACAGAAGCAGAGATCAAAAAGTGTGTGTGCAATGTCTAGCACAAATTATGTACTCCTTTGGTATCAACACAGCCCTTTTCTTTCTCCATGAATCACTGGGAAACTCATTCATTTCTAAACGATTAAAACATTATCGCACATACATTATATACATTAAAATAACTAGTTAAGCAGAGAGTTGAAAACTTGAGTTTCATACTTCAATTGTTTTTTGAGGGTTTAAAAACTGGTCATCTTTGACTGATTAATTTTCAAATTCCTTGCAAATTTTTTATACCCCCTTGAACTTTTTCATATACTTCCAACACTACAAGCGCAAACTTCTGTGAGTGACATATGTTTGTAGTTAGTTTCTATTACACCATTTAGCATAGATTAGCCACATAACAATATCTTCTGCATTTTCAATAGGGCTAGGGGTTAAGGTTGTATTTTCAAGTATTTCAAGTGTTTTCCGTTGGGTTACTTCTAAAATTGGGTTACTACTTCCACAATAAACTTGATAAACTGTTGTTTTTCTAAGGTTGTTTTTAAAAGTCTTTGTCGGCTCTCGACAAAAGCAAGACTGATTTCTGACCCAAGCTGACAGGCTGGGCAAAGAGCGCTTTAATCAGAGTCAACGAAACAGCCAAGGATAGGGCCTTATGATTTCCGCAATGTGGAAAATGCGGACAGAGTCATGGAATTTAATAAACAAAATGCAATACACAATTAAATGTGGAATTTCACAGAATTTGCTGATATCAGGGAGCTGGAAAGGCTATACCGTAGTCTATACAGTAGTCTCCGTAGTGTTTTGGCCACTGCAGGTACCGCACATGTTGTTACATATTGGTGTTCATAGTATCTATATATATATATATATATATATATATATATATATATATATATATATATATATATATATATATATATATATATATATATATATATCTATGTGTATGGATGTATGTATGGATAGATAGATAGATCTGTGTATATATGTGTGTGTATGTGTATATATATATATATATATATATATATATATATATATATATATATATATATATATATATATGTGTGTGTGTGTGTATATGTCATAATTTGGAATTTGTGTAAAAATAAAAAGAATTTGGGAAAAAATATATACATTTTATATAAAAATTTTTATATAAAAATAATTTTATGGGGCCTTACAAAAGACTCAAGGGAACTGTGGGGCTTCCGCCTGAGCTGCAGAGATCCACAGCTCAGGAGGGATAATCTGTTCATAGGACAGGTATGAGTATGCATGCCACAAATCTGGTCTTTATAGAAGAGTAGCAAAATTGGTGAAATCCAATTGTTTGTTTGTTGCAGGATTTGAAAATTGACACAGATTATCTCCAAATTATAATTCAGCAAACCAAATTACAACCATACACCATTTTTTTTGTCTATCACATATAAGCCTAATAAAACATAATGAATACAAAACAAAAGGAAGATGGGAAGTTCCATGGGTATGAATACTTTTGGAAGGATTTATTTTTCTTCTAAGCATGGTCATAGCACTGCATCACACATAAAACTCAGGGGAACAAAGGAGACAGAATTATAGGTAATGGATGATGTTTATTAGCTTTTGACTGACCTAATGATCACGTGGATTTATGTAAAGCTCAGCTGGATAATGGAAAAGAGGCACAAAGAAAGGGAATATCATTTGGAATAAGAGGGAGGGGAGAATATCAATTGCATGATGAGGGGGTAACAACAACAAGCTGCGAGCCATCATAACTGGAGATATAAATCAAGACTAAGACATTATGTTCTGAAGAGTGTCAAAAGAGAAATAATTTCCTTCATATGCACTCAGGAGAGAAGACTGGATGTTTTGTGTGTGTTTATGTGTCTATTAGGGGTGTACTGAGAGAGTCACATAAACAAGTGGCAGCATCTCTCCCCAGAGGATCAGCAGTGATGATGAGGAGAGGAGGCGCCATTGGAGTCTAGTCGAGCGGGGAATGGTGGGAGGCGCTCCAGCAACATCTCTCTTTCTCTTGGTGGCTAAAAAATAAAAGTCAACAGGAAAAGGGCTCGGCGCACGGGTACTGGCATGATAGCCTTCATTTGTTATGGTTAAATTGAACTGTCAGCTGCTTGGTGTCATTTCCATGGCTGGATGAGGGGCAGAGGCAGAGGCAGAGAGAATTATGGGGGTATTCACCGGGTGATCACAGTGTGCAGCGAGACTGTTCCGCCAAATTAACTCCCGACAGAGATGGGGAACACAATGTTAGGCTGTCAGAGAGATAGAAGGATGGGAGGATAAACAGGCAGAGGGAAGCAGAAAAACTGTTGTACTGGATTTTAAGAAGGCATTTGCTTTCTTTTTTTTTTTTTTTTTGCAAAGTTATGGTATAAAAACACATTTCATGGATTGATAAACTTCATGGAGTTTGTGACAGAACCCAAATGCAGCTAACACTTAAGAATAAGAGAACCAAAGTCAAGCATGACAGGCTTTGAAATTCATGAAGCTGTTTACATCAGAGTATATATTTTAAGACATAATGTAAACAAAGTGCAAAAAAAGACATGGAGTGATTTCACACCCATTACAAATTAGCTTTCATGCACAGTCCCTTGAGAAAATTATTCATACTCTATATTAATTTTTCCACATTTTGTCACGTTAGTACCACAAACTTCAATGAATTTTGTAGGATTTTATTTGACAGACCAACACAAAGTAGTGCATTACTGTGAAGAGAAAGGAATGCGATATGTGGTTTTTCAAAGCCTTTATAAGCAAAAAGTTAAAAAGTGTGATCAGTGTTTGTTTTTTAGAGACTGTAATATTTTCTTATCTATCTTCGCAAAATACCTCAAGCTCTGTACAGATTGTACAGAGACCATAAGTGGACATCAATCTTCAATTAAATTTGGTTTTGGCCAGTAATATTCTTTGATATCGCCCATTCTATTATAGTAGTACTCGTAGTTTAGGGTCATTTTGCCTGCTGGAAGGTGAACCTCTGCCCAGGTCTCAAGTCTTTAACAGCCTCTGAAAGGGTTTCTTCATAAATTGCCTTGTTTTTAATCATTAAATGGATTTAGGTCTGGATTTCAACTGGGCATCTAACAAGTTTTCTTTCAGGATTGTCCTGTTTTTAGCTCCATCCATTTTTCCATTACCTCTGAATATCTTCCCTGTCCCTCCTGAAGAAAAGGATGCCCACAGGATGATGCTGCCACCACCACAATTCAACATAGAGATGTTGTGTCCAGTGTGATAAGGATATCATAAACTAATCTTATCTGCTTACATATTAGCTAGTTACAGACAGCCTCATTACAGTAGTGTTTCTTGGTTCGGCTATCCAAATGCATTTCCCCAGTCCAGAGTCTGTACTGCACAATGTGCTCTTCTACTGCTGGTATAATTTAATGCAGAAAAATGTCCATCACCAGATGCCTCCAATGGCACCAAATAGTAAAGCGGGAAAATGACGAGCATTAAAAAATGGACAGGAACAGAAAAATTGGACAGTAACACTGTTGAAACACTTTTACAGACCAGATTGTTGTCCACACTGTAAAAAATCTGTTTTGGGATAGTCATTTATTTTTTTTTTTTTGTCCTTATTTAAAACGTCAGTGTATCAGCAGCATATTGACAGGCAAATGGAAGCATACAGATAAAGAAAAGATAATCTATAATAGCAATAGCAAAAATAAAATAATTGTGAAACTGAATATAATTTATATAGTCATATTCAGTAAATTAGAATATGCATTTTGATGAGGCTCATTTAGCAGATTGAAAGTACCTTTTGAAAATAACAACTTTTAAGCAGATATTAAAGTGAAATATGCTTTTTATTCCTCTGATGTAATATTCTAGTTTTCATTAACTCTAAGCAAAAAATCATCTTAACACAACTAAAGGCAGAAATAACATCAGTCTGGGTGTAAATCTAGATGTGTTTCACTTAGTGGTTTTAGTTACTGGAATAAATTAACTTTTCAAAAATATTCTAATTTATTGAATATGACTGTATACGTCCATAAAGTAATAACACAATTTTTCTAAGTGCTTTATCATTTGCTGTTTTTATATACAAGAAAGTGTCATTTCTAAATTCTAATTTTCTTCAAAATGAATACGGAATTGCCTTCTACTTATTGGGTTTGTCCTAATTAAGTAAATTAACATGTTGTCATACAATAATTTTTATTTTTTTTTACATTTTTCTGCTCTTCATTTGAAGAAACACACTGCCTTCAGAAAAGGTTGCTGTGATATTTAAAATGCTATTGTGTATTGAGTATTTTTCTTAGTCACAGTATCAACTGAATACAAATGCAAGGCACACTTATTTTATATTTATTTGGGAAAAATAAAACATTATCTGTTCTTTTCACCTCAGAATTATATGCTTCTCCCTGTTAGCCTATCACAAAATCCCAGTACAGCCCATTGAATTTTGTGGTTGAAACATGACAAAAAATGTGGAAAAGTTCACGAGATACAATTACTTTTGCAAAGCAGTGTAAAGAGGAGCTGTGACTTCTGATTGGTACAAATTATGTTTCAAATTACTGCCACAAAACAGATTTTATTGTATTTGAACCTACTTTTACCTTCGCAGATAGTGTGTACTATGTGCACTCAGTAACACACTTGCTTCTTTCTCTCTCTCCCTCCCTCTCTCTCTCTCTCTCTCTCTCTCTCTCTCTCTCTCTCTCTCTCTCTCTCTCTCTCTCTCTCTCTCTCCCTACCTCTATCTATCTATCTTCATACTTAAATATTTATAAAGATTCCTATTATTGTATTAACTATTTATTGATTTTTAATTTAAAAGATTTATGCCAGGCACTGGGAACTGCAGGGGACAGTGACTTCCACCTATAGACATCCATGCCTGTTTGCTGACTTTTAATGTTAAATCAGTACCCGTATGCCTCTTGGCATTCAGACTCACAGAGAGAAAGAGAGAGAGAAAACACATTGAAAGACATAATAGTACATAAAAAGACAGAAACAGGGGGGAAAAATGAGCAGGAAGGGCAATCTGGTTCAATATTGCTCCTGGTTAGGTATTGGTGAGCTGTGCTCCATCTCCCTCTGGAGCAGGTCACGCACTGGCAGTTTGCACAGAGCCTCGGCAATGAAAATGTATTGCTCTGCTCCATCTCTTATTGATTTACATCTTAAGGCTCTTTGCATGTGAAGCACTTTTCTATAAAGCTTTAGCTGTCAGAGGGCCAAACTGTGGGCCCATTGGAAACCAGTGAAGAATCTAATCCAAACTTTCAACTTTAGATTATGAACTAAATACAAATCCAGTGAGTCTAGGAAAAAAAACTGGATCAACCAAAAACAGTGAATTACATAAAGTAATCACCATGAACTTAGTATGTAATTACTTCATTGGTTTCAAGAGTCAGAGCCTTCTAATACAGATTCAAGGGACAGACTCATCTTAATTGAGAGGCTCAATCAAATGACAAGGCCAGAAGGGAAGGAATAAAAGAAGACCTGTTGTGGTTAGCAGGAGGAAGGATATGTATGTGTGGAATGGCGGGTGGGGGAAAAAGGTTCAACTATGGAAAAAAAAGAAAGGTGTTGGGAGTGAAAAGCAAATCGTGCTTTCACATAGTACCCCATGAGTGACAAGGAAACCATTAACGGAGCAGAGTTAGGCGTAGGGATTAAGTCTACACATGCATGGCTATTATTCAAGCTAATTAAAAGTCTTTTTTTTTCTAGGAGGCCAGGTCCACTTCAGCAACAAAGCCAGCAGAGAAAGAAGCAGGAAATGGCTCGAGCAGTTTTTGCTTAGCTTGCAAATGCCAATCCATGAGAGACAAAGACAGATTGGTTCAAGTGCCTTGTTTGGAATGTGGCTAAAATGCAATATAAGACAAGACGTTTTGAATGCTTCCTTGAAAGCACTTAGATAATGTAATCAACTATTAAAAATAGAAATTCTAAAACATTTTCATATCCTTCAAAGACACGACTGTTTTGTTGGAGAGAAACTGCAAGATTATCTTCCTCTACAGAGGTTCGAGATGTCATATCATCATTAGCGTGTTGAAAACTTAATACTTAAGATTTAATACTGCCTGCTGATTTGGTGAAATGAATAGAGCGCAAGTCCTTCAGGATAATCTTTAAACAACAACAGGATCTAGAAAAGCAAAGGAACATACCATCATCGCTGCACAACCAGACCTAGATTCAAAAGTCTATGTTCTTGGCAAAACTAGAGCATGCTGGTGAGTTACAACTGATCTGATCTGACTCATACAGCTCAACAACAAATTGACAAATGTAACTTCAGACAGACAAGGATGTCATTTGGGTCATACAAACACAACTAAACAGTCTTTCATGAAACTGCAGACTTATCAGCTAATATGGCTAAAGTCAGCTAAAGCAGACAGTATATGTCTGACCAGCTGGGACCTATACACCACTCAGAAGACTTATTTAATTTACAAGAAGCTTACAGTTTACAACCTACATTTTTCAAATAACAGCAATTAGACCAGGTTAAACATTTTTTAAAATATTTTTGTATTAACATCATGGAACTGTTGTATTCTTATGCAAGGCAAGGTTATTTTAAACATTAGAACCTCATTCCTGTTCATGTGTAATCACAAGAACCCAAAAAGCTTAACTATGAAATTAGCAACCTCATAAATAATTGCAGAAAGGGCAATACAAAAAGTAACATGTTTGCTCTGTTTGATTCATACAAAGATGCTATTCAAATACTGATATTTTATTTTACAGTATACTTCTTTTTTATTTCATATATATATATATATATATATATATATATATATATATATATATATATATATATATATATATATATATATATATATATATATATAAGTACCATATTAGGATTTTGTATTGACTTCCATTCATTTTAGTGACTGCATTTATGCCTAACCCAGACATTTTTCCCAAACCCTAACCATTACTAGTCTATTCCTAACCATACATACATACATACATACAGATTGTCACTTGAGACAGAATAAAAAACATTGTTCGGTTGTTATTCAAAACTGGACTGTGTTCACTTCTCTCATCAAAATCTTTTAACAGGTCGAAAAAAAATTGTGTGGTCCACTGCCACAAAGGGAGCCCTATATGAAATCTGCCACACGTTTGCACAATCATGGCTGACCAGACCACATAAAAGCACTGCAAATGGTCTACTTAAGGCTGGAATAAGCAGAAGTAACGTCGCCTTGTGAACAAAATGTCAGATAATAAATGACTAAACGTTTGCAGCAACTGTATAACACTACTGAGCCTGCTGCAGATTGACCGAACAGAGGTCAGCTATGTGTAGCTGCTATTTCACAGGGTCAACTAATTTTCACCATTTTTCACTGGCTGAACAAATCTCAGGCACAGTTGTTGCTGATAAAATGTCATAACCAGTAAAGTCTGTAACTAATATTTATCTCACAAATTACATTGGATTTTTCACAGCTTGATCACAAAAATTGCTAGATGTAGTATTGGTTATGATCCTATAAAAACATGATAAACATATTTAATTTGACATTTACAGACCTTTGTCATATATCCTGATAGAGTTTAGAAAATCAATATAGATCAAGGCTGGACTGATTGTAAAATTTCTCAAGGGGAGCACATGTGAGTGCATAATTATATCTTTACAACTGCCAATGTGTAGAATTAAACAACTAAAGAAGTTTTAAAAAAAAATCATTTTATTTATTTATTTATTTTTATGTGTATAATCTGTGGATACGATGTAACATACCCCCAGGGGACATCCTGATCAGATGCCCGAACCACCTCAACTGATGGGTAGAAACCCATCGAAATGAGTCAGTTGCTCCCCTCAAATGATGGAGCTCTTTATCCTATCCCTAAGGGTGAGTCCAGCCACCTTCCAGAGGAAGCTTATCTTGGCCGCTTGTATTCATGATCTTTCAGTCACAATCCATATCTCATGACTAGAAGTGACACGGACAGCCCAGAAAATCAACAGCTTTGCTTTTTGGCTCAGCTCTTTCTTTACCGCCACAAACTGGAGCAGCGCCCACATTACTGTTGACAAACCCCCGACCAAAGCTTCCATCTCCCGTTCCATCCTAACATTACTTGTGAACAAGACACCTAGATACCCCTCTCTATGTGTATCCATAAGCCTTGGCTGTGATGACCTTGTTGCTATTTCACCATTCTTCCTTCCTTTTAACCCTTCCTATAGATACTGACCACGGCAGACCAGGAACACCAACAAGACCCAAAATTTTAGACACACTCATGTCTCTTGTCAAACTGCTTCTAATCTATAAGTATACCTGTTTTGTCTGCTTCTAACACATCAACTTTGAAGACGTCACATTTTACTTGCTGCTTGATGTATCCCAGCTAACAAGCAGCCATGGTGAAGAGATAGTTACTGACTTCACCTGTCAGCAGTTGAAATGAAATGTTATTTCCTTCACTAATATATGCATCAAAATCTCCAGTTTAGTCTATAACTACATTGACTATAAATACCTGTACAATAAATGTAACTATAGACAATTGTTAAAAGTAAAGTTAAATTTGTGTCATATCAGTCACAGTTCATGCACCATAAACCCTAAATTAACAAGTCATCCATACAAACCCATCCTGGCACTGAAAAGTGACTGACACCCATGTACGCCTGTCAAACAGAAGTAGCATTAGTCTAACATTGGGATCTGTAAAGGCTCTGTCCCAAGTGGCTGTGAATAGCTGCCAAGTATCTTAAGCTGAGTGGAGTTCACCCTAACAGCTCCTTAGAGACTGAAAGAGGGGCTGCCAGCCTCTAAACAGACAAGCAGGAGCTTTACCAATGCAGACAGCCACCAGGAAGGAGGCAGGGATGTGGGAGAACAGGACACAGTGAGGGACATCACTTTACTGATTTTACACCCACACACATGCAACAATGGATCAGTCAGATGGGATTGCACCTGACGCTTGACATGCCGCCAACAAGGCAGACAGGCATGGAGAGATGAGAGTTTGCTCTGGCAAAAGTGAGACACAGAAAGGAAGAGAGGGAGGGTGCAGATGTTAGCGTGTAGTGAATGACAGACAACACAGTGATAGGAAGAGATGGGTGTAATGGGCTGTGAAGTGGAAGACCTCCAGAGACAGTGAGAGAGACCATCTGCCTGTCAGCACTGAACAGCCTCTGGTCTTCCTCTCTCTCTGCCCTGACAGTTTCTCGTTACTGCACACAGACAGACACACAGGTGTAAACGTGCTATTCCGGTGAAGAAGTTACATTAACAGTTGAAGCCTCATTTGTCACCTAAACTAGATGACACTTGTTGGAAAACAACTGCCCGTCACTAAATGGCAACAACTGAACAGTAGTTGAGAATGGGGAGTAAGCTGAAATATGAGTTATCCGTTAACCAAGTAAATAAGAAAAAGGCAAGTATTTAAAAACAAGATGTTTTGGAAAAAATATGTAATAACAAATAGTTTCATTTCATTCTCTGCTGAAAAAATATGGGTTATAAAAGTAAAATTTGCAGCATCTTATGATACACTATGATGTGATGCTAATGTTTTTAACTTCTCCATTGTAAACACCCATACACAATAATTGCTTATAAGATAAACAAGGGCTGTGCAATATGTCACAAATGTAATATCATCACAATATTACTGTACATAATTTGCATATTGTGAAGAACTGCTTGGACTGCAAAAAGTTTTAGCTAATTATTTTTAATTACAATGTATTTAGACTCTCTATTCCAGCAATATATTTTGTGGCAGGTGTTGTTTAATCCAGCATTAAAAGGTCTAGAAGAAAAGCGGGGTAAGGTAGGAGAAACTCCAGAAGAAAGAAAGAAGACAGCTAAGTTTGTTCAGCAGGAGCTGGAGAGAAGAAGCTGTTTTGTTAAAACCTTACTGTTTAGATGGAAAAAATGTTTTTTTCACCAGTTGCAAAATAAACTACTCATTATCTGGGATCTATGATTCCTATAAATCCAGAGCAGAAAAACAGGAACACTTTCCAATGATGTTATTGTCACATTCACCAACGTGATTGCATATTGAAAGTTGTGCTGCCTCACTAGACACCTACAACTCAACTATTAAACTTTGATGTAATTTTGTACAAAACCTTACAAAATATTTGAACCATCTCTATGTTATTTTTATTTTGCTTCAAATAAACTCGTCTTTCTTGTAATGTATTAAAGGGGCCTAAAGTGACATTGATCACGGCTTTGTGGAACCCTGCTAGGTTTTCTTTAAAAGTTGGCTGCTTTTCATTTATTGACACATTAGTATATCAGACCTCATTAAAAATTACATTTACTAAATGTATGTGTTTAAGGACTTGAATAAATATGATGTGAATTATGATCAGGTATTTCACTCAACTGGGAGCACTACCCAAGATTTTACATAGCATTGTCAACTATCCATTAATGTGTGAAGTACACATCTTGGTCATGCAAAACAATTATGTGGCATATTATAAAGTTTCAGGACTGAAATAGCCAAGTAGACGTGCAACAGACACAGGATGGTTTTTACAGGATGTTGGTCTTTTTCAAAGTCAGTGTGATTCATATTATTTGCAGTATGACAAATGAAAATGTTCCTGTTTTCTGACTGTTCTACAGAGAATCTGTTATTTGGATTTTTTAAAAAGTTTTTTAAAGTTCTTTTAGAAAATAGTTTGTTGCCACTGACTGACAAACAGCCTTTGCTGTCAACCAACCCTTTTACTTTTAATGATGGCTGGTCAGAGTATTGACAGTTTCTTTGGGCATTAAATGTAGTACTGTGTACAAGTGGGGTTTAACAAAGGCCCGTTACTGGTCAGAATTCATTGCTCAGATAATTAAAAGATTTGTTTTTAATCCATTTGTTTTTCAAAATCCAATCCTTTTAATAAGATGCCAGAGAAGTGCTATAAAATGGCACTATGTGCCTGGAAAATACATAATACTGCCCCTTTAAAAATGCTACACAATTTAGAGGTTGTTGATTCTGTAATTTTTCTTATGCACTAATATCATAACTAATAATAATTTATATTCTAAGGGAAGCAGGAAAAACTGGCTTTTTCATTTTAAATAAAAAGTAGCTTGATCATGTATTTTAGATCTTTGCTTTATCACCATTAAGCTGAGATATATTTACTCAAGGTATTCATCTCCGTATAGGACTGCAACATGTCCAGTTTATGAGATGACACATGATACTGGATTCAGCACAATGAGACAAGACAAAGTTTTACCAATATTTTTGGGGAAAACTTAGAATCCCAATTTTTGTGTATATAAAACAGAAGAAAATGTTTCACAAATCAGAAACTATGTTTTCTGAACTTGTAATCAGTGTAGAGTATCCCAGTCCATGTTTAAGAGATCTATATATTATGGATTTTATGCATGTCAATTTTTAAGGTTGTCCCAATGCCAAAAACAAAATTTGAAATGTTCCCTTTTTGTGATTTCAAACGTAGAATAAAAGTAACATAAATCTTAAACTGCGTTTCAAAGAATCTCTGCTCACTGTAGTACTGTAGAACAATATGTTTACAGATCAAATTGTTTATGCATTGTTTTATGTATTTTTCAAGAAAAGATGACCAAATGCACCCTGAATTCATTAAAAACGTTTCAATAGAATTTTAGTTTAGTGCCGATAGCAAGCTCCAAAAGATATCTGAAGTTGCAGTATTCTCACCAAGCTTACAAATCATTTGTATCTTCTCTGTCACCATGGCAAAGTACCAACAATGCTGCCAGATAAACAACTTAATGTTTGAGGCTTCTTCTATGTTTTTATTATTTAGTGATTTCAAATCAACCCCAATGTGAAAACTTATTTTCTAAACTTAAATAATTAAATGAAATTAACTAAAGGAAAGTTTGTCCTGGTTGACTTAGTTGATTAACTGTCTCAAACATAGGAACAAAGCTTGTAAAGCTCAAAGCATTCACCTTCATATCCGGAGCCCATAATAACAGCTTACACTTACTTCACCAACAAAATCACATGCTGAAAGCAAAGGGGGATAGTACTTTTGAAGAGAAATATTGTTGTACTTAAATATTGCTACATTCTTGATACATTGAGAATCTCACACCAACCCATGCCTAGAACTATATTACAGTAGCACTAAAGTAAGAAAAGAAACAAGCAAACATGGTTTTGTTTCTTTCCATATTATTACATATCATAAATGGGTAGGCCTGTTTTATGATATTCAGATGAAATCTCAAGACTTAAAAACTGTTGATGTGAAAACATATTCCTTGCACCAAATTCTATTTTATGTGACACTGCAGGGTAAAAAAAAAAAAAAGCTAGCCAACAGATAAGGCTTGTAAAGTGTTTGTTGTTGTGCCAGACATCCAGACATAACTGAGATAAGTAGCCCCTGAAACTGCCTGAGTTCAATATTTCACCCATCCGTGGCTTCAGCTGATCCATCTGTTTTTGTTGCCCAATTACCTTTCCCTATCTTCTGTTTGGTCTTGTCATCCTTCTATGTGCTGATTCTTGCATTCACTGCATGTGATAAAAAACAGTAACACAGTTGAGGGAACCAAACTGCTTCTTAATTTTCCCTGACAACCCCCTTTAAACACACAGGCCCAAATCCACACAGTAATTGAAAGCACATTCCTATTCCAAACAAATTAAGCAAAATTAAGGCCCCTGAGTTATGAGTATCTATCACTGTGAGATGTTTTCGTAAAAATCACAGTGCTCTAGATCAAAGTCTCTCGACCCCTTGGCTTAATTGGCTCATTAAGAGCTCCCTTCTTTGTGCTACGGGCTTCATAAATACAGGGTCTGCTCGTTTCATTTGGGAATTACACTAAAAGACACCCCTTAAACTAATCGCTTCCACGTTTTCAATAAAAGTTCTGCTGGTTTTAGGTAGAGAGCAAAATTAAATTTTCTTCCATTTATAGGCCATAATTTGCTGGGCCTTTCTGACCGAGAGTAGGATATATCATTTTCATTGCATCCGTGAGGAGGCACAAACTTGTAGTTAGTTAAAACTTCCGTAACGTTCCAAAGTGTGGCTAACAAATAAAATGCAAGCGCTTATAACACATTAGCTTGGCCCATCAGGTGTGGCGTTTGACACATCATAACAGGTGACATAAAGAAGGTGTCACCACCAGGAACCAGAAATTCACATGACAGGAAGATGATTGTGTGCAGCTGAAAAATAAACCCCCTCCCCCCTCTTCCTCATTGTCACCGAATTCCATCTGAGCATGGCTGGCTTTTAATTTAATCTTATAAATGAGGTGCTCACTCTTAGACAACATGCTGTTCCAATTTCGAATGGTTGCTTTATTAGGGGGACAGCGACACAGAGGAGGGAAAACTGAAGAGTGGGAGATGGAGAAGAGGAGGGGGGCGACATAGAAAAAAAGCGAGAGAGGCCAGGGGAAAGACGGTGGTATGGAACATTTGTTAGTAATCCAATTCCACATACCATATGGCTTCATTACCATTATGCGGGAGAGAAGACTTCAGTCAGTCTGAAAATAAAGACCTACTTAGCCCCATCTAAACTGACCCCAAATGAGACATGTTTGTCTCTGTGTGACAGTGTTAGTGTTATTGCCCTACTTTTGAATTCTTTGCGGTTGGTTCAGATTGAGCTTGCAGCTGTGCGCGGCTTCACCATGCATATCTGTGCACGTTCATGCACGTGGCAGTCTGTGTCTGGGTGTGCATAAGATAGGGATCGGGCGGTTTCTCAGTGACTGATTATCACGGAAGAGAGTCCTTAGTCATTACTGTGTGGAGAGGCAAAGGGAAGAGAAGGCCCATAAGCCAGCTCCATTCAGATGTGAAGATGACTGATAATGCAGGAGCAGAAGGACCCCTCACTGGGTTCATTGGCCCCTAAGTGCTCCTTTGCTGAATGTGTCCCTTATCTTGCCCTGACAGCAGTAATAGAATATGCATAGCTCTATTAGCATACAAGGTAATGGCACCCTTGAGGGAGGGCACTGACATAAAACTTTAAGTAGAAATCAAAACATTGGTAAAGGCAGAAGCAGAATAAAAAGGGGTTATTGTCACCCTGTGCAAACACGCCCTGAGGCCTCGGCCGTGACTGCGTGCAAGGTATGCTGCCGTCACGCTTCCATGCACATCTGTCTGCACTCACGGATACGCAGAAAATTTAATAATCTCCATACGGCAGAACATACAAATATGTGTCATTTTATCATTTATAAAGAACAAGTTACATGTTATGTTCACATTCTGCACAGAGGTATGCATGGAGACACTGCTGAATTGTCTTCCTGAGGGCATCTGAGAAAATTAAATGAAACTTGGAGCCAAAACAAATTACACTGTACCATCGCAACTGAGTGTCCTTACACAAGAGGACATTAAAGAGAAGAATGCCACGTCATTAATACAAATAAAAAAAAATTTTCAGTTAATGTTTTACAAGTACCATGTTGAAAAATGTTCAACAAAAAATAGCAAAACAATGTAAAAGTTTTGCAAAATGAAAAAAAAAATAAAGATGAGTTTTTAGAAAGAAGCACCCATTAATAGTCATTCCTGTCAAAGAGTTGAATAAAAGCCTTAAAATAAATGGTTGTTATACAGACTAGTAGACCCCAATATTTAACTGTTTACTTCAGTACTTCAGCAGTGACATCTTAATATTTTTTTTTACCTGCATACCAGACTTTTCCCTGTGCATCCTGGCAAAATAAACTTGGGTCTTTATCCAGCCTTGCTTGTCACAGTTTCAGTTGTTTTAAAAGTTTTTTTAATTTTTTTTTTTTTTTTTTTTTTTTTTTTTTTTCTCTTAATGTACTTACGCCCATGTTGTGTTGAGAAGCTATTTTCTCACAGCTATTCCCTGACTTATGAACTTCAACACATATCTGGCTTACTTGAACAGCAACTTCTCTTGTCTTTCCCATTTTGAAGAGGGACTAAGAGAAATGAGTCTATGTGCATTATGACATGGATTAATAATTAAAAGTGTGGTATCACTCTGATCAACTTAAAAATGTATAATTGAAAAAAAAGATAGTTACTTTTATAAGAATTGTTAGAGGATGATGAGTATTGCGTTGGTGATTTTTTTTTAAAAATGATTATTTCCTGAAAATTTTTTCTCAAGCTAAAGGCTATAGCGTCAGCATAGAGTAGCATCGTATTAAACAATGTTGTTATGGGATAATTTCTATAGCATAGCATTTAAGAAGCACTTACCTCAGTTAGGTAGCAGTGGTGCATATGTATGGTTAATATGGTATCTCAGAGTTGTGGTGCCTGTGCGATACAATATTTTTAAGATATTTAAATAATCTATGGCAGCCCAGCTTGGCTGGTGATCAAATTGTTTATTCTTCAGAATGCGTCAATTGAGCAAGACAGATGGTGCTAAGATGGAGCTAAGAAGGTGATGCTGGAACTTTAATTCTTAAAGTTTTTTTTATTTTTCTACCTCACTAAAACATAACGCAGATATAAATAGTTTTATAAAGGTGTTACAATTCAATATCGTCTGTAAGGCCATCTAGCCAGAGATTTATTTATCATTAGTTCCTGAGATACATTTTGAAACCTATTTATATACAGTACCTCTCTCCAAGTAGTCAGGTAATCATTTTATCATTATGCTTTTTTAACATGTCTTTTAACATATCTTTATTGATTCTTTTGCAATTTGTGCCCCTAAACGTTGGAATAGTTAAACTTTTCATACATGGGGTGCTGAGATTGTTGACACTTTTAAATCTTTGATCTCGACCTATATTTACTCTTTGGCATTTGACTCTAGCAGAGTTTGAGATTATTCTTTAATGAAAGTTTATGATGTATGTTTGCATTTTTCTTTTAATGTTACTTTTGAAATGTTTTTGTTCTCTTGTTCTTAATGTTGTTTGTCTTGTTTCACTTTACTGAATTATACAGGACTTTGGTCAACGTCTGTTGTTTACATGTGCAATATAAATAAATTGACATTGACAATGACATTGATTCAAGTGGAGGTTTTTTTGTATCTTTTTTGAATGTATTTTATTTTTAAACTGTTTGATTTATTTATCAAATATGCTACAAAAACAAACTTTACCCACTGGTTTTACTTATTTATTTTTTTGTCTCCAATCTTTCTTAGTTAGCAACCTCAGCACCATCTAACTTGTACCAAGGCTTTGAGATTTTTTCACAGATCAAATCGAAATGAATGTGAAATGTTGCGTCAATCTCTACTAAATAGTTTTGGTTGTCAACTCACAACAATTCAGTGTAAAACAGCTGCTTTTGGATAAAGTTATTATCACTTATCTCTGGTATGTTAACTTTATCTTCTATGGTTTGAAACATGTTTTTCCAAATTTTCACAATTAACTTTTAATAGCTTTCTTAACTAACAATGTAACAGGAAATGCATTAAAATAGTGCAACAAATCAGAATGAAATCTTAAACTCTCAGCTAATGTAATAAAGTAAACTTTATTCAAAGGGAACCCAATGCAGAAAATGCGAAATATCCGGTTAACAGTTAATATAAGAAAGGTGAAAACACTGTGGACCTTAAAAGGTGGCAGAGTGCTAGCTGCATGAAAACCCCTGGCTGCAGCTTGAAGATTTTAAGACAAAGCAGGACAGACAAAACCACAAAGAACAATTTGCCGTCTGCAGTGCGAACAGTCAACATAAGAAAGCAATTTACTGGTCCACACATGTCACCCTCAAGAAGAGAGAAAAAAAATACTGAAAGAGGCAGAGTCCAGTGAGAAGCTTAATTCAGTCTGGTGGGACAAACCAGGTTAGAGAAAGCTTTTCTAAATTATTAACTTTATTATATATATTAACCTTGAGGAAGAGGCCAAGGAAGTGCTGTCAGTGCAGGTTAAGAATTAACACCACCAAGGTGAACAGTTAAATAAGTATAATTCTCACATACAGCACAATCTCTTCCATTTCTCTTCCCTTTGCTCCAATCTGGTAGGCATGGAAAACAAAATCAACAGTAATAACGTAATAATATGCCTAATTGCATCCTCACTTGCAATTATGGTGGTTATAAAGTCCTCTTTGATATGCAGTTCTGCTCTACAATCGATATGAGCCATATGTGAACATGGGACAATTATGCTAATCATTCCACATGCAAGCATGTAAGTAAAATAAAGTTCACCACCCTGAGCAGGAAAGGCCGGTGAAGAATGGGCCATATGTTGAAACTTGGACCATTAGAAAATAAAAATTAGGCTAAGGCCAGTCGTCAGTGTAGGTCTTTGAAGGAGGAAATATCCCAGTAAGTCACCACTTAATGACTGTTTTATGTTGATTACCATGAAAAATGTAGGTTAGATATCAGGAAAAAAAAAAAAAAATAAAAAAAAAAAAAAATAAAAAAAAAAAAAATATATATATATATATATATATATATATATATATATATATATATATATATATATATATATATATATATATTAACACTTTCTAAAATACTTTACATTATAAGTCTCATAATTAGACTTGGCCCAACTTTTATGGCCCATTTTGGCCCCTAGTAATGGCTCTGTGCTTGGACCCAAACAGACCAATAAAGCACAGTCTTGCATTGTACACAGGACATTATTAAAAAGAGGCAGACACAATTAGAATCCATCCAATCTATCTTAAACTGGGAAGCATAATTTCTTTGCTTAGGGTCTGGTAAAACAAAGGCCTGCCTTCTCTAATGTGCACTTTATTTAATATGCTGATTACATGGGTGGCCACTTTAATGATTATTCTCTGCGCTACATCTGCTCAGAAGCAAAACCGTGAGTCTAAGCTAACATGAATCCACCAAACAAACTGCACAACACTTTGATAACATCAAAAACACTCGGACTCCACTGGAACCTCACACCATGAGTACAGCTAGTGAGTAATGATTAGAACTGACTCCTTCACTGCTCAGGATTTCAACATTTATTTCAGGCTGTGCGTCCCACCTGAAAGCCTGTGCCTCTGGATGGTCATTTCATTTAAAGAGGAATGTTAGTGAAACACACACTGCTCTTAGTTTTCCTCATGCCTGCATTGATGGTTTGGCTGAGTGACGAGAGAAACTGATTCCTGGCATCAAACCCTAACCTCTATTTTATGGTGGCTAAACAGTTTCTCTTTCCCTCCATTACACTTGCCGCATTTCGAGGGTATAACCCCAAACACTTATTTACCAATCCAACAATCAATTCTTTTTGCCAACTATTATTCAGGGAAGGTTGTATAAGGAGAGCACATAATGATCTTCGATTCCATTGTCCAAGTCACTCCAAAATCTTCTTTCTTAAAAGCCACTGGAGTTTTTCTTGAGGGTTTGGTGCTGATAACTGGAAAGATGTGTTAATTAGAACTGCAACATGAGTGTGGGCTTGACAATGAGAACACGCTGTGTACTGCAGCACATGCTGTGCATCGGACTGTTTGACTATGAGTGTCTCTCAGCTATAGCTGTTTTTCTCAGTCCATGGAGAAATTATGTAGTATACATAGACATGCAGAAAAGACAATTTATACAACAATAATAAAAATAATTTTAAAAAAAAAACTATTTTGTAGGGATGATGCAGGTAGACATAGTTTCAAAACAGTGTAACTGATTTGCAGCACAGACAGTTTATAGCTATTACTAGTTTTCAACTTTTGTACCTAGTTGGTCTTTTATATCAAAGCAACTTATAACTTTAGCTGAAACTACATTATACTATATAGTAAATCAAATATACATTAAAAGTACAGCATATTAAGAGAAATAAACATATTTAAACAACACACACATCAAAATATAACAAAATAAAATGGCTAAAGACAAAGACCTTCCAAAAATCTGTCCTGCATCAAGACATATGGAATTAATGGATGTAGCTTTGTTTTACTTTCAGCCAGAACTCATCCCTTGTTCTAAACAGTTTCATTTCAGAAATCTGTCTTAGTTCAGTTGATAATGTGATCCAAAGTTGACAGCCCCCAAACATACCACTTCGATAGAGTATTTTACACTTACCATTGCCCATTCTCCTAGTTGCTCTGCTATCATCAGATCGTTGAAAGAAAAGTGGGATCAGAGTTTTCAATTGAGATGGGCCCAATAAATCACCCATCAAGTCCCACATCATGTCCCACACACTTGAGCTTTCAGTCCTAAGAGATGCTTGTCACCTTTTAGTTGATTTGTCTCCTACATGCCAAGTTTTTGAATATTAACTTTTTGGAAGAATTTTGCTGGTACAAAAATACTGAAGGATCAAAGGGTGTAATTTATTTCCTAGTTTGTCCAAATGTAATTCACATTAGTTTAATTATTTATAATACTTTTCATAATTTCCAGTTTGGTTGATTGTTTAATGTCATTTGGTAAGTCTTATCTAGGAAGTCAAACTGATTTAGTTCAGTCGTTGACACTGCAGCAATTCCTCATCCTGAGCAGGCACATAGAGACCTTGAAAATGAACTATTTTCTGTTAACAAGAAGAATCCTTTGGTACATCAGGCTCAGGATGAGCAGCCATCTGCTTGGGTTGAGAGGACAGGGCCTTGTACCACGAAGTAGATTCAGCATATCCAGGCTAAACACTACTAATAACTGTGCTACCACACAGTATGATTTCATACAAGTATTAATGTGTCTCACATTTTGTCATTGCAAATGTTACTATATTAAATTGCAAGTATTGGCTGTTGGACATCAGAGAAAGTGTTAGTCTTAATATCTGTGCAAAACTGTGACTAAGTTAACTTTCTGCCATCAAGACTCTGCACTCAAACACTCTGACATTGACATGTAGATCTCAGAGAAAGGTCTTTTAATTAAGAAGTGGAAGTTACATTATTTTCTGATCTGTAGTTTGTAACAGGAATATTTTTAAAATATGAAGTTAATGTGTTAGCTACACAAGGATTAATTGTCTTGAATGTAAGATCTACCACTTTAACTAGGAGAAGAGGAAAAAAAGGAGATGCTGTGCATGCACAGCTGTTCTTTTCATTTTGTCATTTTCTCAGGGCATTAATTGGTTAAAAGGCAATACTGTCATGTTCTTGAATCTGCTCCAGAGCCATTAAGGTTGTCTACGTAAGTTACCATAGTGACAGACCCAGGTAAGATGTGAACCAGCTTTGTGTTACTTTGTAAATATGGATTTAATGGGGAGCCAGTGAAGAGAAGCTAAAATTGGACAAATCTGATATACCCTTATGAACTCTCCTTAGAACTCTTACTGCAGCACAAAAGCAATGTAACACTGAAAACGCTGTGAAAATAGTGTGGTTCATGAACTGGTCTAACACTGATTGAAAAAGTAGCAATTGTCCAAAAAAAAGTTAACAGACACTTTAAGAAGGTGGGAAGAATTAATAATGTCTCATGACAACATAAACAAAGAAACCCAGGATACCTTCTTCTTTCTTTTCTCTCCTTAAATCCACTCTCTCTGTGACTGTTTTTTTCTTCATCACAATAGTCAAGTATCAGAAGGAGGTTCCACTAAATCAAAGCTAAAGTTCACCTAACCATTAGACTGGACTGAATATGCATACACAGAAGGAACTATTTCGATTACTTAATCTTTGATGTATTTAATCAGTTTTTTGGCTGTTTCCCCCTCACTCCTCTCCTCCACTCTGTAAATAAATGGAAAAATATTCACTGCCCAGGGCTACTGCTGAACTTCTCACTCTCTGCATCCAATTTGAAGCGGAGTTACTGTGATGTCACCAGATCGCCCAAACAGAGAGGAAGAGGAAAGGGGAAGAAAGCAACCAGAAAGCGAGAAACTGACAACCTTCAGACCTTCAAGGTCATGTTTCTTAACCCCACCACTGAAAAAAATCCAATAACACTTTATGAATGTTTTAGTTAGAGGTCATTAATGCAGAGGAGCATCTGTTTCAAAAAGAATACAAATGAGGTGCTGTCCTGCTCTGCACCTTTCTCAGCTTAACTGCAATGTGCCCCTGGGCATAACATCCTGGTGTTGAGTGGGAAAGTGGGCCTTAAGATCTGGATTGCACAAAACATTGTCTAACCATCTCTTTGGACTTTCTGGTTGCATATTTATAGACACTAGTCAGGTCAAACATCTGGCCTTCCAATATTGAACCATAGAGCAGCACTGGAACTCAAGAACGTGCGACCAACAGTCTAGTGTTTGCTAAATAGCAGTACAAGTCCATGCTTGAACATTTTGGCACAAATGTAGATAAAGATGTGTTAAAATAATTAAAATTATTTCACCTTTTAATGCTGTAGCATAATCCCATATAAAACATAAAAAATATGTAGAAAATGTAGACTTTATTTAAACTTATTCTATGAAAAAATAAGGAATAATTGTTTTTACCAAGAAGACAGTGATACCTATGAATCACTAAGATTTACTTAAAATAGTGGAGGTATAAGTAATTTGTGTTTAATAATTCCCAACTTACAATATCTGTAAGTGACACACGGCACTTCAGTCTACAGTTGGGATCCAATTTAAACCACCAACTCCTTCAGTATTAAGATATTACATTTCAAAGTTCAATAAAATAAAACCAATCATTCTTCCCTATCCATATACCACAAAACATTCATAGATCATTTTAGAAAAACACTCATTCAACAATGCTTAATGCTTAAACAATGCTTCAATAAGGGCTGATTGTTCAAACATAAAGGCAGAAGAACATAATTATTCAGTGCTGTAACTATACATGAGACTGGAAGTGAAAAGACCAAAGATATGTTGCAAAAATATTTTTAATGAAAAAAATACACAAAACTCTTCTCTGCAGTAGTATCAAAGACAAAAAAGTTGCAGTAAATTCTATCAAAAGAACATATGCAATTCAATTATTGTATGTTGCTTACAGTTATTGAATGTCAACCAAAGTTTTCTTTAAAAAAAGAGTATGTGTCAAATCCAGTGGGTGACCAGCATAGGCATGCTAGTCGTTCGTCTCTCCATGCTAACACCAGCCTATTCAGGCTAATTTACAGCAGAGAGAGTTGGATGACCTGCCAAGGCAAGTGAGTAGTCTCTTTCTCATCAGCCTATCATAAATCAGATCAGTAGCAGGCTTTAGAATAGATATAGTCTCCTGTGACAAGGAAGTACCCACTCCTGGGTGCGCAATAGCCTTAATTTTGGCATGAATACCATGCCATTGAAAGCACCTCATGCTCGCTGTTATGTATGGAGTGTTCGTGTGGCTAGGGTCTGATTCTCATGTTGTTGAATGGCATCATCAATTCTTTGGAATACCAGGAAATATTAAACCAAAACCCAGGAGAATCTACCAGAAAGGTTAAAAAATGGGCATCATAGGGTCTTTCAGTAAGAAAACTGTCCAAAACACATGGCCAAATCAACACAGAAATCGTTCATCAGACTTAAAATAAACCTTCTGCAGTGACCATCTCAGTTCCCCAAAATTTTGGCTGACCTTGTGAGAGAACACACAGAGGGGCACTAGAAAGAGCCATCCAGATTTTGAAGAGGAATAACAAAAGATTACTCTTTGTATGGTCCAACCATGTAGAATGTGAGAGAACTGTACAATATTGTCCACAGTATTGTCCAAAGAGGAAAACATATAATTGCAATACACTTGCTATGTACTGCAATGACAATATTGAGTATGATAACCTACATTTTCCTAATTATTTTCACTATTGTCCTTCATCAAAACATCTCCACCACTCTGTGAGCTTCACCATCTTGGCCAGTAAATGCATATACAAAGAGTGGACATCAAGGAGAGTGAAAGAATAGCCAACAGGCCTTATACATTTGAATGCAAAATTTGCAAGCATAGCATTTGAAATATCGTATTCGACCAAATATTGTATTCAGCAGTGCTTTGTAATTTCAAAATTGAATACAGTTGTATGTTGATTGCAAGAGAAGGCAGTACAAAATATTCAAAGTAGGAGGACTAACAATTTTGCAACTATTTCTTTAGAAGGAAATTTTTCCTACTAAATGAATGAATGTTCTTGAAAAATGAGTTTTTAGTTATCTATGCAAGATTATGTTACTGCAATAAAATAAAAGTTTATTTTAAGGCTTTTTGCACATTTTTTCCAGGGTTGCCAATTAATGTGGCCAGTGGTTTACTGTATATGTAGAATGTATTTGTGTTTAAAGTCTAAAACATTTACATACATGTCAAGATCAGGTGGAATCTTCTTAAATGTTAAAGTCTTGACAAAGTTTTCAGTGGAACAAGTGTCCTGATTTAGCCTGCATGCTGCAAATTCCATGTGTGATTAAGCATCAGCCCTATATTTCCAAACTGAATAGTTTCAAAAGGATAACTCAACATCAAACAGTCCCTGAAACTCTATGTGAGCTGCATCCCCCAGCTGGTGGAAATAAATCCTATACAACCCCAAGAAACTGCTGCATTAAAGCAAACAGTGTGTGTATTTTCTACATGAATATCTTCTGCACAAAAGTAGATAGAAGGGCTGGTGAGTTTAAGTAAGGCAATAGTGCTGCTCACCCTCCTATTTACCTGTGTGGGAGCTTGTGAACACATGAGAGAAAGAAAAGGCCACAGGGAGGCAGGGCACTGAATAGTGTTGTCGCAGCGACTGTGATGATGATGGAGCGTCTACAAATATGACTCCAAACAGGGTCATTTTGATGTACCGGCAGTAGGCAAAGGCTTGCCCGTTAACTCCTGACCTTTTCAGCATGACCTGTGGGGGCAGGGGGTCTATCTGCCAGGAGAGGATGGAGAGAAAGGGAGAAACAGAGAGCGGGGCTGTGCAGTGTCACACCCATTATGACCCGCTAAAAACTTGGACTGCTCTTTGGCGAGGAGCCATCCATCATCGGGGCCTCTCTAATCAGCATGTTTGTCACTGTAACTAAACAGTGGGCTGAGCCACATCGGCTCGCTATTGGCCCTGACAGGGAGAAATAAATCTGCTGCCGGCCAATGGGCTGCAGGCAGCCGAGCGTGACAGGAAAGGTGACAGACTCTTGAGGTCTCAACTAGTGCGAGATTAAGGGGAACTAGTCCAGACTCTAGGGTGGAGGAAACATTTGAACAGTTTTACTGGTCTTTAGCCAGGGGCTGATGGTGGGGCTGCAGTGGTGTGGGTGATGAAAGTGAGAATGCCTTTGTCTTCGCTCTTACTAAAGACAGGTCCATTTGTTCAGTTAGGAGGAACTTGAGTTCCCTTTGTAAAAGCTAACAGATAGGCGTTCTGCTTGCTTTTCCCATGACATCTCACAACAGAAAGTCTTTTCTTTAGTAGTCATACTGGATTCATTCTGGCACATTGTTAAGGGAAGACGCCTTCTCTAAAAGTAGGTTTATCTTATTGTAATATATGTAGATGATACCAGTTTCATGACAAGCTAACTTAAACTTGTTTTATTTTAAAAATGGAATATTTAAGAAAAATGTCAGGGAGCTTTGCCAATAAAAAAAATCTGTTCCAGCGAACAAAATTATCCCTAAAACAAGTCATGTTAAAAAGAAATGTTGGTCTCTGCATTGACAATCCAGTTTGTTGAGCCAGCTTGCTGTTGTTTTGATATGTTATGACTGGCCCCCTTGCTTACATCTCAGCAGGCGGGCTGTACACAGAAGCTGAAAAGCTGTGGTTACGTTACCACTTGGAGCAGGAACTATTTTTCCACAACAGCTAGTGGCTTGAAAACAGGGAAAACAAAATTTTCTTGATGCAATGTTTGCTACCAGTGGATTGGGAGAAAGAAAAAAAAAAAAAAAAAAAAAAAAAACTTCCGGGAAAGCCACGGAAATTACAACTGGCACTATTATTTTGAAGATTTGATGTCTGGCATAATATCATTGTACTTCTTGCTTTCTCCTCTGGTCTTCAACAGACTTAGCTATTGTCTAAGCTTACTGTATTGTATGGATCTTTGATTCCTCCCAAATACACGTTTTACTAGATGTGCTTTGTTTGCTGGCAGAGAATACAACTGCTCATAAGTTCTCCTGAAATCTCTTCTTGCTTGGTTTCTAAAGTTTGAGAAGACTGATAGTTCAAGGCACTTATTGTTTTTGATATCGACAGAACAGTTCTACGCCCAGGGCAGCTGGCCAAGGGTTGCCATTAGGACACAAATTAAGAAAACTTTCATCTGTTAGTTTTTTTTTGCAGATGTTGTTTTTTACTGCGTCTTTGCATCTCCTGTCAATGGGGAGTGGCACCCCTCAGTTTTTTGCAACATGTAAGTACTATAAGTAGTTATGTTTGCACACTGTGGTCAGATACAGACCATAAAGCAAGTGTCTGATTAGTTCAGTTTTTTTTTTTTTTTTTTTTTTTTTTTTTTAAGAATGTGTACCACATTTGACCATCTCTAGTTCAAAATACAAAATACTTAAGTCAAACCAAAAGTGGATTATTACTTACTGAACAGGGCTTTTAAAACACTACTTAAGATTCATGAAACCTTTATTCTATTTCCATTGTTTGTTTTTCACTTTTGGTATGAGACAAACATGGAAAGTACAACTCAATTTGCACAAGAGCTCAAGGCTGGAAAAAATAGTTCTTTTTTATGGTCTAATAGTTCTAATAAGTAATTTTATTACTAATTGAAATAAGATTTCAATAAGCCCCCCCACCAGGTTAAGAGTTGTTGGTTTATTTATTTTAAATAGGTTTTTTATGCACCAGTAACAGTTACAGCAAAGACGGGTTTAGCAAGGTTTATAACTGACACACTGATATAGGAGCTGTCCCCGTCATTGCGAGTTGGCCTCATGTACTGTTGCAGTGCCTGGTTGTGCTCCTCCAAGTTCATGTAACTCAGTGCGGCTCGCATGCACAACTTTTCTCTCAAACTGGACGATTTGGAAGGTGCTCTTGCAGAGCAGGCTTGCCTGTACCTGCATTTATATAATCCCTCTATGAGGGCTCATTTTCGGAGAATGCGCTGCACCAATGTATGCGTCAAGTAAGCCTCACCTGTTGCTTGGCATACGTGCGCTCAATATGAACTTCTAAAAGCGTGACTATAAAAGCTAAGATATAGTTGCGCTTTTAGAGGTTCACATTGAGCGGGCAGTGAGACTGATGTGAGCACATATATCTTTATGAACAAAGAATAATGAGTGGTGTGTGCATTTGCATCTTATACATGCTCACTCAATATGTATTTTGGCACACCCTTGGCTCTGTATCTGCGTTTGCAACTTTATAAAGTGTACCTATGTAAAGTTTACATATGTTAGTGAGCCACAACACCAGCTGGTCACAGACAGGTATTTTTAATCTAATCAGAGTACTCCAGCCAATCAAAATACTGCACCAAGATTCCTAGATTCACCATGTATATGTATTGAAAAGTCAGTGAGGGTAATGGTGGCAGGAACAAAAGAGGAAGAGCAAAAGGAGAGCCAGTGTTTAGAGAACAACAAAAAAGTCAGTTAATTTGTGTACTAATGCTTTGAATTTAAAGATACAAATGTGGATTATTATTTGGTGGTGCTTACACCACTTACCAACACAGAATGTCAGTGCAACTACCTTAAAATTAAATAGGGAATGGTCTATGAGCAATTAATACAGAAATTAACATGAATTTATAGAATATATGTCACCAAAATTTAAACACGTAGGATATTTCACTCATTGCACTAAAATGTCAAAACAAATTATTCTGAGCAGCCTTTAGAAATGGCCAGAGTGACATAGAATTGATTGAATTAATGGTTTGTAAGCATTGTGAGAATACTACAACTGGGTTAGCTGCTAATGATGCTAAAGTTGCTTCTTCCTAGTTTTTTATCCATGCAAACTAAAGAGCTGTTCATTTTTTTAGTAAGTCTGGCCTGCATTGGGTCATCTCTAGTTCAAAATAAATGTAAAATGGGTAGAATGATCAAACCCAAATTACAGATTCTTTGAAACAGAGTTTCAGATTCTTGAAACATTTATTTCTTTTGTGAAAACACAAAAATGGGTATACTTTGACCACCAAAAATTTTGTGACACTCCTGACTTGTACCAAACTTGTAAAGCCAGTGTTTTGCATCGTTTTATTAGCTGAATGTGTCATTACACCTAAGTTTAAGTTTATTATTTGTATAACAGATTTCAGCAGCAAGGTAGTTCAAAGTGCTTTACATCCTAAAAACATCATGTGGTTACCAATTATGGAATGAGCAAGAAGCATTAAATTTTGACAAATGCCATAATTAAAATCATTAAGCAAATACACATCAAATATATTGATCAATGTTCCACTTACTACTAATCAAAGGCAACGCTAAACAGGTGGGTTTTTATCCTTGATTTAAAGTAACTCAGTGTTTTGGCTTTTTTTTTTTTTTTTGCCATTTTCTGAATGTTTGTTCCAGATTAAAGGAGCATAAAAACTGAATGCTGCGTCTCCATGTTTGGTTCTGGTTCTGGGGATGCAGAGTAGACTAGAACTAGAAGACCTCATTCGTCTGGAAGGATGAGACAATGACAACAAATCTTTAATGTATTTTGGTGCTAAGCCATTCATTGATTTATAAACTAACAAGTATTTTAAAGTCTATTCTCTGAGCTACTGGGAGCCTGTGTAAGGACTTCAAAACAGGGGTGATATGCTCTGTCTTCCTAGGTATTAGTGAGAACACAAACAGCAGCGTTCTGGATCAGCTGCAGCTGGGTGATTGTTTGGGCAGACCTGTGAAGACACTGTTGCAGTAATCAGTGTGACTAAAGATAAATGCATGGATGAGTTTGTTGAGACATTAGTCCTATAATTCTGGAAATGTTCTTCAGGTGATAGAAGGCTAACTTTGTAATTGTCTTTATGTGTCTCTGAAGGTTCAGGTCTGAGTCAACCACTACACCCAAATTTCGGGCCTGATTACTAGTTTTTAGGTGTAATAACTGAAGCTGCATGCTGACTCTTGATCGTTCCTCTTTAGGTCCAAAAATAATACCTTCAATTTTGTTTCTGTTCAGCTAAAGATAGTTATGGCACATTGATTTGTTCTAAGCATCTGTTCAGTGATTGGATGGGATCAGAGCCTGGTGGCATCATAACATAGAGCTGTGTATCATCTGTGTGGTTATGGTAGCTAATCTTATTACTAATTATTACTAAGTAATTAGCTAATCTGAGCTAGTGGGAGCATGTAGATATTAAATAGGAGGGGTCCCTGGATTGAACCTTGGGGTACTCCACATGTGTCTTCTTTCCGCTCTGATGAGAAGTTGCTTATTGACACAAAGAAGTCTCTGTTCTTTAGATAGGATTCAAATCAATTAAGTACTGTACCAGAGAGTCTGACCCAGCTCTCCAGTTGCTTCAAAAATATCCCTTGTTCAACACTGTCAAATGCTACTTCTGAGGTCCAGCAGAGCCAACACTGTGGTTCTTCCACAGCCTGTATTTGTGTGGATGTCATTAAACAGTTTGACAAGAGCTGTCACAGCGCCGTGGTGAGCATGGAAAACGGAGTGAAAGACGTCAAAGCGGTTGGTCATTGTTAAGAAGTTGTTTAATTGTTGAAACACAGCTTTTCAATACTTTTACTGATGAATGGAAGGTTAGAGATTGACCTGTAATTCTGCAATAGTGAATTGTCTTGATTGTTCTTTTTTATCAGTGGTTTGATAATTGCTGTTTTTAAAGCCTGGGGGAAAACACCTGATTAGAGGGATGAATTTACTATTTGAATCAGGTTAGATACAATGACATGCAGAGCTTTCTTAAGGAAAGTTGTGGGTAGGATATCAAGACAGCACCTCTATCATTTACACAACGCTCACATATCATTGAGCAGAGGCAAAATCAATAACCTGTCCAGCATCATCCACATACGTAGATATACAGGCACAGATTCTTAGTCTAAATGAACATCTTCAGTTTCATTATGTCAGTAGACACATCAAATAGAAAACATGTTCATTCTTAACTACACTGGTAGTAACCTTGGGTCACGTTTCAAGCTCTCCAGATTATAGTAGTGGTGGCGGTTGGGTGCGGAAAAGGGGGAGCACATGCATATACTCATTTCTGCCAAGTAAAATGACACTATATCAAATCAAGCATTTCCATATGTGGACAGGCCCTTAGTGCAGCTATGTAGGGTGCATGGCAATGCACCAAGAGATGGGCTGTGCTCTCCTGTTCAGTAGCATTTTGTGATCTTTGGAGCCTCCTACTGAGAAGAGAAGGAACTTGTCTCCCATTGGGTACACTAGTGTGTGTTAGATATAATGAAAAAAGCTATATCTGTCCTCAGTGTTGACATACATGCTAATTAGTTCAGTGCCTTGAAAAAGTATTCATATCCCTTGAGGTTTTTCACATTTTGTCACATTACAACCACAAACTTCAAAGTAACATATTGAGATGCCAGTGATAAACCAACACAAAGTAAGGCATAACTGTCAAGCTAACTGAAGATGACACTTACTTTTAACATGATTTACAAATAGTAATCTAAAAAAAGTGTTTCATAATACAATCACATTTTGCTGCAGTTAAAGTTAGAGCACATCACCACCAACTCTGCATGTGTAGAGACTGAAATTTCTGCCCATTCTTCATGGCATAATAGCTTAAGCTCTGTGATGGAGATCTGTGAACAGTAATTTTCAGGTCTTCAAGTCATGCCATCAATTCTCAGTTAGATTTAAGTTTGGACACAGACTTCCCCAATACAATACATTATTATGATTTAAACTAAATGATTCTATTGGAACTCTGACTTCAAGTTTAGTGTAGTTTTCCTCCTGGAAAGTGAACCTCTATGCCAGTCTCAAGCCTTGTACAGGCTCTAGTGGGTTTTCTCCCTGGATTGCCCAATATTTAGCTTCATCTGTCTTCCCAGCAAAGTACTCCCACATCCTGGTTCTGCCACCACTATGTTTCACTGTGGGGAATGTGTTCAGGGCCAGCATTAGTTTTCCATCATACATGTCATTTAGCATGTTGGCCAAATGGTTCAGTTTTAGTCCGACCAAAGGCCATCTGTTGCACTCGATTTGAATAACAAGTAAATGAGTCAAAATACAAATGTATGGTACACCTTTCAGATAAAAAAAAAAACAAACAAACAAAAAACATTCTTTTTTATTTCCAATTCAAAATTAAGTTCTACCTTGTGCCAATCTAAAAAAATATACATAAAGTACATAGACGTTTGTGGTTTTAACATGACAAAATTGAAAAGTTGCAAAGGATGTAAATACTTTTACATGGCACTCTGTGTAACACAACATTATCAAGTACATGTAAATGTAGCTGTTAAAAAAATCTATTATACATCATCAGTTCTCTAAAGCAGCTTTAGTCATTGCTGAGCAGGCACTTAGACTAAGCTTGTGCAGACACAAAAATGCAAGGGGACACATGGATCATGAGTATGGGAGACAGCCTCACTTTCAGAAGTTAATGAGTTCTACTTCACCATTAGATGTGGGAACTCAGGCCATAAATCTCAAGACCTCTCTGGGCTTGTCTGAAGGCCAGCTTAGATAATTGAGCAGTGGTCTGCTGCACTGGCCTTCCTAATGTAGTAAGTTTGTGTAGTATATCAGAAAGTCACATTTTGTCAACTGCTCCAGAGTCACAAGAAAGGTCAACAAACCTCCTCAAAAAACTAAACTAAACTAACAAACACGTGTGCACCCCAAAATTTTCCAAGATGGCACATTTTTCTTTCTTTGGTTAGTGAATCCCCTCCTCCTCTCAAAAGAAATTAAATTAGCCAGACTGCCACAGTGTGGGTCAATGGCTGAGGCAGTGGCCTTATCCTGAAAGCTCCACTTCACCAAGCTTGTCTTTACATACATAAATTAGTCCAGGAGTGCTGTGTTAAAACATGTCAGGGGCTAAACGAAGATTGAGTGATGAGGTTGAACAGGGGAGACAGAGGACCACTAGGAGTGGAAGAATGGAGAAACTCTTGTCCTTCACCGCTTCATCGCTGACCCCCACCTCTCCCTGCTTCTCCCATCAAAAATGGAGGAGGAGGGGATGTCAAGTTCTCTGGTACATGAGTTGGCACAAGTTATAGCTCAGGAAGTCCAGGAGACGTCTCTGCGTGCCCCAAGAGTGAAACCTAAAACCTGTGACACAGCCAATACATGTCATATTCTTTCAGTTGAAAACAGTTTATTTTCCATGGAATTTCAGCTTGAAACTGGTCTTCAAAATTATCTGGATTTGTTTGGAAAGTCAAGGTGGATAGAGTTGGCCCAACTGGAAACAAAAGACCACTATACATATGAATTGTATTGTATATATTATATATCTTCAGTTTTTAAGTTTACATCAAATATTCAAAAAATGATGTTTCAGAAAACATAGACTACAGGAAGCATGACCCTGCGTTGTGCAAAAAGCCGCTATTCTCACATAAACTAAGTTCTGCAAATGTTTCCTACCTATACATTAACTTCAGTAACTCCAAAATGTAGGAAACACACTTGAACATGTGCAATTGACAGTTTTGAATTGTCTATGAAATCCGATTCTTCTCATTTCCTGTTTGTATACATGGGTAATGTTTAACACCAGTGAGCTACTGAAAAAAAAAAAAAAAAAAAAATCTTTTTTTTTTTTTTCAACCAATCAGCTTGCCTTTAGTAAAATAATTTTTTTTTTAAAATGTAAGTATTAGCTAGTTAGTATGTATTATTTATTTCAACAAGGAAATATTTACAACATTTTTGGTAATGTCTGGCATTTTTGTTTATTTCAGTGTTAGATTTAATTGATCTTTTTTTTTGACAGAGAAAGAATAATTTGTGACAAGGCAGGCTCCTGGGTTCTGGTGAGTCTAACTTTCAGCAAATTGTTTTATCATATATTAGTTATGTGCAGCATGATAAGTAAATTAACATCTTTAGCAGCTGGTTTAACAATAAAAAAATGAAATAAAAGAAAAAAAAATTCTACGTACCAGTTCAGAAATTAGTTGCATTAAATCGAGCTCCACATGTACATTTTAGGATGTCCTGATCTGATCCCAGGTATTAGCTGGCAGTCTTGATTAAGGCATTTTAAAATGATCTGTATTAGAGATTCTAAACAGCCATAACTCTTAATGCCTGTTTTTGTTGTACTACTGTGTTGTGCCAGCTCATCCTTTGCAAGAAATAGTTCTAAACTTAGTTAAATTAGATTAAAATGAATTGATTCATATTCATATTTCACCACCAAAATTTTCTGATATGGACTTATTTTTGTTTATCATATTTGGCTGAAATAAAGTTTATAAAACTATAGAGATAGCTCATGATGTCATTCATCAATTAGAATATTTACTAAGTCATGGCACCTGCTTCATCCTGTCCTGTTGTCTTTGCTAACATAAACTTTATTTTATAATAGAGGATATTCCAAAACAGATGCTCTTGTTCACATATTGTAAAAGTTTCATCAACAGAGAAGAAAACGTTTGACCGAAAGGTTTCCATTTAGACTACGTTTTTAACTGCAGGTACTTTTAACCCACCAAGATTTTGCTCTAAAAAAGCTGATGGCTGCAGCTGGTGCGAGACATGGCAATTGGATGATGCAGGTGAGGTTAAGGACAGTCTTCCAGTTTAAATTTACGCATAGGCTTCATTAGTATCTAAGGTAAAAAAAATAAAAAATCCTGATAGAACATCATTTTGGTAAACATTTTGGATAGATTTTATTCAGGTATAATTCCTATTTAAGTAAAAGATTTTTTTAAAAACTGCAACTGTCAATAGTCCATCTGACCATATTACTGCTTATGTAGACAGATTTTTGAGGTTCTGATTCCCATATATTTAAATGTCATCAAACACTTTAGTTTATAAGCATTTGAACTACAAAATTGGTGAGAAGAGTATTTACAAGGAAGAAAAAAAAATGTTTGGGATGATATTTTGGTAGCCAAACAGAAATCTCAATTTACGTTATTAATTTTTCTTAGAACTCCGGACTGTCAAGACAAAATTAATTTTAAATGTATAAAATTTATAGGAAGAGTCCAATTAGAAAACCACAGTAAAAATTATTCTAAAATAAAGACAATTAAAGTCGACAATAGCTACTATTAGGTGCAAAAAAGAAGTCTGTGCCTTTAAAAGTTCTTCTTCCAGCATTAACACCAAGTTGGTGAGGCTTGGCGCAGAATGGGTGGGGGGTGCAGGGTCTCTGCTCCTCTGTTTAAAAAACCCTGAGGTATTAGGGTGGACTAATCTTTAAAAGGTTAATTTATTCATAGAGATTTTGACAGAGATGTATGGCTCAACCAACATCTCAGGCACCTCTTCCCAGAGGGAGACGACTTGTGCAAAGAACAGAGGGGAAAAAAGGGAGAGGAGGAAGGGGGGTGCAGGCAGGCAGAAAGATGGAGTGCATAGGAAGAGAGACAGAGTGGTGGAGTCAACACACTATAAACACAAACACATAATTACCTCATAGTGGCTGACAATGACTCTGGCCTTTAACCCATTAGACTAAGTGCTCCTCAGTCTGTGTTCTTTACTCAGGAAAGAAAATACAAATTTAGAGTAGATACTTCAAATAAAACAGTTAAAAAATCTTTATGTACATTAAACACAATAAATATTTTATAAACATTTTTTGTCTAATTAATTGGTTTGAGTTGTTAATCTGCTGCTAATTCTAATGACAAGTCATCAAAAACATGAAAGCACGACAATTCAGCCATGATCATACAACTAAACAACTTTGAAAGGAAAGCTCTTTGCATTAAACATGGGGGTCAGCAGCCCTTTGGCCTTGCAACAATGCAGTTAAACAAGTTATCAACAATATTAAAATAAAACAACTATTAACTTAGGCAGACGTTCTCGCATTACTAATGATTAGCTGCTGTGCTTATGTGAACTGCTTAGCCAGAGGGGATGGAGTGATGAGTTTTTGGTCTAAACCAGCTGCACAAATGCACAACCACAACTAGAGTTTTAGAGTGTATGAAAAGCTGCAGGTTGGACTTCTTATAATGATTTGACTTAAGGCAACCATTCTCTAAGCCTCAATAGTATTGCTCAGTTTTTAAAATAAAAACAGACAAAAACATTGTTTATGTACCTATTAAACCTAAAGAATGAAATTTGAAAAATGTAAGTGTATTGACAATATTTTTTTCCAGAACACCAAAAACATGTCTCGAAAATGTCAAAATGTGCTTTCACATAAGAGAAATATAATAAATGGTATAAGATTAAAATATGAAAGACAGTAGACTGAACATTAATATTGTAAAAACACGTTGTTAGTTTGCGTGTTTCTTCCAGTTTCAGTATCTATATTTTTATGGAAACCTTTAGGCTTTTAGACACTCATGCTGTCACTATTTGATGAGAATAAAAATCAAGGGGGAAAAGTCCTTTTGTTGAAATAAGGACAGCAACTTCCTTGTAGTACGTCAATGATGTAAAAGTTTTTGTATGGGTACCTTATAATGTATCCATGGTGAAAAATATGTTGTTTTTTTTTCTTTTTCTTTGTTTTCTCACGTTTTCTAATTACAGTTATGTTTTTGCAATCAGCCACAATTATTTTCTTGTTGGTAAATGAAGGATTGCCCTGAAGGAAGTGTATACAATACTAGCTATGATGGTTTTGAAATGCTTTGTCTTTTTCCTTTTATCTCATTTTCCAACTGTAAAACACACAGAAGGTGTGGAAACAGCTTAGAGAGCCGTCAATGTGAACCCTGGTCTGGACTTGGCGGAAGAGGAGGAAGGCCCTGGTTATGAACTGCTTTGTTTTTAAAAATGTAAACTAAATATTTTACAAGGCAAAACAATGTCTTTAATACAATAACAGATGCTTGATAATCTTGGTTAATAATAGGGAACAGGATATCAGGAAAAAATCTATTTGCAGTGCTTTTTTTTTGTTTTTTGTTTTTTTTTTTGCAGTGATGTTGCTGAGTATTGCAGTGACAATATCGAACAGGATTAAACCACATTTTGGAGACTTTTTCTTCCTTTTCCTTCATTGCAATTTTCCCACAATTTTTTGTCAGCTTTAGACTGTCATTGAAAATATCTACAAGGTTTTCATCAAGGGTACTTACAGAACATCCAACGGACCAATATATTGTTGGCATTTAGAATCTGAATGCATTGCACATGAGATATGATTTTGAATCAAATATTGAAAAAAAAAACACTGTACTGCAGTTACAATACTTCAGGCACTGATATTGGAATGGCAGTTGATGTTATATTGTGCAGCTCAGATTATTAATGATTAAATGGCCAAAATAACACAATAAGTATATGATTCAAACCATTGCTAGGAACAGTGTGAAAGTTTCTGGATAAAAAAGCTCAAATTATCACTTAATTTTAAACAAAAAACAAAGTAAATGTTTTAAGAATTTCATCAAATATTGCGGAATATTATGTTTAAATTAAGTAGATGTTTGTGCATTTTTAACTATAAAAAGTGTAGCCAGTTATTAAAAATAAAAAAACAATTACTTTTTCATGGCTATGTCACATCAGAAAGAAGATTCTGGGTTCAAATCCTGGCCAAGGGTCTTTCTGCATGGATTTTGCATGTTCTCCCTGTGCATGTGTGGGTTCGTTGTGGGAGCATGCGGATACTCCTGCATGCTCCCACAGTACCAAAACATGACTATTAGGTTAACTGGTTTCTCGAAATTGTGCTTAGATTTGCATGCATGGCTGTGTCTTGTATTTTTCTTTGTTCCCCTTCAAAGGACTGGCGACCTGTCCAGGGTGTGCCCCGCCTCTTGCCCAATGACCGCCGGAGATAGGCACCAGCCCCCCTGCAAGAATAAGCAGGTATGGATAATGGATGGATGGATTGCTATGTACCAAGTAAAACTTAACATAGGGCTGAAGTTTTTTTCCCTCTTTTCCCCAAGAGATTACAAGGCTGTATACCTTGCAATACTATATGTTGTCTGTGCAGATTTTAGAAGTTTAGAAGTAGAAGAAAATACCCATGCAGTTTAGAATATTAGTTAAAGAATGTATGTAAATGCTAAATATTTAGTAATACATTGTAGCATAATCTCATTTAATCTACCAAGGATTCATGACTGATTAAATAAATTCTAAACAAAATACAAATCCTACTTCAAAAATTTTAGGACACCTGCTGTGCTTTTACATATTACTTGCTAATCTTTGACATGTTATTCAATTTGTTCTTGAAGAGGTTTTACCTCCTGTTAAGGTGGTCATACATGTGCTCATATATTCAATGTTTCCCTCTTGCATATGTTCCCCTAACCTTTTAATTTCAGCTCCTCAGTTTCATAATATGTTGTGAAACTACATAAATACTGATTTATGTATGTTTTTTTGGCAAAATAGTCAGCAAACTGGCAAAACCAATGTCAGGCAATAACATGTAGACTTGTAGCATTCACCATCAACAGTACAAATGTATTACAGCTATGATGTTTGGAGAGCCAGCTCCAGTTCATTAAATGGAAACACTATGGCTGTGGTAGAACGACGCTGTGGTACAAGGCTGAGTGTATGCAGAAGACAGCATGCCCTGTAGTTGTTGCATACACATGTCAAAACTGAAGGAGCAAGTTTTCTACACAAGTTACACCTGTTTTGTTAAACTATACTAGTACATTTAAAATTTTTTTAATATTGCGTAAAAGTGCAGTATTTCTTGCCAGTCATCTGAAAGTGAAACCCATATATAGAATCATCACACATAGTGTGATAAATTCCAAACATTTTTTTCTTGTAATTTTGATTATAATGGCTTACAGATAATGCAAACCCAAAATTCACTCTTAGAAAATTAGAATATTGTAAAAAAAAAAAAAAAGGTCATTAATGGAAACTGATGGTGTTACACCCTAATCAACTAATCAACTCAAAACACCTACAAAGGTTTCTGAGCCTTTAAACGGTCTCTTACTCTGGGTCAATAGGATACACAATCATGGGGAAGACTGCTGACTTGACAGACGTCCAGAAGACAGTCATTGATACACTTCACAAGGAGGGTAAACCACAAAAGGTCATTGCTGAATAAGCTGTTCACAGAGTTCTGTATCCAAACATATTAATAAAAAATTGAGTAGAAGGTGGAAGTCTGATAGTAAAAGGTGCACCAGCAACAGGAAGAACTGCAGCCTTGAGAGGATTGTTATGCAAAATCCATTCCAGACACACAGACGGATACTAGACATGGGCTACAAATGTCACATTCACCATGTCAAGCCATTCCTGAACCAGAGATAACATCTTACCTGGGCTAAGGTGAAAAGGAACTGGACTGTTGCGCAATGGTCCAGAATCCTGTTTTCAGATTAAATTAAAGTCTGCATTTCATTTGGAAATCAATTTTCCAAGGTCTGGAGGAAGAGTGGGGAGGCACAGAATCCACATTGCTTGAACTCCAGTGTGAAGTTTCCACAGTCAGTGATAGTTTGGGGTGCCATGTCATCTACTGGTGTTTGTCCACTGTGTTTTCTGAGGTCCACCATCAATGCAGCCATCTACCAGGAAGTGCTACAGCACTTCATGCTTCCTTCGGCTGACAAGTTGTATGGAGATGCTGATTTTACACTATTCAAAAAAATAAAGGGAACACCTAAACAAAACAATGTAACTCCAAATCAGTCACACCTTTGTGAAATCAATGTCACCAGTTAGGTAATAACACTTATTGTGAAACAATTTCACCTGCTGCTGTGCAAATGGAACATACAACAGGTGGAAATGAGAGGCAATTAGCAAGACAACCCCTATAAAAGAGTGATTCTGCAGGTGGTGACCACAGATTGTTTCTCTGTTCTCGTCCTTTTTGGTTGAACTTTTAGTCATTTTTTTTCACTTTGCCAGTGTTGTCACGCATAGAGGCACAATGAGGCATTTTTTACAGCCCACTGAAGTTGCTCAAGCAGTGCAGCTAATCCAAGATGGAACATCAATTTGAGTGGTGGCAAGAAGATTTGCTGTGTCTTTCAGCACAGTGTCCAGAGCATGGAATAAGTACCAGGAGAAAGGTCAGTACACCAGGAGACATGGAGGGGGCCGTAGGGAGGTTACAACCCAGTAGTAGGATCTATCTAGTATATTTAGATGAGATATCTAGTAGCTACTCATCCTTTATCCAAGGAGGAACAGGAGGTCCACTGCCAGGGCCTACACAATGACCTCCAGCAGGTCACTTATGTGCATGTTTCTACTCAAACTGTCAGAAACCGACTCCATGAGGGTGGTATGAGGGCTCGACACCCACATATAGGGCCTGTGCTTACAGCCCAACACCGTGCAGGATAACTGGCGTTTGCTAGGGAACACCAAAATTGGCAGATTCGCCATTGGTGCCTTGTGCTCTTCATGGATGAAAGCAGGTTCACACTGAGCACATGTGACAGAGTCTGGAGACACCATGGAGAACACTATGCTGCCTGCAACATCCTCCAGCATGACTGGTTTGGTGGTGAGTCAGTCATGGTGTGGGGAGGCATTTCTTTGGATGGCTGCACAGCCCTCCATGTGCTAGCCAGAGCTGCCCTGACTGCCATAAGATACCGGGATGAGGTCCTCAGACCCATTGAGAGACCATATGCTGGTCCAGTGGACCCTGGGTTCCTTCTTATGCATGATGTTATGAACTGGCCTGCCTGTTCCCCAGACCTGAATCCAATTGAGCACATCTGGGATATCATGTTTCGGTCAATCCACCAACACCACATCGCACCACAGTCTGTTCAGGAGCTAACTGATGCTCTAATCCAGGTCTGGGAAGAGATCTCTCTGGAGAACATCCGCCGTCTCATCAGGAGCATGCCCAGGCGTTGTCAGGAGGTTATACAGGCACGTGGAGGCCACACAAACTACTGAGCCTCATTTAGACTTGTCTTGAGGAATATTCACTGACATTGAATCAGCCTGTCATGTTATTTTTCACTTTCATATTGAGTATGAATCTAAATCCAGATCTCTATGGTGTAATAGTTTTGATTTACATTTATAATTTTTGTGTTATTTTCTTCTCAATCAATTCTATTGTGTTAATAATAAAGTTTTTCAATGAGAATATTTAATTAATTGAGATCTAGGATGTATTATTTTAGTGTACCCTTTAATTTTCTGAGCAGTGTATTTTCTAGCAGGACTTGGCACCTGCCTACACTGCCAAAGGTACCAAATGACTGGCAAGAAATATTGCACTTTTATGCAATATTCTAATTTTTTGAGATGTATTCATAGCTGTTTTGATTCTAAAAAATGTAGAAATGCAGTTCTTAAAAGTGATACGGTATATGTCACATAGAAGATTATTACAGAGAACGTTTCAATGTCATAAATGCAACTTCACTATTTTATTACCACAATGCTGATGAAAATGTATCTATCAGTGGTACATTCTTAATCCACTTCAGTGTCTCTGCAGTGGGAAGAGCAGGAAACTGTTTAAGGAGCCAAGAGGTGAGAGGTGGGAATCACCCTAGACAAGTTGCCAGTCAATCACAGGACTTGTGACTCACATGTATATGCACTCCTAAGGGTCCTATACTATCTCCAGTTTACTGAATGCATTTATTTATGGACTTTGAAAGGGAACCCAAGCACCCATGGTAACATGCATAGAGTTGAAAAAGCATTGTCATGCAGAAAGTGTCCTACTGAGAGCCACAATGGTGACCTAGCTGTGAGGAAACGGTGCTTAATGATAGACACACAGAAATCAGAGGGTGATCGGTGTCAGCCAATTTTCAGCTGGATCAGCTCTGAGCATTGACCAGCAGATGTGATATTAAAAAAAAGATCTTTTTTGATCAGTGAACACACACAATAAGTGTAAGCCCATCAGACTGTCACCAGCACCCTAATCAAGCCATGTTCAATTCCATCAAGGTATTTAAACAAAGATACAAAAAGTTATCAAAAACCAAAGCATTTTCTACAACATTTTAAACCTGTATGTGGCTCAATCCTGATTGAGCCACATACAGGCTGCAAGAGAGGAACCAATAGCTTTCAGTGGATGACAAGAAGGACAAAAAAAGCACAGCAAAGCTTTCAAAATATGTTTGTTATGGAACTTGCTAAATTTGGGAGTGCTAGCAGACTTCTGCATCCAAATTCTCTAGAATATAGACATAAACACTGCAGCTTTGTAGTGCTCGAGCTACTCGCCACACTAATTGCTAAATTAACTGCCCAGTCCCATGACAGCAAGAGGTCATGTCTGCTCCTAATATAAATTATTAATGACACAAATAGACATTAACTGAGTACACAGCAGGAAAGCTAGAAAAATACATACTGAATGCTGTTTTAATGTCTTCGTATATTATATATCCTAAATTAAAATCAGCAAGGGCAGATATCAACTTTTGTAAAACCAAGAATGAGAAATAGGTCCAGAAATTCTGATCAGTGCATTTCTGCTAAGCACCATTATACCATGCAACCAGAAACACTAAACTTTATTTGAAAAAAATGCTTTATTTCTTGCAGAATGTTATGAATATGTATTTATTTTAATTTATGAAGCACACTGATGGTTCACCTCCCTGAATACTATTATATGTGTCGTAGGAATGAACAACTAAAGACAAGTTCCAAGTCTGAATAGAAAAAAAAGTTTGTAGTTTTCTTATAATATTGATGCTTTTATCACCTGTGTCATATTCAGCTATCAGACCCAGACAGGTCAAACTTTTGCATGAAGAAGCACAGCCTTAACTGTGTCATGTGTCACCTTTCAGGTTAACCTGTTCCATTTGAACGTGGACAGTGCTGGTTTCCTACGTTCCCTGTCACTCTCGTACCCTTGCTCTTGGCGCATCTAATTGAAAGTGATTTTGAGGTAAAGAGAGTTCCGTTTCTTCTCTAATCCTTCCACTGAGGAGGCTCACATGGTCTCAATTACCCTCACCCCACCCCAGAACACTGGGTTCCCTCTTTCTGCTCTCTATCCATCTGCCTGGCCTGCTCCTCTGCCAATGCACTAGCCCAGGCCCTTTTCAGCAGTTTATGTTATTAAGCACATACTGCTGAGTTCCTGTCCTTGACAGGGGCCTGGAGATGTTATCTCCCCTGCCGCCGTATACAGTTACCTACAAAATATCCCATAAATTAGATTGAGATTGGCAATTCAGAATACCAAGGTGGAGGCTGTGGCGGTCAGGGATTGGCTTGGGGGTAGAGGGTGTGGAGGTAGAGCTAAAGCAAAGTACACTGTATTAGCAAAGAAGAATCCCTATGTGTTTACACTGGATGGAGAACCTCTGGGAGGCATGTCACTGGCAAACTGAAGGTGAATTGAGGAGAGTGTAGGGCGTTTAAGCACTTTGGGATAAGGTGAAGAGGAGAGCCAAATCCTACTCCTATTTGCATAGAGATTCTTTTGGAAGTGGAGTTAAATATCTAGCCTGAAATGAGTTAGACTGGGCATTTATTGAGCTTGAGGGATTTTGTACAATGATATGCATGCATCCCCTCCTATAATTAAACAAGGCTGTATTTGGACAAGTTACTTTTCAAGTCCAGGACAGCTCTGTCAATCCTCAAAGCATGAAGAAAGTCTTGAGCCAAGACATCCGTGGCCAATTACATTAGGTGGAACCTGTGAGGTCTTCAAACAATGGGCTCTCAGAGGATCTGCAATAATACAAACATGGCCCTTGACACACAACCGCAGCACTTCAAACGGCCCTTATGGATCTAAGCTGCAGTGGGTAAAGACATAATAGCAATCACAAATTAATTACACTGCCCAACAAACTACAAAAGTTCATGGTCATTTAGAGCTTTGCATGAGATTAAAATTGGGGGAAAGTGTGAAGAAAAAATAAAGATTTTTTTCATCAAAATTTATCCTTATTTAAGTTGAGAAAATATGTTCTTAAAATCTTTTATGTTTGGTCTGATCAGCTGCACAATAATTCAGTTTAAATCCTGCACTATATTTCAAAAAAGGAAAACAAAAAAAAAAGAAAATTAGAAAGAACTTATGTAACAATCAAAAATTAAAATAAAACCCATCAAATTTTAGAAATGTATTAAAAAATATTTTTGGAATTCTGACCATTTTTACAAAGGCACTCTAATTAATTCAATTAAGTCAACAAAAACTGTGCAATTAGGCTTAGACACAATTGTCAGTTTTATTACTCAAATGAGGATAATCAGGATCATAGATTGGATAATCATGTTTTTAAATTTCTCAGTCTCAAATTATTCTTAATAGAGCTTTAAAAGCTCAGACTGATTAAAACCAAATACATCTGATTAATGAAGATACACCTACAACCATTGGTGCACATGGGTAAATCTTATAAAGTTGATCTCCTCTGTCACAGTCAGTCTTTACTGTTCATTTCATGTAGTCATCTGATTTACTCTTCAGGTTAAAACATAAAAGACAGTGGCAAAAACAAACAAAAACGCATGTACTCCCTCTCAGTCCGCAACCGGCGCACACTGCTCACACACAGAAGGACCGTGGCAGCTCGTCGTGATGAAGACACGGAACCAGTGCGCAGACAGCCATTGATTAGAGGCATTGGTGAGAAATTTAACATGCAAAATTTACAAAACTCAGGAACAGGAAAAAACGGGACATGGAAGGGAGCAAAGAACTTTGTGAATCAGGGCATGAAAACAGAGAATCTGGCGCTGAACAGAGAAAAATTAAGAGCTTGAGCAGCAGATCAAGTAAAACACATGAGGATGATGAGGCAGCGCAGGTGAATTGCATTAGTGAAGATTACTGGTGGACATAAATACAATAGAAACAGGAGGCAGATGTATTAAAATGAGAAGCTAAAGAGGACATAACCATAAACCAAAGAAAGGCTAAAACTAATCTAGGAAAACTAAAGAGAAAAGCACAATTAACAAAATGCAAGAATAAACAAAAATTAAATACAAAGGAATAAATTACATGTGGCAAGACCTTTCAAGCAATAATAAATCCAGGGGACTGAACAGAATATGGCAAGATCTGAACTGAAGTAAAACACAGTAGATCATGATAGGAAAAAATATGAATGAAATGAATATTCAGGAGGAGGAACAGAAGAGTTAAGTTTGAAATAGACCTCAATGAAAGAACTAATATGGCAGAAACTATGAAGCATGAATTACCCACAAGCAGATGTGGGTAGAGTGCCCAAAAATTGTACTCAAGTAAGAATAGCACTTAAAACGTATCCATCCAAGAAATCACTGAAGTAAGAATAACAAAGTATTTGTTAAAATGGATACTCAAGTACTGTGTAACTGATCACAACATCTGATTTAATATTTAAAAATGATGTCATCAGACAAAAAGTCTCAAGTTAAAGTTTGTTACTTTAAAGACTTAGATGAAAATAGTGTTTCCCAATGTTATTTTTCATATCCATGTAACGTTAACACCATGAGGATTGAAGTTAATAAAAGTGGCTCCAAGACAATTTGAATTTGAGTCATGTGGATTTGATTTAGAACTGGGTTTGTTCTTTGCTGTTTGTAATTTCTGCACAATAAAACTACTGAGTTATAGGTTGATAGACAGATCTATAAAAAAGTATCATGTTTTTGTCTCATATTGGTAAGAGAGAGTACTGGCACTTATTTTTTTCCACTTAAAGCACTGCTGCCGTCTGTAGTGAAGGGCCAGATGAGGCCAAGACCGAAGTAAAATTTTACAGAATGGGAGCTGAAGGTGGATTTGTTAAGATAAAGTCATGTGACAGATTATGCATAAACCCTTCAGTGGCGCACAATGCATTGACACTTAGAAATACTTTTAAAGCTTTTGGTGTGAATTCCGTTATTATTATTAGTAGTAGTATTGCTATATTTTTTGCAGCCACTAGCCTGAGATTATAATAGTTTGAGGCCTCAAGATACATATTGGCTCAATGTGCAGAATGCCAGCCATCACTAAACTACTTAAAGCTGGGTGCAGACTTTCTTAAATCTATTTTACCTCAGTAGCATGTAAACCTTTCCCTGACAACCTATAGATGCCCCCTTTATTGGCAGCTTCTGCTTCAGTGTTAAAAAGCTGAGCTCATTGATGCAAGGCTTTTTCTGATACCAGTCTATCAATGAAGCACATTTGAAAAACAGTAATTGATCAAAGTGTTGTGAAAACAAACAACAAACTGTACAATAAAGCAAAAATAAAAATAGCATAGCAATAAATAAAATTAATAAAAAAAATAAGAGACAAATTGGAATAATACACTGAACATGACTATACTGCTTGATAACTAGGATGTATGTAACTGACTTTGAATCTGGCTGTATGACTGCACTAAACTGACCTTTTTTTGTGATAATATTTGTTGCCATTTGGTGGTATATAAATAAACTGAATTTAACTGAATTAAACTGAACTTGCAAGTTTGAGTTTAGCAATAGCCCCATCACCAAGCAAATATACAGTAACTTCGACTAGAAATAAACAGACTCACACACAAAAATCAAGTTTTATATCAGACCAATGACTTCATAAAATCCAGAAGACTATGGTTTATATGTGATATGACTTTTTGTTTTCAGTAAAATGCAGCATATTCAGTGAAGATTAAGTGAGCATTAGAAGAAACAGAGAAAAACTGGGGCACTGGATATGGGTCAAGAGTTCAGCCTTAACTTGCATGGCTAATGTGGCACACTGTCCTTAAATTAGAACTGACCTCCCTGGCCAGCCTGCAGCAGTTTAAAAGCCAAAGCAAACTCTTAAAGACAAAGCAAGCTGCATGTTCCAGTTAAGGAAGGTTGTGGGGTTAAGAGAAAAATTCAGCCAACATATGTTGGTACAGTTTAGATTCAGTAAGAGGTCTCTAAAAAGGCTTGTAAAACTTTAGGATGTCAGAAAAATTGAAACATAAGACAGAACAACAGGAATGAACAGTTACTCCAGCCTGCAGTTTTATAAAAGGAAAACTCTATAAATTACAGGTTTCCAAAAATTCGAAGAGTCATTGTTAAATAAACACCGTAGCTCTGGTAACAGCCACCGGCATTAAAGTCAGAGCAACATATTGGCTTCATCATGCGAAATGGCTAAAAAGTACATGTGGAGAAGCATTCAGAAACCATTTCTTCTGGTGCTTTGTCATTGTCTCTTATATCCTACTTTTTTGCCACAAATGTTTTGAGGTTAAGATAAGAAATCAGTAATTTTGTAAATGATTGCACAAACATGCTGTAATATTACAATTATTTTGTGCCAATGACACATTCATAAAATAAGAAATTATATGAAAACATGACTTATAAAAAGCACACAAAAGAATAAAATAAATCAAAAAATTGTTTAATAATTATAAAAACAAAACCAAATCTTAAAATCTTAAATCTTAACTCTGTCATCATATTAAAAGAAATATTGATTGTTACACATATGTTGCTGAAGCTCTTAACAAATGACAAGCAGATATCTTGTCATCCCTGACATGCAAGAAGTAAAGTGCAAAATCATATTACTTGATGCACAATATATCATCAGTTTATCATTATCACTTTACCCAGTAAGCTTATCAGATTCAACTGTTTGTGCCGTTAATAAATGTAAGATGATTATTTAAAGAGTAACTAAACCCTAACTAACTAAACCCTAAATCACCTTTATTTCCAAAAAAAAGCATAAATTGGTGGTATTTTTATGTTTCTGTGCAAATTGACATTTATGTGTTGGTTGTTTAATTCTGCAATATTTTGCCTGAAACCATCTTTATGATGCCCTCTTTGGGTTGAACAGTGGCTAATGCAATCAAATTTTCCTATTGGTTACAACAGTACGTTCGGTTGTAAAACCATTTCACTGAGACACGTCCCTGTGGTGAGTCAGAAGTTGGAATTGTGAGCACTGACTGATATGTTTGTGATTCTGAAAAACACTGATTCATTTGCAATGCGAGAAAAGACTGGAATGGGTCTCCTCTCTGCTCTGAGAGGAGGAGTATAATGCAGGATGACTGTGAGACTGACTACAGTGCTCAGGAAGCAGGAGGGGTTCACGGCAGCACTCGCTTCTCGCTCAGGACAGAGTGGAGTTGCAGAGGGATTGGTGCTTTCATGTGTTGTCGCCAAAGTCTCCAGTAAAACAGTAAAAAGTTCCTAGATTTGTCACATTTTTGAAAAAGAAAAGAAAAGAGCGGTCTGAAAAGTTGCAAAATATAGCAACAAAGTGCTAAGTTGGTAACAGTGCATTCCCTCATCCTGACCGCATCCCTGCTTAACCCCCTCTGTTCATCCCCACACTTGGCTGTGCCCCTCAGTATCTCTTGCCACTGCCCACTTTGGTGGAATTTTTCAAAATTTGTCTGGGGGTGGGGTTATGCGTTCACAGAAGTTCCACTTCAAGCAACACTGCATTTTGGCTCTCTATGCCTGTAATATATTTTTGTGACACTTGTTTAATGCAGCATAAAAATGTTTTAGAAGGTATAGACTGGAAATGGTGGCAAAGTAATTAAACTACAACTAAGTTGTTTTATTGCTCAAACAGCAGTTGTTAGCTATAAGCAACTTTAAAACAACAACAACAACAACAAAAAACCTTGTAATTGAGATGGAATCTAGTATGGATAGACAGCTCTCTGAGGTCAACATCTGCTATGGAACCACAGCAGAAATAGATTAATAATTTTTATTTCTTTATTTCCAGCAAGTTATAACATAATCGTAACATTCACTAGTATTATCGCATATTGAATGTTGTCCTAATATCATGCTGCCTTAATGATAATACACAAACAATTGGTTGAAGTTTTACAAATTGTAATTTGGTGTCTGTGAGGGATGAATTGTTGACTCGTAGAAAGCTTAACCTCCAGTTGTACATACATGTTAATATTAATTCTGAGTAAGCAGATCTCTAAGCATTTGTTTAAAACTTGGAGCTATCCCTGATACATATCTTAAAAATCTGATTGAAAAAAATTAAGCAATTAACCCACTACAAAATGTGTTAAATTAAATGACAAACTATTTAATTTTTTAAAATTATAAGCTCTGCATCCTTTCTGTTCTCTTCCCCCACACGTACACAACCATCAGATGCAGCAAGGGCAATGTGTTTTTGATTTTATTTTCCTGATTCTTATAAAATGCACAATGCTGAACGGGTGTTGCGCTGGAGTTAAAATGGAGCCCTTGATGATAGAGTACCAATTCCTGATGTGGAGCTGCAGAGGTTGCCTGTGTTTGTTGTACACTCTGAAACATGTGGTTTTGGTTACAGAATGTTTTACTGCTCAACAGCGTTTCTGCCTTGGAGCTCGGCACACTGCATAAAGACTACTTTGTCCCCTGATGCCCACACGGGGAGAGGCTGCCTTCGGTGTGCACACACACACAAACATGCATTCATCTCAGATGATGACAACAGCTAGCCAACTGAGTCAATTTTGATAGAGGGGCAATTTTCCCATAGACTGTTGAATATAAAACCATGGACTGGCATGCTGTACCATTTCTTAAAGAACAAAACAGAACGGTGAAAGTTCATATATTTTTACAATCCATCTGCTCCATGACGTTATTCAACTCAGATTGTCTGCTTGCATGTCTGCTACACCAGCACAGACACAACATAGAGAATAAAAATGTCCCTTGGAAAACGATAGGTAACTAAATAAATTTAAAGGCAGACTTACCACTATCCACTATCATTCCCCATGTGTAGTGTTGAAACCATTAAATTTTAGGTATACATAGTGGTATGTTTAGTAATATTCCAATAGAACCAATCAATCAATCAATCATACACACACACACACACACACACACACACCTCCCTACACACACGTTAAGCATCAAGCCGAACACACAGAAGCAGTTGTCAAACTGGGATGTAGTTTAGTAGGAATGTTGACCAGTGATGGGTAAAAGATTTGCTTTGACAAAAGCTGCACAATTAGAAAGGTCACAAGAAGGCAAAAGTGGTGGCATTATTAGTCCTGTGATGTGGTAGAGACAACCATCATTCAAAACAGTTCAGTCTGAGGGCCATTTGTGGCCCTTAAAAGGATTTTGTGTGGCTTCTGACCACAAGTCAAGAATGGTATGAATTTGGCCCTCCAGCATTTTTTTTAGGGTGAGAGACTGGCAGAATAAAAATCAGATTAAAATCTTAATAGAATGGGGAATGTTAGGTGGAGCACACATTGTTCATAATTTAATAACCACATTTTTTTGCTTACATTTTAATTTCATAGTAAGTTGGACAAAACTTTAGGTAGGACTTTCAACAACTTTTATGCAAAAGCATACTTGACTAAATATAGCAACAATTTTCAAAAAATGAAGCAACAAATATTTCACTCTAGTTGCTGTACAGAGATAGTAAATTTTTTTCTTGACCAATAGAAAATAAATTACACCTAAAAAAAAACAGGAAATTGCATGCCTTTATTTAGGTGAGGCAAAAATGTGAGGCACTTTTTGTGCTTTGGATCTAAAACGATTAACAGATCTCTTCTCTACAAAAGTTGGACTGCTTTGTTCATTTCATTAAAAAATGTTCACATTTAGTTTAATGTTGAGCAGGCAGAACATAAACATCACAGTAATGCTTTGTTGTGTTCTACTTTCGACTTGCCGAGTTTGGTCTACATGTCAAAAAATTTGGACACCACTGCAGAAGTGATTGTCACCATGTACAAAGTACCCTTAACAGACACAATAGCAGCAATAACAGCTTTTAATAGAGTTTGATAGGGATTGCATGTTGGGGATTCATGATGCTGGTTGGAAATGTCATTCAACTACCTGGCATGATAGCATTGTTCTTACTATGTGATGCCATGATGTATGTGTATCAACACACACATTTTAATTCTGATCTTTGATCTACAAAGGTATTTTTTTTATCTGCTTCTCACTTCAGGTAGCCTTCCTGGATTCTATCATGAGGCAAAATGAACTTGTAGTTTAGCTGTTAGAGCAACTCTCTCAAAATAACAAGTGATTTTGTCAAAACAGTGCATTGTTTTTTTGACTTTCCAAATTGTTTTTACACAATTTTAATTTAATGAAAACCTCCATTATTGTTGATCGCTGTTCATACCCGACAGACTAAGGAGCCCTCAGATGCTGTGAAGGAACTCTAAGTTGTTGCCAAGGTTACATTAAAATATGCTTCTGATTGGCTGAGAGGGAAGACCCAAACTCATCCATTAATCATGCAATCGAGTTACCTTATTAGCAATATATTGGGGGGTTTCAATAGGGAGTAGACACATCCCACATTTCCTCATGATTCTATGGTGAACAAAATTGCTTTAACATTCCAACTCAGTAAATAACATTATGAAGTGTAATAATCTACCGTACACTCTTCTTTTCCTCCATCATTTCTAGTAGGCTGCATTAAAAAAAACAACCATATACTTTATTTTGGATTTAGATAACTGAAGCAAAAATCAAACATTGGATTTTTCATTATTTCGATTTGACATTTTTTCATTAGTTTTAAAAACAAATAAACAACACTGTTATCTTCTTTTTATGATTTTGTATGTGGGGTGTATTAACGGTGCTGAAGTTGATTAGAGACAGTGAAGACAAAGACCAGAACCTCTGCTATAATGTATTTTGGAGAGATTATTCTAAAATTGAATTATTAGGTGATCAATGCAGAGACATGCATTCTCATACCAACAGAGAAGAGCCTGTTGTAGGTCCAGTGATGGCATTTTATTATTTTTGGAGACTTCTTTTAGCACCCTGCTCTCAGAGTGAACTTGCTTAAACAGTAGACTTAGACATAGTGGCAGCTGTTTCAAATATCCTTCACCTGTCGACTAATTTATATACAATATACAGTGGAAAGGCTGATGTCAAATTCTTTTGAGATCTCATTATATTCCTTACCAGACTCATAAGCTGCTACAGCCTTCTGTCCTCAGACAGATCTTCCCTCACACTTCAATAGTCAGGAGCATACCAAACTAAATGTCTGAGGATTAAACCTTCTTCAAATGCTGAGAAACAATCATCTAATCATGTAGATCTTGTGTGACACATCTGTGAGATTTTAGCCAGTTGAAGTGAAAAATTATATTTTACAAAATGTCCGAAAATATATTTTCTCCAGTTTCTTATTTATTTACATTACTTAAACTTGTCAGTTATGTTAAAATTGATTTTAAATATATATATACCCAAAGGCTTTCACAGAGGGCAAATTTTTTTCACGACTAATTCAGCCCAGCTGGTGATATCAGCCCAAACTCCCTGTCTCTGCAGACAACTGGCACTCAAAATGAATGTATATATTTGTAATATAGCAGAATATATTGAATAGATTTGTCTGATGTCTGATTAAAACACAGAGATAAAGTGTTCTTTCAGTCTTTATTTATTTGACAAGCAACACAAAATGTATGTGCAACAAGGACCCAGTCATTTTAGTTGGTGGTCATGACCTGGAAAAAAAAAAAAAAAAAAAAAAAAAATCATTCTTTTATTCTGTGATATAACAGAACATCTTGTCAGATTTCAGCCCTTCCGTAACAGCTTTTATCATATCTGAATTGCTGCTGTTGTTTTTTTAGCCTTTTATTGTTTGTAACCATTGAAAACATTGCTAACATCTCTCTAGAGACATACAGTAAACTGGATTTCTCCAATCTTAAGAGAAATTTGAAAAAAAAAAAGAAATCATTCCATATCATTACCCAATATTTATGCTATATAAACGTTTCCACTTACAGTGTTGATCCAGCTGATGTAGGCACTGACTCTGGTGAAGACAGAAGGTTTCTTGGGGTAGTTGCAGCCCATACTTGAGCCAAAGCTCACCACTCCATGGACATCCCAAGAGCCATCAGAGTTTCTGCAGTTCAGGGGACCGCCGGAGTCTCCCTGAGGGACAGGAGGGACAAAAAATGTGATTCAGGTCAACACGGTATGGACAGAGTTAAGTGTCTATGGTGAGAATCATTTATTAGTTAGATTAAAGTTTATCAAATCTAGATAGTCTGACTTACGTTGCAGCTAGCCAATTCACCATCCCCTCCAGCACAAATCATGTTACTGGTGACCAGAGACCCCCACCAGTCAGACCTGGTGCAGGTGGAGTGGCCAACCACAGGGAGGAGGGCCTGCTGCAGGATGTCAGCAATGGGGCCTCCAGCTTTATTAAAAACAAACAAGACATTCAAATTAACATCTGAAGTTCAGAAGAATATCTTCATGAATAACTTCTAACTTATTTTTTGAGTTTTGATCATGTATCATCAATTAAATAGCAGTGTTTTTATTATAGATTTACAGATTAGCTGAAATAATTAATTGTTTAAAAAAGTTTATTCGCTTCAACCTTAATCAGGTTCACGGCAAGTCACATTTAGGGCCATGTTTAAGTCCTATGAACCAGTCTTCAAAAGAAAAATGAATTATTGGCTACTGCTTAAATGTAACATCAAACATAGGACAAAAGGCTAAGACAGATTATTTGTCTTTTTATTGCGGCTGCAGAACTTACTCCAGAGACGTCCCCAGCCAGTGACGTAGCAGGGAGCATTGTCGGGCAGAATTTCACCAGAGCTTGGAAGACAGGCGGGAGTGATGGCAGCTGAGAATTGGACAGGAGTTGCCAGCTTGATCAGGGCAATGTCGTTACTGGACCATGAGATACAGATTAAACAATTAGAAACAGCAGTGTGGAAAGTTTGCATCAAACAGGTATAGCATAATAATACCCAACATACTGTGAGTTCTCTGTGAGAAAACTTTTACCTACCGGATATTGTAAGAGTCCCAGTTGGGATGAACAATGATCTTTTCAGGGCTGATGGCAGTGGAACCAGCCTCGTTGGCGGTCAGCTCATGTTTTCCCAGGTAGACTCTGTAGGTGCGGCTTCTGTTTAGCCACAAAAAACACAGAAACAAATTTGATGAAATATTAAGAAATTTACACCATCACTAAAGTTACCAATAATAGAAAAGCAGTACAAAATAGTATAGAACTGATACACCATTTTAGGTATTACAATTTTCTTTAACTTCACTGATTAAAAACAAAAATTCTTTACCGATTTCAACTACCAATCATTTAATCATCTGAGGGAATAACAATAATAATGATAAATGAAATGTATTTTCTTGAAAGGATTTTTGTTCATTTTTTTAAATAAAAAGAGTGAAGCTATGTAAACTTGCTGCTTACATTTATATTCACCAAAAGTATGATAATATTAAATATAATATTATATAATATGAATTTGTCAGGCTGATGTAGTTCATAAAGACTGAACTTTACTGCACTGTTTTGATAGCTAGCTTCATTTGGAATGTTTGTTTGATTGGACTGAAATGACATTTTTTGTAAAGTGCCTTGAGATGACGTGTTGTGAACTGGTGCCATATAAATAAACTGGACTGAATTGAACTGAACTGAAGACGGATATGTTTAAGGTGCAAACAATATTACAATATATTTTTCTGTTTTTGGGAAGCAGTTTTGTCCTTAGGACCTCTTGGTGGAAAATACATAACGCCACCCCTTTAAGGATTAATGAACTAACACAGAAATACACAGTAGATTTTATTTTTATTTTTTTGTATTTTTCTTTCTATGTTACATTTGTAATGCAACTTGTTACTCTTTCTATTGTCATCAGACTTGATTTTAATGTAAGATTTTTAAATTATCACATTTTTTTCTTATTCAGATGTCTACATCATCTAAGTATTTTTTTCTTAACTATTGCCTGGATGTTTAAAATTCATGGTTGTATTTATTTATTTTTTTACCCAATGCAGTGAGCAGCAGTGATGACCCACAGGTTGGAGATCAGAGTGCCCCCACAAGTGTGGTAGAAAGCGCTACCACTCTTGTACTGCAGAGAAACCTGAGAAGAACATAAAAAAAGCACACACACACACACACACACACACACACACACACACACACGTTATAATTTGATGAAAACATTTGAATTTGGAATCTAGTAAGAAGGGAAAATACCTGCCAGGGCCAGCTGTTCTGACGGACATCAACTCCGCCGACTACCCTGGAGAGGATGGGGGGGTAAGTGGGCAGGCCACAGCCGTAGGCTAAGAGACAACAGAACAACAGTAGGAAGCATTGTTATTCTTGCAATTTCTTATATTAATTAATGCAAAGTTAGTGTGTCATACTCGTTTTTAGGACATTCAGCATCACATTTTTTTTTTAGACAGTGAAGAATCTTTAGCTTACCACCAGCAACGAACAAAGCCAAAATCACAAACTTCATTGTAACAGTCGGTGAGTCTTACAGCGACTTGCAGCTCTTTATATAGGATATCACTGTGACCGTATCAGACATATTGTGAACAGTTTTCCTTGCCACAGTCAGGGAAACTGGGTTGGAAAAACAAACTTAACCTTGGAGATAAGAGAGAAGATAAAAGCACCATATCTCTTGTGTCCTGTACCTGTGTGAGAAGAGCACAGATGCCTCCTGATGTTGTCAGCTTATTTTTAACAGAAGAGAAAATAGTTTTACTGTGAACATTTATTCAAATTTAGTGTTTGTTTCATCAGTTTTTATAAATGTATAAAATTAGGATTACTAATACACTCATGGAAAAAATAAAGCTTAAATTTCTGTGATACACTCATGGTTAAAAAAACAAACAAAAAAAACAAAAAAAAACCTTTGACGTCTAATTTCATGCCATCTACATGACTATTAAAGCTAGGATGAAGTTTTGAGTTACACAATAAATGAGCCATATCACAAAGAAAACTGGCCAAAAAGCCCTCAACAACAATATGGGAAACAACAATAGCTTGTAAAAGTAGCCATACTCCTCTTACCTTTTCCCATTTCAACATATTACAACCACAATCTTTGACATATTTCATTGGAATTTTATGTTATTGACCAACACAAAATTGTGTAAAATTGTGAAGTGGAAAATAGATTCATGGTTTTCAAAAATTCTTACAAATAAAAATCTGAAAAGTTTAGCATGTAGTTGTCCCCTTATGCCAAGGCTCAGGAGAACCACCTTTTGCTACAATTACAGCTACTCGTCCCTTTTTTTCTTTGCCAGAATAATTAAATGTAATCAGATTGAATGAATGGTGTCTTTGAACAATAGTTTTTAAGTCCTGTCACAGATTATCAATTGGCTTTATGGCTGGACTTTGACTGGGTCATTCTAACACATGAATATGGTTTTGATATAAACTGTTTCCTTGTGGCTCCGGCTGGATCTCTTTGGTGATTGTTGTTTCTGGAAGTTGAACTCCATTTTCAAGTCTTTTGGGCCATTTACCTTTTTTTTTTCCAGAAAAAAAGGACAGATGAAGGTACATCTGTCCTTTCAGCAATTTTGATCAGCTTTCCTGCTGAAGAAAACATCCTCAAAGCATGATGCTGCCCCCACCATGTGTCACTGTATAGATGGTTTGTTCAAGAATGGGTTTCTTTAAGCCACTCTTCAATAAAGGCTGTATCTGTGGTGTATACAACTAATAGATGCCATGTTGAAAGGTTCCTCCAGCTGAGCTGCTCAAGTGCCAATTTCTTTCCATTTTCAAATAATGGATTGATCAGTGCCCCATGAGATGTTCAAAATTTTGGATATTGATTTATTCCATTAATATATTATTATTTAATCCTCAGAAAGACCATTGAGAGAGAACTCTCTATTTCAAATGAACACGTGCAAATATCACTACAATGTACAATATAAAGCCAATCCCAGCTGTGTTGAAAGATTACAAACAATAAAAAAAATTAGGACAACAGCTAAAAATCATGACACTTTTGACTCAATTGATAAGAGATGTAAAGAGAAACAGAAACTGAGACAGAGGAGTTAATGTTGCTACTTAGAAGTGTAAGGTGTGTGACAACAAAAGTGTGATCCTGTTGGCTCCATGCAAGGTTTTGGAACCTGTAAGATGATCTATAATTGATAGCAGGTATAATGACTACTAATATTCCAAGAAAGCAGGTCTGATATGGAGGTAGCTTTGGTAGAATGGCTTTGTAAGTAAATAATAAAGTCCCTTCTTATGGAAGAACCTAAGAACCCCAATTCTAATATAATACACAGCGGTCTTTTCAATAGCTACCTCCAGTGAGAAATCTTTAAGTAAAGTAATAAACGGCGTGAGTGGGTTTGAAGGTGGACCCTAGCTGTGCTATAGACTTCTCAACAACTTTTATTCCTGGCCTGTCTACTGTGTTCCTTGGTCTGCAGGAGGCTTACAAACCTCTGAGGCCTTCTCAGAACAGCTTGATTTATACTGAGATTAAATAAGAGATTAAATAAGTGACTTCTTAAAGCAGTTGGTTGTAGCGGATTTTATTTTGGGGTATCACGTTAAACTTTAGCAGTTCTCAACCTGGCATATTGCTGCATTCTTCACAAATCCAATTTAGACCATAATGTTTACCAAATGAAGAAAGAGTTGCACTAAATGTGCATGGTGTACTTTTTGGACATTTATTTGTAATAATAATAATAATTTAAAAAAAAATACAATTGAAAAGCATATAATCTTTTCCATCCACTTCACAATGATACTTTGTGTTGATCTATCAGATAAGATCAGATAAGTAGAATACATCAAGTCTGTTGTAACAAGACTGTGAAAAAGTTGAAAGGGGATGAACACAAACTTTAACACAGGACAGTGTTTGTCAAGAAACCCTTTACTTTTGATTTTAATCCCAAGTCATTACACCTTTTATTTTTGTGAAGTTTTGATGGGACTAAAAACTGTTAATGAATCCACACAGAAGAAGGCAACTTCTGTAATACAAAATATATACCAGAAATTATACTTGACACATTTTGAGCTTTATGTAAGGTTAGTCAAAAATCAGCAAAATGCAAAAATAGTAACTGGCCTGTTTATATGGTTATGTATGTCATGTCAGGTTTTTTGGTAGCTCCCGATAGTAAAACTTCAATAGTTTTACTATCAGGATTGTAGTAGATGTCTGTGACATGTTCAATAATGAAAAAACAAAACAGAAACTGCAGCTTCAAAACACTTGGACCTTGGAGTCGTGTTTCACATCTGCCAGTCTATGTGTCCATCTATGGCTCCACCCTCTCTGTTAAAATTTCTCACTGTGTAATTTTCCAGGTATTGGATCCAGATTTTGCAGGTTATGTAAGAAAGGTGGTGAGAGATATAAATATGTCAGGAGTTAACTTTAAACTGTGAAGATACTGACACAATGAACTTTGTGGTGCTTGCTTTGCTCGTTGCTGGCGGTAAGAAAGATTTTGCTGCCAATAACAACAGACAAAATCATGTTTCTATCCTCCTCTCTTCATGTGATGTACGATGTTTATCTAAAACATGCATGTAGGTTTAAATATGTCTGATTAAATTAGAAGTTTTTAACATGGTTACTTTATTTCAGCCTATGGGTGTGGCAATCCCACCTTCCAGCCCGTGGTGAGCAGAGTGGTTAATGGAGAGGATGTCAGGCCTCACAGCTGGCCTTGGCAGGTAGGAATAATATGAAGTGTTAAAAATCTAAAAAAGAACTTTCAGAATTAAAGCCATTAAATTATTTAGAGTGTAAGATAATATTTGAAGCCAGAAAGGAAAAGATATAGAAGTAAAAGTTAAGTTGAAATACACAATTTCCTTTTTAAATGACATTTTGATAAAGCAATGGGAAATCTGGCTAGACTGTGCCTTGACTAAGTTTACTATTAAAGTCGGAGTTAGAAACTCCCTTAAGAACAGTGATCCCTCTGTTAGTATGAATGTTAACACGAGTTGAAGCAATGATAACTACAATGATAATTAGACATGAAGATAATCCTTGGTATTTTCATGTATTCTTTCAGATTTCTCTGCAGTACAACAGCAGCGGTGAGTGGAGACACACTTGCGGAGGTACTCTGATCTCTAACCAGTGGGTTCTAACTGCTGCTCACTGTATCAGGTAGGAGACTGTCACCAAACACTATTACAAAGACTCAAGAGTTGCATATAAAAATATTTGTTTCCATTTAAATCAATAAATTTAGTATGTTGCTTCCAAAAATGCTCATGCATGAACATTTATTCAGATCTCAACTGCTTCTGATTTTTCAATTCGTAGCTCAAGCAGGCAGTACAGAGTGGCCCTGGGAAAGCACAACTTGATTGAGGATGAGAATGGCTCTGTGTTCCTGGGCACTGCCAACATTGTTGTGCATGAGAAGTGGAACTCTTTCTTTATCCGGTAACTATCATGGTCTAAACTATATTTGTAAAAAGTGCATCATTATGCGTACTGAAAAAGTTTGATGTTCATCTTCCACAGTAATGACATTGCCCTGATCAAACTGGAGGCCCCTGTTGAATTCTCTAACACCATCCATCCAGCTTGTCTTCCCACTGATGGCTTCATCCTCCCCCATAATGCATCCTGCTTTGTGACCGGGTGGGGTCGCCTCTACAGTAAGTTATCTTTGTTTAATTTTGTGGGTCAGCTGGAACGTCCATTAAATAAAAGTTACATTCAGCTGTATGTGATGTGTCTATACTGCCCACCTGTGGTCATCCTATGTAAGTTCTATGCAGGAGTTGCATGTTGCATTCAAGGCCTTGAGAACACTTTCATAAAAAGCTCAGAGGAGGCAGTGCCATTCAGAGTTTGCACATTGAAAGAATTTTTAAGTAATTTAATGTTTAAGTTTATGCAACATATTGATTATGCTTTTAACATTGTTCACTCTTAAAGCACTATTAAATCATACAGTGAGCTTTTCCTTCTTCCTGTCAAGGCTGATTTTGCACTGATTTAGTTAAGACATGCACCAGAAATCAGAATCGGACAGTTTTCCCTTAATTGGCTCAGATCAGCAGCTCAAATTTTGAATATTTAGATCATTAACTGATTTATTAAATACATCAAAACAACAGCAACAACAAAAATCCCACCATTGTTGGCCCATTAACACATCCATCAAAGACATGTATTTTGATGTACTTTTCTTGAGTTTAATAAAAATTTTAGGGGCATATGGTTTTGGATGGATAAACTGAGAACATCTTGTAAGTCCTTCAATTTCTGTTGGATTTAAAACTACTTCATCTATAAAAGAACCTGCAGTACCTTTTTTATGTCTATTGGTTATAGTACTGACAAAAAAAATTGGAGTTGGTCAAAATCTGAATTTGCCAATCAGACCTCGTGGAAAACTAGAAATTGGAATGAGCAAGGAAAAAGTCTGATCTGTGCTTTTCTAGTTTAAATTTATAATTTTTTTTTTTTTAATTGATTGAATGAAACATTGTTTTTTTTTACTCTTCTTTTAGTGTTTCTACATTTTATTTTTTGTGCTTTTTCATTTTTTATTCTGTTTTTATCTACATTGTATTTAATTGTTGGACTTGTTTTTATACTTGTTGACTGGAGTCTGACAATAATTTTTTACTGACTGATTGTTGTGAAAGCTGAGACAGCACTTTTGAATTATCATTTAAAACAAGTGGAATTGTAATTTGTGTTGTATTTAATTTTGTATACATCTTATACACTAAACTTTCACACTGAAAAGATTTGTTATTTAGCAAAAGAAAATGAAGTTCATCAGTGGCTGTGGTTGTCTAGTGGTTTTCCAAAGGTATTTATTTGAAGTAAACATGACTCTCTTATGTGCACAGCTGGAGGTCCCATTGCTGACATCCTGCAGCAGGCTCTGCTGCCAGTTGTGGACCACACTACCTGCAGCCAGTCTGATTGGTGGGGCTTTCAGGTGACAGAAACCATGGTCTGTGCTGGTGGAGACGGAGTTGTTTCCGGATGCAATGTGAGTCCTAAACACAATGACTTTCAGTTATTTTTCCTCAATCCATAATGATTGAGATCTCCTTTGGGTATTTATGGATAGTTCTGTATATATCTGGCAAAACAATTCAAAAAACCCTTTAAGAAACTATTATTTTGATAGTTTATCCGCTAAGTCTTTAAAGACTTGTCAGAAGTAAAGATTTAGTATCTCTTGAAAGTAAATAATATGTTTGTATCGGTAATCTGCTCAAACATACAAAGTGATTTATCCATTTCTGTCAAAAAATGAAACATATCTTCCAGATATGTGTGCTATGTATGTATATTACATTTTGAACTACTGGATTTTGATAACTGAATATTTGTTTTTGTGACACTGTTTAGGGAGACTCTGGGGGTCCTCTGAACTGCCAGGGATCTGACGAATCCTGGGAGGTTCATGGTATTGTTAGCTTTGGCTCTGGGCTCAGCTGCAACTACTACAAGAAGCCCACCGTCTTCACTCAAGTCAGCTCTTTCTTGGACTGGATCAACACTGTAAGCTTCTGAAACTGCTACTAAATCACTATATATGGAGTTCAAATTACTGATGAGATACAGTACATGTCATTAAAAGCTAACATATCTTCATGATTTCTTTTACAGACAATGGTAGCCAACTGATAGAGCACCATTTTGGGACCAAAGATGTCACTCTAGTCACTCTAAATCAAATAAAACCTTTTTTATGTGTATGTTTTGTGTCATGTTGGTTTTATTGACTCAGCTTCTCAGTCCTGTTAAACAACAATGGAACAAGCTCACGTTGAGCCTTAATCAGGAAAGAAAAGTTTTTATCTAAAAAAAAAGTTAGTTGCAAAAAGCTTAAAATAATGTTTTGTTTGCTGACCTTGATCCACTCTGTTGACACCTGTTAGGAAAATGTTACTATTAGCTCTTAAAACAAATTAATAGTAGGCACTATTAAAATAAATGTATAAATGAATAAGTATTTTTATTTTGAAATAGAAAGCTGCAGTATACAATAATGTTTTAGTGTTGATTGCTCTTCTTCTTCTATAATCTAAAATGTGTCCTAGACTAAGACACATATATGCACATATACACAGGAAGGTACACAGCCACTACAAATTCCTCATAAAATCCTAAATGCCCATAAGTAACTGTAATTTATGTTGTTTAAACTCCTGTTAACCTTAAGAAGTTCAATAATTCTCTTGCCATCTCTCAATTAACCAGCATTTGTAATATATTTAAAGTAAATTCCTGTACATCAAGCTCCTTCACTGTACATTTCATCCTCACCCAAGAATCTTCACACTTCCAACAACCAATAAGAACATGTTTAACTGATTCATCTTCCTTACATTCATCACATAAAGCTGTGTGGGACTTCCATATTTTTCTCACTTTTTTGTTTAGCCAGAAGCAAAAGTGGGTAGATTATCCAAAAACTTGTACCCAAGTAAGAGAAGCACTACTTTGACATATTTTTATTCAGGTAAATAGTCATCCAAGACATTACTCAAGTAAGAGTAAAAAAGTATTCCATAAAAATGTAACTCAAGTACTGAGTACCTGATGGGAACCTCTGATTTAAAAAGTAAGAGTTGCGATACTAATAATATTACTAAGTAAAAGTAAAACATACTGTATTGTAAAACAACTCCTAGAAGCATGTTTTTCCCAAAAAGTCACTCAAGTAAATGAAGCTGAGTAAATGTAACTAGTTACTACCCACCTTTGGCCAGACAGTCCTGGGTTCAAAACTTGTCCAGGAGTCTTTCTGCAGAGTCTGCATGTTCTCTCAGTGCATGCAAGAGTATTTTCCAGATACTTCCTCCAACACTCCATAAACACCATTTTTTATGTTAATTGCACTCTCTAAATTGCCCTCAGGTCTGAGTGTCTTAGAGCAAGGTTGTTTGTGCCCTTTGTGCTGCTCTGTGATGAGCCGGTGTCTTGATCTATGGTATGTCCTACCTCTCTTCTGCTGGGAATAGTCATCATCCTCCCCCATGACCCTGTGTGAATAAAATGGAATTGGTAAGATGTGGATGTGCTCGCCACCTCTTTTATTATATAATATGCTATGCTAATAATTATCTGACTACTTGGGGCACTGGAATGGATCAAAAATATGCTGTTGCCACACCCTGTTTGCAGAGGTGCAAGCCTAACACAAAATTTATTTAAAACACACATGTTCAAAGTAGTAAATAATAGCTGAAAGGCTGCAGCACTAACCTAAGGATGAGTTTATTTTTAATTTGTTGAAACCCCTGCAGTGGTTTTCATCTCTAAAAAGTAGTGTTTATGTAATTCCCAGATAGTTAGTTGATCCTTTAATATGAAAAACATAAACAAAACACAATACTCTGCTGACCAGGAGCATATCAAAAGCCTCACACACAAGGACATCACAGGCTTGATGTTCCGCAAAACCCCCTTCATTTTCTCACATAAAGCCCAGTAAAAAAATGTTTTTCAGAATGCTAGCATGCACAGTAAGATAAGACACAATGTGACAGGAGCTTAATCTTGACACTGAATTGAATACCATACAAATCCTTCCCCAGGATTAACAGAGCAGCATTTTATGTATTTTGTATTTTTCTCCTCATTTGACAGTTTTAACTGGCAGTATCTGCTGTCTCATTTCACTTTTCTCCTACATGTTCTGGCACATATAAGAATTCACCTGACCAACCTAATGTAGTAGTTTAACAACTGACTGGTTTACTTCACAAAATAAATCTTGTCAATTGTGATAGTGGAATATAAAGATCTCAAACTTTCCGAAACAAAAGATGACTCTAACAATGAATCCAATATTTTCAATCTGTATACTCCTATATGATTTGAAATTCTGCCAATATCACTTCTCTTTATTCTCAGGAAGCTGGTTCTTAGGCTGACGAACATCAACCTGAATTGCTGAATCCCCCTTTTTAGTTAAGGGAACACTAAGTGAACATCCTCCTGACGATATGAGGAATCTCGGTTCATAGCTGACAAGAAGCTTTGAGTTACAGTATATTTAACCCATACGTATAATAATGCTTAATAGACCAATAAGAAGACTGTAAAGTCTATATCCTTTTTTATAAACACAGAGACAGTGTAGCCATTTAAGGACTTGTTTGATGTGATGCATTTTCATGGTGGATTAAGACTGTGGCAGCAACACGGATGAGCTGTAACCGACTGATATTTAATTTCTTTTAATGACTCCTGTCAACAACATTACAATAATCAAATCTACTGTAAAAGCTGTTTTTTCTGTGTTCTGACACAAATCTCTTCAGAGACAACAACATGAAAGATTACAGTTGATGATAGTCTCTTAACATCAGTAGTTATGTTTCAGTCACAAAATATTAGAGTGAAGATCACAAACTTCACGCCATTTGTCTTGGTCTTTCAGGGTGATCTGCAACTCTTTTTCTATTGTGTAAAATCTGGAGAGCTCAGACATGTTGATCTAGATTTTCCTCAACATGGTGAAGAAAACCTGGTTGGAAAAACAATGTAATCATTGAGATAAGACTGAAGATATCCATAAATACACTCTCTCTTTCTGTCTCTCCTATCCCCGAGTGAGAATCATGCAGATGAAACAAGATGTGGTCTTTAGAGAAAGATGTGAATGTTAAGGTTACGTTTTAACTATAAGAAGATTGGTTTAACTGTACTTTTATAATTTAAAAAATATATAATTTATTCAAATTTAAATTCTACTGAACAGTAAGGTTAGGTGACACTTTAATCTCTATCTCCTTGACAGAAACGTTGTCTAATATAAACATTAAGTGGTTACATTTGGATGAGATAGAGGGAAGAAAATACTTGGAGTCGCACAGAGGAATCTAAAATTCTCTAAAATGCAAGGACTCAAATATTTACACAAAACTTTTTGAGTTGGTGTTTTATAGAACTATACAAGAAAATTAAAGGTCACTATTACAGGGTAATACTGATATGAGGGTAATACTGATGTGCTGGACTAAGTTAATGTCATCAATGTCATTCATTACTTAAAACTTTCATTTGGTTAAAAAAAGAAATGTGTAGGAGGGCTAGATTTGGAATGGATCCTGCTGACATTCAGATTTTGTTATATTTGTTTACATTTGTCCGTTTGGAGGCCCTTCATCTTCCACCCACCTATTAGATTCCATCAAACTGCAAAGTGCACAAATGGAAAACAGATAGGTTTCCTAGATTACATAAGATTGTGATAGGTATAAATAAGGCTGACATTTCAACTCCAAACTGTGGGGATACAGACAGAATGAAGTTTGTGGTGCTTGCTCTGCTTGTTGCTGGTGGTAGGAAACAAAACTTTTTCAGTTCCTTTTCTCAGTTGAGTCAGTGCATTACCTTTCTCTGAAAACTACATGCATACTAACTGCTGTGTGAGCACTTTGCAGTTTGAATGATTTCTTTCTGTCTTTATTTGTGTTACCCCCCTTAAGTCTATGGGTGTGGGAGTCCCACCTTCCACCCTGTGGTGAGCCGAGTGGTTAATGGAGTGGATGTCAGGCCTCACAGCTGGCCCTGGCAGGTAAAACGAAAGCGCAAAAATATCATTCAGAAAAGTAAAGGACACCTAAATGATTTATAATTTTAAAATAATATTGAAGGGATATTTGTGACTCAGCCTGTCAGAGAACAGAGACAGGTTTATGGTACCTATCAAGCATAAAGAAAAAATAATAAATCATATTTTTTAAACTAAATGCAGGAAATTAAAAAAAAGATTCAAAATGTTCACTTTGTATTGGGAAAAAAACCTTTAAACATAACACATTGAATTAATTTAACTAAAAACAGCAGTCAATAAAAGTTAATAGAATTATGAGTAAAAAAATTATTCAGTACAGGATAAACTAAAAGCTATGAAACCCCTTCATTAACCAGCATGAATATCAAGACCATAAAAAACCCCATTAAAAATGACCAAACAATAGAACTTCCATTCTTGTTTCAGGTTTCTTTGCAGTGCAAGATTGATGGTGAGTGGACACATTCCTGTGGGGGTACTGTGATTTCTGAACAGTGGATCTTGACTGCTGCACACTGTATCATGTAAGAAACAACAAATGGTCATGTATCCAAATTGATTGTGTTACTAATAAAAATGCTTAGATGAAAGGGTTTAATTGGATCTTTGTTGCTTCTGATGGACCAACTTGTAGCCAACACATGGAGTGCAGAGTAGCTCTGGGAAAGCACAACCTGAATCAGATAGAGGCTGGCTCTGTGTACATGGGGAGTGCTAACATTGTTATGCACGAGGAATGGAACCCTTTAACTCTCCAGTAAGTAAGAATATGGGCATTTGGTGTACTGAAATCACTATGTCAACAGTACTGATAACCAGTGTGTGTCATCTGCAGCAATGACATTGCTCTGATCAAATTGGAGGCTCCTGTTGAATTTTCTGACACCATCAAGACCGCTTGTCTTCCTTCTGCTGGCTTCACCCTGGCACCTGATGAAACCTGCTTTATCACTGGATGGGGTCGCCTCTATAGTGAGTTAATTTAAATGTGCTGCATTCTTTCAACTGTTCGCAAAGGTGACGGTTTTTACGACACTGTCTCTTTTGCTAAAACAGTAATACAAAGAGTTATAGTTCAATTTTTGTAAATTTGGAAATAGGATCAGGTTAAAAAAAGAGCTAAACTAATTACTGGACTCATTTCATTAGCCATCAGTCGACTTATGGATGCTTATATTAAAATATTTGTTATGCATTGGTATGTGCCTGACATTTTCCAGAGCTAAATAACAGTATTCCATCTCTTACACGCACAGCTGGAGGTCCTCTCGCTGACATTCTGCAGCAGGCTCTGCTGCCTGTTGTGGACCATGCCACCTGCACCCAGTCAGACTGGTGGGGCTCTCAGGTGACAGAAAAGATGCTCTGTGCAGGAGGAGATGGAATTGTGTCTGGATGCAATGTGAGTCTGAAAAAACATTCACATATGGAAAGAAGGAGAGCCTGACTGTACAAATTATGTTAGGACTTCAAGAATAGAATAGAACAGAATAGAACAGAATAAAATAGAACTATCCTTTATTGTTCCACAATGAGGAGATTTCTGTGCAACAGCAGCAAAGTGACAGTGACAGGCAATAACAGAAAACAGACTCGCACAAAGAATATAAAACATATATAAAAACAGAATCAAGAATAAAAAATAAAAAAAATACTGTACAGTATGGCAAAATTTCAACATAAATACTGTGTAGTTATAAAAAATACTCCATTCCAGAGGAATGTGCAACTGAGTCGGTTAATTCAAAATATACAAGATGTGCATGTCTCTGAGCATTAAAAGAAGGAACTGAAAGAAACTGAATGCATAAACTTTCCCTCTTTTTTTATTATGGATTATTTCACTCACATCTATATATAGCTTCTTAAAAGCATTTAAAATGAATGGTAAATTAATAATTGTATTGATGAATATAACTTATATTTTAATTTAGGTAACACTACTACACAATATATAGCAGTTTTAACTTCTCACAACAAAAGCTTGGCTTTTGGTGTTAAACTTACATTGTCTTGCAAAAGTATTCATACCCTTTAAACTATTCCATGGTAGTAGCTGAATTGATTTTTATTAAACTTTCCATAACCCCTTCTTTTTTTTTTCACCTTTCTGATAAGAAAAACAGGCCCATAATGCTGAATTGTGGATTTTTCTCACTGGTTTATTTATTTTTGTATATTGATTTCAGTCAGACTCTGGTGGTCCCCTGAACTGTCTGAAACCTGATGGATCCTGGGAGGTTCAAGGAGTTGTCAGTTTTGGCTCCAACCTCGGCTGTAACTACTACCAGAAACCCACCGTCTTCACTCGAGTCAGCTACTACATCGACTGGATCAATTCTGTAAGCTCCTGAGACTGCTATTAAATCAATAAAGATTGATTCAAATTATTGTTGTAAAAGATTTCATAATAACTTACCATATTTTTATGGTTTCTTTCACAGACCATGCTGGCCAATTAATAGAGCAGCACTTTATGACCAACACTGGTGCACACACAACAGAAATGTAGAGGTGAAAAAAAAGTGGAGATAAGTGATTAAATGATATGAAAACTTCTCTGCATTGTTTTGTGTCATTGACTTGGTTTTTCAGTTCTCTGTCAAGTAAAGTATGAACTCATTTTGAGTCTAACAATCAAAAAGAAAATATTGCTGCATCTGTTTCAAGAAACAAATCAATTACAGAAAGCAATTTTGTTGTTTGCTGAAATGGAGCCTGTGTTCACCAATGGGAAACCTGAATGGAAAGTAAAGTGCCTGTGCTTCTGATGTGTCCTTAGTCTCTCACATTTTTTTCTCATTTTGCCGACATATTCCACAACCGCTGCATAGAAGACAGTGTAAACACAAAACTGTCAAAAAAATTCAGTTAAGTCAGATCTTTTCCTCAAGTGATCAGCTATGCAAATTGATAAAAACTTAACATAAACTGTATTCTCACTGTGAACAGCTCTCATATTTTAATATGACAAAACATGGACAATTTACCAAAGCTCCTTTAAACGTAGTATTCTCAATATCTAACCTGCTTTACCTCTGACATGAGTGTGTATGAATCTTTGCCAACCATTAGTTTATTGTTGATTCCAATTGCTTTAATGTGTGTCCCAGAGTGTGGATGGTGTCTCCGCACCCTTACTTGTCCACTGAGCAGGGATGGAACAGGAGAGGATGTCACAGCCCACAGCTCTGTCTGGTCTCAGAAATGATAACAACTATTATCACTGAGAATGTGATTGTTCCATTTCAAAGCTAGAAATTGCAAAAAGTGTCCCCTTTTTTCCCAGTAAATGTAAAAAAAAATTTAAAAAAAATCTATTTATTTATTTAGAAGATATTTAAAAGTTTTTATACATTTCTGTTACTTTTTGTCTCAGCAGCTCAGATGTCATTTTATTTTCCCTGATGGAGTGAACAGCTCTGGTCTGAGTCTCACCACTCTTGTTGTACAGCCATAACCGAGGCTTACATTCAGAAAAAGAGCAAAAACTTTTTGTGATTTAAGAAAAAGCTATTAAAGGGTAAATACTTGCTCCAGTGAGCTGTCCTCATAAGGCAAATCACATTGCTTTACTGAAGGAACTAATACAAGACAGATTATGCTCAAAGACAAAAATATCATTTTGTTAAAATGTATGCATTTGTAAAAGCAATAGCCAATTACAGACTAAATAACGATATAATCAAATAAAAAATGTGTTTGGAAAGCTCCAATTAACAATATTGTTTTAAGTCCTGATTGTTTTTTCTTCCTATTTTTTAATTTTTTGAACAGCCATTGGATAATTTATGGCCTAACCTAAACTTAATGTAGACTTTTGCATTAACCCTATCCAATAACCATAAAACTAATCTTCTGCAATATCTGGGGGACACTTTGGTCACCACAAGGCTTGTCAGTCAAAAGATAAGTGATTATTCAAGGAAATATCATTAAGGAAACTTTAGTACACATACAAATAGCTTAACAAATTGCCTAAATAATCCTAAATCCCTACCCATAACTGTGCTTCATGTTCTGCAAAAAAAACCTAACTCTTCTTTAAGGAGCTCAGTGATATTTCTGTCTGGCACGTTAGATATTCTGTTCTCTGACAAAAAGAAAACAAATGTTCTTTTATGATTTTTTTTTTTTTCTTATATTTCCTATCTCTGCATTTCAGGCATGCCATACAGAGAGGCTGGTCGCCTGAAATGGGGAAAAAAGAACTGCACATGGACATTTCTCAGAACAAATAGGTGCATGTTTGAGGAACACAACATCCTCCCGTGGAGAAAACATTGCAAGAATATAATTCAATTTTTCAGTACATCTAAAATAAGGACTATGTTATTATCAATCTAGATCATTCACATATGCTTTATTTTTTATGTGCTTTTAGTTCAGATATTGGGTTATGACATACTCAAATCTGGCAAAGTATTGCAATGTGCAACTTGCAAAAAGGCAATCACAAAGAGATGGTTTAATGCTGATCCATCAACACAAGAAGAATAACTGAAAATTCTGACTAACTATATACAACTATTATTTACTAGGAAATCAAGAAATGAGAGAAATTTAAAGTGTTCAAAGGAACTTAATGAACTCTACATGAAAATGTACTTATTCTGTGAACATGTCACGCCAGACTAGTTACATGTCAGTTAGATACTCTGATATCTGAACAGTGGGTCTGAACTGCTGCTCGCTGTATCAGGTACAAAAAGGTCAACTGAGAGGTTGTCATGTATCCAAACTGCTTGTGTTACTTTCAAAACTGATTAGCACAGCCTGAAAGAGACAGAGGCTGCTCCTGTTTTCATGGGGATTACCGACATCATTGTGAACATGAATTGGGATATCATGTAATGTTTTAGATCAGTGCTTGATATATTCGTATGCTAAAATACAAAGCTTGAAAACTACCAGATACTTTCCATCCAATCTCACTGGGCTTGAGCTGTTTGGCAAAGAAGAACAGACAGATCATGTAATAATACCAGAAGGCTGCTGTTAAATTGTGTTTATTTATTTTGTGTAACAATCCTTTCAGACTCTGGTAGTCTTCTGAACTGTCAAAAAGCTGATGGATCCTGGAAGGTTCATGAAGTTGTCAGCTTTGTCTAAAGCCCACTGTCTTCACTCAAATCAGCTCCTACATGGACTGGATTAACTCTGTAAGCTCCTGAAACCGCAAATAAATTGCTAAGGATTGGTTCAAATAAATACTTCATGTGACACATTACTGAGCAATCTAACTTTTTTTTTTTTTTTTTTTTTTTTTTTTTTTTTTTTTTTTCGCAAACTCTTTCACAGTCAATGCTAACTGACAGAGGAGAAGTTTAGGACAAAAGTTTCTACATGCACACTTAAAGTGATAAAATGAGAAATCAATACAACAAAATACAGACACTGTGCATTTCTTCATTGTGTGACATCTTGATTGTTTTATCTTTTTCAAAGACTGACAATTGTCCTTTAATATGAGAAGCAATAGATTAAGTTTAACTTGATCCCACAATGAATGACCCACTCCAGCATGAATGTGCACTATAAGTTTAATTTAGCCATAGGTCCAAAAACTAAAAATGATTGTTCAATAGCTGAAGCACTTCTCGTTTTCACAGGTGGGAAACATGATGGGAAAATATTATCACCAACCATCTGCCATGTCCTCAGTCTCCAACATTTGTTTGACATTCTGCACATTTCTCACAACAGCAATAGAAGTAGCCTGCAGTTCTCAGTTTATAAATACATCAGTGTTTTTTTTTAACCTTAAACAAAGGTTATACTCTGATTATCAGTTAGGAAAAGGCTGTTGGTTCTTGCTGTTGTGGTGGCTGGTGGTAAGAGACTAAATCTTTTTAAATAAGTTGCTTCAAACTGCCAAGTTATTCTCGATTTCACTGCCACGTATATGTAAATTAAGTACAGGTCAAACTGTTAGTGGATATTCCTAAATATGTATTAGATAAACTCTTTAAAATTGATGGAATTTGCTATTTTTGTGAAAATGCTGTTTCTCATGTCAATTTTCAAAAAACCTCACTAAATATATAAATTTTTGTAGCTCGGAAATAGCTTCATGTTGTTTCTGATTTAGTGTATGGCTGTAGATTTCCCACCTTCCCTCCTTTTCTGAACAGGATAGTGACAGGAGAGAATGTTAGGCCCCATAGCTGGCCCTGGCAGGTATTCGATCTGCTTAAAATGTGTTCTGATTACCACCATCAACAGCAAAATGTCTCATTATCATTTTAGGTTGTAAAAATAACTCCCAGAATGGTTTTGAAATTCTAAATCATATCTATGTGCTTTTTTTTTATGTGTTTCTATGCATTCATTCATATAATTCTTGGCTTTTCTGATGTATCTCTCCAGTCAAACAGCAGAGGGCACTAGAGTCATGTCTGTGGAGCCACCCTCATCTACCAATAATGGGTCCTTTCTGCTGCACACTGCATCAAGTAAGTTCAACTCAGGACCAATGAAACAATGTAATGTAGAGAGAGAAAAGGGGCATTGACACTTCAGTCAGCTTCTTCTAATTATTTATTTTTGCTGTGCACCAATCATATAGACCTAAAATTTCTTATCTGCAACCTCAAGCCTGAAAGCCAGTAACATCACCAGATTTTTTTTATTGTTCTTCTATGTTTTTTAATGCTTTAACAGCAACTTAATTCAGTTGCTGAATTAAGTCAAAGCATAATGTTTTTTAAAGCTTTAACAGCAACTTAATTCTGTAAAAGATCTGGGGAGTTTTTTTTCTGTAGCCAGTAAGATGCAGCTCGTTCATAACCGTTTCGCTCTTTTCTTTTTTTGTTGTTTGTCATACTATGTTTTGGGCTTATTTTCAAAGTCCTTTACATTTATATATAATTTTGCATTCTATAAAAATGGGTGCTGTAGCACACTAGCGTTGATCCAGTGATGTCCTTTACATTTTTGTATAGATCTAGTTGTGAATTCTTTTCAATAACAGCAGAAAAACACAAATCTCGTCTTGATTTTCAACCCTAAAAAAGTCACTTAGACAACAAAGATGTCAAGTCATATTCAGTAAATTAGACAATTGAACATTTATTTCAGTAATTTAATTCACTATGCAAAACGGTATATAGGTTAATTACAGTTTTCAAGCTTTTATTTGCGATACAGATGATTTTCCAGTTGCACCTAATGAAACCACAACATATAAAATTAGAATATTACATCAGACCAAATAAAAACAAATATTTTTATTACAGAAATGTGGGCTTAATAAAAAGTATCTTCAATACCTTCTTAAAGGTTGTATTTTTCAAAAGGTTCTTTTAATCTGACAAACAAGCCTCAGAACCCCATGCCTCTATTAATGCATATTCTTATTCAATATGACCTTATATGAAGAACTGATCTTGTACCAACAAAAACACACCTCAACTTTTGTGTTTGCTTGAGAAGCTCATGAGTCTGTTAAGGTAAATAGGTAAAATATGATTTTTGTCATTAGTGATAAACCAACAGATAAGGAAAAGCAAAAGAAGTTTGAACTCTAGTTATAAGGATTTAAAGAAGATTTTAAAACACAACCTTAAATACAGATTAAATTATTAGGCTATAGAAGCAGCTAATACTACCCAATATCCCTTTAGCACATACTTGTAAACAAAAAAAAAAAAATCAATTTTGCTTTCTGTATCCCTGAGCCTTACTGGTTGCCATCCTTACAGTGAAGTCGATAACTACAGAGTGGAGCAGGGTAAACACAGTCTGAAGGCCACTGAAGAAGGCTCTGTAGCTCACAGTGCAGCAAAGATTGTTACTCATGAAGACTACAACATCCTGCTTAGCCAGTAACAGCAACGTTTTCCAAAACCACTTCTCTTTAGGTAGAAGAGTGTGAGTTATGAGTTAACCCGAATGTTGTTCTATAGGTGATTTATACTGTAACATCTGACAGGGCTTGTTTCTTTTCACCTCCTGAAGATAAAGATATTGATTTGCCTTTTGCAGGAATGACATTTCTTTGATAAAGGTGTCTTCCCTAGTTCCCTTCTCTGATACAATCATACCTGGGTGCCTTGCAGACCAGGATGTAGTCCTCCCAAATGGGACCCCATGCCTTGTCACTGGCTGGGGGTGTCTTTCAAGTGAATAATTCAAGGAGATATATGACAAAGCTTAACTATTAGCTAAACCAAAGGTTGGACAAAAGGTTGGGTGACCATTTATCCTGAATTATGCTTGAATACTTCAGGGGTAATGATCATATTATAAAATAGCACATATATGGAACTGCATGTTACCGTGCTTTGCAAAATTATCAGCGTCCCTTGAACTTGTGCATTTTGCCATATTACAACCATAAAGTTTTATGTGACACATCAACAAAAAGTACAGCATGACCAAGTTGTGGAAATTTTTCACAAAAAAAATGTGAAAAGCTTGTTATGTCTTTTCCTTCAGCTACCTTTACTCTGATCTCTCTGAATAAAATCCAATGCAACTTGCTTTTAGAAGTCGCCCAGTTGATAAAGAAAGGGTTGCCACCATCAGCGTGTGAATGTGTGCCTGAATGGGTGAATGACTGTATGTAGTGTGAAGCGCTTTGGGTTCTTCTTAACTTGATAAAGCGCTACACAAGTACAGGCCATTTATCATTTACCAAACCTATCATTCCTTACCGAAAATAAAAACTTGCTGATTTTTCTTTTTTTGCCTGAGACATCCATACCTCTCCCTCACAGCCAGTGGTCCTGCAGCTGACATTCTTCAGCAGGCTGTCCTGCCTGTCGTCAGCCATGAGGTCTGCTCGCAGTCTGACTGGCGATATGTCCTGGCAACTGAGAAAAATGGTCTGTGCTGGAGGAGATGGCATCACTGCAGGCTGTAATGTGAGGCTGCATTAGAATTTAACAATCCCTGTGTTCTTAAAATCTTGATTTAACAGTTTAAAAGTGAAATAAGGGGAAAAGCATAAAATTTAGTCTCTCTTTTTAAACTGCCAACTAACAATGAGCTAACCTTCAGGGAGACTCTGGTGGCCCTCTAAATTGCCCGAACCCAGATGGCTCCTGGGACGTCCATGGCATGGTGAGCTTTGGTTCTAGTGAGGGTTGCAATGTTCTCCAGAAGCCCACAGTCTTTACACAAGTCAGCTCATATATAGGGTGGATTAACAAAGTGAGAAACTGTTTATTTCTGCAATTACCTTTTGATAAAAATTTCATAAGAGAAAAACAGGAAATTTGTTTTTGATGTGTTCTCTTTTATTCGCTCTGCGGGTTATGAGCACCTACTAAAGATGTTGCTGATAAGAACAGCTTGGATTTATAAAGCATTTCTTCAGCAAGTGTAAAACATGCTCCCAGTAGAATGTAAAGCCCTTAAAATGTAATATTTAAATAATATGCATGCTCTAAAAGCATGAAAATTTACCACCAAGCAGGGCCACTTCTTACTTTGCTATATTTGAGTTTTCCACACAGTTTATAAAAAGAGTTTGTTCCATAATCTTGCTTACAAATCAATACAATACACTTGGAGAGTGCGAGACATAATAAACAAATGCTTCCTCTTTATTTATCTTAAATATTCATGAGATAAATGACTTTTCAAATGTCTGAAAAAAAAAAAAAAAAAAAAAACATTTTTATAAACACAAATAAGCAAATCTTTTCTTCACAGCACATATAAAATATATAAACTGTAGTCATAAAAAGACAACATTAAATGACACTGGCAACAAACTCATTATTGTAAAAAAAGAAAGTGACTATGACATCAAAATACTTACAATTAATGTAAAACAATTTGACGACTTGTGTATAAAATGTATTTTTTTGTTAAAAGGATTTTTTTTTTGCAAAATTAAAAAAAAGTACATTGCTGAGGTCCATTTGACAAAAACAGTTTCAGCTTTCAGATAATTATGAAACACTAATGTAAAGAGCTTGTTCTTTTGCAAAACAAAGAGAAAAAGCTAAATTGTGCAATTTCACAAAATCAGTAACATTGACTTAATTGACTGATGAGTTACTTTGTTTGGCATCCGCTGTTTATATCTAAACTTAAAAATGAAAGGAGAGTGTACTGACTGGCCTGCATACTCCTGTAACACAAGTCATTTCTCTGAAAGAAAAAAAACGCCTAGAGCCATCTATTTTCATTTTCCTCTCTCTCCCTGCATACTTTTAAAGTGAAAACAGGACTGCAGGTCAAGCTGTGGTTGAAGGAATGATGATCAGCAAGCAAGTGAGCAGCTGCTATTATTGTGATGCAGCTGCACACTCAAAGAGTCTTTCTGTTGGTCATCCAGAGTAAAAAAAAAAATAAAAATAAAAAAAAAAAAAAAGCTTGCCCTGAGAAGGAGAGACTACACTGCTGCTTTCACAACTCACCATGGCTACTGAGCAAGTTCTCCCAAATATCTTTGCACCTATGCATCATGCTGTGTGCAAGAACAGAAGAACAACAAGAACAACAATGGAGTCACACAATTTCTTTTGAAAAGTTTTGCAAGTTAATTCTTGGAGTAAAAATGCTTTGGTGTGCATGACTGGAGGGCATTCACTAATGCATTCAAAGTCAGATATTAGCATATTTGTAAAATCTATGACTCTTTACAGTTCCTGGAAAGCCATTTCCTCCTTTAAAGTGATTTCTGTTAACAGGTTAGCAAACACAACTTTACCATTGTGACCAAAGTTGCTGCACAAGCTGGGAGTACAAATAAGTTTCAAATATCAATGGTCCCTTGCAACTTCTGCTTTCATAAAACAGCCACTTTACACATGAATGAAACTTGGTTTGCACCACAGTATCCAACAGTGGTATTTCTACTTTTTGCTGCCTCATCTGTTTATTACACATGTAAACATGAGTCCAGTAGGACATTAGCAACCGTGGTACACATGTAGAAAAAGCCTAAATATAATCAGAATTCTAATGTAAGAGTGAAAAACATAAAAAAAAACCAACCATTAATGGATTATATTGGGGCTTTTTAAATACATCACCTAAGTACTTCTCCATTGATCAGAGGGTCAAGGATTGATCAGTTAGTGGTGCATGTCTTCCTGTGATGTGGTACAAAAGTCTAGTTTTGTTAGCAACTCTTTAAAATAGGGAATACCAGAACACATACCATTTAAGTAGGGTAGATGTATTTTGAGCTACATAAACTAGAAAATTGCTACATCCCCTAAATGTGCTCATATTTGCAGTCCAAACAATTATAAAAACAGTGTAGATAACTGGGACTGGGACACATAGGAGTTGACAAAAGCCCAAGTTTGTCTTGCCTCCACACAAAGTGAGAAGAATGGTAATGAAGGTAAAAGAAATTCCTAAAGATTAGTGTTGGAGAACTACAGTATTTTTTAAATTTGTTGTGGGATCATGTTACCAAAGTAAATAATTTATAGCTTTTTACACATCTTTAACAAAGGTGCTAATGCCCTGTATGGATCACTTAAAGAGTGGTAGACTGTTAAGGCAAGCAAATGAATTTCTATCAAGGTAAAACCAAGCTGTAATCTGGTAGAATTTAGGACAGAGTTTCACAGAAAGTCAAATTCGGACATTCAGAATGTTTTTTTTTCTTCTAGAGATAACTCTAAAGGTATGACAGACTACTTTTTTGACAACTGTAAAGGCTTCCAGGTAACATGACACCACAGTTTTAAGATGTTAGGTCCATGTTTGGTTAAGCACTCACAGCAATAATCACAAATCTTTAAACATGGCATGAATGGCAGTTACCTCACAAAATGAGTGCCTGTTTCCATTTATAGACAAATCCTAAAAGCAGCCCCTCTCTAATATCTTATGAGCTCTAGTATACTACCATCAAATTATCTGTAAAATAGTACAAAGTGGAGATGGTTTCTTAAGGCAATCTATTAAATGAAATCTGCAATATCATAAAATGGTATTTAAAGTCTAATATGCAACACCTTGACAAAACTTTGTCACTGCATGGAGTGATCCAGTAAGGCCCACAAAAGACAGGGTTCTTCTCTTGAGTACTTTACAATCATGAGCCATGACAACAAACTTGAATAGATAACATTACTCAGCCCAAAGCAAGAAGCCACATTCAGTTCTTGACTGAACATCCAGATCTATAAAGGCTGGCCATTGAACTTACCAGGAATTTGAGTCAATAGTTTTCAACAGCAGGTTGATCTTAAAGTGGAGGCACCTTATCTTCATACTGTGGTGGAGGGGTAAGAGGTTCAATGCTAATTTCAGCTGCCGGCTGAGAGCTACCAGTGTTTTTCATAGGTAGCTTTTCCGACTTAATCCTACGGATTTTGATGGGGAGGAAATTGCAGCTGTTTTTCCCAAGTCTATGACTTGATGTAGAAATAGTAGCATGGGGAGTGCTACAGGCTGGTGCAGGCTGAGGTATGGTAGTGTTGACCTCTGCGACCTCGTTCTCATACTGGATGCCATCGACCAGGACAAGCTCGTCATAGGATGGCAGCTGGGAGACGCTTGGACGAAGGTTGCTCTGACGGACAGGGAACTGCCCGCTGCCTACTACCTCCTCATAGCTTGGTACTGCATAGCGCTGGGCCTGCTCCTCAGCTCTGAAGAGACATAAATGCATAAATTTATATCACGTGAATCACAAACAGTTCTGGGTAAATTCACAACTTTGTCAAATATCTACCCCAATTTCTTATCTACAATTAAGCCTAAAACTACTTCTGGCAGATTTAGGTTGAAATTTATTTTTTTGATTTACCAAGTTACCTCTGACGACAAGTAAGAGAATCTGTGGAGGGAGTAAAAGATTAGGGTGACAAAGCTGTGTTTTGCAACTAGTTTTGTACTCATTGTGTGTCAGTTTATTTTTTTTGTAGGTTACTATTTTATTGAATTCTGAATTCAGTTAACTTTTACAAAATACAACAGACATGACCGCTGTTCAAATTAAGATTACTAAACAACCTCCTTTTGGTAGATAAAATTTGTTGGGATCCCTAAAACAATATTTCAGTAAAGAAAATTGCTTAAATCATTGCTGCCATAGTGGGCATGAAATGACCATCGAATAGATATGAATTAATGCAAACACCTGGGGCAGATGGTTCTATTTTGTAGCTGGATAAATTAGATACAAAATACCCAAACCTAAAAAGATACAAAATGGTGAAAGGGGAAAATGACCAGCACCCATCACACAAAATATACTGACAAGTTTCTGGTTAAAACAGCTTTCCCACAAGCCACCAAGTTCTGATTTGTAATGACATCATCTAATCAAATTCAGCAGACTTATAAATTAATGCTGTGCATTTATTAGATTCCTAAAACTGAAATGTCACGGATATCAGACCATCAAAGAACACATACACATTTTAAAATTTGTTTTTACTTTCAGAAATGTTCTCCATTTATCTTTCAAAGTAATGAATGAGTAATCCCAGGAGTGGGATGCTATGAAATATTCACGGGATGAAACACTTAAGTAAAAATGTCATGGCCAAATCCAGTGTTAGTGGATGAATACAGATTTGTTTTTTTTAGATAAAATTATGTAATGACTTGTTGGGAGTCTTAAAGCAACATTTTCTTACAACAACAGGCCTGTCCATTTTCTCCTCAATTCAGGCAAGACACTTCTGACGTCATCTCTAGTACAGGAGTGGGCTTAGCTTCACAGTACTGTCAAAACTGTGGTTATCCCTTTGTTTTCAACCACCCTTTTCCTTCCACTTAACTTTCAATTAATATGCTTGTTTACAGCACTCTAAAATGCCAGCACTGATATTTTGTGGCTTAACCTCCTTTTGCAGGGTGTCAGTGACTATCTGCTGGACAACTGCCTAGTCAGCAGCCTTACCTATGATTGTATAAGCCGAAGCATAACATTTCTGTATCAAAATGTCAAAATAATCAAAATTAACACTGAAATAAATAAACTCTATTTTTCATGAATATGACTACAAAATATGAGTTTTACTTTTAAACAAAATTATTAAAACAAATAAACTTTTTAATAATATTTCAATCTATTGAAATGCACCCATATACTACATTTGTTCTTAATGACATGGATCATGCATCTAACTAGGGTAGCACGATATCAACAAAAAATTTAATTGCCATACCACTGCTGAGAACTGCAATAATGATACTGGTTACGATTAACCTACATTTTTTTTTGGGCAATTTTCTTTCTTTACCATTTTACAATGGTAAAGAGCTTTAGCAAGTCAGCTATTAAGCATAAACTTGTCCTTAAAATAATAGAAAAAAATCCCTCCAGTCTAACATTTGGTAGCTGTTGACCAAAAAGCAATTTAAAAAAAAAAAAAAAAAAAAAAAAAAAGGTCAAGTCATGACTGAACTCACGTTTCTCTTGCCTCCTGGTCCCTTGCTGCGTCTCTCAGGTTTTGAACCTCCTGGCGTCTCAGCTGCTCCCGCCGTTTGTTCCTCATTCCCAGACAGAGAGACAGCAGCAGCATAGCCACCCCAGAGCCAGCCAGCACAAAGGCTACAGAGGACGCTTTATTTCTCCTGCCATCTAAGCCATCATTCTCCCCTGAACCGCTACTGCTGTTATTAAAAGCTGTGTTCGCAGGCACCACGCTCCAAACGATCATCACTACTCCGAGGGCAATGAGGCCGACTCCCAAAGCACACAGAGCATACTGGGAGCCTGAATTTCCATTGTTCTCTCTGTTGCTCATCTGGTTATTGTTGTTACTGTTGTTGTTGTTGTTGTTGTTGCTGCTGCTGATGGTTGTCACTACTCCAGAGGGGCATGACGGACCATCCGCAGTGGAACGCATCTTTTTTAAATTTCAAAACTTCAGTCAGATCAGCTCCAGCAAAGTCAAAAACTGTGGAGAGAAAGGCATATTAGGAGGAGCGCAAACTGGGAAGCCCAATACAAAAACAATAAACACAAAAAAGGAACATACCTGCATAAAAAAACAGCCTGTTTCACTTTATGATTTCAAAAAGCCTTACAGTGAAGAGAACAATGCTCCCTTCTTGCGTCTCTAAGCACCACTTGAAGTTAGATGGCTCTCTACAGTCGCAGCTCAAATGCCTCTGCTGTTTAAAAAGGTTTCATGGTCCAGCTTTTCAGAGAACTTAAGGAACATAAAATTCACGGTAGTAAAATAAACCCAAGCCTTTTCCTGAGTCATAGGCATGCTGCGTGGTAAAAAATTTACAGCAGCCTCACCTTTCAAAGTCACCTGTGCCACATCCAGAGCTACCAATGTCAATAAAAAAGGGTAGTGGCCGCTGTAAATCTAGCGCCTCAAGAAATATTACATAATTCCGTACTCTACTGGTTTACTGAGTTCTTATCGGCCTCTAAATCAAAACTGTGCACTGTTATGTGTTTATTGTGAATTTAGGAGGCCACATTACTGGAAGTATTTATTAGCAGGTATACTAAGTAAAATGATTCTGTGAAATGCAGTAAGCATGTCAGATGTGTGTACCTGGCTACATACTATGAACATGTCAATGATCACAAAGCTCCTCATATTTAACATGAAAAAAAAAAAAAAAAAAAAAAAACTTTATTACTTGAAGAAGGTGAGAATATATGGTTTACCTGGAAGTGTGTGGGTATATGTGTGTGTGTGTGTGTGTGTGTGTGTGTGTGTAAGGGGATTTCGGCAATACGAATGTGCTGGTGATGTTTTAAAGCTCAGATATAGCTGAATTATTAATACAGCACACTCAGAAGAAAAGGCTGGGCTAGAGAACAGCAGTGAACAAATTTCACAAATAAGTCTTGATCTAACAAGAGTGCTATTTACCAGAATTATGTTGTTGCTTAACCTTTCAAACTTAAATATATTTAAGTTATGACAATCAGAACAAGTGCAATTTGAAGCCTAAAAGCTGTTCAAAAATATTTATTGTATTGTGATTTTTATAAAATCTTAAATATGATTTTACTTAAAAAGAAAAAAAAAAGAAGAAATTACAGGCTATTGCAAAAGTATGCAAACCCCTTAAACTTTTGAGTACATGCACTCACATTACAACCACAAACTTTAATATTTACAGACCGATACTATTACCGATGCTAATATTAATTGTGAAGAGGGAGTAATAGAACACAAACTCTTTAGAATGTTTTACAAACAAAAATCTGCAAAATACAACTTGTTTTTGTATTCAGCTTTGCACATTCCAACACTTAAAATTTTACCTCTTCTTATTTACAAAATAGCCTAAGCTCTTCCAACTGGCTATCAACTTCAACCAGCTTCCCTATCCCTGATGAAGAAAAAGCATCACCACAGCATGCTGTGGAACTGTGTGCTGGTGGTGACGTTCTGTATTGTACTGTATTGCAGGTAACATTTTGAATGTGGGCCAAGTTCCACTTCTGTCTCATCTGACATGACCACCAATAAACCACACCAAACACATTTGTTGTGTGACCTATATGGCATGAGGCAAACTTTAGATGACTAAAGTTGTCATGCGACTAGATTAAAACATCTGAGCGGTAGATCTCTGCAGCTCCTCCAGAGTTATCACAGGTATTCTGGATGCTTCTCTGATTAATGCTCCCTTGCTATGTTTTCGTAGCTTTACAGTTCCATTTTAGATGATGGATTATGAAGCATTTAAAGTATTACATATTCTTTTACAACCTTAACCTGCTTTAAACTTCTCCACAATTTAATCCTTGACCTGCATAATGCCGTTTATTGTAATGTTCTCTAACAAGTCAGTTGCACTTAATTTTATCTAGCGCTATTAGATTAAAGGCTATGGAACACATGAACAGATTTGCATGGCACACATCTGATTTTTATTTGTTAAAATACATTTTAAAACCATGTAATCTTTTCCTCCCACTTCACAATTATGAGCTATTTTGTGTTTGCCACATACATCTAGATCAAATACAGAGAGGTTTGTGGTTGTAACATGATAAAAAGGTGAAAAGATTCAAGCTTGATGATTTTTTTTTTTTTTTTTTTTTTTGCAAGGCAGTTTATTTCTGCCATATTACCCATCTTCATTTGGAACACTAAGAAATTAATCACTATGCAAATTAATAAGTATCATATTACAGTACTCTTGCCAGTGAGAAAGTTGGACTTTTTGTTTACGGTGGTATACAAACAGGCCCAGGCCTGCTGGAACCGAGGAGGTTAGTGTAACTCAGCTTTAAACTAGGGGGATACCCCCAGACTAAAGAATGCAAGGCATGACCCAGGATAAAGCTCATAATAAACAGCTGGACAAATATGGCTTTCATTATGAGAAAAAAACCTAACCAGCTTGCTCACACACGTGTTGTGTAATCCGGAGATACAAAGGAATGTATGTGAGGATGGGACAGTTTATGGGGCAGAGCTAGGACTGATACAGTTATACTTTACTAAGTAAGATATTGACAGAAAACTAATTTTAGCACAAGAGGCATCTATGGTATCATGTGTCAAGACTGTGTCAGATAACTAAAGAAATTCATTCAGAAGCCAGGTTTGATGTCCAAAACATGTAAACACCGAATTCCCCACCTCCGAAAAGTATTTCAAGGGGATGTTTCTATGATTGTTACTAAACCAATACTAGTTGACCGCTAGTTGCCGCTTTACGAAACAACAACACGATTAGTTTCGAACTCAATATAATAGGGTTGAAATTAAACTTTTAACAGGTTTTAATGTATTAAAAACGCAACCACTGCCTTTATTTTCCAAACATTTTGGCGATACAAACTGATACGCGGGTAGTTATTTCTTCGTCAAGCGAGTATACTGTGAACACACTCACCTCTGCAACATTTGCCAGTCTTCTTCTTCTTTCTTTCACAAAACTATAAGTCGCGATCCTATTCACATTGAATTTCTTACGAGTTTGATTGTAAACAGACTGTTTTCGTTTACGAATGAGGAACTTTCCTCTAAGAAGGATGGGCCCGAGCAGAATAGAAGCAGGAAGGAGGGGGCTTCGGCTGCAGCGCTTCCAGTTTGATTAACCCTTTCACTCCTGGCTTACTCACGCAGGGAGATTGGAGCTAAAAAAATTTTGCAGGGCAAGATTTTCTACCCTGCAGGATGTTAAAGCAACACTAACAGCATTTAGTTTAACTTTATTTTATTTTATTTTTTTAAAGAAATATTGTTTTGAAAACCTGTAGTTTATATGTTCCCAAAGTACATGTATAAGCCAATATCAATGTTTTCTTTTTTTTTTTTTTTTTTTTTTTTTTTTTTTTTTTTTTTTTTTTTTTTTTTTTTAAGTTTTGTGAGACAACCAGTATGTGTGTAAGCCCAATAAGGATTTTGCTCAGGTCAGATTTTGCGTACTAAGCTGGCCTGGGCTCACAGTAGGTTTAGTATGTGGAACCCACTTGGGTGGTTTTATAGCTGGTTCTCAAATAGGTGGTGAGAAAATTAATATAAACTATGCAACACATTTGGTGCCCACTTTTTCTCCAGAATTCTCCTGCATAATTAACACTGGCCCATAACTGAACGCAGACATTTCAATATTTTTTCAGCCAATTTTTTTATTTTATTTTATTAATATGGGCTCAGTACATAAATATTGACAAGGCAATGTGTAACTATTTGAAACAATGCTATACCCCCTCCTCTAACCTAACATTCAACCCCAAGCAAGGCAGAGGTTAGCCTATTTATGCACTCATGCAATACTCTCTTTTTTGTTTTTAATGTATTTCTGTATCTGTGTTATAATGCCACATACATTCCGTTAAGATATTACAAAGATAAAGACATTTTTAGAAATGATGACTGGTTTGTAAGGAACTTGTAAAGAGGACAAATACAAACATTGTTTCAGATAACATATTTTCATTTGGACATAGCCAAAAAACCTTAAATTTGATATGGACCTAACTTTTAATGTTATAATTTGCATTCCTAAAAGAAATTTGTTTAGGTTGAGCACCAAAACTGGATTTAGCCCAGGGACATACTTCCTCCCAAATCCGGTACTGGTTCTTATTTCCCTTTACTACCACTGTGAAGAGTGCCAGGAAAATAAAATTAACCTTCAATGTTTATGATAATTAATGATGACAAAACCAATAAAAAAATGCCTAAAAATAGCCTGAAAGGTCAGGCCTACAAGTGTTATTAGGTTAAAAAGACGGCCGGCAATCGGTACTTGTCTAAGTAATTCAATTTAAGTGCAATTTAAAGAGACTTTTGTCAGAGCACCAGCACCACAGAGCATAGTGTGATGTGGGTGTAAACCAGAAATAGACAAATGTAATTCAGCTTTTATGAGCAATTCTTCAACATTTAAACTGAACTGAATTTGGAATCCTTTTGATGGAATTTTAGAATTCAGGTTTGGATAAGAAACAAAAAAGTATTTTCTCTAATAGGACTGTATTTGGAGAAAAACTTATGACTGTAAGACTTCAGACGTGATAATGACAGTGAACTGACATGCAGAGCACCAAAATTGATTGAATGTTAGTGTGCATGCTATCATTTTTATCATTTACCTATTTCTGGTGCCTAGCTCCATAAGATGTCAAACCACAGTTTTCATTGCAATATTAGTGTGTTCAGTATACCAGTCGCAAAGAACTGCTTGCATGCAGGTAAGTTAAATTTTTTCAGGTGCCATGCTTAAAAACATTTCTTACTAATAATATAGTTGGCCAGTTAAATGGACTTTGTTAGTTGGATTTTCACTATTTTAATGACCTCTCGACACAGATCTTAGTGACCGCAAATGCTAAAGATCAAGGACAGAGGTGGGAACATCGTGATCAGAAAGAGAGTAGCTGTGTAAGCCAGTTTTCTATTATTTATTGGCTAAATTATTTTATGTCCCAGCTAGAAAACAAGTGTGTGTCTGTGAGTCTGACAGATTTGCTACCCAGGAGAAGTAAAATTTCTCATTGCTTTGTCACATTACTATGATGTCTGCTGAACAGAATGATAATGCCAAAGCAAAGGGAATGCAATAATCATATCGCAAATAATTCTTCTTTTACCTGTCAGACTTTGTCTCCAAAGGGACTAAAAAGGCCACCATTTTCTCAGGTTGTAACAATAAAATTTTAAACCAGCTTTAGTACAACAACAATAACTTCAACTGTCAACAGTTTTTCATCTTTGCAACAGTTTGAAAGTTCACAATAAAATTTCTAGGAAAGTGTAGTTGACCTTTTCCTTCATGCATTTTTACAACAACAATCAACAAGACCGAACGCCAGCAACACAGACTAATTTATTAGTACTTTTACATCCAGTAAACTAAGTTTTATTGTTGCAGGACTTTTACTTCCCTTTTGTGAATTTATCATATATTTACAGTCATGCCTCAGTTGGGCTTTGGACAGGGACTGTCACAGGACGTCATTTATCTTTCATCATGTGTTTTTGCTATGCATCTGTATTTTGAAGTTGACTTCTTCAAAATATGCTCCACTTTTCTCCACACTTAATCATTCCAATGCCAACAGCTGTATCAACCTGCCAGAATGAGGAACAGTCTAGGTCTATTAAAGTATAATGGCAAGAAGTATTTCCAGCATTTGCCAAGTCATTGCATTGTTCCTTTTCAATGAGGCTGTCTTGTTGCACTGGGCTCTGGGGAAGCTTTCTTCCTCTTAGGCTTTAGTCTGGTTCCCTCTGTTACACTACATATGCACACAGAGGAAGGGACAGTACGCGTAAAGCCACTGTGAACAAGTTCTGATTAAATCTGCTTTTCTGGATTGATGCAACATCACTGCCAGTTTATAATCACATTTGCTGGCAGTCACAAAGGAAAACATGGATATAAACTTGATTTAAATAGCACAAGCTTCACATTTAGTTACCCTTAAAACTAAGTAATCAATATATTAGATCAACAAGAAGGTGGTCAAACAAAATAAACCATTATCTTCATTAGTTTTCTATTCTTTATGAGGTTGTAAACTAATTCACATCAATTACTATGAATTCATTGATATGGCTTTTATGGCTATAAAGCTTGATCAGGAATTATGTTTCTTCATTGACTGTTTCAGTCCTGGAGCTTCCCCTTTCCCTTGCATTCCACTAATAGCTACAAAGGATAACAACTTGTCTGGGATAAAGGCGAGGTCACTGTGAGTAAGAGGAAGAGGAGTTGCACCACATGGACTTGCAACAAGATGCAAACCATGACTCATCCCCACAGAACAGATGAGTAATAATAGAGGTATAAATGGAAAAGTTTGGAAGTTTCATCTTGCCTGTTACTTGCATCTGAGTATGGGCATTGAACCACAGTCATGTCCTTGGTAGCACTGTTTTTTGATGGTACTGCCTATTTTATGTTTAATATTTGTTTTTGTCTCACATAGTCAGGGCTTTCTTGATTTGTACATTTTAAGAATTTCCAAGTGTGAATATTTAGATATCTAATTTTGTATGAATGGTTTTAGACTTTTCATGCATTTTTTCTTGTTACAGTTAACAAAATGCTTAATGTCTTGTCAAGGGTTGTGTTATGTGCTGTTTGAGTCTAATCTTTTCATAAAAATACCTAACTCTAGCTGTTTAACTCTGATTGATTTTTGGGGGGCAAAGACTATAGTAAGTGACATCCATCCATTAATTTGTCTTGATCAGTATCATAGATATTATTTTAATATTCCAATCCACACATACAGTTGAAACCATAAATTTATATACACCAAATAAAGACACATACACATTTTTTCTTGCTGTCAGAAGTTAAATCAGACATTTTTTTTTTGTTTTAAGTCAGTTAGAATAACTAAAATTATTTCTATCTGCTAAATGCCAGAAAACATACCAAGAACATTTTTTAGAGATTTTTTTGTAACATTCTTCAAATTCAAAAGTTTACATACGCTTGGTGAGAATCAGGGGTAATTGTCTTTTAAACCTTCAGACAGTGAGAAAAAAATGTGTTTGTGTCTTTTTATTCAATGTATATAAATATATGGTTTCAAATGTAAATATATTTTCCATACTTGGTTTATACTTGCAGAGCCACAGGGGGCTGTTGCCTGACTAACAGTCAATGAGCGAGAGGCAGGGTATGTTACAAGCATTTCAGGGTTTTATAGAGATTTTTTCTCATCTACTCACTTTGTACTCATCTCTGATTATATATTTTCATATACAGGTATTGATAAATATAGAAACATGTAGTTCAAGAATGAGTGCGTGCACAGTTGCTGCGGTCCCTCTTTCTCTAGGAAATGTATGTTAGTTATTTGATATGCACAGCATAACTGTGTTAAACCTGAAGCAGTAGTGGAAATAATGAAGATTGCGACTACCCCTCGGCCAGTACAACAGTTGGTTACCATGAAAACTCTGAATGCAGTTTATTGGACAGACATTGCAGACTAAGGTGTCGCGCTGATTTTTCATTTCACCTTTTTTTCTCCAGGGAACACTCATTGAGATTAAAAATCTCTTTTACAAGAGACTCATGGCCAAGACAGCAGCACAGGGACAGTTTCTCACAAAAAAAACTTTAAACAATATATACAGCAATGAAAGTACAATCAAATTTTAAAAGCATCTGCAACAGAATGTATTACTTTCCAGGTTCAAAAGTGTTCAGAGAGACCAGCTCTTGGAACTGATTCCAGGCAGACTGAGCTTCACATTTAAAAGACCACTTTCTCACTTCAATCTGGGCCATTGGGGCCATCAGAAGATAGATGTTTTATGAGTTATGGGAATTTTTTGGTTGATATAGCTTAGCAGGTATGCATATAAAATTCTAATATTTGCTTTATAAATTAGGATATACCAGTGGTTTAGTCTTCTGGTGGACAGAGGAGAGCAGTATACTCTCTCATATCAGAACAGTGGTTAAAAACTTTGAGACTTGTTTTAAAACTTAGAGCTCCATGATAAACTGAGTTAAACATATTTAAGCAATTTGAGCAACTCTAAAGGAAGTATGCATGTATACAATGTCCCCATAATGCAAAAAAGACAATAAAGTTGCAGAAACATTTATTTCAAAATTAAAGCCAGTGTCTGGTTTAAATATGAGACTTTTTTCAATTAGAATACCAGGATATTTGAGCTGGGAGACAAGCCTAATCTTTGAACTTAGCAATATGGTTATAGGTATGCAGCTTATCAGCTTTGATCTTGAATTTAGAAATAACATAAGTTTGGATGTGTCTGGATTCAAAGCAAGTTTTAAGTCACCAACTGAATTTTGAACAGTACTGCAGGCTTTTAGAAATGTAGAGAATACCAGTTCTTGCTACCAGAAAAATAAATGACTATCATCAGCAAAAAGGTGAACAATAATGTGGGGGATAATTTGAGCAACATCATTAATGTTGATGATAAAAATCAGTGATCCAAGAACTGGTACTTCAGTAACACCCCTCAAGATGTTAACCCTTCTGGAAACAAAATCTTTTCCTTGTACATACTGAGATCTGTTAGTTGTGAAAGATAGTTGTGAAACCAAGAGACACAGCGTTCTGCAACTCCAATATCATAGACTCTCTTTATCATTAAGTTGTGGTGTACAATGTTAAAGACCTTCAGACATGGTATTGCTGCCTATCAAGAGACTCAATAACCTTACTAACAAACTTCAAAGCTGCTGTAGTTGTGCTCTGATTTATTTTCTAAAGCCAGATTGAAAACTAGATTAAATGGTGTATGAGGTCAAGTACTCTTTCAATTGCTCATTGACAACAGATCTAAGTGCCTTTGTTAACACAGAGTTTTGATTTCTTTGTCAACTCCTCCTGCTTCTTGGTTGTCAAGTGATGACAGATGAAACTCCCATCCTGTTTAATCTCCCTACATCTGAAGGAAGATATTACTTGATTAATAACATCACAAGAGAAAAGCAGTTTTATTTCATTGTATGTTTTTCAGAAAAATATGAAATGACAATAAATTATGTGCTATTTTTGTATTGTATGAAAATTACTTTCACTGTTCCAGATGTATTTGAAATATGATCTTTATTTTATCATAAGAAGCATTCTTTATTCTTTCATTTTCAAAACTTTCATTTCATTTTCTTACAGCACCCATCTTTTGTTAGTATTTTAATGTTTACTGCACAGTATAAAACTCCAAAGGAGGTGCTACATTTCTTCAGACACAATGGTGTAATTGTACAACATGAAAAAAATTGTACACATAAAAACTTACAAATTTTCTTCAGATCTATCTTAATTGTTCACCACATTAAGAAGGTGTCACAAAGGGGAGAACTGGAGAAAACAAAAGCATTTAACACTGGAACCTTTTTTTCAAAAAAAAATCTATAAGTAGTCTATATCATACCAAGAGTCAAAGAGTCAATTCTTTGGGTAGAATAATCAGTTTGACTGTCAGTGTTAGACAACTAAAACAAACCAGCAAGAGACATTAATAAACATAATAGAAAAATAAGTCGTTCAACTCAGGTGTCTGACATTAGGGCACAAAAATGACTGTCCAAACCTGCAAAAAGCTGCTTGTGCACAATTTACTTAAATCACTTATAACTTTTAAAAAGAAACATATTCTTTCATTCAAAGTGCAATCTATCTTGTCTATGTAGCAGAGAGTATTCACTGCAGTTTCAGTTTTAATGCAATCACACATTGGTGATCTCGATGCTGGAGTATCCTCGGATCGGGCTTCCTTCAACTCTGGAGGGAGTGTGATCTCGAACTTCCCGAGGTAAGGAGCCAAAACTGCTATGGCAACTCAGGTCCCGCCCACCCCGGTTTTTGGGGCTGAACCCTATTGGAGGCTGAAACAGTAAAAGTTTATCATTGCAAATACATGCCACCACGACATATTTTTGGTAGATTTTCATTTTTTAAAATCTATTTATACAGTAATGTAAAAAAAAAAAAACCCCTCTTACTTAAGACAAAAACACTGAAATTGATATGTACCTTCACAGCCCTCCTTCTTAGAGATCCCTCGTCATCTGTGTGTCGGGTGTTAGAGCTGGGAGGTCTTGTCAGGGAGTTCTGCCGAAGTGGCGTTGGTGGAGTTACTACACCAGAAATATCATAGCTTTGTTGTGGATTTGCTCTACAGGGAAGCATAGAAAGAAAAGATATGGAAGATTAATACAAGTAGCATTTGAAGAGGTCAGTGTCCACGTTTGTGTAGGATTTACAAATAAACAGAAAAAGTATCATAAGATCTCACAACAGTTTTCACAAAATATCAGCCGAAGAAAAAAAAAAAACAATCCATTGGGAATACTTGGTAAAACATAGAAGTTTCTTCTTGACTTCTTTGGCATATTCTTGATCAGATTAGTGATCAAGAATTTAGTGATCAGCAGTAGGGGCATGATGCATCATCTGTCATCTTCTTAGTGACTGTAACATTGTCCATTTTACTACAGCATGTACATAATGTGTATGAACATTTGCTCCCACCTGGCTGAGCCAATCAGTGACATCATCTCCTCATCAAGATGTCGCCGGACCATATGTTTGCTGCTGGGGATTCCCAGAGCTGTAGCCATGGAGTCAGTGTTGAAAGAGGGGTCAAGCATCATAACAGCTCCATGAACTCCACTACTGAGGAGGCTCTCAGCATATTCCTGGTAACAAAGATTATACAAGGAAAGAGAGTTTAAATAAATTTTTTTATTCCCAGTTTATTGACATAAGGAAAAAGTCCTTCCTTGGATTTATCTCAGGGTAAAATGAAGATAATATTCAGGATAAATATGAACTTCCAGGTCTGCATACAATGCCTGATCAGACGTTCTTATCTGTGACAGTAGTCAGTGTTACAGGAAATGCTTGCTCTGTAGCAACAACAAGGAGGATGTAATCTGACAGGTGTTGTGGCTATTTAAGGTAAAGTAACAAAGGCCCTTTTACTCTGCTTCTTATCTCACTTTACTGACACTAGTAAAAAATATCCTAGTTCACCTACATGACAAAACATTTTTTGCTTCAGTAAGGAAGCTCTACCTTGGGTGTTTGGACTATTATCACTGCTTCATTCTCTAAATCAGTTTTATGGTCTCATATCTCATATCATGGACTGTTACTGAAAGAGAAAACTTACAATAAATTGATCAGATTTGTATTATTTAACCTTAAAAACATTAATAGTTGTGGTTCTTCTGCTTCAAAATGAGCTCTTATCATTAACAGGTTTTACCTAAGTAGCACTGTTATAAGTTTTAAATTTATAAAATTTGTTGATCGAGTTAATTGCAGGGTCTGTAATTAATTAATCACAATTAACTGCATTTTAATCAATCACTATATACATTGACAAAATAAGCAACAGGGTAAAAAAAAGGGCAAAAAAAAAATCCCTTTTTGCTGCTAAATTATTAAATGTCAATGTGAGCTCAACAACAAAGATATTAATCATCTTTAATTTGGTATTTAAGTTATTCAACCATCAGATTGGTGCAAAGTGCTATTATACCTATTCAGTTTTCAAGTGTTTCAGGAACCCCTGATCATTTATGTAACTTCTTTGAAAAAAATACTTTAGAAATGTGAATTGAAGAAGTTAGTGACATTAGCAATGGCGACATCAGTGCTACTGCAACATGTTTTGCATTGAGATGGTATTTTGGGCTTGAATAGCTTTAGTGATAGGCCAACTCCTTTTTGCACAACTTGCAAATAACAATAATCGTTACCAGCGTCCCATCAGATCATTGTTTGAAGCAAAAATTAGCCCCCAGTGAGCCAAGAAAAGTGACTTTGTTGTCCATTGCTGTTGTTTGGCATTGTTGCTTGTGCATACAATTTATGGGCGTACTAGAAATGCATGAAAATGTAAAAATAAAATGCGATTAATTGCATTAACATTTTTAACGCGTTAAAATCTATGTAATGAATTAATTAATATTAATGCATTAAAGTCCCTAGTTTTAAAACAACTTCCTTTTGGCAAATGACTGGGTTAGCTTTGTGATCCAAATACTTTTAGATCTAACAGATGCATTTACTACTGTTGACCACAGTTCTTATCTCTTGCCTGGGTCATTGTGTTGGAATTAAAGGTGCAGTGCTGGCTTTGTTCTTAAACAAATGACAGAGGTTTCAGTGTTAACAACAAAAATTACCTGTCCACCTCAGCCCCTTTTTTCCTGTGGGGTTCAACTCTTGACCCATTTCTTTTTTTCTCTGTACATGCTCTCATTGAAGTCTATTCTGAGAAAACGTGCGTGCCAGATTTACCTGATTATAACATCAAATAATTCAAGTGCTATCTACCGTTTATTAAACTACATTATGGGATGGGTGGCTCTGAGTTACTGAACCTCAATTAAAAAAAAAGTTTATTTTATTCAGGCCTAATAGTGCCTCTCAAAAATGATTTTAAAATCCTTATTTTGCCTTTAAATTCCTAGGTGGTCCAGGTCATTAGTACCTCTCTAACCTGCTTTAGCCTTTTCCTCCTTCCCTGGCCCATCAACAAGCTGACCAGCTACTTTTGGTTGTTCCAAAAACTTTACTGTAACTCAGAGAAGATTGAACTTTTTCAGCCATGGCTCACAAACTGTAGAATATGTCTTCAAATATTACACAGGCTTCTACACTACAAGTGTTTTTTTTTTTCAAAACTTTTCTTTTCTTTGGCACAATGTTTTGTTATTTATGTCTTGGTTCTATTTTCTTTTAAGCATGTTTTAAGGATGCTCTTATTAGAGAGCATTTTAGTTAGACATTTTTCTAAATCAGTTTTTTTTTTTAATAAATTGCATTTGGATTCAACATGTATGTTGTTAACTAATTTTTATCTCTTCTCTATCTTAATTGATAATGTGTTTTATTTAGCACACTTTGGTTTGTTCTTTTTTATTTTTTGCTCAGTGTTTTTGTCCAAATTATTTCTTTTAAGTGATTTCCTTAGTGGAAATCATGGACCATTTGGACTTTAGAACAGTGCTTCTTTGTGCTGCCCCACCTTGAGGTCAATATCTTTGATCCATTTCATGACACGATGAGAGGTCCAGACCAGTGGATCCTCATTCTGGTGCTCACACTGTATCCGGCGAGCCTGCAGCACCTGGAATATTATGTTAAGAAACACATTTTACCCACCTGATAACTTCCATCTTTGTTTTCTACCTGAGCACATCCAAGCAGATTCCCCACCAAAGCTTTTTTTCTTGCTCACCTCCTTGTCAAAGTTGAGCGACTGCAGTAGTTCAATGCCCAGCAACAGGCTGACCTGATGGAACTTCTTGGTGATGTTGAGGTGACGCTCTAGGTCACGGCGGGTCAGGGAGCTCAGCATGCGCCCGTCCACCAGGTGAGTGTGAAAAGCCTGGGAATACTGAGGCAGTCCCACATCACTTAACCAAGCCTTGGCCACCCAGTGGTGGTCCAAATCTGCAGCCTTTGACAGCCTACAAACAGAAGGGTTATTTATAGAGAATTGCAATATAGAAGACACAGATAGCATTTGTTTCAGAATGTATTAGGTTAGACACCATTAACTAGAAATAACAGGGTGGATCGAATTTATTTATTGTAGTTTTGCTGTAGTGACAACTGCAGAGCTTGCTGTTAACTTCTAGTTAAGTTACTCATAGATTCTTTTGCAATATAAATTCAAGATTATTTTATCTTATTCTCAACTGACATCGCAGCTAAGACTATTTTGTGAGGACATTCAGTCAGAGTATATATCACGACACAGCACAGAGACAGTGCTTTCAATAGTTTTTAATGACATTCTTTTAACAGTAGACTCTGGGAATTCTGTTGTTTAGTGCTTTTGGACTTCTCAGCAGCCTTTGATACCATAGACCCCAATATTCAGTTATTCTGGTTAGAACGTGATGGTATTAAAGGTACAGCTCTGTCTTGGTTCAAGACATACCTCATAGGCAGGAGGTTCTCTGTCAGGCTAGGGACTTATTCCTCTTCATCAGCCCCTCTACATTTTGGGGTTCCCCAGTGGGGCATATCTTGACCATTGCTGTTTATTTTGCACATGTTTCCGCGAGGGTATGTCTTTAGGAAACATACTATGTTTGTCCAATTTAATGAACCCTGAAGAACACCACAGGAAAAAGGGACTGAGGTGGACAGACAAGTTTCATTATTAACACTGAAGCTTCTGTCATTTCTGTAGGAACAAAGCCAGTATTGCACCTTTAATTGAAACACAGGACTCCAGGAGAGAGATATACTTTACACGTTTAAAAAAAAAAAAAAAAAAAGAAAGATACACTGAACCAAAACATAAATGCAATACTTTTGTTTTTGCTCCCATTTTTCATGAGCTGAATTCAAAGATCTAAAACATTTTTTATATATACAAAATTTCTCTCAAACAGTGTTCACAAATCTGTCTAAATCTGTGATAGTGAGCGCTCCTTATTTGCAGAGATAATCCATCTCACCACGCAGGTGTGGCATATCAAGATGCTGATTAGACAGCATGATTGTTGCACAGGTGTGCCCAAGGCTGGCCACAATAAAAGACCACTCTGGAATGTGTTGTTTTATTACACAGCACAATGCCATAGATGTTGCAAGTTTTGAGGGAGCATGCAATTGACATGCTGACTGCAGGGATGTCAACCAGAGCTGTTGCCCGAGAACTGAATGTTGATTCCGCTACCATAAGCCATCTCCAAAGGCATTGCAGAGAATTTGGCAGTACATCCAACTGGCCTCACAATCGCAGACCATGTGTAACCACACCAGCCCAGGACCTCCACATCCAACATGTTCACCTCCAAGATCGTCTGAGACTAGCCACCCGGACAGCTGCTGAAACAATCGGTTTGCACTCTCTAAACTCTATGCTAAGGAGATGTATGGGAGGCAAACTGTGGTCACACAATATACTGACTGGTTTTCAGAGGCTGCAGTCATCTTGGGAGGGGCTGCCCTTTAGGCAAGGTGGTTGAAGTGTCTTGCCCAAGGACGCCACGATGGAGACAGATGGAGCAGGGCTCAAATGAGCAACTCGACTATTCCGGGACAAATTCCTACCACCATCGGCACCACATAATCCATTCTACACTAGATTTTTGAGTGTCATCAGGGAGGATTGCTATACATATTGGTGTGGTAGTTTGACATCACTAAAGCCCTGCCCACTTACAGAGGAAAACTGAAGTTAAGACACTAAGATTTTTGAGTTACTCCTTCTGCTTCTCCCTGTGTATAAGACTGAAACCGTATCCACTAACTTTTGATAACACATGACATGTTCAAAAGTCTACAGGAAGTCCTCGCAAATCCTTCCCCACAAAACAGTAAATTAGTCACTACATTTTCTAGATCTCTTTGATAAGTATTTAATAATATTAAGAATAAGTCAAAAATATTCTTTCAGCAACAAAAATGAAGTTTATTTTAGTAACAAATATGCTTTTCAAAATGTCATCATTATGATTTTAGGTTGCCTCTACCTAAAGCACATGTCAAACTCACGGCCCGAGGGCCGACTCCAGCACTACTTCATATACACTAACACTAACACTACTATATATTTACAAATATTTTACAATATTAATATGTTAATATTGTACAATTAATATTTTACAAATATATAAAATGTCAAGCGGATCTGAGCTGTTTTATAATGCAAAAGGAAAACTTCAACTCTCTAATTTATTTTTAATTTAAAAGGTATGCTTTGGCTTTTGAGATGAAAGGCTGGTTTTTACTTCAATGACCAGCAGATGGCCCTCCACACACTGTCATGTCACATTAATCAGTTTCTTTAGCAGGCTCTTTTAGCCCTTCCTCACTCTTTGCCATTCTCAGCATCTCGGTAATCCTCTATGGCCAGGCGAAGTTTCCGGCGATGCATTAAACTGTTGATACCTAAACCCAGCTCCAGGTCTTCATCCGTTAGTCCCAGTAAAACCTGGAAAGTGTTAGAATGGACACATTACAATTTCTCCTGTTTCAAAGTTTAAGATGAAACTTGTGCTTGTACAGCTGCTATTACCTTTTCCACTCTTGACATTTTCTGAGCAGGTGCGAATATACATGGGCATTGCCATGACAACCTCCAGCCAGGCCTGCACTGTGCCAGCCCTCCACAGAGACATAGGCGTCGTCCTGGCCAGCTCCACTTGCTGGAGACGATCCAGCTGGTCCTCTGACCCGTCTGACAGGCTGAGGCGGTTGGGGCTGTAGAGGCTGTCTGAGTCTGAATGGGTGAGGGGATGAGGTATAGATGGGTGATGTGGGTAAAGTTTTGAGTGGAGGCAGGGGTGGCAGTGAGTTTAGTGAGCAATGATAAAAATAAAGCATTAATCCACTGCAACAATATTAGGTTTGATATGAAAAATCAGCCCATTGGGAGGGAAATGCTTTGCTTTCATTACAAGAATTTGCTTGGCAGCTGTAGTGCTGGAAACAAGGATGCAGCTTTTTATTAACAAGCTCCTCACTTAAAAAGTCCATTAAAGGAACAGCTGTTTGAGCTTTTGAAATAACATGACTCATCCATATAAATAAGCCTGCAGGAGCCCTACAATTAGGAAATGTGTAGAGTATTCTCATGCATTATGATTCTGTCTTATAATACATCAATGTCCTGCTGATACCCTGAAAGGATGAAGAGCTATCCCCCATGATTTGCAAAGCGTATCTGCAAAAACATTATGATAGCACAGACATTTACATTTTATCAATAAATTATGTTTGGAGGAGGCAGAAAATGAAGCTAATGAAAGCATTTCCCTTACTCTAGCAGCAGGTGGCGACATCTTCATTGTTTATCATTTATTGCTTCCCAGCATAAGATGTACAGGAAGTGTGTAGCAGCAAAAAATAGCCACATGACTCATGTAATACATTTGCAATTCTTTGCATTATTACTATACCTTTCAATACAGCTATGTTGCTTGCCTCACCCCATGAATGAACATTAGCCATAGCCATCAAGTCTAAACAGTAAGGATGCTGGGAAGCAATGAGCTTGGATAAAGCATCCATCTTTCAGCTCAGTCATAATGGACAATGCAGAATCTATGTCCTTGTTGGTCTCCCTACAGTCAGCATCCTAGTATATATATATATATAGATATATAGATATATATATATATATATAGTATACTATATATATATATATAAGATATATATATATATCGACTCGATCGATCGAGTCGATCGATAGATAGATATCATACATACAGTCATATTGACTGATGTCCTCTGGTGAACATCACTAACTTTGAAATTTTGCTCTAAAGCTTCTAAAGAGAAACGCCAGAAAAAGAGGAAAAGAAATCCATTTGGTTCTTTTTCCCTGTCTGTTTCTCTGCAGGAACAGGCAAATTCAAATCTTGTAGTTTGTACTGACTTGAGTGTGTTTATCCCAAAAAGAGGGTTAAGGAATAGACAGATATTTGTAAATCTTTCCTATCCTATCTTGTTGATTTAAATAAAGCTGAATAAACCAACTCTTTGAGAAGAACTTCTCTCTTTCTCAAATTCAAGTTGTCTTTTGTACAATGAAATTCACACTGACAAAGAAAACCCACTTAATAGAACATGTATAATGGTGCTTGAGAGAACTAAGCAAAAGAGAAAACATGCTGGAGTTCTTTGCTTACAAAAGACAATCAGATATCTGTCATTGAATGGATAAATTGACTGCAAAGCAGGCCCAACTCAAGACAGTACCAAAACCATGTTTCACAGATCAAATACTTAAAGTTCCCTGTATTTTTGCCTTAGGTACTATTTTTGCCTAATCTTTCTGTAACAAAAATACAAACAAAAACAACTGTTTTTCAACAGCACACTTACTTTCTTAAATAACCTTAGTAAAGTGATCAGAAAATCTTTTTAGTACACTTCTGTTGTTCAATGTTCACTTGAGATAAGTCTAATTAAAAACAATATTAGAAAATGTTGAAATTTTTAGCAGTTCATGAGCTTTGCAAGGTTTCCTGTTCTAGGAGTGACCACTTTAACTGTCTGCTGTTGGAATTTAAACTTTATTTGTTTAGATTAAAATAAATCTAATTGAGGGAGTAGCTTGTGGTTCAACGGTAGACAACATGCAACATTTATAGAGGCAATTGGTCCTTGGTGCAGCTGTCCAGATTGCAACTTCAGGCCCCACACCATTTGCTGAAGATTTTCCCTTCTCTGTGTCTGCCCCATTTCTTCTCAAGATATGGAAAATAAAGGCTCCTAGCACCACAAAATCTTAGAAAATGAAAAATACAAGTAAAATATATTGACTGAAAACACCTTTACCACATTCAGTTAATTTGGTTTGATCAGGAGGTTTAAACATAATCTGTTATCTGACCCAAACAGGGATTAAAACTCTAATCAATGGAAATAGGGTGCAATATGAAATATTCTGAAAAAAAAAAAAAAAAAAAAAAAAAAAAAATCAAATATACATGATATTTGCTTTTTATCTCCATAATTCAGTTTAAATATACTAAAGCCTGCAAGAAAATACAGCCCTTATCCATATTATAAGAAAATTGTTTGATTTTTTTACATGTCTTACTGGCAAAATAAAATGAAACCTCTAGTGTATATTTGTTTTGTTTTTTTAGTAATAGGTTTTGAGTACCTTTTGGGATGGTAGTGAAATCAGAGAATTGCATCATGGATGTATATAGCCAAAAAAACTGATCTGAGTGCTATTTTGTGCTGCAAACATTTTATTTTGCACCACTTTCATTTTAAAAGTAATATCTGATTTTCTTTTATACGTTAAAATGTTTAAAATGATAGTGGCATATTTTTTTGTTGTTGTCCAAACCAAAACAAACAGGGTACAAAACATTGACACTATTTTCGTTTGATACAGGTAAGGTGGCCTGGCTGACCTTCAATGACCTACTCTTAAACTTCTATTCACATCTTTAAAAAATAATAGTGGCACAAATGAAAATGAATCTGGCAAAAACCAGCCCTACCACAAACATTTGCTGCCAGTTTGGAGAGATTTGAAGTATTTGGCGAGCCCCAAATTCAACCAGGTCACAAACAAACTGAAAGGCAGCTCTGAAAGTAATAATAAATAGTGACCAATGAATGTGTATCATAAAGACCAAAACCTCAGAAAATTATGGTTGCAGCCTCATATAACTAAAACACACTGTTGCTCTAAAAAACACAATTTTATGTTGCAGTACACACTTTCTTTTTTACACAGTGCATCCTTTTTCATAAAAACTTACTTCAACTTGAAGAAGTGCTACAAGTCAGGTCAGTTTGTGACATTGTTTGAGAGTTAGAAGGCATCTGCCAACACAGTTTGCAACCCAGTGCAACTCTTTATTGAAGCAACAAGAAATCATGTTTCTCCAACCTACTTGAATGGGACTGGTTGCTTCTTGGGTCGCTCCACTGTGTTGAGAGTAAGATGGAAGTTTGACAGGAAGGGTTCAGAGTTAAAGGTTAGAAGTCACATTAGTACACACCATTACTGACACCATGCGCTCACACATGAGATCTGACATGGCCTTATCTTCCCTTGTGTATTTATTTTGACAAACGTTTTGCAGCTTTGTGCAAAATGTAGAAAAGCTTTCCACTAGGAATAAAGAAATCAGAGTGGGAAACAGAGAAAAGAAGGCCATTTGAAGGCTGCACATTGCAGCTCCCCAGAATGAAAAAAGGGACAAATCAGAATTAACAACATACCACCACAAAAACACTTAGACAACACAAATACAGGAAAAGAGAGGACAGCCACATAGAAATCATTATCATTTATTTTATTTTAAAATAATCTTATTTTTTTTACTTGTTTTTTAGCGTAACGTTGTTGCCATGCCTTAAAAAGTTGCTACTATCTACTTCTAAATATCTCAGTTCCACACTGAGACCTACATCTCGACTTTAAATAAAACTCTTCAATAATAATAACAATAATATTCATTTCATTTCTGTAATGCCATCTCATTTACAAAAATTATATTTGTGGAAAAATAAAAACACACCGTGGCTCAGAATGAGAAATTATACAATGCTGCATTTGATATGTTGTTTCCCCCATCAGCAGGTAAATGTTGGTTAAATGAAAACATAACGGTGGCCTGTATTTTCCTATATGCTATTTGATATTGAATACATTATCTGACTGAGTTCTTTCTATAAATACAGCAGAATATGTGATGATTTATCTTTGATAAATATTTCAGATGATCAAACAAATGAGAATGTCTTGTCACCTGTTCTTGACTTAAAACTCAAGCAGTTATGGAGCTTCACAAAGATCCGCAGCACAATAACAAATCCACCTCTGAATGACTCCAAAAATTAAGACCTTTGAGTGACCTAGTCAAAGTTTGGAATTAAATCTGATAGACAGGCTTTGGTGTGATGCAGAACAGGCTTCTTATACTCAAAAACTCAAATGTGGCTAATTTACAATAATTGTGCAAAGAAGAATGGGCCAAATTCATCCACAGTGATGTAAGAGACTCATTGCCAGTTATCATAAATGCCTGATGATAGCTGTTGCTGCCAAGGGTGGAACAACTAGTAGCTGGTTTGGATTATTATTTTTTCAATTATTTTTTCACACAGGGCCAGGTTGCTTTAGATAGCTTTTTTTTCCCTTAATAAATTAAAAACATAATTTGAAAACTGCTTTTTATGTTTACTCAGGTTTACTTGTCTGCTTTTAAAATTTGTTTGATGTTCTGAAACATTGAACTGTGGAAAAAAAGAAAAAAAGAAGATAGAAAATACTATTTCCTAAGCCCTCTATCTAGGGGGGAGAGTTAAAAGATCTTCTGTTCATACAATGTCTGGTAAAAACAGCTCCAATGCTATCTAACACTCTTTTGGGTTTTTGATGCATCTAATGAATACCCAGTGATGATCTAATGTCAGAGAAAAATGAGATTTCCAGTGGGGGCAGTGCAGACTCCGATTTATCCAGGATGAAAGAATCTTGTGTCTCTGGACATTCTTTTGCTTGAAGAAATGTTATTAACCTTTAACACAAAGGTAATTGCTTTTTTTCCAGTAGTAGCTTAAACTGCAGAATATCTAGTGAGTGCAGGGGGTCACCTGAAAAGCAATGCTTTTACCTGATTAGTATGCTTAAAACCTGATTTCTAACCTTCCCAGGTGGCACTCATCAGTGTTAGAGTCCTTTGTTTAATGTATGCTTCTTTTAATTGAGGTTCCAGTTATCAGTTAAAATGACTTTGATTCCAGCAGTCTGCAAAAGTCTTGACCATCAGGTTTTATCTAACTTCTAATTTTAGACAGCCTACTCTGCTATAATCTGACCCCAGCAGCTTTTTGGAGTATTAGTATAATGATAGCTTCGAGCAACTGCAAGATCACGTAAAAGAAAATGGAGGAAAATAATGAATAACTAAAAATAGCATTAGTTTCTTGACAACTTTGCTGATCTTCAAATTTTAAAATTGAATTTCACATGGAAATGTTCCCTTGGAGATGCAGAATAAGGCTAAATTGCATTCGGGGTGGATTGCTAAACTCTTACAGAATAATCAAATCAGCAAAACTAATAGGTCAAGTTTAAAAATCAAATTGCTACATATGTGTCAAACAAAACCATGAATAAACATTATGAAATTAGCAACTGACCTCTCTTTTTAAAGCTCTTTCTTGACAACATATGCAGGGAAAGAAGTTTCTTTGTAATGAGGACCCTTTCAGCATGCTTTGGGGTCTGAGAGTTTTTGCATGCATGTTACATGTTCAAGTGCGTGCAGTGCCTTGCATAAGTATCCCTCGAACTTTTTGACATTTTGTCACATCACAACCACAAACGTCTGGATTTTATGGGATAGACAAACACAGAGTAATTCAACTGTGAAAACATACATGGTTAATGTTTTTTGGAACAAAAAAATCTGAATGATGAAGGAACCATTTGTATTCAGCTCTCCTTACTCTGTTACCTCTATATATTCCAGTGCAACCAGTTGCCTTACAAACTTACCTGATTTATGCATAGAGACTATTAGAATAAATCCATCTGTTCTATCAAGGCCTTGGAGGTTAGTTTGAGAACACTAGTGAACAAACAACCTCAAAGACCGAGGATCATCATAGGCACATCAAAGATAAAGTTGTGCAGGTTAAAGATGAGTTAGGTTATAAAATCATCTCTCAAGATTTGAACATATCACAAAGCAATGTTGAACTCATCATCAAAAACAAAGAGCATATAGCAACTGGAAACCTACTAAGATATGACTGTCCACCCAAACTATGTGCCGGACAAGTAGAGAGTTACTGAGAGAAGCAGCCAAGTGACTTGTTAAAAATTTAGAAAAAGCTACAGAGATCCACATCTCAGATGGGACAGATGATGATCTCAAGAAACTCTTAGCTGTTCTTAGCTGTTCATTCAGCAAATCTGACCTCAATGGAAAAGGGGCAAGAAGAAAGACATTGTGAGAAGACAGTTATAACTCAATTGTTGATCAACTTGATCCGACAATATCAAAACCCATATTGGCATTCAGATCACATTGCCAGGGTTGCAGAATCAAAAGATCATGACTTACAACTCTCAGGATTCATCTATGTAAGATGTGTGAAATTTACTCAAGAGAAAACACACAACACTGAATTCTATGTAGCGTTTGTTCCTCCAGCTGGCTCACTGTCCAACTGCATGTAGTGCTTTAAATACGCGCAAAGTTGTTGTGAGCTATCTTTAGCATGTTATTATCTGCATAAGAGTCTACTTATCAATATGTTTCTCAAATCAGATGAAAACAAAATGTAATGTTTTGCACTAACTCCATGGTGAAACACTTCGGTGGTATCATCATGATGTGGGGAAAATGGTTAGAGTTGATAGAAACATGGATGGAGGAATCCTGGAATAAAACCTGTTATAGGGTGCAGAAAACCTGAGATTAAGGCAGAGGCTCACCTTCTAGCAGGTCAGTGACCATAAATATACAACAAGAGGTTCAACTGAATGGAATTATGTAATTAATTAGTTTGCAAAATGTGGAAAAAAAAAATCAAGGGGTATGAATACTTTAGCAAGGCACTGTAAGTTCTTTCTTAGCAGATAGAAACCATGTTTTTTGCATTTCCTGTTTGGCTTCAATATGCTGTGGAACAAACAGCTCAGCATAGAAAGTTGACCCCATGCTTAACAGCTTAGTTGGAATCAGTGAGTGCCCCCAAACAGTTTTCATTTTCTGGAGGAATGAGATAACTGACAATCAAATTATTGTTGGAACTGAGGAGTCTGCATGTTGCCCACAGGAAACTGTTCTCATCATGGCTGTGTGAAAAGGGAGGGGTGGACCAGGCAGGACAAAAAACAAAACAAAACAAAAACAAACAAAAAAAAGATCAAGGGAGCATTGAGTTCTGAAGGGAGGGGAGTTCATGTCAAAATTAACAAAAGTTAATCGGAACATGGAGACATTTACAAGCACAAAGTGCACAACAACTGTTATTTACAGATACAGCAGTCCTTCAAGTTTCCAGTTATTTGAAAACAAAAGTCAAGAAGAAGATCCAATAACACAGCTAGAACAGAACATATCTTCATTGCTGCTGTGTTTCTATTTACAAAAGTGTACATACATACAGGTGCAATTTGTTCAATAAGAGTTACACTTCAGCGAAGCAAGACCCGCCTCTGGCTCCTGACATGGCTTCTGACCATGGGCGGCACACACCTGTGCACACCGACACGCACATACACACGTACAATTATCCCCTTCTGTTGGGACTAAACAGGTGCATGTATATATTATATTCAGCATTCATCCTCTCACACATTAAATGCAATGTGGTCCACAGGTGGTTCACTCAAAGATCTGTGCTTTACCAGTCTGCATCCTCTTCTATGTAATAATCAGGTGTGGAAGTACCATCAAACAAACCAGGGTCCAGAGACTTGCGTTGCTTTCCACGGGCAAAGACACGTGACAGCGAGCCCAGCCCCATCTTTTCTTTCTTCTTCTTACGCTTCGCCTCCTCCAGATCTTCTAGGGACTGCAGAAGGAACAAGAGAAGAAAAATGAATTGACAACCACAGAAAGGGAGTATTACAAGAGCAGAAGGGCTGCATAGAGGGCAATAAAGACCAAAAGAGATCACAACAGAAAGGATAGATGAAACTTTTCGTGCTGTGGGGCATGCACCTACTTAATGTCCAATCAGTTTTTTTCCCTCACAAATAAAAAAAAAAAAAAAAAAAAAAAAAAAAAAAAAAATCATGTCATGTCTCTGGAGTGAGTGCACAACAGACTGCATGAGGCAAATGTGAACTCAGCCAAAAGGACGGTGAGGGGAAACAACAGCAGCCAGGCAGTAGAACAGTCAGCAGTTACTACTCGAGGAGGTGATTACTTGGGAGGGTGCAGTGGTGGGCAGCTCTTACATTGCAGAGGGAGTGAGTCCGGTGACGTGGTGAGTTTATGTCGCTGGGTGTAGACGACCGATCTCCCTCCACTGCAGAAGCGTCAGAGATGATGGAGGGCTGACGCGAGTGGATCGGGCTCACCCGCACAGCAGCCACTAAACAGGACAAGAGGGGAGAGAGGACAGGCTTGCTTTTGTCTCGGGTGTTTGGGGCACCAAAAGCAGAAAACGGGGAAAAAGAATATGGTGGACCCTCAGTACTGGTACAACACCATTAAATAAAAAATTTGCTTAAAAATAAAAGCAGGATAAAAAGAGGATATATTTTTGTAACCAGCTGCAGTTGCTAAGCAACAGTGAAACAGCTTCACAGAGGTTTAGAGAGCGTGTGCCTGAACCAATGAGACTGATACATAAAGTACAGCCAATTGCAATGCAATTTGGAGTTCGTGACTGTTCCCACATCTTCCTTGTCTTCTTGCGTTTGTCTACGACGCCCTCCAGATGTCCCTAATTAGTTAGCAACTGGTGTATGAACCTATGACTGCCATTTAAAACAATGTCTTTGAAGGGATTTGTACTGCTGCAAGGCTAATTTATGGAGAGATTTCTCTTTCCTTTTTTTTTTTTTTTTTTTACTTTATGCATTTTTAATGACAGAAACCATTGTTTGGCAGAGCCCATGATAACGCCTTTCCAAAAACATCATAATTTGTGTGTAACTTAAGTGCTGCCCTGGGAAGAGTGGGACTGCTGCAGCTGCAACCCCCTTTAGTGGTAGCTGCGGGACATAGGAATTCAACAGAATCTTTACTCATACAGCTACAGAGAACGTTTTGTTCTTTCATAAGCCTGATGTTAAAAATACTATTAGCAATACACTTGCTATAAAAAAGAAAAGAAAATATCTCAGGTAAGAATGGAATTTCAAGTTATTTCTGTTTACGCACAAGCCAATATATAGCAGTACAGTACAGAGTTAGAAAAGGTAGAAAATTGGTAGTTTATGATCTATTTATTGATTTTATCCAGTAATCATTTAGGAAGATAATTACTGTAGTATTCAGTATTTTTCCATATTGGTAACATTTTACCACAATACCAAGATTAAAATTTCTCTGGGAAAAAGTGATATACTATCAGTGATCAAAATACAGGCAAGTCAGCGAAAAATGTTTGTATATGTATTTTAGTGTATTCTGATATATATCCTCAATGGTGAAGTTGTCTTTCCTTTTGTCAAAATACGACAAAGGATTTATAAAGATTTTTTGCAAATCTCTCAACACACTCAGTTTTGGTGATGTTACTTAATTTTATTATAGGGTGAACAGCTCTTGCCTGGCTGGTTTACCACAAAAATTAAAAAACCTGATATATTTTCTATCTGCATGATACAATTTCATTGGACTGAAAGAAAGAAGAATTTGAATTTCAAATGTGATTCTACAATATCTCTAGAATGACAATATCAGAACTGCCACCAAATCTCCTCTTATTTTTTGTCTTTATGTACAAGCTGGCCTTACAACTACAGCAGAGATGTCCACTACAGGAACTTAGAAGAATGGCAGTTCAAATCTCCTGCAAAATTTTCTTCTCAATAGAAAGGGAGTGACTCTATTAGCATTTTTCTGAAAAAAACTTATATTTCCCATTATCTAAAGGTAGTCAATGCTTTATTTACAAAAATCAACTCTATCAAGAAAGACTTGGCTTTGAACAACATGCTCTCTGAAATCAGACATATTTTCTATTAGCATGAAGATAACATTTAGACTGAATGGCCAAGACAAGAAAAGGGCACTTGAATTTTAAATGTGGTTTTGCGGTATAACAGCTAATACAGGATTTCAAGTTATGGCTTATGTTTTTGTACAAGCTTAGCCCCACACCAAACCTAGCCACTACAGAAAGCTAGAAAAGTGGCAGTTATGGATTTTGGTTCTCAAAAGAAAGGGAGAAAGGGACTCCAGGGCATGTTTATGATCTGTTTATTGATTTCTGCTCTGTAATAATTTTGGCATACAATACTGTAGTGTGTGCGACATTCTCTATATGTTGTTGGTGATACTACTGATTAAAGGTAATCTTGAATTAAATTTCTCTGGCAAACAGAAATATACTACCTGTTCCAAAGACGGGTCAGCAAAGAGTCCCACTTTTGCACATGAAGAATGTTCTGAAAGCTACTTGTAGCCTATGTGGAACATCAGTTTCTAAAATCCCCCCTCCCCAAAAAAAACATTGTGGTTCTCCAAATCTGAACGTAATCAATGCTTTAAATAAACAACAAATCTCTTGATAGGTACTCAGTTTTGGAAATGGTGCTCTATTTTGTTGGAGGGTGAACAGTATTTGGTTGGCAGCTTTGCTACAGTGAAACCCTAATATATTTTCTATTTGCGTTAAAGTACAATTAAGTTCTATTGGCCTACACAAGAAAGCTGCACTTAAATTTCAAATAGAACTTTGCCATTCCTTTGAGACAAATGTCTGCATGCCATACTAGTAGTGATAAGAGATGCCATTTCTCTTTTGACTCTTGGAGTGTATGTCAGTCCAAAGGTACACCTATATAATGCAAAAATGAATACTCAGCCTGAAAAATTGAAAAACAAAGTTGAAACCTGAAAATGTTGATATAAAAATGTAAATGAGTATTCGATTTAGAATTAACCACATGCATTTAACATGCAATTTATTCTTAGGTGCCACTTCAGAGGAAATAAAGCGCATGACATAACACAGCTGGAACATCATCATATTTAGCAGATGGCAAGATTTAATGTGTTGAAAACAGCTTCACATGAGCATGCAGTTTGTAAGCAATGGGACCACAATCTCAACATGTTCATAACAAAAGTGTAATTTGCCCTCATGTTTGCCTACCTTGTCTGTCAGTGGGATGGCCTGTGTGGACATAGAGGGTCTGCTGACTCTGCCTGATGGCAGCAGTCAGGGGAAGATCTGCCTGCATCACCCACTCCTGGTTGTTGCCATTGACGACTGCCTCTGTGGGCATGGCCAACGAGTGACGCTTGGGCACATCCTTTGTCAGGGTGGCTAGTGACTGTTTGGCCTTAAGGAGATACACAGACACATGCACATATTCATACTGCAGATCATCATTTCACCACACTCATTTCTGAGTGTGATGGTGCTTCCCTGGCACCATTATTATTTTTGTGCATGTTTACTCACAGACATGTTATGCATCCAGAAAGCAACAACAAGTTTCTGAATGTGTTAGTGCACACAGATATGTGAGCGTGCCTCCTGGCTCATCATGTTGCTCTTGTATCTGGAATAATCAGTCTGTTTTCTCATTCTCTTTTTGCTGTGCAAAATCTCTCACTCTCACTCCTGGGAGTGCTGGCAAAGTTATTCAATAAAGAAAAACATTAAAATGAGGGAAGAATAATGGTAAGAAGTGTGCAGCGTTTGTTGCCAAGAGGGTGGAAGCTGAGGGTTGGTGTTGTGCAAAATAACTAAGAAAATGAAAAACAATTAAGCCTTTCTATAACTTTAATGAATACATTTGGTTTGAGGTGTTTTTCAAACAGCAATGAGCTTCTGCAGCCATAGAAGATATGCTTTTCCCCCAAACAGGCTCAGAAAAAATTCTTTGTTTTTTCCCCACTGGTCTGTGTTTTCTGATTAGCTGTGACATGTTGCTGCTTAAAAATTGCTTCAGATATCGTTATTGTGCAAATCTTATTATCATGCCAAGCACGGCGGGCCGCAATTCACCATCACAATCAGCTTCACTGCAATCACATCTACTTCACTGGTAGTCAAACATTTATCAGTCACATTTTTGACATGCAAAACTGGATACACTCACAAATGTTCAGGGCAATTAGGTGTCAGAATATAGATGAGCTTTATACAGCAATCAGATTGATCACTGTTCTAATCTGTGGCATTTTCCATGTTAGGATCACTGGGGTCAGAGAGGGTGGGCTAGGGATTACATAAAAACGTGCATCAGATGAGGGAGGCTTCCCAGAAACTAAAATTCAGTCACAGGTAGGGGAGATTTCCAGGGAGAGTTGGGATCAAAACAGGTTAAATTTATTTTCAAACTGTGGGCCTGTCTTACCGCCATAACCCTAGGAGAGTAGTCCCTGTCCACAAGCCGCTCAAACACCCGGAACTCCATTCTCTGATTGACACAGTTACTCATCTGGGGGATTGGAGACATGAGGAATGGCTATATTGCAAAGTTAAACTTTTTTTTTTGTTTGCTTGTTTGTTTGTTTTAATTAAATGCAATCTAAGTAAAACACTATATGTTACAGAATATAAGTATACGGCACTCAAACTAACACTTCTTTATAATTTTCTTCATGCACTGCTATTGTTTGGCATATACTTACTAACACTTTGAGATAAAATCTGTATAAGTAAAAAATATAATGTAGTGGCAAAAATTTTTAAATAGTTTAGTTACATTTCTTTTAGTTGCAAATGATCATACTGCTTATGAAAACTGATCTCTTGGCATGGACTGGTTACACAGCTGATTACAAGGTTTTCACTGTTTTAGAAAATGAATTACAACAAAACTGCATAACACTGTATTGTATTTAAAACAGAAAAGCAACAATCATACTGCTACTAATTTTATGAAACATATTTAGTATTACAGGTATGATAATGACATAACAGCTATAACAGCTTGAAAATTATTTTTAATGATATACACAGACTTAATCATAAAAAATAAACATTTGTTTCTGTTATGTAAAAGAAAAGTGTTGTAGCCTTCATTTAGCCAGCTGATCTGCAGTGCATTACAGTAAGTGGGAGAGGAACAGCAATGTGTTTTTTCTGCGCTGAACTCTACTACTGTCTCTGGTATCTCATCAAAAGGACAGGAGGAAAGGTATGATGGAAATCTTAAGCCCCTTCTCCATGGGTGTGACTTTACTCTGTTCTTCCCTAGTCAGCCCTGGCCAGATTAGTCTCTATTCGCAGGTACCATTGGGTTCTTTCCCGTTTCTTGTAAACCTCCTTAGGGGTGGTACAAGGCAGACTTAGCCGGGTATTTTGTGCAAGCGATTTGATTGGCAGCACACTGCATTTATTGATTGGCCCATGGATTTATGTCACTGGATGAGCGAAGGTGCTACTTGCAAACTCCTCGAACAACAGCATCTTAACCATCATTTTCAATCAGCAAGTAGTTGGCAAGATGGTGAGCTGCAAATCTATAATTCAATGGCCAAACCTTGAGTCCCAAACTTTTTTTTATCAATTGTGAATACAGTAAGAGTGAATACAGCATCAACTGGACATGGCAATCTGCAACGAACAAATATACAGAGAGATTTCGGAGAAACTGGTGGCCCAAGAGTACATTATTGGAGCCTCGACCACAGCTCCTGCGCGCGCATGGCCCACCCAGGTTCCCACAATCTGGCCCACATAGTGAGGAACTCACTCCCAATGGAGGCACACCCAACTTGACTAGAAACGAACCAGAAAATAATCAGCTAGAGTGAGACATGACAATGGAGAAGGGGCTTTACTGAAGTGGAAATAGTCACTGTTTAAAACCGTGGTTAACCCTGATGTCAGTACCTGACCCATGTTTATTGACCTCATAAAAGCTGATCAAGATTGGGTTAAATTTTCTGCATCTGTATATAAACAGACAAATAGCTGACCTGATGACAAGGAAGCTCAACACTGAGGCAGATTTTTTTTCATGTTGAAATCATGGCGTAATCTTTTCTTTTTGTAGATCAGAGAAAATGAGCTTCTAACTAAGGTTAGACAGCCGAGGGTTTAAGTTCCTATAAGTTATACTGAAACATTAATAAGGTTTTTAAGGCAATTTTATAAATCTAGAAAAAAAGAGTATAATTTTGCAAAGCTATCCAGAATCTGGCTTCCTATTACTCTATATTTACATGAAAAAACTATAAATCCAAACAACATTTCTGCACCTAATGTAGCAAGAATTGACTGTCATTGGAAAAAAAACTTGAAAAATAAACTTTTTTTATTTCAGCCTTTTCTGTTTAGTTTGCCACTCCACTACAGCTTTCACTGGCTCAACCTGAATGTCTCTATCAGCTAAATAACCCCTCTGTCTGCCCTTCTGTCTCACCATGGCGAGTTCAGCCTCCAGCTCTTTGATGCGGTTTTCCTTGAGGTCGAGCTGGGAGCGCAGCATCCCTGTGTGCTCCGTGGCCTCCTTGGTCTGTCGTCTCAGATCCCACTTCTCCCTCTCCAGGAGGTCTTTCTCTTTGGCCAGAGCCTTTACTGCATCCTCGCTCTCCTAGCAGACACACAGATCCTGATGGATTGGTTCACATATAGAGCTCTAATGCATGACTTCTGTGTGGAAAGTAGCAACCTTTATTATCCACATAGGGGTTTAGTTGTTTTTTTCTTAGGCAGAGTTACAGATTATACAATAGTTCCACAAAAAGAGAAGTATTATCATTCATCTGCACACATATACAGCATACTCCTCTAAAATATTCCCATCCACATAGTAAGGACTCACTGATTTCATTGTCAAAGCTTCACTGATGCAAAGACATCGATTATTTTTGCCTAGGAGGTATTTTTGTGCAATGCCCAGCCAATGAACGCAACAGCAAAAGTTGAAGGCATGTACGTTGTACAGCTCAATGCACCGTGTGGATATGAGCATTCCATACTTTTCTGTGCTGCTCATAGTTGCGGATGAAGTCACGAAGCTGCTCCTCCCGGCTCTCTAGTGTGGCATAAAGCTGCTGCATCTGGTTCACCAGGTCGGCCTTCTCCGCCTTGAGACGTTTACGGTCCGACTTCATGGCTGTGATAAAATGTTAAAAAAAAAAGAGAGATACAGAGAGAGAAATAGGGAAAAAGTGACTGTGGGTTGTGAGAGAACACTGAAGATTGAAATGGAGTTGCACCAGAAAGATTTTGAAGTTTTTATGTGGTCTACCACTTATATTTTGTAATTGATTATAATGTGCTAGGAATGATTTTTAAAAAAAAAAACATTAATACTTATCAGAGTTGTTTTTTCTTGTGTAAGCCATCACAATGAGGTCTTCTGAAACAGGTATTTTTATAATACTGAAAGTAAGACCAAAATCCACACTGAGGCATCCTTTTTTTAGTATTGCCCTCATATAGAGAACATCTCTTGATGTCCTCTGATGAGTTATTTTGATAAAATTCAGTGGACATAAAAATACTTTCCCAATCCTATAGGATTCCACACCCCCAAGCCACACCTCCGATGGGTTCTGATGAGGGTAGGTCTGAATCTTGGAGCCAGAATTTGGCTAAGGTTGAGTCCAGCCAGCCAACATTGGAGTGTGCATAACCCATATTTTGTGATAACGGGTGAGGGTCAGAATGCAGGAAGACCAGTGAAGCAACAGTTTTGCTATTTAGATTAGCTCTTTCTTTATCACAATGGACCAGAGCAGCACCCATATTATAGCAGACAGGGCCCCAATCCATCTATTCATCTCCTGCTCCAGCCTGTCATCCCTAGAAAACAAAACCCCAAGATACTTGAACTCCTCTGCTGAAACAAAGATTAATCCCTGGTCGGAAATAAGCTGTCGACCTTTTTCCCATTAAGAACCACAGCCTCAGACTTAGAAGAAATGATCAAGTTTATTAAGTATCTGAAACAGATTTATTGCACTTTCAGCTTGACTCTGTGTTGATTTTAAATAGTTTATTATACTTTTCAATCAGTTGTTCAAACAAAACATTAATTTTAGTTTAATTCTGTGTTATTTGTTTTGTTTTTAATATATTTGTATGAACTTGATTATTCCTGTTATCATTTGTGATCTTAGTTTTACCACTCTCATTAGAATTTTGTAAACCACATCTGATTATGTCTGTTATTCACACATTTCTGTGTATTTTTTTTTTTTTTTTTCATGTTTAGCTAGTGTTTAACTGATAATGTTATTTTTTTCTTCATTTGTGGTGTGTTTTTCTTTGCTTCCTGTTTTAATCTTACATAAAGCACTTAGTGGTGCCCTCGTTGTGGATGAAAAGTGCTCTATAAATAAACACTAATTGTCTGATTGATTGATAAGGGTCTTCCAACAACAAAATGTCCATGTAGAAAACATTGGATGATCATGTTCCTCAAATTCCAAAAGATTGCGTCTTTTATGACCACTGTGTGGTTCACAAAATCCACCCTTTCCCTTCTCATAGTAAGAAGAACATGAAGCTCCTTCAGACATGGAATGTGTGTAAAAACTTGCCTCTAATCCAACATGGCTGTGTGTTGATAAAGAGGTGAATCGCGCAAAAGCCCTTCTGTCAATCTTCCCCTTCTGCTGCTGCCTTTGTAAGAGGCTGGGACCTGCGTTTCATCTATCTCTCTGCCACACACAGACTGTAATCCCCTGGCACTGCACCCACGCAGCAACATAAAAAATTACAGTTCACAGTGGTTATTCAGAGAAGCACTAATTTTCTCAAAGACTACATCTCTCCTCCGCATCAGTTTCTTTTCCTGCTTTCTCTTGATTTCCCTCCTCGTGCACAGCTGTTTAGCAAGACTGTTAAAATGTATTTCCTGCCTGACAATGACCATATTTGGTCAATTTATAGTTTTTAATTTAAGATTTGTACTTCGTCTGCACTTGGACATCTGGTTTCTTAAAGCACAGCTGGTGGGACTTATATTTTATAACAGTAAATGTTTTTTTTTTTCTTTTCTTTTAACATTTCTTACCTTTCTTTTATTATTCTGCTACAGAACAGTTCTTAGCAAATAAATGCATCAAAGACTGAATACTAAGTTATACAGAGAAGTTTTGTTTTAGAACCATAATCTGGTAAGCTAAGTGGAAAAGCAGTTGCTCCAAGCAGATTTCTTTTCCACCAATCCTTTCATATCTTCCTGTAACACTCAGCATAAATGGTGGAATCCAGCACCATAAACAGGCCACACTAGCTGGCAAATGAAGACAAAAACCATCCCTCACTGACCAAGAGAAACAGGAAACCTCACAACACCTGCCTCGGGAAATGAAATGAAAGCTGTCTTTGGGACGAGCCAAAAACTCTGCCGCTGCCGCCTCACATCCTGCACCTGTGACTGCTTGGCAACAACAACGCTCCCGGTGCTGGATGTAAGAAAGCACTCAGTGTGACTATGAATGGATCCATTCACTGCTGCATATCAAACATCTATTAGATACCAATTAAAATCTGTCAATAAACACATTTTTTGCTCAGTTTGCGCCGGAGTTCACGCTTGTTGAGTAACATTTAATAACAGTTGAGAGATGCAGAATTTGAGGACGCCCCTGCTCTCTGACAGCCACAATTATGACTAGAATGCACTGCAGTCAGTCCGAGTCTTCGAGAAATATCACCAGAGAAAACAAGCCAGGGGACAACATGCAAATGAAGCTAATGTGTCTGGACATGGAAGAGGACTGCATAGTGAACAGGAAGCGGAAAGCATAGAGAAATGCACTTATGTCTTTTTTACCATGAACTCTGTATACAAAGGACGACCCCAGTTTGGTTTTGGTCTACAGGCAAAATATTATTTCTGGCAGAACACTAACACCCTAAAGATATTACTACCAACTGAAACATGGTGGTGGCAGCATCATTCTGTGGGGATGTTTTTCTTTCAGGAGGGACAGGGAAGCTGGTCAGAGAGGATGGATGGAGGTGAATAAACAGCAATTCTGGAAGAAAGCCTGCCTGTATTTTTGGTGAGCAGATTAGATTAACGTTTGTACACTTTGATCCGACTGAAGCAGCAAAAGAATATCTGACACTTTGTGTCAACAATTTCATGACTTTGAATTAGTAACCTTAATGGAGCAGAATATTCAAGTTTTATGTAAATAAAGAAACAATAATCTGCCTCTTTTTTTATTTTGGATTCTTTTTCTAGAATCTGAACATCTGCTTTTCAGCAAAACAGCATTTAAGAGCTGAAGCAAAAAGCTACTCTCACCTAAATATAGTGCAATTCACAGCTCTTGCAAAACAGCACTCTCCAAAGTTTACCTGCTCCCATTACTCAATGTTAACAAATACACCGAGCTGTATCATGCTCTCCTGACCTGCTCTCCGGAATCTGCATAAGTAGTTATCAGCTCGCCACACAAAGGGTCTTCTGCTACCAAATCCAAAGTGCTTTTAAGTATTTTAATGTGAGACTCTAGTATTCTAGTGCACTAAAAGCTTTTGTCCAATGTACTCCTGCATGGTGCTTTGCAGCACTTAATAAATAAGCCAACTCATTACTTACTGCACAGAAGCAGTGGCTTTGTCAGTCTTTGTCACTTTTAAAAATAGGTTTAATCTGTGGTTTTCAACATTTTTATGTCTGTGTAACTATTGTGCCAAATAGTTTCAGCTAGTAAACAGCATAATAAAATAAATTACATAATAGCATGGGACATTTTTGGAAATACATTTACACTAGCTCTTAAAAGTCTACAAACCTCTGTTAGAGCCCTTGATAGATAACTATGAAATGTTTTCCACATATAGTGTGATATTTATCCTGTAAAACTGAACTGATAACCAAACAAATCTGTTAGAAGATTTGACACAATAAAGAAACTGCAAGAACCAGGTTGCATAAGTTTTAATACCTTGAAACTTATACTTTGTTGAATCACCTTTGGAATCAATCACATCATTTGTCTTCTTTTGGTAGGACCCCATCCAAGATTTGCCCCATGCGGCAAATGTGTATGGGCCGGAACTTGAACCCTTGACAACCGCGTTGAGGACTAATGCCTCTGTATATAGGTAGAAATTTGACTTTGCAATTTGATGCCCTGAAATTGGCCTCTGTCTCTTTAAGAAGCTTGTACTGCACTCCGCCTTCAGCACGTCATCACAACAATGTTACTCTAATATGTTATTTACAACCATTCTTAGGAGTGCAATTAGACATTTGCTAATTGCTGCTGTCACTGGTCTGGAGGAGCTGAGTGAGGAAGGCGCAGGGTAGGGGTGCTCTGTGAGGCGAAAGCTCAGCCGGAGATTGAAGCTCCAAGGAGGAGCTTTGTGGAAATAGGCAGCACTTTATGAGAGCAAGCTTTTTGGCGTCCCCAAATGGTTGTCACCAGAGATTCAGGGATTTCTCAGATATGCATGGAAGAATCAAAGCAACACTCCAGGTATGTTTTTTGCTGAGGGAAGAACATTATGACATGATATAAAGCCCCAAAAAGTCAATTTTACATAATACCTGCCCTTTAAGCTGTATCCTATATCAAGAAATAGTCACATGCATTGTTCAAGTGTGGTTTGGACCTTATCTTCTACACAAACTTTTTCCAGATCTTGAAGGTTCTGAGAGTCCTTTCTGTGCATTCTAATCTTCAGTTCCTTTCATAGATTTTTAGCTAGATACAAGTCAGGTTGTGTTTTACATTTGGTTTGACTTTCTTTCTTTGAAACCAGTTTCATGGTTAAGTGTTTTAGAATTACTTTCATCATCACTTCGTCATTAGATTCTTATGAATAATGTACAGTACATTTCTTCCTCCATCCTTCCTTCAATTACATGTAGACTGCCAGTACCTATGCTGTAAGACAGCCCATACCATGATATTCCCACCTGCAAACTTCACTGTTGGCATGGTGGTTTTCGGGTGATGTGCAGAATAATTTTTCCTCCAAGCATATGTGTATTCAACACACACATGTTTTGGACTCAATATGACAAGAGTATTTTATCTCAGTATTTGAGTGGCTTTTCCAAATATTTCAGTAAACTTTGAGACAGACTTCAACAGGCTTTTTCTTCCGCAGTGGGGCCTTGTGCAGTGAGTGTGCACAGAGGCCATTGCAGAAGTGCATTACTTATTATTTTCACTGGATAAACTGTACCTATTATTTCCAGATCTTTTTGAAACTCTCTGTGAGTGCGTCATGGCTCCAGTTGATGGTGAAATTATGTTCTTTCAACACAGGATAATGGCTCCAACTGTGCTCATTGGAACATTCAGAAGTTTAGAAATGCATCTTTAACCATTGCCAAAAGTATGTCTTGCAACAGTAACCTTTTTTGGAATAGTCTTTTTGGTTTTACTAATTGTAAAACTCTGTGCACTTCTTTTCATATAGGTCTTCAGGTAATGTAAAGGCATCTGATACAGATTTGCACATGGTAGCAGGAAAGCTTTCTCAGTACCAACAGAAAGCTAGTTTCTTGGCTTTATGTGTCTTCCTGCACATCAATTTCTTCAGGTAATCCACAATACAGGGCCAAATTAACACAAAAAGGGTTTCATCAGATGTCAAATCAAACTTTTTTCATGACCATCCTGTAAGGGGCGCTTACCTGCCTTTTCTTTGTTTTCATGTTCATGGCAACCCAGAAGTTGGCGAGTTGCTGTTTTCCTGTGATCTAAACATATTTATTTCTTTAAGCAATATTGTATATTAAGGTATGTCAGATGCTTGCAACATCTTCTTAGAATTTATGTGGGTTTATCTGAGTGAAAAGGCTTTGTTTGAAATGCATAATAATGAACCGGAAGCTGGACTGAAAGTGAAATAAGCCAAACAGACAGAGAACAATGCAGATGGAGATACGTTTAGAGCCGCCCTTTTATTTCGGCAACTGGTTTTTAATGTTGTTAATGAATGTAAAGTTATGTTTGTTAAGCTTTGTATACTGTAATATTGTAAGAGAGAGAAAATAGAACTCAGCATTTTATGTTGTTTACTGAAGCTTATGCTTAAAGAGGTATTGTATTTTTTTATTATAGTTTTCATGGTGTTCCATAGTTTTTGAGTGGAATAAAGAAACTGGACATGAGTATGAAGTGTGGATTTTTGAGACCAGTGAAGTTATACATCCCAGGCTCTATATCTAAATCCTGTAGAAAACCTGTACTGAAAAGAACACTGAATAAGAGGGCACCTAGGACTCTGGAGGATCTAGACAGATTGTGCAAAGCGGAATGCTCAAAGACCCCCCTCCCTGTATGTTTCCACTCTGTAAAAAGTTGCAGGAAAAGAATTAAGTTTATCCCTATGGGCAAAACAGGGTTGTGCAAAGTAGTTACAGCACAGGTACTGATAAAAGAGGCACCAGTGATTTTGTAAAAACTTCTGTTTCTTAATGTGTGATATTTTGACAAGTAAATGCACTCAAAATAAAACTTCTACCTTTTTCAAAATTTTCATCTTGGGGTTATGCTGCTGCACTGTTAGGCTTTTTATATATTTTCAAGGCTTTTAACACATTTTTATTAGAGGTGCTAATAAATTTGGATGATGCTGTTGATCTCAACACAGTGTGTAAACAGCAGTGGGAAACCTATTTGAACCATAGCATGTACATTTTATATGATTTAGTAATTTTTAACTCTATCTCAGCATAGAACCTTATATTAGAATGTTCTGCTTACCATACCAGATCAAAAAGACACACTGATCAAACTCCCTTGAAAAATAAACGAGAATGCACTCCACACTGATAATACTCCATAAAACTTCAGTCCTATAGAAAAGGAAGAGGCTTTGACTCAGCCCTTAGTATGATTATTTCTGGTGAGAACAAAAGAAAGACTGGGGTACTGCAGGTTGTCCATTGTATGTGGTTTGGGATTTTAAATTTGTAGGAGGCTCACAGCAGCACAGAGAATTGACCTCCTCTCTTCCCCAGTAAAACCAAACTCATGGACTGGCTATGGTTTATATTTGCATTTGTAGTGACAGTACTTGCAGACCGTTTAATTATTATGAGTAATGTTCTTTCTACTTTGGAAAATTCAAAAATTATTAACTTCTGGTTGTCTTGATCACAGGTGGCATGACCTAGAGGAGCCACTTTTTTAGCCTGACTGCTTTTCATGCAAAAGAACAAACTCTACTGTTTGTAGCAAAGAACATGACGTAGTTTCAAAAACAATTATGTCACAAATCACAAAGAGGTGTGAGGCTGTTGAAGATGTGAAGCAGAACAATGTAAACTGCAAAAAAATGTTCTTTGTTGCAGCTGTACCAGTGCCTACAACGAATACAGCATGTAAACACACATGAGCACATTACTGCCTAAACAACTGTAGCAGAATAATCAAGAATCCTTTTTTACACTTGCTGTTGTTCTACGTTAGCAATATTGGAAATCATTAGTCAGTTAATAACTTAGCACACTGGCTTAGTTCTATACTGTTTTTAAGCTGATATTTAATTTATTCTAATAGTCTATTTCTTGTTATTTCCTTGTGTTCTTTATCCAAAGCAGAAAAACTTTCTAAAATACTTTTAAACTTAAAACAACAAATGTAGAAAATGCACGGAGAAATTGTCTGGTTATTAGGTGGTGACTGGAGGTGACTTTAGGCTGTAAATGTTTTTTTTAGTGATCTGTGAAGGCACTATGCATAGCCTACAGTAAAAGCTAAAAGGTTGAACTGCCAAGTGTTGAAGTTCAAAGTTAGCTATTATCAGTGTCAGTAAGGTGCTTAAAAATTAAGACAGAGTAGGTAGAGAGAAGAAGTTGTTTAAAAAGGAAACTGTATTCTCTACACGAGTTATTTAGGTTGCAAGACAGCTAGAATTTTAGTAGATAACATGACGGCTGAGTACAGCAAAGTCTCTGTTTTATCCTTTTAAGCTTTCAATTTTTGTCTGCCATGGAACATGCTAGATTTGGAAATGTTGAAAGTCTTTTGAAAACTTCGAAGTTAAGGATGTAAATGCTTGTCAAAATACACATAAATAGTGATGTTTTGTAATACAAACTATGCTAGTGGTGCTACTTACAAATAAAACATGCAAAAGCCAGCTTAATATGTCAGCTCTGTAATCATTTTGTCGTTTTGTAATACATTATGAAAACCATGACTTTTGTATTGGTAGTTTTATTAGCACTTTTATTATTTTTAAAAAAAATGCAAAGTACATAGTCTTGTTCTGTGCATTAAAATGCACTTTATAAATTCACTTGACTAGACAGAACCTGGTATCTGCAAGTTAAAGCTTCACAAAATGCAGAGTTTATAAATCAGCTACAGAATTTTTAATGGCACATATTTATCTAAATGTTATTACCATGTGTATGGTTTTTGTCACAAATTCCAACATTATCAGTGAAGCTGCTCTCTAGAAACTTCCAGACATTCCAGCATTATATCAAGTTTCTTTACATTTCTATCTTCCAACCAAAAATTTGATTCCCAAGTAAAAAATGCTTGTAATAAGGTAATACATCTCAAAAACATACACAAAACAGTTATCTCAATTTCTACAAGTTCTAACCATCTGAATTTTTTTTGTTTTTTTAATTAATGAGTATTTTGAAGGAAAAGTAAACAAACGTACAGTCACTTTATTGGTTTTGGCTTAACAAGCCAAATAAAAATGGCATACACATATGTGCACACTCTCTATGTGTCTGTGTGTTTCTTTTTAGGTGTTTAAATGTCTAGTGAAATGCAAGACTTGTAGTGAAGGACACATTTTAGAGTAAAATGGCACTAAACACAGCAAGAAGACAACACTTTGATGCTTTCATTCAAACTCAAAATGATGGGGGGAGGTTATTAATTAGCTGAAGGAAAAGTAGATAATTAAAAGCACTAGAAAGGGCCAGCTGCACTTTGAAATTCATTAAAGCAATCTTTGATGAGGAAATCTTAATTGGAGTTGTGAAAATTTCCACTTCAGGTCCAAAGATTATCAGCACTGCATTATTTTAATGTCATGTAGATTTTACAGGCAACATAGCAAAAGCTACAGTGTTAAAGGGGCAGTATTATGTGTTTTCCAGGCACATATAATCATTCTATAGCACAATTAAGTAACTATGTTACCTTCCATTGCTACAAAAATGCTGTAAATATCAAATACGACCTAAAAGAAATTTGACTTCATGATTTAATGCCTTGAAATTGGGCCTCTGCCTCTTTAAGAAAGTCCTGCTCTTTCTGAAACTCCACTCTTCCTGAAACTCAGGAAGTTATCACAAAAGCTAACCCTTTGACAAAGATTTTACCAGCATTGCATGGAGAAGTAACTCGTATAATGAGCTCAAGGTGCACAATTCCACCAGGTGTTTGCTAATTGCTGCTGGCTAGTCTGAAGGAGCTGAGTGAGGATGTCGCGGGTGAGGGGTTGCTCTGTGAGGCGGAAGCTTGGAAGCTTAGAAACTGCAGCTCGAAGGAGGAGTTCGGTCTCAAAGGTGGCGCTGGGTCCACCCAAACGTTTTGCACAGCTGAACGGCTGCCATGGGAGATTAAAGGATTTCTCAAACATGCATGAAAGTATCAAGGCAACGCTCCAGGTATGTTTTTGATGAGGGAATAACATTATAATATGATGTAAAGCTCAAAAAGTCGATTTTACATAATACTGCCCCTTTAAGATCTTACCAATCTTCTAAAATATTGTAATGAACCTCACAGGTCAACATCTGTTTACAATGGCAGTAAAATATACATTAATACACCAAACAATGCAGGTTTTGGCAAAATAAAAGGCAAAGAGAGGGATAAAGGAGAGAAATAGGGGGAAAAACAAAGTAACTATGTGGAAAAATGAGGAAAAAAACTACTGTGCTTCCTTGTGTTTTCCTTTTTGTTTTCATAGTGGGCCAGAAAATCTGCATGTAATTTAGCCGCAAAGCATCTGAACCAAGGTCGGAACAAAGTTGCTGTGAACCTTTTCCAAAGTAAATGGGTACAGTATTGTTCCAAAGAGGCAGGTATTATAGTAAAGGATGAGGTAAATACACTACTTCATCACTTTACCCCCTTACTTATTCAACCAAAGCTAAAGAACAGCAAAATTAAAAACTAAGTGCTTTAAAGTTTCACAGCTTTTGCCGTTGGGACTTAAACTCTCAGGATGCTCAAGTTCTCTGAATACTGTCCCACTCTTCCAGGGTGAGGTTGGGGTGTGAGGGTGGGGTTGGAATGTGGGGGTGTGGGGTATGAGGACATCTTGGTAGATTCAACATGTAATCTCCAATCAACTATGTGGAAGTTGCTATTTCTTTACAAGGAACCACAGGTTTAACAAAAAGATTTCCTAAACTTTACTAAATAATAAGTATTATTTGATGTGTTCCTTAAAATGGCTAAAGGTTTAAATAACCTTTCAAGTCTGACAACTATGTGGCTTGATTTCAGTAAGAATCATGAGATGGACAGGAAAGTTGGTGACCCAAAACAGATATTTTTCAGAAATGATCTTTGGTGTGAAAGTTATTGCTAATAAGAAGACTCAAAGTTAGCAAAAGTACTTTCAGTATCAGCGAAGTGTTTGAAATGAGGTCAAAGGAAGCAATGAGCTGTAAGAAGTAAAATTAAAAGGAAGCAATATTTTATATGACATCTTTAGACACATACGGGGTTAGGACAGGTTTCAAGAGAGTAAGACTTTTAACAGATAACAGGAAGGCTGACCGGAGTATAGCAATGTTTGTCTGTTTTATGCTTTATTATGTGGAAATGTTGGTAGTCTTTTGGAATTCTCAAATTAAAACAAGGATCTACATTATTTAGAGAATACTCATGGAGACTGCTGTTTTGGTAATGCTAACTGTGCAAAGATACTAAAGACAGAATTAAAGGTATGTAAAAAATTTCCAAAAGTTGTACCAGCATGTCAAAATATCAAAAGCGGACATTGGTCAAAAGAATGATCATGGGTGTATCCTTAATTACCCATCCACTGTCTATACCCACTTATCCATGCAGGGCCATGAGGGGGATGGTGCCTACTTACAGAGGTTCATTACAATATTTTAGGTAACAGGTGGGTTGCACTCTGGACAGGTTGCCAATTCATCATAGGGAACACAGAAACACAGGACAAACAACCTTGCACCCACACTCACTCATAAATGGAATTTAGAGAGAGACCAATCAATCTAACATACATGTTTGTGGGGTATGGGAGGAAGAAGGAGTAGCAGGTAGAGAACCTACACATGCAAGGGAAAAAATGCAAACTCATTGCAAAAAGATCCTGATTTTAATTCAAACCCAAGACCTTGATGCAATGCAACAGTTCTCGCAACTTCTCCACTGTGCAGCCTGCATCGCTAATTAGTTAATGGGAAATGCAACATTAAATTGTAATAAAGCTTCAAGTCCAACAATAACATTCCTAAGATCTATCAGTCTGATTTTAAGACCCACCTTTAAATCCAAGGCTTTTCGACTGCAAAATAGTGCAACAAAGGAAATTCATTACACTAAAGACTTGAAGAAGCTTCAAACAAATTACCTCTTTGGTTTTTAAAGTGCATTGGAGTTGAATAAGTGTGGATAATTTCATTTGACATTCAGGAAGAACAACTTTTACAATCCCTGTCACTTAATGCAGCAATTTGACAGATATGTAGAATAAAATAAGATAAAAGTTAAGCTGCTGTGTCACATGCTGTTTCATCATCTTTCACACTATGTAATTTACAGTGTATTAAATACAACTCTGAGTGAGTGTCAGAGTCATTACTTTTGTTAGTCTTTGCAGCTTTATTCACTATTGCTTTTATGCTTTCTCCATGGCTTTCCATAACTGTGACAACCTTCAGAGACTGTGAGTACAGAAATACCACGAAGAGCATTTCAGTGCTCTCACTGTCTACTTCCTATCTAACATACATCTCATAAGGCCACTGCTATAAAAAAAATCCCCTTAAAGTCAAAAGTACAACAGCATTTTACGAAAGTATTATTAAACCCTGAACATTTTTGCATTTTGCCACGTAAAATCCACAAACCTCACAGTAGTTTATTAGGAATATATGATATAGACCAATACAAAGTAACAAATAAATATGAAATGGAAGGGGAATGAAACATGTTTCTTTTTTACAAATAAAAGCTAAAAAATCTGGTGTGCATATATGTTCACCCCTGATTTAATCGCTTGTTGAATCACCTTTTGCTGCAGCTTAAGCTGTTAGTCTTTTGGGGTAAGTGTTTACCAGTTTTCACATTGCCACACACAGTGCTTTGCATACAAGTCAAAATGTTTCATTTTAGAGCACCTTCTTTCACATGTTTGTTTTGTTTCTTACATGGCTTGTGGCAAACTAAAGGAGGTAAAGGGCATTGGAAACCACCAGCATCAGACAAATGTCAAAAAATATATCATTCTTCTTGTCTGTAAAATAACCCACACTCGCTTGGTTTGGTGGGCAGATGATGCTTCAATGCACAGAGTCCAGCGACCCATTTTGAACTGATTCTATTCAGAAGCCGCAAAGATTCTGATAAAGCTGTCCAAGGTTGAACTCCAGTAATCTCTCGTCTCTGTCCACTTCTGCATGACACATCTAACATGTTTTAAAGGCAACGACTGATGCAATAATTGACAGGACACACTGTAACACTCCCAATGTGTGGACCTATTAATTCTTTTTACTTTCTTTTGACAATTAAATGATCTTGCTAGTCTTGCATAGATACCAGAATTGTGAAGTGTAGAATTAATAATTTTCCAATCCACAGATTCATCCATCTGAGCTGTGGATTTCTGTAGCTTTTCCAGAGTTACCATTGGGCTCCAGGAGGCTTTTCTGACAGGGCAAACAAGAGGAGCTAGTTTAGGGGGAAATCCATCTCTTGGTAATCTACCATTTATGCCAAATTCTTTGATTTTGGGATGAAGGGTTGAACAGAGCTCAGTGAAATGTTCAAAGCTTGGGATAATGCTTAATAAACTCTCGTGTACACTCTGTTGTTAGTTCACTAATGTTCTGTAACCCATGAGGTGTTCACTGCACAGCTATATTTATAGTGAAATTAAATTACATACGGAGACTATTGAGCATTTCTAAAGGCAAATGACTGCACTGGATTCTATTAAGTGAAAAAAAAAAAAAAACAAACTAAAAAAACAGTAAAAAAGCCTAAATCCTAAATACCAACCTCTTTTGTTAGATTCTTATTGGTAAAGAACATACTGTTAATAAAATGAAACTGCCAGTTTTATTCCACTTCACATTCAAATAATATTTTATCTGTCACAAAATATCTTAGTAAAATATCCTGACAAATTATGGGAAAGTTCAAGTGCAAAAAGTAGGACCGAAAAATATGCACACAAAAGCTGAAAGAAATTGGAACTTTGCTGTGGACAAAGCCTTAATTTCCACCTGATGAGCAAAAAACTAAATAGCATTAACTGATGCTGTTTAATAGGTGCTTAAAAACAGTGTCTTTAAAGTGCGCAGCAATCAAAATTCTTGGTCAGTAAAGACTTTGAAAGTCAAGTGGGAATGGAAACATGAGCTGAGATGCAGCTCCTCCTGTTTCTGGCAAGTTCAGGAGAAAAAACGGGAATGTAAATTGAAGTATCTCCCTGGCGCCTCCTAAATGCAAATACATGTTTGTGCATGAGTCGCACTCTGGTCAAAGTTCAGCTTAAACATCAGCTTATTGTCTATTCCTCCGATAAAATGACTTTTATGCCAAACAAGTACACAAGAAAATTATAGTGACATTGACATTTTCTCTTTCAAGTTCATGCCCTTTCAGTGTAATCCCAAGAGAACCAACCTTTAACATCCCAGCAACCAATTTCCTCTTGTTCCCCCTCATCCCTCCTTTTAATTGCAGAACAGATCCACTATACTTAACGTTCCTTGACCTTGTAAGTCAACCAAAGTCTCCTTTTATCAAGCTTTTATTAATGGTTGATTGTTGTCACAGCCTGCAGAGGCTGATAGGTTTTGGCCTTCATTAAAAGGTCTGAGTCATACAAATGAGGGTATGAGGGCTGCCAGGAGTCTGTTGAGATATTTAAACATCAAAATGGGAGAGATAATTATTTACCTAATGTGTGTTCTGTCCTGCTCTGCACCAGTCCTTTTTGTTTATAGTTCAAATCTTTCAGGAAGTGCAGTCTTGCTGGTATCGAGTGAAAATGTCGCAGCAACAAGATCTCCTGACAGTAGGTCGTGTTTTTGTGCGATCCCAAATGATAGTGTTGCTCTCTGCCTCATTTCATGGGTGACATTTTCTTTGAAAAGAATGATTCATTGTCGTTCTGATGACATCTCTGCTTGAAGCCCTGCAATCCACCGAGCAGTGCCTGGCAGAAACTCATTCCTTTGCATTTTCTGCCGTTCTGTGAGCATATTCCCACTTGGAAAAATTCCCTAAAACTGTGACAGAACCAGTCATGGTTGATGCTAACACAGAAAAACATAAACCATGCAGTGGTTTCTGATTTGCTCCAAGCAGAATTGTGATGGCTTTGATTATTCAGTGGATGTGGCCATGTGTAACTTGCCTGTCACAGTTAATGATTGAGCTCGTAGTTATTTTGTGCTGCAAGTTTATAATTGCTTATCTTAAACACAGAATCCATCAGTAATGATTCAATCTTATCAGTATGTTGTGTCGTATTTACATCAGCCTACAGTTCAGCTCAGAGGCTTACACACACTCTCACATAGGCATGATTTTTAAATTTAATTTATCTTAACTACATGGACAAGATAAATGTTTTCTGGATAAATGTTTTATGGTCAGATGAGACAAATATTGAAAAGTGGGTGTGATAATAAGGAATGACTACATCCAATTTCTTCAACTTCACCTCAATCAACAACTAGATGGCTTGTTAGTTTGGGTACAGCTGGATGTTGTAAAAGAATGGTGATCTAAAACCTAAACTAAATCTGATGTTTGAATGGATAAACAGGCATCATTAAGTTTCTGAAATACCCTTCCTAAAGAACTGACCTCAAATAATGAAAACATAGGAACTGTACTAAAAAACCCAGTCTGTGCCAGGTAACCTTCTAATTTGAATAAGATCTATGCCACAAAACATTTCCTTGGCTACAAAAATTGGGTGGTTTCACTGCAATTTGCTGAAGCATATTTATCTAAATATCAGTGGGGTGTATGTAAATATACGAGCCTGTATGTTCACTTTGACCCTGTTTGGAAGAGAGAAAATGCATAATGCATTCAGACTTGTGCACCAATTTCATGCTTTTGAAAGTCATAGACATGGTATGTTGTATTATAAGTCCACTCTGAAAAACAAGTGGCTCAAATAAACCTTTTAAACCCCCCAAATTAGTATGATATTAAGGCTGAGGATGAGTGCATATGAACCCCTCTCTCTCTCTCTCTCTCTCTCTCTCTCTCTCTCTCTCTCTCTCTCTCTCTCTCTCTCTCTCTCTCTCTCTGTATATATATATATATATATATATATATATATATATATATATATATATATATATATATATATATATATATATATATATATATATATAATCTGTTCTTTCCAGCATAACACATGCTAATGGTCGATAATGCTGTAAATGGACTCTATGTTTATTTTGTAACAGACACTGCGGTCAACATCATGGTGCTGAGAAATAAAGCAGTTACACTTATGTCTTTTGTGGCAGGAGTGTAACAGCAAGAGTGGGAGTGCCAGGCAGCAAATCAAAGCAGGAGGGCTAAACAATTAAAGTGAAAACTGCTGCTGCTTTAAATGAAGCAGATAAAGGTCCATAAAGGTCTGAATGTTTTATGAGATAAATAATGGATCATATATCTGATATGGTAAAGTCATGCAGTTGGGTCAGCATTTTTTACTGATACCCTATTGGTTTAAAATTATTCTAAATAATTTCTAAAGTACTAAAGTACTTTAGAAATTTTTAAAGTACTAATCATACATTGGTTTCCAAAGGTATTCATACTCCTTCAATTTCTTTCACATTTTGACATGTTAAAAGCACAAACTTTGGTGCATTTTATTGGGATTTTATGTGGAAAAGCCAACACAAAGTGATGCATAATTGTTTAGTGGAAGGAAAATAATGCATTCAGAAAAAAAAATATTTTGCTGCAAATTATCAGCTGGATTTAGGTCTGCACTTTGATTGGGCCTTTCCAGCACATAAATATGCTATGATCTAAAGAATTTTGTTGTAGCTTTGACTCTTTGTATGTGGCCATTCCACTGCCCCAATGTAAACCTTTACCACTTCTAAGCATTTTGCAGTCTCCAACAGGTTTCCTGTTTGTAGTGCCACCCATCTTCCATAAGCTCCAACCAGTTTCCCTGTCACCTGCTCAAGAAAAACATCCCCAAATCATGATGCTGCCACCACTACCAGATTTCATGGCTTGGATGGTGAATTCAAGGCATGCACATTATTACTTTTCTGCAACACTTTGCATACGGCAATTTGCAAATAGGCACTAGAAGAAGTAACACTGCATACAAATGCACAACATTTTCAGATTTCCCAAAAGTGTTGAAAACTGTTTCATTATCCATCCACTTGACTAATATGTACTACTTTGTGTCAATTTATCACATATAATTTCAATAAAATACATTGAAGTTTGTAACTGTAATATAAAAATAAAAAAAACATAGAAAAGTTCAAATGGTAGAAATAGTTTTGACATGCACAGCAGCTTCAGGGTCATGAGACTTCATTGTTAACATTCTTTGTTATCACAAAGACTGTTCCTGTTTTAACATGCAGCTTATTGCTTCCTAGTTGGACTTCTTACCTTGTAAAGCCTCCTTGGCTCGATCCAGCTCCTCCTCCTTCTGGGCCAGCTGCACTCGGAGCTCCGTGGCAGAGAGGACATCAGCCGAGCAGCCTCCTTGGGTCTCCTCCAGGTCCTTGCTCAACATGTCCTTCATCTGCCGCAGCAGGTGCACCTCTTCCTGGAGCTGGGCCACCTCTTCACGCAGCAGAACTAGAATGTAAAGAGAAAGGAAGAAAGCCTTCAGAGAGGTGAATGACAACTCACTGACCTCCTTTTTTAAAAGCCAAAGTAAAAATCAAGCAGATAGAGAAGGGTTTTCAGTAATCCAGCCTTATTCAGGTCTGCTCAAGAGATTTCAGATCTGTTCTCTCTGAAATGCAAAATGAGTTTGAGATCACCATAGGAAGCCACAAGTTTTATTTTGACTGTACTAAATCCTCTTCTAAATCCTCTATTATCAATAATACTAATCATAGAAAATCATTGACAAATGAGCAGAAACAGGTTGCTGCTGGTGTAATAACTTTTTAAAATTATTTTTGAAGATGGCAGGTGAAACTACTCCGTGACAGGAATTGTAAGCAATAGCATCCATTTAATATTCTCTAAGTGCTGTAAAGTGCTTCTCACCATCTTTACAAGGAAGCAAACAATAAAATAAAAAACAGAAACTATAAAAAGCTTGTTTTGCCCTTCCAATATGAGTCACCAAAAACGTCAAGAAGAATGACATCTCACAGTTCTTAAACAAACCACAACAGAGTAATGGCAAAGTCTTCTCCCTCACATCAACTTTTATCTTAAAAGGAATCTCTTTTTGCTCACCGATCGTGCTTGTGTAGATGGAGACATACGGAGAGTGATTTCTAAAAAAGATGAGTGGACTCATTCTGCTCGATTTCATGCATCCTCAGGGCGAAGGGGTAAGATGGGCGTGAGGGAAAACTGCTCAGCCCCATCTTTCAAAGCTCCATTATTAAGTGCTTTGCATAAATTCTGCTTTACTGTGAACTCCTGCATCCCAACTCCAGTATTTCTCTCTGAACACAGTGCAGATGGATGGAATAACTGTGAACATGAAGAAAAGCACTACAGAAAATTGTGCTGGAATCAGAGTATGAATTTAATTTAAATCAAATGTTTTCCATATTGCAGTAAAGGTGAATGATATGAGAAAATTATGCCATTAGATCTCTGTACTATTGTTAAAAACTGCAATTACAGTTTTAACTGTATTAGATCATTCTGCACTCCTTTTGTTCTTATGTTTGCTTCCAGGACACTCTATGAACTTTACCATCTTGAGCACTTTTACCTGTGTCTCTAGAAAGAGTGGGGAAAACAAATCTAATTTTCGATTTATCAAAATGTGGACATGGCCAATTCTGAATAGACGACCAAGCGTCAAAACTTGGTCATTCTAATATTAATTTGTGACCTAATTCTGAGTAATGGCAAAATTGGAACACAGAAGCACATAATTGCAGTTTATGGTGAACACAGCAAAGTTGCGAGGAAATAGCTGAGCAAGAACCACAATAAGCCCCATCTGCACTAAAGAAAATAAACGAGTTGGACTACAGCCACGTTGTATGCAGGGATATGTATACCTAAGATGAATTATTTGTGAAACACCACAAATATGATGAACCATATCACACTTCTGAAGGCGGAAAAAAACAGCTGATTTTACCTTTGCACCATTAGAGGACCATCATGCAAACAATATCAAAAACATCTCCCCTAACTCAGAAAAGGCAAAATGATTACAAAGTTAGTTGCAGCTCTTATTGCCCTTCCAGCTGACGACAGTTGCTCAGAACTAGAGTTTTCACCCTTTTTAGACCATTCTTTCAATATGAAATCACAACTTAAAGGTATTTTACTGACTCCGAAACCTCCACACTCCACAGTAAGCAAAAAAAGAGCATTGGGATCACCAACAGACATGACTCAAACATATGATGTTTGGATTGCCATGCCCACGCAGTCATGAACCACCAAAACTGCACATTTTCTGATGCGTGGCAGCAAGTGTGTTGTGTGATCCATACGAAAGCAGTGAATAAGAGTCTTACCAGTGCATATGAATGAACTGTTAACGAATGTAGGAGAACAATAATAGAGCGCTAAGGAGAACACCAATACTGCAATGGCAATATATTCATCAGCCCTGATCATTCCAATTCACAAGAAATATCATCTGAAGGCCCTTTGCAAGACGAAGTGGTTCAAAATCATATTTACTAATATAGAATCCAGTTCAGTTCAATTTCTCACATCAAATCATGTGGTCAGATTAAGACATAATTACCTACAGTCCAGATCAACCCAAATTATAACAGAATGCAGTCAATCTGTACAAGTTTGAAAAAGCAAAAAGTACAGTGTAGTAAAACTACTCCTCAAAATACTTTTGATGTACTGTAAATGTAACTGAGTAAAAGTAACTGGTAACTACCCACCTCTGCAGCTAAGATTAATTTCTAATGTCAGGGCAGACTTTAAAAAACAAACCCTAACAGAGAATACGGAGAATATTAAACTGCTAAGGCAATTCAGCACCTTATGGAGCACGCCATTCCTCTCTTGAAAATAAAATAAATCTGTATGATAAATTTATTGTCTGAATTATAGGAACCTGCTTCTCTGGGCCTTAAGGTCTGTTAATTTGACTAAATTCATGTGACTGAGGAGAAGTGCTGCCAGTTGAATGATAAAAATTAAACCAAAAGAGGTAATTAGATGAAGTGTCAAAAGGAAAAACACTTAGTGGAGTGTCATTAGAAAGAGGTATAGTTAATGAACATGATGAGCAGCTCTATCAGCATATTCCTCACTGGACACCAGAAGAGTTGTTCCAATCTGAAATAAATGGTGGTGGGGTAAAACTGATTGAGTTTTAAAAACTAATAATTGTCACATACCCACATTTTTATTATTGTACAATGGTAACAGTACCAAAGATGATAAATAGGGAAAAAGAGCTTGATGTAAAAATAAAAGACAAAATAGAAAATGACTATAAAACAACCAGCTTTCAAACATGAAACTGATATTCTTATATATTTAAATCTTTGGGAAATACAAAATATGATATACAAGGAATACAAAACACTGTAGCTGATCCACATTTTGATTTGAAGTTTCAATGTAGAAAATGAATCAAGCTGAAACCAGATGTTTACATTTTCCACCAAAGCTCCTAATAATGAATCTTTATTAGAAGTTTAAAGAGAGATTAATTTTGCTTAACCACAGAAAACTAATAAATTGCATGACAAGAACTGATATTTTCAGACAAGGTTCTGATTTCAAAAATTGTTATGGTTGCATTTTTCTAATTTAAAAACATTAGTTAATTGGATCTAAAACAGTAATACATTTGTTTGAGTAGTCAAATAGAGTAGATATAGGAACAGACCTTCTACGAGTTTATAAGTCTTCCTGGATTTGATCTAAGCACCAAAGATCCAACTGGTAACTAGAGCTGGATGATATGACTGAAAACACATTACGATATAAGGGTTTCATTTCAGTCGATATTGACAATTATTGATTAGTTTTTTTCATTTTAAATAACTGAAATACAGCCAAACTGATGACGTGACCTTTCTTGTTTTATCCACAGTTTCCTCTCAAGTTGTTGTACTCATTTTCTCTCTTTGCTCCACAATGTTGTTTTTTACTTTTAAGTAGTTATGAGGCACGGTGGCGAACCCTGAAACTGCTGCTGCGCAAGTTACTCAACAGGTTGTTGCTAGCTTATATAAGAGTGAGTGATGGCACCCACATTGCTTAGCTGGCTGTGAGAGGCTGAGCGACTAAAGCCTTTCCTCTGCCTGCATCTCCCAGAATGCTGTGTAGGTCTGAATCGGAGTTCCATGAAATTACTGAACATTCTATCAGACGTATTTTCTATTGATACTGTTGATTTATTGCCCAGCCCTACTGGTAACCTACAGATTTAGCAACATTTCAAAGTAGCTGGATTAGCCATCCACCTTTGGGGGTTTAAATGATCCAAATGAATTCATAAGGAGCTTTTCTAGTCATACCACTTTCTAGTCATACCTTACACTAAAGCAGTGTTTCTCAATTCCGGTCCTCAGGGACCACTTCCCTGCATGTTTTAGATGTGTCTCCGTTCCAGAGCACCTGATTCAAATGATTGCATTACCTCTTCTGCATACCACCAAGTGTTGAAGAAGCTATGAAGAAGCCTGTTAATCACCCACTTCTTCAAGTCAGGTGTGTGGCAGAAGGGAAACACCAAAAACAAGCCCGGAACTGAGAAACACTGCTCTAGAGCCCCATTCACGCAACTGCACTTATAAATGCATACACATTCTAACACCAATACACAGATTGCTAGGCAACTTGGGCTTAAACACACTGCCTTGAAGAATATCGACATGTGACAAGAGGAAACTAACCCACAACTTTCAATTGCAACATGACTACTCTTTCCCAGTTAGCCACAGTCACCAAGTTGTCTGTTTGTGAGAAACATCCAAGTTTGAACCAATTATTCTCATCTGCTGGGCACTACAGGCCAGTTTTTTTTTTTTTGTTTGTTTTTGTTTTTGAACAGCTTTATTGTGCATTTTTCTTTACCGCAAAAAAGACTACAACAACAAATCGCAACAAAAGTCAATAAGAACATAATGACAATAACGAAAAGTAATGCAAACTAAATATATATAAATAATTATAAAGAGATTTATCCCTTCATTTCTTCTGGACAACACAGCATATTGTATGCAACAAATGTTTAATACATAATGCACTATACTGAGGTACAAAGTTTAAGCATTGTCCAACCAGGCTACATATCGGCCCAGTATGTGCTCATATTGATCTAGTCTGTCCATAAGAAAGTCTGAGACTTTCTCATAACTAGCCATTTGAGACATAGTTGTAGCTCATTCCTCGTAGAGTTGGGAACAGTCCTTTTTCCTGTGCCTCAAGAGCACTAACTTGGTAGTTGTACAAGCCAGTTTAATAAATGGATTATTCATTGTAACTTCAATTTACTGGTTCTGTAAGTTGCCACTTGTTAGGATGATCGGATGAAATTCATTTGTGACTTTAACAGACATGTCATCCAATTCTTTGCAGAGAATATTTTAGTTTTGCCTAGTTTTCAATGGATTTTGATGAAAAAATTCCAAATGTATATTTAAAGATCAAACTTCTTATGTAACAGCTTACAATTCTGTGTTCCTGGTCTGTTGTGCCCACCCTCTGGACTGTTTAGGATCATGATTAATACCCGATATGGTTTGACATTAATCAGACACCACTCAAAAGAAATGAATCTGCAGCCTTGAGGTTTTTACATTCTCATTCAGTGCCGTTCCTTATTACAGTTAGGCATGTGGTGACTCAATGCTGTCACAATTTTGAGCAGCACAAGCATCCAGTCCACAGTTGCAGCAAACGCTTGCCAAATTCATAAAGTTTACTACAGAAAAGACAGTCAACATCTGTGCCTGGCTATGCAAGATCACCTGTCTGAATAGGCAGCATTAACAAATAGTCAGTGCGTGACATGGAATATACACTGTTGCCTTCTTCAAATCTTGATTGGCAAAGACAGATTAACATGACTTTAAATGATTTTGGAAAAACAATGAAAAGCATGGTGTGCAGAGTGAAAGCTTCTATTTATGTTTTTATGTCAGCATAGACTCTAGATTGGTGAGAAGCCTGTCTTGTCCTGTAATCTCAAATTACAGTGACAGCCACAGTGTAAACTTTTTGATGATTGCTGTCTCTCTTATTGGTCATTTTCAAACACCCAGTAGGGCTGCAGACAGTCATGATGTTAAAATCTCAGAATTTGAAATAATTAAGTTTAGTCTGGGTTTTAAGCATGCAATAACTTTTAATAAGTTTAAGGTTTTGAGCATTTACATTTCTTTAAGTGTAAGAGACTTTATGTATGAGCAAACAGTAATTATAACCTCCAATATTCTCCAAAAAGCTCTGCATTTATTTATTTTTTACCATAGTTGTTTTTTTCATTCAATTGTAAAGTTCTGATCAACAATGTTTGCTATATAACTGGAAAAGCCAAAGGGTGCAATAGAAAAACATAATCATTATAAAATAAAAGTATATTGACCTAGAAAATATAAAAATAAAGCTTTTCACACATTTCACATTTCAAGTAAGAACTCATGTAAACTGTAGAATCAAATGTTATTACAACAAGAACATATTTTATCATGTTATGATCAAGAATGTTAACACGGATACACCACACACCTCAAAAACCTTTTGTTTTAGCTGCACTCAAAGATGAGCATAACCTTTCTGCCACTAATTATTTTTCTCCCCATGCAAACAAATAAAACACTAAAAGTGCATAAACAGATGTTTCTGTGCATGACTGTGAGCACCAAAAAAGTAGTTTGGCAAAACAAGGTTGTCTTTTAGTTTCAGATGGCATGAGCCTGTTGCCAACACCCAGTCTCAAGAATAAAAACCTTGATTGAGGTCAAATTTTACTTTTATAGATGAACCTTCAACACCATCTGTTGTCTACATGTTCAGTGAGACATATTTTTTTGCCTTTAAACAGACAGCTACTATTTCTGTTCAGAGAGCACTTGGCCACAGCAAAATCCCTTTCAAAACATGCCAAGAAATGCAGGCAGACAGCCACCAACACCTCAAACCAAAACCTTTTATTAGAGTTTAAGTATAATGTTAGGCACATACTAGCTGTAAGCTCTTTTATAGATAGAAAGATAAATAGAAATATAAGAACCAATAGAGTTTTTAGTATCAAACTTTTTTTTATTACAAAATTACACCAAAAATAACAAAAGAGACTAATTAAAAATTTTTTTAAAAAACAAACAAAAAAAAAATCATCCAAATAAGTAGAAATATTCAGGACAGCTTTGCAAGGAAAAGCAAGCAGAATAAAATGTGACTTTGCCTTTTTGGTTTCAGACTAATTATTTTAGGTTTTGATTCCTAGTTTTAAGTCCACTATTAGAGGTTTAAAATATTAAATGCAGTTTTTAAACTGTAATGTAATGTAATGCTAGGGTCCCAGTTCCCATGCAAGCCAACATCCTAGAGTATGCAACAAATAAACATGGGGGAAACGAATAAACTTGCAGATATATGAATAAAATCATATTCATCCAAAATGAATTTAGTACATCCATATTTTTTCCAGATAAATAAATTGGGGGTATGGATTTGATTTTTTAGATCTCAGTTTTGAAATAAATTTTATGCACATGCAAAAATATTTTTTTAAATTCATATTTATGCATGCACTACTTTTCTAAAGCTACTGTCACACTTTTCAGTATCTTACCACAATGTCATTGTGTATTTTTTTCTCATTTTTTTTAGAATTCAGGATCAACTGATAATCTCAGAATTACAATTCAATACTCTTCGGGCCTGATCTACAAAGATTCCAAATATGGAGCGCTAAATTGTGTGAGCAAAAAAAAAATTGTACATGCAATAAGTGGGCATGTTGCATGCGATCTACAGAGTTTGTGAGTGCAATTGATTATAGGCGCAAAAGTGGTGCAGACCGCCCTCTTTTACTGAGGATTTTGCATGTCCTACTGGCTGTCATCACAAAGAGTGTCAGAGAGCAGTGACCATAAAAAAAGATGACATATAAGTCAATATGCTGGTGGTAAAATAATAATAATAATAATAATAATAATAATAATAATAATAATAATAATAATAATAATAACAACAACAATAATAATAATAATAATAATAATAATAATAATAATAATAAAAACAAATTTTATTTAAATAAGTATACAATATGGTACAACACAACAGTAAAAACGTTTTCCATCAATCAAAATAAAGCTCTAAAGAGCTGTATTTAACACCACAACTCCCCTCCCACTAGCACGTGCTCTCAAGGTAAGCTCATGATAATTTATTACAACATGAATGTGCTTCATACGAGCCTGTAAAGGAACCTTGAGGGGAAAAAACAGTTGTGCACAGGATGTTTATTTTTAAAAGTTGTTTTACCTTCAATATCACTTTGGTTCTGTGATGCTTTTTCTGGTCTCTGGTGGCTGTTAATGGTCAGTTTTGTTTGTTAAGTAACATAGCATGATATTTAAGTTTAGTCGTGATGATTTTCATTTTGGTTTAATTGCATAACTGTTAGTAATCCAGTGGCATTAATCTGTCCCACGCAGACATCTTTTGTCTGAACAATTTGTGAAACATGCAGCAGATAAACATAATCTGCATCACCTTTTCAGGGCTATATGAAGACACTCCTGCAGAGCATCCAGACATAACGGTTTGCTGCCTAAAGTGATGGTCCGCTGGAATTATGGAGGATATTTTTAATCTATATTTTATTATTTTTATTTCATTTTCTTTAAATGTTCCAAATATTTGACAAGCAATGTCTTCTGTCATTGTATCTATGCCTCCTGCTCGCCACAGTGACCACACACATTTTTGCATGCCAGTTTGCGCCTGCTTTTCAAATGTGCTAAATATAAACGCAAAAACAGCACCCGCAATCTGGTTCTGGTTTAGTAAATTGCTTTGCGAGTGGTAAATTACTACATTTGCATATCCTCCTCCCAGTATTTTGCACTTTCTGATAATCAGCATATGTCTTGCATATTCATGAAGGCAGACACACTAAATTTTTTGCACCTACTTTTCTCTTCATTTTGCTGATGCAATCATGTTTGTGCGTTGTTTTTAAATCAGGTTTGTACATGATATCAAGTTTGTACCTGTTTATATACACACAAACCTTTAAAAGATCAGGCCTTTAGTGTTTCTAAGTGGTCATATGATTATTTAGTCGGTTGAGCCTCTGTTTCAAGGATCTGGTATCCAGAGGTGAGGTAAGTCCAGACAGCATGGCATAGTGTGAGATTAAGTAATGTTATTATATCAGTGTACTAATACTTAAGTTGCAGTTCTGTTGATTCTGTAGCAGTGGTGCACATGCGCTGTATTCATGGCTTGAGAGAGCTATGGTACTATTGTAGCATAATTTTCATGTCCAGAATAAATTTTGGCACCCTGACTTAGTTGAGGATTCAGTTGTGCATGCAGTCATGTCAAATGAATAGTAAGGCGATGCTGATGGATTATTTTACATGGTAAATATAATATTAGGAAAAATGTAAATTGCGATAATATTGGTGAATGTCTTGCAATAAATGAACAAATAATTTAAATGTTTATAGTTCCTGCTTTGGATTCTCAGTAAACATAGAGCACAGAATTGCGTAACCTAACCAGGTACTCGGAAAAAATGAAATAAAACTCCTTATTGCCATCTCAACAACAATTTTTTTATTGGAAAAAATTGCTTCTGGTCTACGTGTGCTGTTTTGACATTGAAACATTGTTTTTACATTGTAATTTCTTACTGACTTGACCACCTTAACAGCACTTTACCGTCTTCTCCTTTTTATACTGAATTAAACAACAGGTGTCACCAAATATATATGAGAGAGCCAGCAGGGTGTATAAATATTTGGCTTACACCTGTGGCAGTCCATAAAGTTTGCCATGTTTATACTGCATACAGTAATACTGTGAATATGATAAATTAGTGATAAATTGTGCAGTCCCAATTTTTACACCACTGAAGAAAAAGGATGATTCACAATAGCACAACAGAAGTGTTAAACAGAGCACCACTACCTAATAAATATGACATTTCAGCACAAAAGAAAAAACACACTTTTAGCTAAATTTACAACAGAGATTTGTATCAGATTACTACAGACAAGAAAACAACTTTTTACACTGGCTCTCAGACAAAATAGGCAACATAAATGAAATTATAAATTCTAGAGGCTCAAACCAAAGAGTTAAAATATTAGGGATGCGTGATATATGGGCATCTACACTGATAACAGCCGATATTAGTCATTTTTTAACATATCTGTATCAGTCTAACAAGTAAAACTGGGCCGCAATTAACAACCAGTGTTTTTTCCATCTTGTTGTCGTTTGTGTTTTGGGAGGAACCAGTCATGTCAGTCATATGACAGTGATAGTGATGCAGTGCAGGATTGTGGAGGTGTTTGAAGCAGAGAAGCAATGTAGATGGTGTGGTAGCTTTTTACAGGGTGTCAAGAGTGTAGGGAAATATATATAATATTGATAATTGGGCATAACAGCAGTATCACTGCTGGATATTGATAATGGTCCAAATGTTAATATTGGAGCATCTCTAAAAAATATCAATATTCAGATTACAAACAGGTAACAACTGCAAGCAGAGAACTGTCAATCTGTACTTATTCTGCAACCGATGACAACATATCTGGACAATACAGATCATTGTTTAGAGACTGAATCAGCTCATGAGCAAATCCTATGTGAAGGAAAATCATGGCAGTACTTGTTCAAGATACATCATCAAGGACATGCAGAGTCCTTTCACACAACTGTACTGCATTTCTGGTGTTATTTGTAGTACACTGAAGGAAATAAGAACATGTTTATAAGAACTAATTATCAGACAAGTACAACAAATTAGTGTCATGCTGAAAAGGACCCCTAACTTTTTTGTTCCACATCATCCAGCTCAAATTGCTCCAAGAAAGTATATGCACATAAATCTAACAATGTGTGAGGTGTGTACGTTACTTGAAATTGTGCTATCAAGACCTTTGTGCATTTGCATTGGATATGTATTCAATGCTGTTTGGACAAAAGGGAACAAAATATTAGTGTCATTAAATATAATATCCAGTGGTGTATTTTTATCACCAACAAATTCATACTGACCACAAAAACATTGCAGAGTAAAGGAGTATGAATTTATATTGCAAATGGATTCATTTTAAAAGAATTTAGTGTGCATGTATGTCGAAGCTTTTTGCAGGTACATTTGTAAAATAAGGACTTAAAGCAGAACAGCTCAATTTTGACCATGACATGTTCTATTAACAAACCATATTTGATGGGAGTTTTATTGAATATTACAGAAAACTCTCCAGTAACTAAAAAAAACACACAACTATTTGTGCCAAAAGCTTTAAAACTGAGCTGATAAACATTTTTGCTGTGTCTGTTTTTTAGGTAAAAACTGACATAAGCAATCGTGTATAGACTGAGCCCACATGAAGCTGTATTACTGGAAAAGAAGACTGGATATTTATTAAACATCTCTTCATACTTTACTATCTCCTTGGCTATTGAGTTGTTCAACTTCATATTACTACTAAGAAGACATTTTGCACTGGATGCTACAGAGTTTTCTCCATGTGTTCACTGTCACCTCTGGACATCTACAAAGGTAGTATATATTAAAGTAAAATACTGAAATTTGTCAATCCTTTTTGTTATCTATCTCTGTAGTCCTTAACATTTCTTATGGTGATTACTGAGAGGAATTAGACTGAAGCTATTGAGGAATATTTATAAAATGATCCATGAATTATGTACATTTAGTGATTTCTCTCCAAGTCTACTGCCATTCTTCTCCAATCCCCTAAACCGACTCCAGTTAATAAGATTCACTGAAACAGTAAATAAAACCTTCTTCCTCGGCCACAGATCTAAACGGCTGCTTAAGTGTGTGCATTTGCATAATAGCAGCCATAAATTAGCTGACATGCAATTGAAAGCAGTGAATTATGAATCTGATCAGTGTCGTTTCCTATTTGTATGATTTAAGCAAAATGGCTAAAACTGTCCTTCTAAATAATCCCACATCTGTTATGTGACAGTTTTGGGATGGTGGGAAATTGTTGGAAAATTACTCAAAAAATATCAGCACTTCTCCAGGGACACAAAACTCATCCTTCTCTCTTTATGAAGGGAAGTAAATTGTGCAATAAAAAAAAGATTAAAAATCTCATACACAATTACAAAGACCAGCTTCTCCTTTTGCCACACAAAATTTCCATTGACAAAGTTTTATTTTAGTTTTTGGTGAACAAATGTTTTCCAGGAAAATACCAAACTTCTTTTGGGTGCCTATTTTTAAGGTTCCTATGGTTATCATAACACGGTGTGTTATGATAAGGTCCTTTCTTTATCCATCTCTGTCTTTATGTCACTCTGTCCCCCACAAACTCTCATCTTACACTCTTCCTCGACCCTGAGGTTCCTCTTCTCCCATATGTAAGAAAAACAGCAGGACTCAGAAACGAAAGTTGCAAAAAGGTCCAGCAATCTGTCAGAGATTTCATTGGCCATGAGGCAGCTGAAATTGGACTTGGCTGCAACAGCAGTGGAGGTGGAAAATTGATGGAGAACGACAGTAAGTGTCTAGAGGGGGGTCATTTTTAGATTGCTTTTCAGTCTTTTTCAGAGAGTGGGAGGGAAAGACAGGATGGAGTTCAATTTTTTTGCCTGCTACTGGTGACAAAATCAATTAACACCATTATTGTTTCCACAGAATTCTTATGCAGCCAACATGTAGATGGGGGTACACATGTCCACAGACCTGTTAATAGCAATGTCAAAATAGCTCCTGTAACCACAAGTATTAGTTCAGCCTGGCTGAAAATACTGTCTGCAGACTCCTTAACAATGAATGAGCATCATAACAGGTAAGCTTTTTGAATGAAGTTTTTTTTTTTCCTAGTGCAAAACAAGGTTGGACAATTAAAACAGCAATAAAATGAAGCACCTTGCGAGCAATCATATCTCTTGTATTTAGTCATATTTTGTCAGGAAGGATGCATGATTTTCAAATATTTTACAAATATAACAGTTAAAAGTCTAAAATGCCTTAAAAGCCCAGTGGAACCCATTGCCTTTAACGTCACTACGTTAATAAATTTTCCAATTGTGTGTAATTCAATGTGAGTGCTGGCCTCTGAGGTTTTTTTTTTTTTAGAGAATATTAATGAACAAACAACATTATGAAGACCAAGGAACACATGGTTTTGAACTGCTCATGGAGGACTGTTCAATCTATCAATAGTATAAATAAATAGCACAACCGCAAACCTACAAAGACACAGCTGTCTACCTAAACTGGGCAAGGAGTGCATTAATCAGAGAAGGGCCATAGTAACTCTGAAGTAGCTCCAGAGATGTGCAGCTCAAATAAGAAAAACAGAAAGCAAGAGGAAAAAGAAAGAAAAGAAGGAAGCAAGGAAGAAATTTACCAAAAGACACATAAACAAACTCATCAAACATGTGGAAGAAAGAGCTCGGGTAAAATGGGACCAAAACTAAACTTTTTTGCCTACATGCAGGAGACTGTCCATGTAAACACACCATCCTCCCATGAGGGTATCAGCATTATGCTGTGGGGGATGGGAAAGCTGTCAGAGTTGATCAAAAGATGGATGGAGCTAGAGACTGTGTAATCCTTAAAGAAACCCAGTGGACCTGGGTCAAAATCCTAATTAAGTACATCAAAGTTTATGGTTGTAACATGACAAAATATAGAAAGGTTCAAGGGGTTTGAATACTTTAGCAAGGCTTCATAAATTCATTCCAGATATAGGTCCTAAAGTATGTGCAATTCATCACGCCTAAAAGTTGCATATGCCTTATTTTCTTTTCATAAGAATGAGGGTGTGTTTAGGGAAGTGTTCAGCCTAAATGCAGCATGCATTGTGCCAAAGCGAGACAGGACAAAAACAGAACCAATTCAGGAATGTGTGAAATAAGAAAAGGGGATGTAGGAGGAGCTGGGGTCAAGAATGCGAGCAGCAAGTGCTTTCATGATGGGAGGCAACAACTCACATCCTCTTATTTGTTTTGGACTCTGTAACTGAGTCCCATCTCCGCTGAAGTAGCGGTTTTCAAAAGCATTGTCTGAAATCTATTCAGAGACACACATGGGGTAATAGCTTAACCTCTCCAGCAACCCTTTGAGTGGACTTGAAATAAACAGTTATCAATTTTGAAACACACCTGACATGATTGGGACTGGGGGATCCAAGTAGGAATAGGAATCAGGGAGTTTATGGAATGCCTTAAAGCCATGTCTGCTTTTACCTGCTGTCAAAAGAACTCTTTTATCCGTGTTTCATAAAATTTAAATATTTAGGAGAGTAAAATGTATGATAATGATTCACAATAACAACTTGTAATCCATACCATTCCTTACAATTTTGGGCCTTACATAACAACCACCGAGCCATCCTGGTATTTAGGCATCTTCTGGATTCTTTTCTTTTAGTTCACACTTTCTAACCAGATCAGAGCAATACTAAGTGGAAAACATACACACGACACACAGTTAAAACCAGATACTTATATACACTAAATAAAAAAACACAGAACACTGAGACAGTGTCATTATCCACAGTGAAACATGTCCTGTACCAACATAGGCTGAAAGACTTTTCAACAAGGAAGAAGCCTTTAATTCAAAAGAAGCATAAAAAAGCCAGATTTGAGTTTGTAAATGTACACAGGGACAAAGACCTTCATTTTTGGATACATGTCCTGTGGTCTGATGAAACTAAAGTGGAACTGTTTGGCCATAATGATCATCATTATATTTAGAGGAAAAACAGGAATGCTTGTAAGCCTGGAAACACCATCCCAACTGTGAAGTATGGGGGCAGCGGCATCATGTTATGGGGCTGTATGTGAAGTGGTACACTTCATAAAATAGATGCTATCATGAGGAAAGAACATTATGTAGAAAATTGAAGCAACATCTAAAGACATCAGACAGGAATTTAAAGCTTGAGCACAAATGGACAACGACCCTAAGTGGCACTAAGGAGAACAAAGTCAGTGTTTTGGCATGGCCATCACAAAAAATTTGTGGGTCGATCTGAAAAGGGGTGTCTACAAACCTAACTCAGATCCACCAGTTCTCTCAGGGGGAATGGACCTAAACTCCAGGAGTCTATTGTAAGAAGCTTGTAGAAGGAACCCCAAAATGTTTAACTTATTATCATGACATTTAACAAATATAAATAATTTTGGTAATTCTAACTGACCTAAACCAAGAGAAATTTGGTCTGATTTAACTTCAGAAGGAAAGAAAAAAATGTGTATATATCTTTTTATGCGGTCTATGTAAGCTTCTGGATTAACTGAGTATAAAAAAAAATTCTGCCTCAAAGAACATTAAAAACATTGAATAAAAGCATCCAAAAGAAACAAACTATATTTTATAGTAAGCTAATAACATCCACTTTTTTCATTTTTTCATATAAACTATCTAACGTCACATATCAACACACAAAGTGAAATGTAGAATCAGGTCTGGATGAGTTTGAACAATACTCTTACACACCCACTTACTAGTCGGCGATGGTGGTAGGAGTTTGTCCTGTAACTGGTGTGTTGCCGGTTCAAAACCCCCACTCCATCTGTCTCAGTCATTATGTTCTTGGGCAAGACACTTCACCTGTCTTGCCTGCTGGTGGTGGTCAGAGGGCCCGGTGGCACTGGTGCATGGCAGCCTCACTTCTATTCGTCTTACCCAGGGGCTGCAACGCAGCTTACCACTATCAGTGTGTGTATGTGAATGGGTGAATGACTGAATGTAGTGTGAAGCGGTTTGAGGTCCTCTGGACTTGATAAAGTGCTACACAAGTACAGGCCATTTACCATTTAGTTACGCACCATTTAAAATTTGCAAATGCTTGTTGGAATAATGATTAATCATTTTTTTATTACTGGAATAAAACCCAAAGCTGGGCTCTCACAGGAAGTCGAAAGAAAATACTCATAGATCAGTCTCTGTTCCAAATTATTTTAGATTTACAGACCTTAGCATAATAAATCTGTCTGGGCTTTATTTTTTAAATTCTAAGATTTCTATATATGTGACAGAACAAAGAATCACTAACTGCTAATGAAATTAACTTGACTCATAAAATCCAGGACAAAAAATACAGAATGTTGTAGTTTTTCTCAAGGTTTATGGGAGTTTTGCATAGCAAAGTATTTTTTCTGATGCCATGGCTTTTGACAACAACAAGGTAATAAGTTACATTCTGCAGACTGAGCGCTGGTCTGTGCAAAAATATGAAAAGACTCACTGTGTTCACCATAAATAAACAGCTATAAAACTTCAACAACTTTCACATAAAGTTATTATGTCCATGAAGAAGATCTTTCAGAAAGGAAGCAAAGGTCACCTGCATAATTTTTACATGATGCTATTAGTTTCTTTTTTTCCTTTTTTTATATTATATTTTTTTATTTGTCATCTTGTAGAAATCAGTTTTCATTTTGACATAATTTTTTCTGTCAAATTTTTTTTTTGTCAGAAAAGCCATTTTTGGGGGGAGGTTTCCCCCTATTGTTTTAATGCTATTAGTTTCACATCTAATCCTGCACATCATTCAGAGTAAAATGGCCAAATAAATTTCAAATACTCTTTCATCTTAAATGAGATAGCAAGCCACTAATAATGAAACTATGTCTCATTTTTCCTGCATCACACAAACTCTTTTTTTATGAACTATTGACAGCAAATTCATCAGTGGCAGATGACAGATGTAACACCTAAGCTCTGACTGATGAAGCAGCCTCTAGCCTCTGCTTGGCTGGATTAGCCAGTCAATCCTCATGAGCAGAACAATCTCAGTTCATAGCCTAAGGAGATGACGAGGTCATGGTTGATGATCAGCAAGGAAAAAGGGGAAAAAAGGTATTTTGCCTTTGGGCTCTCCATCATAGAAATCAGACTAATATTATGTATTAACAGAGAAGTGATGAAGATAGATTGGTATTCAAGATAACACAAAAGTAGGGATGGATTTTGATTTATTGATGAAAGCAACAGTAATGAGGGCAGGCCTCAAGTCTCTGTGGCATTTTCCCCCAAATAAACTCATGATTGCTCTGAAGTTTAGAGACTGCAAATATGAAAAAATGAGATGTGTGAAATTGGTTACTCAAATAGATCAAGAGACACACCAAAGAAACTTATTTGGTGACTGGTACTATACTGAGAGATACAACACTCTCTCTGTGGTGGTTGTTACAGAGTGAAGAAGACTCAAAGAGTTCTAACAACTCATTTAGAATAAATGAGTTGTTTCAAATTAAGCACTGAGATTTTAATGTGTTTTCTATGACATGAAGCCATTTCCAAATTCCTTTAGACTGCACGAAACAGCAAGACTTTCAGGGGGTAACAGGAAGGCTGAAACAAGTACAGCAAAGTTGAGCTGTTTTCTCCATTCAACCTTTTAACATCTGTAATGGGTCATTCTGAATCTGGAAATGTTGGCAGTCTATTAAAAATTTCAGAGGACAGGTAAGTGTCTACTCACATGCATGCAGTCTGATGCTGCCTCTTCTCTTAAAATAAATAATTGATGTGTGATAATTGAGTATATCTTCCTATAATATAGTTCTTAAACAGAAAAGAGAATCTACTGCATGTGGCTGCAGCAGGACAAATGCTATGGGTTAGGGTTAGGTATGGGTTTTACATTGGTAATAAGAAATGATTAATCATTATTCCAACAAGCATTTACACATTTTAAAGGGTGTGTAACTAGTAAGTTGGTGTGTAAGAATATCCGCCAAACTCATCCAGACCTGATTCCACATTTTGCTTTGTGTGTTAATATGTGACGTTAGATAATTTATATGAAAAGTGAAAAAAGTGGATGTTAATAGCTTAGTACGTAAAATAGGGTGTTTCTTTTAGATGCTGTTGTTCAATGTTTCTAGTGTTCTTTGAGGCTGAAAAATATATATTTTTACATAGATTTAAAACCAGAAGCTTACATACACCGAATAAAAAGATACACTGTCTGTTAAATCAGACCAAACTTCTCTTGTTTTAGGTCAGTTGGAATTACCAAAATTATTTCTATTCACTAAATGCCAAAAAACTTAGCAAGAACATTTTTTTGACATGTTTTTGTAGCTTCTTTTGAATTCAGAAGTTTACATACATAATGATTACTGCCTTTTTAAAGAATGAAGAAAAGCCCAGATGATGATGTCAAGTCTTAGGAAGCCTCTGATAGGTTAACTGACACATCTGAGTTAATTGGAGGGTCACCTGTGGATGTAGTTTAAGGCCACACCTGGAACAAACTGCTTTCTTATTTGACACAATTTGAAAGTCAAAAGAAATTAGCCAAGATATCAGGAAGAGAATTGTGGAAGCTGCACCAATCTGGTTCATCCTTGAGTTCTTCTTTCCAGATTAAGGTACCACATCTTTATCTGTATCATACCGTATCTTTTCAGACAATTATATGCAAGCATAGACATGATGGGAATGTCTAATCATCATACTGCTCAAAACAGAGACAGGTTCTGTGTCCAAGAGGTGACCATATTTTGGTCCAAAATGTGCAGATTGACCATAGAAAAAAAGTTAAAGACCTTGTGAAGTTGCTGCCTGAAGCTGGAAAGACAGTGTCATTATCCACAGTGAAATGTGTTCAGTACCGACATGGGCTTTTCAGTGAGACAGAAGCCTTTGCTTTACAAGAAACATAAAAAGCCACATTGCAGTTTCCAAATGCACACACAGACAAAGACCTTCATTTTTGGAGACATGTCATGAGGTCTGATGAAACTAAAGTGAAATTGTTTGGCTATATAACCATCGTGACATTGGGAGAAAAAACAGGGAGGATAGTACTATCCTAACTATGAAGTATAGACGTGGCAGCGTCATATTGTGGGGCTGTTTTACTGCAGTAGGAGTTGGTGCACTTCATTAAATAGATGGCATCATGAGGAAAGAACATTATGTAGAAATATTGAAGCAACATCTAAAGACAGGAAGGAACCAGGAAGTCAAAGCTTGGGTGCAGATTAGTCTTCCAAATGGATAATGACCCTAAACATACAGCCAAAGTGGTTATAAAGGGCTTAAGGACAACAAAGTCAATGTTTTGGTGTGGCCATGACAAAGGCCTGGTCTCAACACTATGGAGAAGTTGTGGGTAGATCTGAAAAGGCATGTGTGAGTGAGGCAGCCCACAAACCTAACTCAGTTCCACCAGTTCTGTTGGGGGTAATGAGCCAGAACTCCAGCAAAATATTGTGAGAAGCTTCTGGAAGGAAACCCAAATGGTTTGACCCAAGTTATACAGTTTAAAAGACAATTATCGTCGATACTGACAAAATGTATGTAAACTTCTGAATTTGAAGAAAGTTACAAAAAATCTCTTTAAAAAAGTTCCCACAAAGTTTTCTAGCATTTAGTAAATAGGGTAGCTGTGGCTACAATCCAGTAGCTTGCCATCCTCAGCGAGTGAATGTGTGTGTGAATGGGAATGACTAATTTCATTGTAAAGTGCCTCTGAGGATTCTGAAAAAGTGCTATATAAGTCTGAAGTCATTTCATTACAAATAACTTTGGTTATCGTAACTAACCTGAAACAAAAGAAGTTTAGTCTGGTCTTCAGACAGTGAGAAAAAAAATGTGAATGTTTCTTTTTATTTGTTGTATGTAAATTTCTGGTTTCAAGTATCGATAGATAGCTAGATAGATAGATACACAGCAAAATCTGTGAAGTTTAAAAAGCAATGTCACTCCCTGCTGGATTTCTTCCCTTCGGGCCAGTCAGTGTTGATCAAGCACTCTGTGTCTTAAAGTTACAGAATCTGACATCCACATACTGGCAAGCCTATTTCATGCTTCAGCTCCTTGGAGTAATGGGGGGCTGAACTTGTGTGGGAGTACAGCTTAGAATAAGGCTGAACAGTGGGCAAAAAAAATGATCAAAGAGAAAGATAGCCTCTAATCATAATCACATTCCACCACAATCTGTGTCCATTTGATTAAAATCATTTCCCATTATCAGCTAAACTCTGTCCAGAACTTGAAATACAAATCATCACCTAAAGACATGTGGTTGCCCAACTAGAAATGGAAAGAAAATAATCCGATTTGCATTTTTTTCCTTCAAAATGTCCCATCTGACTCTGGCATTGTTGTCAAGACATATTTAAAGCTGTCTTCATCCTTGTGCACTTTTTACAGAGTTGTATAAGCAGCTCTCCTATTTTCACAGTCTATACTTGCAGCAAACTGACAGCAGTCCATCAGAGCAGTGTGTTCGCTTTACAGGCTTTCTATTATCTCTGAAGTGAAAACTGCAAACAATGAGATTACTGTCTTTCTGAGGGTGCAGATGGACAGATATACAGGATAGCTTTCAGGATTTCTCCGTCACAGAGATTAGTGAGAGAGTTTTCCATGAAAGTGGAGGTGACACAGCCAGGGTCATTACGCACAGATGTATGGATAGGAAATGAGATAGATGGGAGCATGTCTCTCAAATCATAAGGATACTGTCTGTAAAATTTAGGCCATTTTAAATCATTTCAAAAACTAATGAGATGTCGCTACTGGGAAATGATTGCATTCCTGCAAACACAACAAGATCACTTAGTATTACCAATAATGGCTAAACAAGGAGAGAATTCGCTGTTTTGTAGGGGAATGTTTTTTTCTTCGAAAGATATTAGAATTTCATGGTTTTATGATTTAAGATTTTCTTTTAGTAAAATTTATCACAGTCACGATGTCTCCATGCAGGAGCTTCTGGACGCCTTTGCATGTGCACTACCAACAGAAATTGCTATCTGGGGCTGCACTTGCGCCTTGCAGCAATAAAGTCCCAGGTTCAAATCCTGGTCTGGGGTATTTCTACCTGGAGTTTGCATGTTCCTCGTTTGCATGTGTGGGTTCTCATCAAGAACTCTGGCTTCCTCCCACAGTCCAAAAACATGTGTGTTAAGGTGTTTGATCTCTCTAAACTATCCTTAGGAGTGAGTGTGTGTGTGTGTGTGTGTGTGTGTGTGTGTGTGTGTGTGTGTGTGTGTGTGTGTGTGTGTGTGTGTGTGTGTGTGTGTGTGTGTGAGTGTGCAGGGTTCTTTGTCCCGTGCCTCTCTATGTTGCCCTGTGATGGTTTGGTCTGTCTCCTCACCCTATGACTGCTGGAGATAGGTACCAAGTCACAGAATATGTAGCTGACTGCAATATCACAGGGGGCCAAATAGCACTGCCAGACACTAAGATTGTAACAAGATCTGATGGCAAGAGTTTGGCAATAAAACACCAGTTTCCCATCAAAGTCTGTTACCCAAAATCTGCTTTCTGTCAGAATGTGATTTTTTTTCTGATGAAGAAAGAGAAAGCTTTTATTATGAACTCCAGAAATGCAGGTGAGTGATTCAAGCTTGGCATCCTGTATCTATGCTTGAGACTCTTATTTTGAAGTAAGAAGGGTAGTAGTTCTTGAGGTGCCTTGTTGTGTTGACAGAGTCAACTTACCCAGACATCTTGTGAGGCTGGCTGACATTTAGTTACATAAGCATTGAACTCTCCACCAGTTTAAAATTATGTTGGCAGTAAGTGAAAGACAGTAAATACATTATTTGTAAGCACTGAGAGAATACAAGAAATGGCTAACGGTTGCTAACCGTATTAAGGCGTCTGCTTTGATGCTTCAGATCTGATGCTAAGCAAAAAGAATCTTTCATTAAGTCTGGCCTGTATTTCATCATCTCTAGTTCAAAATCCAAAAGAATGACTAAACCTGAACTGCATTATTCTAGATCCTTTCAAACCCAGATTAAGATTTATAAAGCCTTTATTGTATTTGTGAAAACACAAAGTGGGAGCATTTATACAATAATTGTTTTTGTTTCATTAGAATCACCTTAATACTAAAATATGCAATGAACCAGTTAAACTTGGACTTGATTTTTCTACATGAATTACATGTTCTCTAAAAAACAGATTTTGATTTGTGAAAATGAAACAAAAACAGAGTTTTCTGTTTTCCAAAAAAATATTTTCAAATGTTGTCTTGTTGAACCCATTATACACTGCTTTGTTTGGTGAGCTTTATGTATTGTTACATAGTTTGCAGAGGTATTATAAGCTGTAAGCATGTTTTTCATAATGCTCTATGATATAACAATTATATAAGACCAAATCTAAGCAAATGTCAAATTGAATGTATGTTTCTGTTTTAATCATCACATTGTTCTAAATGAATATAAATTCTACTCAGTATTCCAAGCATTTTAGGGAGTGACATGTGGATGGATGAAACCATTAAAATACTCAAGGAGTCAGACACTCCAAATTAGTAAAAACCATTTTGTTCACCACAATGATAAAAAAAAATAGCTTAGTAGCTTTGGCCTTCCATGACCCTCTTCTAGTTTCATATAGTTTATCTTCCAGTATTCTAAGTTAGCAGGCATTCAGGTGGGAAATGAGAAAAAACACAAGGGGAGCAGACTGTAATTGCACAAATTTGCACTATTTGCCTATATTCTGAGATAATTAATAATGTGTGCACTGCTGCCTAGGCTTGGGGGTTAATGACTTGGCACTTCACTGCTAGATGAAAGCAACGGTTTTTCTTTGGACAGATTTTATCAGATATAAGAAGATGGCCAATTAGTTGGATTTTACAAGAAAAATATATCTGCCTTCTAATGTTTTAGGAGCAGTTGGACAAATTTGTGGAGTAAGAGCTTTTTATTCAGAGCTGTACAAATAAGAGCTGATATCTCTTAATTTTTATTTTTGTAACATTTACTTCTTGTATATTTTTGTTTTGGTTTTATTCTTCTTTTAGACATGCAACAATTTGAATCAGCTTGTTCCCTATAATCAGGTTATAATCACAGAAGCTGTTCCAGTATCTGCAGAGCTTTCTTGTGTGTTATATAGTTCTCAGGTAAGAAAACTGTGATAAAACAGGAAGGTAAAAAAAAAAAAAAAAAAACTAACATCTGTTAGTGCTAAAGTGTTCAACTCAACCTGTCAGATAAATGAATGGTTAAGCTCAGACATCCAGATAAATGCTATTTGGATACATTCCAACACTTGTATGACAGAGCAGGAGTTAGGATTATGAAAACCTTTTTCAAGGACAGGTGATCCATTAAGCATTTTGCAACATAGAGGATTGTTCATCTTATCAAGTTATTTGCATCTGGTACAATAAATAGACCTATTTGAGGTAAAACTGTAGGTCTGTTTAGTTTAATATAGCGAAAAAAAATGGAAAAGGCAAGCATGTTCCTATTAATAACCTATGCTAACAAAGAGAGGACAGGAAGCGTGTTACCATAGATTTTACACCCTATCCAGAAGGCATGCATACTTGTCACCGTGATGGCATCCTACAAACTTCAAAAACCAGTCAAACATATTTTGTAACATATTCTTTGTGCTTAAAATAAAAACTTGTTGTTTTGATGTGTTGTGCCAGGATGACAGCAATGATGTGGTACAAAAATCAGAATATGGAGGTGTCAAAACAATGCTGGTTCCCCTTTGAGTTTCTAGGTCTGAGATGCATAGCTCATGGATGCAGAGATACATTTTTTCAGTTTTTCAAAATGAACTGAGGTTTTGCTGACAGCTTCTTTTAAATAAACTACAACACATAAAATGACTGCCACTGCAAAAGTGTGGTACCTTTTTCAGTAACCCACTGCTATTCTGTAGTTTATTTTGGGAAATTTGAGGAGCTATAGAGAAATACACTTTGTGTAAAATCAGCAGTCAACTGAAAGATGAGTTTGATTTGAAACAGTGAAAACGTAAGCAGCCACATCTATCTTTGCTTTTGCTTTAGGGTAAAATGTGATTATGCATGGTGGTCTTCAAACAAGGAGATAATACAAAGAAATAAAGGCTTTAATCAGTCCATCCCCACTGAAATACAAAATTACTTCCCGCACTCTAAAAGTGGCATGGTTAACCATTATAGCAGTTCAACCGTTATCCCTGACTTGATTTTTACAGGCAGCTGATTCCCTCTAATGTGCTTCAAATTATCACCTGTGTGTCACAAGAAGAGAAACCAGTAGCACCTGAGGGAGCCGCTCACTGCATTCACCCGAGGCGCAGTCAGTGAAGGATAGCAATTACAGAACCAGGACCAGAATCAGCTGTGCTCACAATTATGCTGTCAAAGCGAGCTGACACAGGCAGGCATTTATGCTGTAGCTGTACGCATAAATCAGAGCAGATGTCAGAATAACATGTTGTCATTTCACTTTCGAGAAACTGCTCTGACAATATGCACAATGGGGGAGTCATATCAATCAGAGAACAAGTTCACAGTAGGAGCTTGTAACAAACAGTTTTTTGTTATCTAGTTTCTACCTCTATTTTAGTGTTTACTTAACAGAAATATGTTCAGAGTGACCTTTTGGTTTGGTTAGTACCCAAAAACAACTTGGTTGTGATGTAGGAGAGATCAGACTAAAATGCAGTCCTGTTTTCCTAACCAAAAAAAGTTGCTCTGACCAAAACTTAGAGAAAAAAATGTCAACTTTAATAATGTAAGATGCTAGAGCTCTCAAATGTTAACATAACAAATCTCTGAAATCTACAAATGTGAAAAATTCTACACACCTTTTTACATTGGTAACAGGTCGCTACAAATAGAAGTGTGTATTAATCTGGAGTCATAAAAATGTCATGTTGTGAGGATTCTGACTTAAGCTAATAAATCAATAAGAGGAACAAGCCATATGGTGGCCATTCTAACACATTAACGTGTTCTGATCTAAACTGTTCTATTGTAGCTTTGACTGTATGTTTAGAGTTCTTGTTCTGCTTGAAGGTGAACCTTTACCAGAGACTCAAGTCTTTTGCAGATCCCAGATGGTTTTCTCGTTAGGTTACCATGTATCTAGCACCATTCATTTTCCTATTGAGATTTCACTTTTTATCCATATTTCTTTTCCGTGCTGAAGAAAAGCATAATCAAAACATATTGTCACCATTAACATATTTTATCGTGGAGATGGAAATTTTCAATGTGCACTGTTAGTTCTCCACCACACCTAGCATTTTATATTTAGGCCAAAAAGCTCAAATTTGACCAAATCTAAAAAAAAACACCTTAATCTATTTCTGTCTCTTCTTAATAGCGTGTAGCAAACCTTAGATAGTACTTCTTATGAATTTGTTTCAACAAAGTCTCTTCCACAAAGGCCAGATTTGCAGAGGGCAGGATTGACAGTCAACAAATTCTCCTATCTGAGCTATGGGTATCTGCAGCTCCTCCAGAGATGCCATGGGCCACTTGGCTGTCTCCCTTAGTAATAGACTTTGTGACCAGGTTGTAAATTTAGATGGACTTTCTTTTCTTGGCAGTTTTGCCATACTGTGTTATTTTGTGGCTGTTGAATCAAATGGTGCTCTATGAGATATGCAAAGCTATAGTATTGTTTTAGTACCTAACCCAGCTTTAAACATCTCCATCACTTTATCCCTGACCTGTGTGCTGTGTTCTTTGGTCTAAATGATAATGTTTGTTCATGAATGTATCCTCTATGCAACTTCTGAGGCCTTCACAGAACAACTTTATGTAAACTGAGATTAATTTACACTATTCTATTGACTAATTAAATGACCTCTGAAGGGAATTGGTTGGAGTTGATTTTCTTCAGGGGTATCAGAGCAAAAGGAGAAGAATACAAATGCATGGCTTATTCTCAGAGTATTAATCATAAAATATTTTTTCAAACCAAGTATCATTTCCCTTCTATTTCACAGTTATGTAATTCTCTGTGTTGCTCAATACATAGAGCTTGTGATTTTAATGTGACAAAATGTGAAAAAGCTTCAGGGGTATGAATGCGTTTGCCATCACTGTAAGCTGTTGCAATAATTATAAGCAGTAGCTACTATATGAATAATATCCCATTTGCAAATGTAAACTGTACCTAATACAGTTTTTCTCAGTCGTTTTAGTGCAATTCTCAAATTATTTTTGACATTTGCAAACCAGTAAGTGCATTTCTCAAAACAATTTGTACAAACAGCAAAACACCATGGGTTACATGCAAAATCCAGTCTCTTTCTCAAAATCTTTAGTTCATCTCTCAAAATTAAATATCTATGTGAATGAACATGTCAGTGCCTCAGAATGACAAGTCCTTGTTTCAGTGTGTTTGAATAAGACAGTCAAATTGATTCGTCATGTTGTCAATATAGCAGTGTACTCTGAAGAGATGCTCTGTTGTAATCTATGGCTAAAGTTTTGATGACAAATGTTGTAAAGTGTAATTGTGGAAGATCAATGGCAAGGAATTGGACAAGATTCACATTTACGCTTTTACTGTGATTTGACAGACAATGTCATTTTATACTAAAAGGAAAATACAGCACTGGAGAGCACAAAGAAAAAAACGTAGAAATGGAAACATAACACAGTCTCTTTTAGGAAAACTGTACTTGCAGTGCTGTAAGAATTACAGTGCAGTCTTCCTACATCTCATGTTCATATCTGTTGGGTAACAAACTTTCATCCACATCACAACAAACGTCTTCTCTGGCAATGCAACGTGGAAAGAATCTTTTAGGAATGAGGCGTAAGGTGAGGGGAACGCCATCAGCATCCTGTTGAGGGCTGCAAACCATTGCCTGATGATGTTGGAGTGATGGAAACTTGCATATGTCCTCAGCCTCTTCTGCCTCTTCCTCTGTTTTGCCTCCTAACTCCTCTGCCAGAGCCTCACTTCTTTTCCTCTTCCTCTTTTTCTCTTTAGTTGCTGACCCAGTCCAAATCCCTCTCCTTCCATTGTCAGAAATGTAACATCATGTTTTGCTCCAGTTATATATACGATATACTTGCCCGTTCTTTGTTTATGGCACCTTTGAGTTATTTCTGGAAATGAGCTGATCTAACGCTTCACACAGTTACCTATACTGGAGAAACTCAGGATTCACCTGGGAGCAAATTATCAGTTCAGGACAGATTTAGAGAAAAGTCTAATGGAAATGTATGGAAATATGCTTGACATATTATGACAACATGTTCAAGCATTTTGCATGTAAAGATTTATACGATTAACTTATGCTTAAATGTTGTGGAGGTTAAGACTATTCAACAGAGACCCATATAATTCATTTTGATTAACATGACAAAAGCAATTGCAAATGTAGGAAAAAGGTGAGAGTTGCATATAATCACTTGCATGATGTGCAAAAGCATTTGTGACTTACTCAAAGAAATCAAAAATAGCTTTTTTGTTGTGCACAAGTGACACAATGATTTGAAGACTGAACAAGCAGTTTTGAGAATTTAAATTCTGTTCTGAGAAATGCACCAAAGCGACTGAGAAAAACTATAAACGTGGAAATTGTAGCAGTGGTCAAAGTAATGGTAGACAAAAGGGATGAATACAAATTGGAAAAAAACAAATAATCACACCACGTGATTCGCAGGGGTGCTGAAAGGGCAGCCATTTATAGTCTCCAGGTATTTGTTTTTGCTTCACAACTAATATTTTTGACAATCCCACCTTAGGGTGAATATTTAAAGAATGAAATTGCAGGCTTACAGAATGTTCAAAAGCAAGTTTTTGTCAATTTTTGCCTGAGTGTGTTAGTAGCTAAACTCATCTACTATACAAGACACAAAACCATTCTCACCAAACTTATATTCTTGCCTTGAGCAGACTTCAGATATTCAGTACTTTTGTAGGAAGAAGTGTACTATCCCAAATACAGAACTCTATAAAGAGAACCCCACAAACTAGAGTTATTATTTATAAACACTTTATGCTGTTGTGTGATTGCGACGATCACAGCATTAAAGACAAGATACGCGATACTCTGGCAGTGCTAACGATGCTAAAGATGATTCTTCTTACCTCATCAGTGTTAAACTACTGAACTACCTATTCAAGTTTTTTTTTTTAATGCACTAGACTGAATTAGTATGCACTACTTATAGATTCTTTAATATAATTTAAAATTTGTCAAATTTTTACACATCTTCTCATTTTCTTGAGCCCTATATCATGTCATACCTGTTCTTATGGGCTGGATGTATTGTAAAGGGAAACACACACTGGGGCTGCCACAGTGCATCCAGTCAGATTCACGCTCGCCACTTGGCGCCGTTAACACACAGACCCATCATCTTAAGGTGCAGAGACATGACATATTATTGGACTCCAACCTTGGATAATTTTAGCAGAAGCATTGATGCTTGGATGCTTGTTGCCCTTTAAACACTTTCCTTTTAACAGTTTACAGGTTTTAGCAAATAAAGAACAGAACTTTTCTTTAGATCCTTTCTTTGTTGAACCCCAGAATATAACTAAGACAAATCAGCTTTCCATCCAGATCCCTACCATAAAACTTTCCTTTTTAAGAAAAACTTTAAAAACATTTTTTCAGACATTTTCAATGCTGTTATGAGCATTCATCCCAGCAAACTCTTCTTCTCCCTTCCCATGAAAGCACTTTGACACTTTTAGATGAAAGAAAGGTGCTAAACAGTTAATTTGCCAGTTTCATGCCTCCTTTGTGGACTACTGGCATATGCAGTAAAAACAAGCTAAAAACATGGGGACTGTTTCTTCTTGTTATGTGAACATTTACTTCTAAATATGAGTGGTCTTTAACCCAGTTTTGAGATCCAGCTTTACTAAATGAAATGCAGACATTGGGACAAGTAAGATTTGTCAGATTGCTCATGTATATTTCAGTTAAAGCTATCTAAATCTGATCTCAGAGAGACTGAGCCAGCAAAATAATTAGGAAAGCCAAAAAAAACATGTATAAAGAACATCCTAAGAACATAGTGTTTGCACTAACAATATAACACAACGTTGGCTTTAAAACCACTATTTACAGACAAACTGCACAACTCTCCCAGTCATTAATAGGATCCAAACTTGCCTCACAATCTATTTATAAGTGTAACCCAAGAACTGAATGAAATCTTAAGACCTCTTGCCATTTTTTCAACCACATCTACAGATGCATCAAAACTCTCCCAGATTCCTCTTTGCAAGTCTTACATCCATCATGGTGGGTGATTAATGGTTTATTGTCTGTTGCAAAGTTCAAATACCAGCAAGTCTGAGGTCAGATCAGGTTAAAGTCTCCTAACAGCTCCACACAGCTACATGTGATTCACTATCAGACATGACACCTGCCAGTGTAAAACCTCCTCGTCTCAGTGTAAAACCTCAGAAAATAGCAGTTCTGACAATCACTTCACTCTCCGCTCCATTTAAGTGTCGTCATTGCACTTGCTGTTTCCACTCACTTACCAGACTTTCTTCTCTCCCCATCTGACCTCCTCCCCTCTTCAGAGGGAAGCTTTCCTAAAGATTCCAGGATCTGTCAGGTCTGTGCTGGAATATTTCAAAAGAGAAACACAAAAATATTTTCTTCTTTCTCTTTCAAAGTGGTCTTCACTCAAATCTGAGCCATCTTCAGCATTTTGCCCCCGAAGTCATGCTCAGCAGACACCAGGAAATACATCCAGGCTGTGTCTTTCCTTCTCTGAATACCTGTTCAAGGCAACTCCCACAGGATCAGTGATACAGTACACCAGGCCCCTCCCCCTCTGCTCAAATAGTTTAGGTAAGGAAGAAGAGGAGCTCAGCAGAGCCGTTGCTAGGATTTTCCCACGTTACTCAAGCATGTGTATGCACACATGTACCAGACAAGACCAATGAGGAAGGGAGCTAAACCTAATGTGTGAGCTCACTGGCAGGTGCATGTCGATTTGAATGTAGTCTAAGACCAGGCGGCTGCACAGCAACACGTCTGTAAGCTGTTGACTTGCCTGAGGCTCTGAGGCCTTTGTAAACTTATACTTTGACACGTCATCATTTTACAGCTTTTTTCAAGGCTGCAAGCCTTTAATTGACTTGTACAAGCAAATTTAGAGTTTTAGAGATGTAATTTTAAGTGTATATTATGATGATCTTGTGGGTTAAAAAACAAGTCTCTTAAAACTGGATTTTGAACCATTTACATTTCATTGTTAAAATCGCTTTCCTATTTGTTTAAATTGCATTTGTTTCAGTTTTGTGACTGGTACAGAAGCAAGCAAGGAAGACTTACTTATAAAAGGTACAAAACTAGAACAAAACAACACCACAACAGAAGATTAAATATTTTAAATAATCAAAAAAGAAATCACATCCTTCATACAGTATCAGCTTTAAAGTATAGAAGTTACATAAAATGCTTGAAGCTACATCTAGGCAACAAAATAACGCAGAAAATTAAACTTTATCTGAAAATATGGTTGAATATACAGAGTTAGACATTTTAAGCATTTTAAGGATTACAAATCCTTAAAATAAAATTAACTCTTAGTTCCAAAGTATAAGAACGAAAAAACTAGAAAAATCCAAACTTGAAATAGAAAAGAAATATTTTCAATGAAAGAAATATTTTTCTTCTCTTACAAAATTACATTTTGATATAAATATCAGTACCTTTGTTGTTAATACTTTTTACCACCTCTTTTAGCCAACAATACAGCACTTAGTTTTCTCCTATAACATTATATAAGACTGGAGAATACAGAAAGGGACATTTTATCTTTGCACGTTCTCTCTTGGTCTACTGGAAAGATGGGTCCTTTCTTGAGGTAATCTCTCCAGCTTATACCACAGTTATTATTATTATTATTATTATTATTATTATTATTATTAGTATTATTATTATTATTATTATTATTATTATTATTATTATTATTATTATTTACTTTATTTTTTTACAGGATCTAGGTAAAGGAAGAATGTTGATTTTGTTTCTGCCTATCCATTTCCATGTGCTGTGGAATAATGTCTCGATGAAAGACCCAATGATTACTAATTTTTTGCTTACTTAGATTTTTATTAGAAACCTGATATTTGAAGTTCCTGATGCCATGCATGCTAACAATATTTCCAATACGCTTGTAAAAAAACAAACAAACAAACAAGCTAACAAGCAAACAAGCATCTCAGATCCTCCACCATAGTTAATAGTAGGCATGAGGTGCTTTTCTACATATTAATCCTTTGTTTCACAAAAAACCCCCACCCCATTGTTTGTTGCCAAAAATGTTCAATCTCAGACCTATCAAAGTGCACAAGTCAAGGTAAATTGCATATGTGCATATTTACATTTCTTATGGTAGGGCAGAAAAAAAAACAAAAACTCCCCAGCATTTTCCCCAGACAATCAGTTGCCTTGTAGATAGCATCTGGCTTTTACAGAGGATTGATGACACCAAGATGATATTCTTTGCTGCAGTTCTCAGACAGGGGGGATTTTTTCATTTGCTTTACCATTCTGCTCCATGTGCATAGAGGAAAGGTAAATATAAGTCATCAACAAGCTGGGTAGCAAGTGGCTAAAAGAAATTGGCCTCTGTGACATGTCATTTTTATACACCAGGGAAACAGGACGTTGTGGATTTTCAATGACAGGGCTCAACAATCTCTTACCAACTTAAAAAAGCAAAGTTTAATGAGTAAAAAAACAGTTATGCATATTTTAAAAGTTTTGTTTGGGGAACAATTAATAAATGTAACAGGTGATTTTAATAGCAATGATTTCAAAAAGTGGAATATTTCCAAATTTTCAAAATTTTTCACTGAGAGGTTATGCAATCAAAGACTCATTCTAAGGCTTTTTATCAAGGGTGCCAACAAATTTCTAAATATCTTTATTTACTTTTGAGCAAACCACCATAACAGTGCAGCAAATCAATTAAAAATTCTTTGTGTCTGAATGTCTGTTCCTAATCTTTTGCAGACAATATTGAAGAAACCTTACCTGTCTGGGCAGAAGTGTGACATTTGAGAACAATCTTTTTCTATCCACAAACATGGCTACTATGGAAAAAATTCTTAGAAATATCATGTGTCCTCAAAATGTTTTGAGAGAAGAAAATTGAAAATAGGCTCGTAGGTCTGCTCCTCTGTGTTTGGCTGAACTCAGTAAGAGTAAACACTAAGCTGATGACACAATACACTAATAGGTTTTTATGAGAATAGATAATACTCTGAGACTTTGTCAGGCTGTGAATATGTGCATACATGAATATATGGTGATTTCACTTCATGATAATACTCAAAGGACTGACAGCAAATGAAAAGAGTTTCAGAGATGGATTGTATGGCTTAATTGGAATACAGGCATTGATTTTCCTTGGAACTTATCTTTCTGCATCTGTCCTTCTACAGTCAGTTTCATTCATGAAAAAGCAACAAACATTTTTAAAGCCACTGAGGAATACCTCTGTAGTTTTAGTAGCTATAAAAATGATGCAAAAGCCTAATTTAGAAATTTAAAAAAACCAAGCACATCATACAGTTTAATGTATTGATCTTTTTTTTTTTTTTTTTTTTTTTTTTTTTTTTTTAACTTTGCATGCAAAACTGTTTGGGTATCAATAAATGAGCAAAATAGTTTATGGAAATAAGAAAACACTGAGCGGTGTGGTGATATTGTTTTTATTCCTCTGAGCAAAGCTCAAGATCTTAATAATAATGTTTTGTTGCTGCAGTTCTGTTTGGATTTGCTCATTCGACTGTAACATATCTTTCAGAGGACAAGCCAGACCTCAGACACTTATAAAGCCAAAGTACTACTCAGCATCTCTCTTGGATTTCCTAATTAAGAGTCCACTTGCCAAGCACTGGCTGTTTACATTATAATAACCATAACAGTAAAGTACAGTGATCAGGGGACAACAAGGAAAATTGGCCCGCTGATGCAGCAAAAATATTTAGTTTACCTCTATTTTTCTGAATATCTTTTCAAATCTTGGATGCAAAAAGGTAATCAGCTTAGAGTATTATCATTTAAATGAAAATCAATTGAGGCAGCCAATCTCTGTGTAGTAATTTACAGAACATGTCAAAGAAAGTGAAGCACAGCTTCACATAGCCAACAGTATGTCAACCTTATAGTTTTTAGGGTAGATATATTAGTGCAAATTAAGCCATAAAGGAAAGATTAGCAATTTATTAAACATACAGGCATGTACTGGAAATGTAGGTGGTGAAACTTTTAATCAGTATGGCCTGGTGTCCATATTTTCTCACTTTGTCTTAACTACTGCTTACTACTTCATTAACAACATTTAAATGCTTGTGTTAATGGATGCCTCATCCTTTTAAATTGGCACTTTCCCTTCTTCTTGTTCATGAGAATGTTATCAACATGGCACCATGCACTTCACAAACCTTGATATAACTCAGTAAGAAATCTCTTCTCACAAGTCACACAGAGGAACTCAGGGGGAGGAAGTTGCGCTGCAAGTGTAGAAAAGAAAGTACAAAAGAAGAATACTCCAAGCAGGAAATACGTTTACCCTACAGTACCTCACAAACTTATTTTTATTGGAGTTTTACCTGATAGACCAACACAAAATGGTGCATAGTTATGAAGTGGAAGAACAATTACAAATGGAAAAAAAAAAAAATTCACATAAAAATCTGAACAGTGTGGCCTGCATTTGCATTCAGCCTTTATCAACAGTTTGTAAGATCACATTTGCTGCAACTACAGCTGCACATCTGTGTCTCTATCATTTTATACGGCCATGTGTTGGCAGGTTTGCAGTTTTATCAACAGTGCTCCAGTTCAATGCTTGGGACACGTGCTTGTAAAAAGGCAGACTTTTGTGGCTGGATTTACAGTAGAGATGAAGGTGGAGGCAAAGTATGGTGGAAGCAGCAACTGTTCATTGGTCCACATATGACACAGCTCCATGGACAAGTGCCAACATGTCAACCTTCCAACAGCAACAAAAATCTAATTTCTTTAATAGGATATATTATATATATTAAATGTTGCCCAGAGCCCCTGGAGAGCAATCATCCAAACACCCTGGAGAGGGCATAAAATCCTAATAAAATACATTCAAGGTTATAGATGTAATGTGAAAAATAGTAAAAAATTGTTGAATACTTATGCAGGACATTGTGTTCTATGGACATAAATTTAAGGAAACAGTCTTATTCCTTACTAAAATGATCAATATTTTGTGCAGACGGTTTTTCTCTTCAATTTTCAATTACATTTTAGTGGTATTTTGTTTTTCTATACAAAACAATTAGAACAGATGGGCAATGTGAAGGGGGTTTGTGGGTGGGCAAATTCATGACAAGCTGTACAAGTCCAGCTTGACAAGAGTTGTATTGGTAAAGGGAGAAAAACTTTCACTTTGTGTTACCTGACTATTTAGGTTACCTTGTGTTTTCTGGTTTAGGAGACAAGTGGGAGTAACAACACTTGTGAAAAATGAAAAGGCCATATTTGTGTAGGTTCTCTGTGAAAATGTCATTTTAAGAAGTATTCCAATGAATGCTAATACATTTTTTTCCACACTACATATGTTTTTAAAGGTTACTCGTTAAATATTTTTGATCTGCTATGCAAACAGGGAGTATTTGTCCTGTCTAAGCCTCCTGCTCTTCTATATTTTCAATCTACTGATTATTGCACAGGATCTTATATAACACATCTCACAACCAGCTCAGCTCCTTTCAGTTTTTATCTCCCTCCGTCCAACCATCATAACCAGTGTGTTCACCAGACATGAGGTGATGCTTTTGTCTAAATCCAAGGACCTGGCTCCAACACCAGATGCCAGCAAAGATTCACTGCCAGTGGGCCTGTTTTTTAAATGGTCATCAGAAGGGCGAGCAGACGGTAATAATACCAGTGACTCATTGTACCAGACCTGCTAGCCTCCTGTCAAGCCTGAATCCAAGGTGGTTTCTAGAAATAGAAGGCACACCTCTGCATCACCTTGCCTCGATCATGCACAAATGTGTGAGCCTGAAATCTAGCAAGAAGTTTGTCATGCCCTAAAAGTTCATGGGAATGTTTAATAATAAGCAAACACATACAAAACCAAGAGAAAACCATATACCAACTTACCAAGTTATTATTTTTAATATGAGATTACATTTAAAAAAATGTTTTCTAAAGATAATTACAGCTCCTAAATTCAACATTAGTGCAATAAAACACTAATGTTTTCAGATCTAAAGAATCATACACAGTCATATATGCTATTCATGCTTATCTGCTTTAATGCAACTGTTTCAAAGCACCAAACAACTTAAAAGACAGAAGACACGTGCAGAACAGCTTTGGGAAACACTCCATTACCAGGTTTCAAAACCAGACAGACACAGACCTGTGTCAATGCAAAATTAAGTTTTTAAGTGATGATTTTATTTATCAGGCGAAAGAAAATCCACTATCAACCTGCCCCTATGTGAAAAGTAATTCCCACCCAAAAAAATGCCCCCCCCCCAGGCATTTTCAGTGATCACCTCCAATGTGTGACGTACATGGTGCCACCAAGCATTACGAGCATTCAGCATTTCAACAGTGAGTTGATGAATACAGGTGTAAAATGGTTTAGTATGTTGCAATTATTTGTTTAAACTGCCAAGAAAATACTACTGGAGTTTCATTTTTCAGCTTCCCTAGAAATCAAAAACTGTCAGATTTGGATATGTAAACTCAATCTGAACTTAAAAAAAGAAAGGCAAATGGAGAGGAGGATGTCACTACAGACAACGAGACAATACGAGGAGCTTATCTCAAGAGAGAACGCGCTTGTGTCATACAGGTATATGTTGCATATAATTACCAAAGCACAAATTCCTGTTAATGCACTAAATCCACAAATTGTACATTACAAATAGTAAACAGTTCTCACTATTCCATGTTCCCAAGTTGGTTATAATGCATGTCGTCTTGTCGGCCATGACGGTCCTGATCATCACAATCGGAATCTGAAGAGTTTTCACTCAATTCTAGACATCCAGCTAGGGTTGTATGTCATTTACTCCCATTAAATCTTCCGGTATTTCTTCATATAAAAAAGGGTTCTTTCATTTTCACTAATAAACAACCAGACAGTAGCATAATTTTTGGTTCTTCAGCAACGTTTGAGTTGCTGGCTGATGTACTGTGAATGTCATGAACCCAGAATGGTAAGTCCACCCCTCATATCTCTCCACTTCATTTATAGACAAAACACTAAGTTTTACGTCAGAGAAATGGGTTCCTGGAATGTTTTGTGGAGGTGTTTCACTACATGATATTCATGCAATATCAGTATTTTAAGATTTGATTTCAGTTCTGCTTAAATAGTTTATGTGCTATCAAGTGATAGCACATGATCAGGAAAAACATGTAGACATTCACTTGCACTGGCACATTCACATTTTCTCTTCTTTGTGCTCATTTAAGTGTCTCAACTCACCTCTTCGCTGTATAATTCTCACTTCATAATCAGAACACACACAGCATTCAAGCAGTCTTTCACCTTGTCCTCCTTCTCTTTTCAGTGCTGTTCATCCCTTTTTTCTCTTGCTTCATCCTCTTTATCATCAACTTCTCTCTCTAAATCCTGTTTTTTTGGGGTTTTTTTTCTGGAAATACTTTCTGACCGCTTTCCTTTGACCTTCTATTTAACCAGCAGACATTCCAGCCTCTTAATGTGCAGAAACAGCACCTGTCTCCATAATGATCCAGGGCTAGCTGCTTACGTTTGTTTCCGCTCTCCTTCCCTGTCTAGCATTTACTGAAGAATGGAGATAAATTTGCTGATAACATCACCCTTAGTTGCCTGTTCTCATTCTGATGAAACTTGTAGTGATATATGTGGCCTTGGTCACTGCAGAGGTTTGTGAGTGCGTATTTGTGATTTTCCTTAGTCTGCACATTTATAGCACCGAGCAAATGACTAAGGACCTAATGCACGAGCTGCCGAGTGCTACGGGAGAATGCTTCTTTGCACACAAACATGTATTAAAATTCCGCATAAAACTGAGTACATCCCACTTTTAAATAATAGATGCAGGATTTGCATAAAGTAACCATTTTTTAAAATCTAAAATCTTGAACAGAAAATATCTTGAAACTGCTGTAAAGTGGAAGTGTACATTTCAGAAAAAAATTAATATGCTGAACTTGAGGCAATGCATTTACTTTTAATCCCCCTTGTGGTATTTTTAGTAATATCTTTGTTCTGTTTTTTATGAGCAGGAACAGTTTGTGAGCCCTCTTAGTATTGCCACAACAACAATGCACAACTAAACAGATAGTTGAGCCGGACACTAATGAGGACTAGTTCCCCACGGGCTGCCTAGGTGACACTGGAGATCTGTGCTGAAGCTGACAGAGGTGGAGGAAACAACGTTTGAGAGACAGTGTTGTGTTTGCACAAAAGCAAGCAAGAGCAGATTGTGTTAGCTAAAATGCTAAAAATGCATGAGTATATTTTTTCAGGATGGCGTAAGACCATTCTGACTACCCAGTCAGATCAAAGTCACAGGGATTAATACAGCCTTTAAAGTTTAAACGGTGCTCAGTGACATCGTTTTAAATTGTACAAACCAGAAAGCACAACACCACAGTAGCAAATGAGAGTGGCCCTGAATCATAATAGCATCATTAGGTTCAACTTTTTAAATTAATGCAAATGTAAATCATTTTCAGAGAAATGTTAACCAACAGTAACTACTTTTAACATTAAAAACAACTTTCTTCAATAGAAATATATTTATGTTATTTAAAATACAACATGCGGAAAGGCCCTGACAGTAACTAATAATTATAGAAAGGGGTAATGAATAAGCCTGCTGCTGCTTCGCTCCAGATTCACCGAACAAGGTAGAGTCATAGCTCTGTATCTGCAATCTGTACAAGGGTAATCCGGCATTGCAGCTTGAGTATGCAATGTAGCAATTTACAGATGGTGTGTGTGGGCAGCTAGCTGGGGATTTAAAGCCACAACACACAGTGACTACATCTGTGCAACGTGTATTTGAAGCACATCCTGTCTTACCATTAACATGCATTGGACAAGTGGAAATGCATCGAGACAGAACAGGTAACTGGACTTCTTCTGTTGCTGAGTACAGTTCCTTCCCTGGCAGTTATGATTAAAAATTAGAACAAAAGCAATGCAAACATTGTGATTAACTATTTAGGACTTTTCTGACATTTTTAAATCTATAACGGTCTGTATAGACCCTGCTGACCTCCACTCCACTTCTTCTCTGCTTCCAAAATACTGTTTTGATTTTGGAAAGCTCACATGGGTGCGACATATTTGTGAGTTTTGAAAGACCGGAGGCAATGGAAAGAGGACTTTGTTTTGCAGGTTTTTAGCAGAACTGTTTTGTGAAAGAGGATTCAAACGTACTGATAGAAAAATCTAGCTGGTAATTTGTACTGTACATAAACTTGCATATATTTATAGTCCAATCGCAGTTCTCAGCTGTTGCTTTTATAGACTCTCAGCTTCCTGCGCTGGAGTGTCGCATGGATGGAGATATTGATCAGCTCCTGGATGATTTTAACTCTGTCTGCTCAAAGAATGATGTTATGGATGTTATTGCCCCTTTTAAGACAAAAGATTGCAAAGCATCCTAAGAGTGTGGCTCAGAGAACTTACTCATACACTGAGATACACTTGCTGGAGAGAAGAGAGAAAGCAGAAGAAGGACAGGGTTCATGTTTCCATGGAGATGTTCAAATATTGCTTAATCAAGTATCAGGCTTCTGTTAGAACTACTAAGGCTAATTTTATTTGTAATTTAATGTCTGTGAACATTAGCAAGCCTCAAACTCTTTTTAATTCTTTGAACTCTCTTCTGAATCCTTCTGATTCTTCTTGTTTGACTCCCTCTGTTTTACTTTGTGAAAGGATTTTATAATTTTTTAATGATAAAGTACGTGCTGTCAGGTTTGTACTCTCCCATAGCACTCCTAATCCTGCTATGCCTCCAGTTTCCCCAGCTGTTTTAGATCTCTTTGAACCTATGTCCATATCGCAGGTCACGGAAATAGCCTTAAAGGTGAGGCCTTAAAGGCGAGGCCTGGTGACAGTATCCCTCCCAGGTTGTAGGAGGTTATTAATTCTATAGGTCCCTGGATTTTGTTAACACCGGGAAACAACCTAAAGAAAGGTTGTTTCCCAGCTGCTTTTCAACACACTGTTGTCACTTCTTAAGAGCAGTTTGGATCCTAATGTTCTTTCAAACTTTAGGGAAATTTCTAACTTGCCCTTTCCTTCAGAACTTTTAGAGAAAATAGTTTTTATCCAGCATCACGAGCACCTGCTGCTTCATGATATTTATGAGAAGTTTCAGACTGGCTTTATGTCTTGTCACTGCACTGAAACTGAAACTGAACTTCTCAGGCTGTGCAATGGTTTATTTTTAACTGCTGATTCTGGTGATTCTACTGTTTTAATTCTTCTTGAGCACTGCTCTATGTGATACAGTAGATCATGACATTTTAATATCAAGGTTGGAGACTTCTGTTGATATTAAAGGCACAGTCTAAAAATTGTTTAGGTCCTACTTATCCAACAGAGTCTAGCTCTTATCGTCTGAGACTTATATCCAAAGTCAAGGATTATCTCCCTCATAATGTTCTTGAAAGAGTTGTTCATGCTTTTCTTACTTCTAGACTGGTCTACTGCAACTATCTTTATTGTAGGATTGACCAGTCTCTTTTTCATCGTCTACAGCTGGTTCAGAATTCTGCTGCCTGTCTGCTAACGGGGACAAGACAACGTGAACATATTACCCCGATTTTGTATTCCCTTCATTGGCTGTCTGTTTCTTTTAGGATTGTTTTTAAGATTTTGTTTTTAGTTTTTAAATGTCTAAATGTGCTGGCACCTCTTTATCTTATTGAGCTTCTACAACCACACATTCCAATGAGATTTCAAAGACCTACAGATCAAAAGCTTTTAGTTGTTCCCAGGACTCGATTTGTGATAGGGGAGACAGAGCTTTTTCATTTGCAGGTCCTGGGCTCTGGAACAATCTTCCATTGTCTGTGAGGTCTGCTAGATTTTTAAATGATGTAAAGTCTCTTTTAAAAACTCATCTTTTTAAAAATGCGTGTAATTCCAGAGAGAACATTAGGCCAGCTGTTGTTTTATGAATTCATTGCCAGTTATGTCAATCTTGTACTTTTCTTATTGCTTTGTAACATTATTATTACTATTATTATTTTCTTCTTTTTTTTGTTTGATATACCTGTACAGCACTTTGGTTTTTAAAGTGCTTTATAAATGAACGACGACGACGACGATGATGATGATACATGCAAAAGTCTCCTAATGCAAATGTAGGTGTGAACAAGAAATGTGGAAGTCAATGCTGACCCACCCCCTGTTATGCCTCTGATCCAAGTCAGGAGGTAGTGACAGAGCTTCAATGACTGAGATCTCAGATAGGCTTGCAGATTGCAGGATTGTGATATAATAATAGAATACAAGCAAAGTCAGGAACAGCTGTTGCACAATCTGTTGTACAAAAAGCAGCATTACTTTATCATGTCTATCTGATCTGAGTAATGTAGTGATCAATAGAATTTTATGTCGATAAAAACATACTGAGTACAGTGCACACTAACCTTATTTGTATTTGGAGCACTAAATGCATTAAGATATACAGTTCAGCCAGATATTATAGGACATTTTACACATACCAGGTTTTCCTCCACATGTAATTATGGCACACCGCCACAGCAAAATAAAAGCCACCACACATCCAGAGCGAAGTTTTTGGGTTTAATTTTAAATATCTATCTATCTATCTATCTATCTATCTATCTATCTAGATAGATAGATAGATAGATAGATAGATAGATAGATACATATATTCAACCTGTATGTCCACACTTGTAAACTAAATGATATTAAATGAATTAAAATATCATGAAATGGCAGGATTTTCCCCAGTGTATTATAAGCGTGGCGGGCCGCCTGGTTTTACATACCTCCATTTCAGGCTAAGCGTCTCTTGTTTATTTATTTTAGATTGCATTTTTATACACCAGTAACAGTGACAGCAAAGATGGATTTATAGTTAATGGACTGAACTGGGTGCAAGGCCATGAGCACGCAGGAGTCGCACCGTCTGCGCCCCTGCACGTTCCCTTTGTGTGCTGCTGCGGCATTTGCAACTTTTGCACCTCGGCACAGATCATGTGCGCTACCTTTAACTCAAACTGCACAATTTGGAAGGTGTTTTTGTAGAGCTGCTTCACCTGTACTGGCATTTATATATATTTTTTGGAGAATCCTGTACCAAGGTAGGCGTCAATTATAAAACCCACACCACATCCTTGGCTTGCGCAAGCTCAGTGCAAACTGCAAATATAATTTAACATATAGTTGCGCTTTTAGAAGTTCGCGTTGAGCACGCAGTGGGTGGATAATATCTTTGATAACAAAGTATAATGTGTGGTGTGTACGTTTATATCTCTCACAAACTCGCTCAATACATGTTCTGGCACACGCTTGGCTCTGTGTCTATGATAAAGTTAATGTAAATGAACCACAAAAAAAAAAAACAAAAAAAACAAAAAAAAAAAAAAAAAAAACAATAAAAATGAACCACACCACCAGTCAGGACTTATTCATTCAGAGTAGGATAAATAACCAATCACAACCAGCAAATCAAAATACTGCACAAAACAACAGACATTACAGAACGAAGAAGGCTTAATACATGAAATACTTGAATTTTGTACCTCAACCATATTTATTTAAGCAAACAAACATTTATTGTTCATTTTAGGTATTTTTTCTTTTAATTTCTTTTACTGTTAAATGTGAGAAGGGCTGGCCCAAAATTGTTTGGGTCCTTAACCAGAATAGGGCCCCCTCTACCTGTTAAAGTGGCACTATGTATTTTTATAGAAAAAAAAATACTTTTCTACATATTTGTTGAAACTGTCACTATGTCATGACAGAATGGTATGAGACAGATAATCTGTGATAAAAATCGAGCTCCTCTGCCTTCTCCCAGTGCTTCCAGTGCTATATAGAAACAATTAATCAGAGCCAGGAGGCGGGTCTTAGCGCTGTCAGTCACATCTGTGTGCCACTGCTCATCCCCCTCTCCTTCCCCCCCATGCTCTCTGCTGTGCTGCGCTGCAGAGACTGTAGTGGATTCTCATTGTAGCTAGCATCACTACCAATGACGACGGATAAACAGCTTTCCAATAACAGTAAGTTGTTTCTCTGCCATTAGCACATTTAGCAGTGAGTAAATGAAGTTGACTGACAGCATTAAGACCTTCCTCCTGGCTCTGATTGGTTGGTTTTGGTCAGAATGATTCGGGAGTGGTGTATTTCTTCAGAGGGCAATAATAGCTCAGTGAGGAGGTGGAGGAGATTGAGCTTTTCACAGATTATATGTCTCATAACATGCTGTCACAACATGGTGACAGTTTTAACAAATATGTAAAAAAAAACATATTTTTGAAAAAGTTACATACTACAGCTTTACACATCACCATTACTAACAACTTTCAATACAGATTTGGAAGGTTAAGTTGAATGCATTTTAGTTCAAGTCTGTGAAAACGACCCTAATGTTAACGTATGTTGCATTTGAATGACAACAACGTAGTTACTTATTAATGTGGCCTTCATGCATAATGTTTCAGATACGTTTTGAACAGTATGACATAGAAGCTTAATGTCGGGTAATTTTTCCATCGAGACTCATTTCTGATTTCATTTTCAGATGAGTTTCTCTCATTTTCCAAAACCCCAGACTTTTAATTGGTTTTATGTGTAGGTGAAAACAGTCCTACAGAACAGGCTGCAAGGGGACCATCTGGCAGCATGCATGCTACTCAGCATTAATGGGACCCCTCAGACTGAGTTTCCATACAACAGAGTGTTAGAGCTCCTTTTCAAGAAACCCAGGAAAATAAAATGCTCTCTGCAAGGCAGTACAGTATGCCATTAAATCACTACAATAGAGTTATCATTTCAGTTGTACAGTGTGAATACAGTGAATAAATGTTTTTCAAAAAAACATTCAGGTTGAAGTGGTGATAATTAAAACCATGTTGCTGTTCTATGTTGTGTCAGCACCCCCGTTTAAAAAAAAAAAAAAAAAAAAAAAAAAAAAAATCCTATAGGAAACCCTAATGATGCTGATGAGTTTGTACTCAACACCACCTTGGTTCTGCAATCCCAGCTGCATGACCTGAACACAAAAACAGCCCAGAAACTTGCCAGATCAACTTCTGTGATATGAATGAGAAAGTATAAAAGGGTGTCCAACTAGCAGTAAGTACAGGAATCTACAATTTAAGTCAACCTGCTTCAGTTTTTCACAAATGCAAGTTGTACCTTTGTCCAGTGAGGCATCTGGAGAGTTGAAGTCCATGAGACTGCTGATTTCAGTCGTGTAGCAGAGGTCAGTGGTTTGGGGTTTCTGCTTATGTTGAGGAGAGGGATCTGTGTAAGCAAAAAGACAAAGCAATAAGCATTACTGTGACAGTTGACAAAAAGGGAATATAGAAGTTCAAATAAAGAGAGGCTGGAATATAAATAAATAAGATTATACAAAGACCAAAAACTAAGAAATAAAGAAAGAAGCCAAGTAGCACAAACACAATGCAAACTTTTCATGAAGTAAAAAGTTTTTCTGAGGAACAATATAAGTGTAGGTCTCTGAACAAATGTGTGCTGGAATTGGCATGATTAATACTGCCCACAACACCAATCAACTCCATAAAATCTCCCTCAGTGCTCACATAATGAATTATTGCTCTTCACTCTGAACGCCACACAGCCTACCTTCATTAACACAACTACTGGCTCTCGGGAGAACCTGAATGCCTCTGCCAAAGCAAAAGCATGCAAGCTTTTACAATCACAGGCAATCAAATACAGAGGGTGAAAACTTAAATAAATATCAATATTCTTTATAACCTGAGTGTAATTTGATTTCTGGTGACATCATAGGTTTCTAATAGTGTTACTGGTTTCCATCAGTAGCATATACTGAATGTATATTGAATGAATTGCCTTAGATCAGCTCAAATTAAAGTGCTGCTCAGTCACTTAAATGTGCAATTAGTTTTTACCACACTTAAAACTGCCTTTTTTTGATATATAAGAATAAGCTCTTTACTAGCCAAACTAGGGAGAAAACGCAACATTTTAAATCTTCAGTAAAATAAAATTTAAAAAAATATCACATTATAACCATCTGCATCTCCTTCAGGTAAACCTCTGCCCTTCGCTGGTCTCCTCCTCCTCTTCCTTTCTACCATCATTCCAACACCCACCTATTAAGATGCTTTTACTAGTTGAATTACTTACAGTAATTGAGCACAGATGTGTCTTGTAGCTCAAATTCATAGGGGCTGTGCTGTCATTACAACATTAGCCAGTTCACTGTTTAAATGGGCATCATAAGGCTACAAACTAAAGTGTGGCAGTCTGATAGAGTAATTGTAAAGAAAATGTCCATAATTTTTATTTTTTTGTAAATATGTCATTTCCGTAACTGACCTTAGGCCAGAAAAATCCAACTGTCAATTTTTTCTTGAATAATGTTAAAATTCACTCTGCATACATTTCTGCAGGTTTCAGGCTGCTGGAGCTGCCTGGTAGTCCCAGTGAAAAATATTTTATCCTCCTTGCATTGAGCCTTTGACAAGCCCTCACAGATATTTAGAGACTCAAGGGAAAGTTGAAGAGTATAGTGGAATAAATTCAGAGAAATAGGAAATCCATGATGGTTGCTGATTAATATAAAGAGAAGAGAAGCTGGTACAGAGAAAATTATGAAAATATGCAAAAGAGTAAACTCAGTTTGGAAATGACATTTTATTTACTGAATATGCAAACACTGTACATTGACCTAAGACTAATCTCTGCAATGCTTTTACATCTCTGGTCAAAATAAATGTGAAAAAACACTGCATCCCTTCTTTGTGATTCTATACATTTAACAAAACTCTGCATAGTTATTGTAACAGACAATAATAGGAGCAAGTAAAAAGGATAAGTATCGTCATAAAAAAAATATAATTGTAATGCTTTTTTTCCCTATTGCTTCAATCTTTGCATTTAATAAGTATTTCTCAGTAATGTCACTATCCCTGACCTTGCCTTGCATCAATGAACTTGTGAAATCCCTTAGGAAGTCAAGTGAGGTCTGACTTTCTCCTTCAGTCTTCAGCTCAGCAAACTCAAATCAAACAAAGGTTCTTTACAAAGCTGATAATACTGAAGAGCTGCAGAAAAAAAATGAATGTCATATATTTTGCTGCTCTGGTCTCTGCAAGAGGCACTGCACCTTGAAGGAGATTGATGCTTTCCAAAAGCTTTATTAGTTTGTACTGGATAAATCATGTTTGGGATGATCTGTTAAAGATTACAGATAAGAGCATAATTTCCTTTGTCTGCTTTCAGCTCATTTCTGTTTGTTGCTCCTCATAAGCCAACAATAATATTGTTTTCATGAAGACAAAGAATTCTCAACAATCACGTTAGTGGAGGTATAGGGATCTGCTACGTGGGGTAAATAGGCATGGCAAAAAGAAGGTACACACGCCATCAAATCTAAGGTTCTAATTTTATAAATGATCTGATCTCTACCAGGCCCTATATTTTTTTTAAAATGTGACCTCAAGTGTGCAGAAGCAAATATGTAAAATGCCACCATGTCAATCAAAAATGAATATGTCCCTGATTTCTGGACAATATGGGTTATGTAAAAATTTAGAATTTCAAGTTTCTTGTTTATTGTACCTTCATAAAAATGTACTTTTCTGTAAAATTTAAAACAATACATACACTTTTTTTTATGGATGCCCCATTCCATCCCAAATACCAGATTAAGTCCCAGTCATTTTTTTAGTGATCAGTATTCAAGTCCCTGAAAAACTGTTCCTAATCCTTGCTGTTGGTGGACTGTCTGTAAATGTATGTCAACTACACCCCCTGTGAGCCATGCGACCTTGTTTTGAGCAGTCAATTTTTAAAATTATCTGGCTTTTTTCCTGTGCATGGTGAGCAAAATTGTATTGTAAGTTGTGCACATTATTTTGTTAATCTAACAAATCTGGTTTTTCTTTTTAATCTAAGGGAATTTCACCCTTTGCAATTATGATTACACTGAAATTGACACTGCATTGGAATCTTGCAGCTCTCTCTGTCTGTCATATGAGCTGCCCTGTGCTGTGGTCACACTGCTGACATTTAAAGCAAGTTCATAAAACAAGAGAAACACTTTTTCGATAAGTTTTGTCTACACACAATTGACTAAAACGCTGAAATATATTTCATGAGCCTTATCGTCAGTGGGCCATAACATGCCATAGGTATGTTGTTATGCTCAGATTTAATGCCTCTTGTTCAAATATCCTTAGTCTGATTTGTTCAGTCACTCCAGAAAGATCCCTGGGCATTCAAAACAGAGCTGAGAGCACAGAGCACAGGTCTTACTCACTAGCAGAGAATGTTTGAGTGTACGGAGCAGGATTTAAACCAGTGCCGAAAATATCTGGCAAGAGTCAGTAAATCTAACCATAATTTTAAGAGGGACCAGTTCATATTTGTATCCAACAAAACCCTTTTTTAGAATGAAAGGAGAATTTTGAGTAAGAGCAGTATTACAAATAAGAGTGAAATGAAAGAATCTTACTCTCAAAATGTGTGCTCTTAAAATTTCAAATGAAAAACTAATTTTCCTATGTTAACCAAGCTAAGCCCTTGTTGGATCAATATATTGAGGCTGACTTGCAGAATTGGGAAAACTTATTGGAATTGTCAAGAAAAAACAGAGACAGCATCATTATGAACTAACTGGTAAGTTAAGTGAAACAGAATCACAATGCTAGTGAAAGCCATGCAATACTGCTCAAAGTATTTGTGTTGTTTCACTTCACTTTTAAGCTACTGAGCTTTTAAGTATATAGATAAAATTGATTTTAAAAGCTTAAATTTGAGACTTGGCATCCCTTAAAAATATCTAAAAAAATCTCAAATATCTCTGAAATAACATTGGCATAGGGACAAAAACAAAGAACAAACAAATGAACAAACAATCCTGATCCCAACCTCTCTGATTAATTAAAAAGACATTTAGAAACCACAGTGTGAAAGCAAACATTTTTTATTACTTGCAGAAAGGTCTGCATTCATTCATCTGCAGGGAGAGATTAAAAAAAATTATAAAATGCTATATTTGTGTCAAGAGTAAGCATTTAAGGAAAATGCATCTGTTTTTTGTATCTGTTGCTTTTTTTCTAAAATCTAAAAAATTAGATTTGTGAGGCTTTATGACTTAGTACTCTAGTGAACCATCAAACCTTAAAAAATACCTTTTGTTAATGGTTAACAGTTTAATTTATTGTTCTCACAAACCAGGATATAAACAGGAACTTGCCTATGAAGATATAGGCAGTTATTTGTACCAAACCAAAGTGATTATATTTTAAGCTTGTAGGGTGCAATTTATTGTAACTGGATCTTATCTTCATTTACCTACTGTGTAAAAGGGTAGGAACAAATCCTTCAAAGCCTTCCTTAATTTCTTAAAACACAGTAGTGTATATTACACTGTGACTACCCAGGTGTTTGAAGGAGTGTAATAAGCCAAAATTTCTAGAAGATATAATAATGCACAAAACCCATGGAATAGAGAAATTCTAAAAGCAGTGGGATGCAGCTAAAGGAGGCTATAATGGCATGCATTTCATGTTCAAGGTGCAAAATGCAAATGTAAAATACTAGGGCTGCACAAAGTAACATTTGGAAATCAAAACGATCTTCTTGCATATGCAACAAAGAGCCACTACAGCATGCAGAGTCCAACATATTATGGTACAACCCTTATGTTACATGACAGAAGAAAACTCTTGCATTTTTCACTTATTGGGCTAATCTATGAAAAATGCTAAATTGTGGATTTATTAAAAGATAAGTTCTGTTAGCAAAACCAAAACCTGAAAGTATGAAAATTATGAAAACAGCTAATTTAGCTTATGTAGCTAACACAACCAAATGGTGAAGGGAAATCAGTAGACCAGATCTCCTTTAGTTACTTTTAAAATGACAGTACCATCAATGTCTGTTCACACTGAACTACTAAAGCATAATCTAAACACTTTTTTAAGATGTCTATGCAGAGTTTTGCTATTTCATCTTCTAAAGGCTTTTGTTTAGTTTGCCTCTAAATGTAAAACGCAATTTTAAAAAAATTAACAACCTCAGTTTTAAATGTCCCAATTGTACTGCTGATCCTTGGGCATTTTGAAAAATTTCACACTGTTGCAGTAAAACCTGGATGAATACTCTGTACTACAAACCTCCCTGTTGTTCCTCTTCTCAGCAGGGATAAAACACAATAAAGCTGCTCTTTCAGAAAAAGCTACAGCCAAGCTTATCTTACCTCACTAAGTCTGTGGGGGCAATTTTGGAGCTGGGCTGCTGTTATTATTGTGAGTTCTAACATGATTAAAGGAAAACATTTCATTCTGTTACAAGATATTCCACAAAGCTAAGGGGAATGTTTTGATAGCTAAGTGCAGACAAGGGGTGCAAATTAAGTCAAATCATGTTATCTTGAACTTATTTAGCATTATCAGTATTGTTGCCTAAAATAACATCTGCTCTGGGCATCAAAATTACAGTTTTGAGTTTAAGGCTCTGTGACTTAAAACAAGAAATGGTAGTTGTTGTTTATGTCACTAAATATGCAGTCTTATGAAACCTAGTGATCACTGATGTTGCCATAATATAAAGCTCTCTTTTGGTCCACAGCAAAACAACAGTTGTGATTTACTCTCAGAAAAGTCCCATCCAACAGGAATTAGTTTACTTTTGATGGAAAACATTAAATCAGCATAAAAATACAGAGACTTTATGTAATTTAAATCTATTATATAAAAAGAGCTGCTCTTCTGTGCTGTTTTAAGAATTCTGTTCAAGTACTGCCTGAGACCAGGTCTAATTCATGTTGATCTCTATGTGATTATAACAGAAAATCCCCCATAGTGAGATGTTCTTTATGTTAAATATCCCATTAGTGCAAAAAAGAAAATCAAGTGATGTGTATTTGTGGTTTTACTGCTGATTCTGTCTCGTCTATTCCTGTTCCTCTCTCTTTACAATCTGTCATCTCCCGGGTTCTCTGGCTCCTATACTCCATCGTTACCTGTCTGTTTCTTTGGCACATTTTCTGTCATTCTTGTCACTGTTAAATGGGGTTCCCCCAGCTTGTCTCTCTCCTGAGCCAACCATACTTTATCTGCTGGCGCAGTGCAGGAAAAGGAGGCGGGAGGAACAAAAGGAGACTGTAATGAGTCGTGGAAGGTGATTAAGAAATGAATAGACCCTGCTGCTGGAATCTTCGCCACACTGCCCATGTGCCCCAGCACAGTCTGCAATCTGCAGATAGACACAATGCTCCACTTTTCTTATGCCTGCCATTCGCCTTTAATTGTACAGACATTCACTGGTCTTCAAGCCTGCTGGACTTCAGATAAAACACATGTATTCATGCATTAATCACTGCCAGCTAGGACAGGCCCTTTCTGAGTGCTTCTCCTGCCTTGAGACCCCAATTGAAGACACCCTATAAATATCAAGCAGATAAACGAAACTAATGGAGCGAAGTTAAGCCCGTGCTTAACGTTCAGCCACCCACTCTAACCAATCCAAGATTTCAAGATGCCTCGTTGTCAGTTCATATTATAATGAAAGGCTGCCGAATGTGTGAGACAGTCCATTCAAGAAAGCGTGTAGGCTGGGATGTTATTAGCTGCTGACACGACTCAGGAGACAATGAGCTTCTGTTTGAGAGACTTTACTGGAGAGAAGTGGATTTTTGGTGAATGTCATTCTCAGAAAAGCCATCAAAACAAGGAACACAGCACTTCGATATGCTGTGAAGTGATGTTCAGCCTGTTCAGGTTTATGAAAGGTGCCTGAAAGCACTATAGTTTATAAAGTAGCCTTAGCACTACAACATTAACACATTCTTTGTGACTGGAATTAAAGTTCTTCAGAACATAGAAAGCTGTACCTCGGTTCCTATCAGAAACTGTACACTGATAAATCTAAACCCACAGACAACATTATGCATTTCATTTGCTTTAATTTAAGCTTTACTCATGTCAGATGTTCACGGGTACTCATTAACAGCCTGCTACAGCTATGATGTGGTGCATTCTTTGGATACAGTGAGATATGAAAATGGATATTATTTAAATTAAATTAGCAATGCTAATGAAGGGAGCAAAGATCTCTATGTGATAAAAAGGTCTAAAATTGTGTGCAGTTTAAATTAAAGAAAGTATAGCTTCTTTAATTTGCAACACAGCTTATATATATATATATATATATATATATATATATATATATATATATATATATATATATATATATATATATATATATATATATAATAAAAATTCCCTTCTCACCCTCCACGGGTGGTCTTTCTCAACCTCTGAGCTTGGGTCCTCTACCAGAGGCCTGGGAGCTTGAGGGTTCTGCGTAGTATCTTGGCTGTGCCGAGAACTGCGCATTTCTGGACTGAGATGTCTGACGTTGTTCCTGGGATCTGTTTTAGCCACTGCTCCAGCTTGGGGGTGACTGCCCCGAGGGCCCCGATGACCACAGGCACCACTGTGGTCTTCACCTTCCAGGCCTTCTCCAGTTCCTCTCTGAGGCCCTGGTATTTCTCCAGTTTCTCGTGTTCCTTTTTCCTGATGTTGCAATCGCTTGGTATTGCGACATCCACCACAACGGCTTTCCTCTGTTGTTTATCCACCACCACGTTAACAACACATACTCATTTTAGATAGTATTTCTTAGTAGGTTCAATCAAACCAAACTCTTGTTTTTAGTTGGTTAGAATGACCAAAATTATCTCTATTTGTTAAATGCCAGAAACTTTCTTCAAATTCAGAAGTTCACATACATTTGGCCAATATCAGGGACAATTGTCCTTTAAACTGTATGACTTGGGTCAAATCCAAAAAGATAAAAAGATAAAATGTGTATGTGTTTTTATTCAGTGTATGTAAATATCTGGTTTCAACTTTATATATATATATATATATATATATATATATATATATATATATATATATATATATATATATATATATATATATATATATATATAAAGCATATTACCATATATTACTGTAATTTAAACAAATTTGCCTTGAAATTTCAGCTATCTGAAATCAATTAAGCAAAAAAGAAAAAACTGAAAAGAAAAAATAAACATAACAGCTAAAACTACAAGCAAATCCTTAAAGTACATTGAGGTTTTGTTCTGGATGAATTTAAAAAGTGTCATGTAATTCCACTACTTGTATGAGTAGTTTTATAAACCAATTATCACTCAAATGCATTGAAAAATGAAAAGTGCAATATTTTAAAAGGGGCCACTGGGGATGTTTTTTTTTATGCTTCAACAATAGCAAAGTACATTAATGTCACACATTCTTCTTTTCAAGCACTCCTCCATGCTTTACTATATAATGTTATGTCAAACCAGTGGTTGACACTCCATCTAAAAGCCACTTACATACCACATGCTTTAAATGAAAAATGGAAATTACTACTTCTGTCACATTAATGGGTTCATGAATGAGCCTGTTCTAAAAGGAGAAGTCTGTGCCATCTATCTGTGATTAAACTGACTGAGTTTTGAATGTTTAGGTTAAAAATGAAACTGCACTATGTTAATTTAAGTTGGAGGTCAGTTGTAACAATCTACAAAGTTATCATCTTTTTTTTGATTTACAGTAAAGGAACGGGCTGCTGGTTTACAGTTGCATATGTTGGTTAAATAAAATTATATGTGAGATGTGTCCATCTTTATGATTATATGAACAATTCTTCAAAAATACCTCAAAAATTGTAGAAAATAGTGGTGATAAGGTATTTCGGCACAAACTGGTTTGTCCGTGAGTACGAAATGAAAGTTTGGAAGTAGGTTGGGATGAAATAACATAGTAAAGGGGACAAACTACATTTATTAACTGAATAAACATAACTCTTACTGGTTAGATTGTTGTAGATTATAACAAGTATGTAAACCACTGAAGCAAAATACATTAGTTTGATCTAACATCAGTCACAGCAAAGAACAGAGTATCAGGCTTATATATTTAGTCAAGAGGTCACTACTGTTTAGCAACAGGGTATTTTTCCTATAAAACCAGGAAAAGAATAACAGAATGGTATATTGGTAGAGAGCCACTAAGTTATAAGTCTTCATATGTGTAGCAATATGTGACATTACAGGATGCAAGAAGTTTCATTAAAAGTCTGGATAAGAATTCTTTTTCTATTTCGTATCAAGGGGACTATCAGAAAGGCAGCAGAGCCAGCATACTGATGGGTGTAATCATGTGTCCACGTTTTGTAGTTTGTTTTCCAACTATAATCACCTTACAACCAGAACAACACACCAGCATAAAGTCTAATCATTGTTAAAGGTAATAATGGATAACAAGAACTGTTGACAGAAAAAAAACCCAACATAAAACCATATAGTGACTGCAGAAATTTGTATTCTTTCCTTTGTTGACATTTAGTCTAGCAAAACGTGTTGTATTATAGAATGAGTTCAACTTCAAATTCATGACTGATATTTAAATCCTTCATAATAAAAACCTTCAGGAATGATGAAATGCAATATGTTTGTAGTTAAAATGAATAAAAAGCAGAACCTAATATTAGGAATGCCTGCTATTGACCAGAATAAACTGATTAATAAAAAATAAAAAAACTTTGGTCCAGTAAGGGTTCACTTACTTTATAGGAAATTCAGTTATATACTTTTTCTTGCTGGATAACTGTGGTAATCACACTAAACACCAATGAAAAATGTCAAGGACAGAAGAAAAATGACAGCTTGATTGGTATTAACTGTGACTGGTCAATTAGAAAGTCAAAAATCCAGTATATTTCTGATCAGAGAACACACCAATCTAAGAGCTACCAGGTCACGATGGCAGTCACTTTCTGGTGTGGAACTCTTTACTGAGGACTGAAGACTCTAAGGTCGATATTTTCAGTTTAACAAGGAGTATAAAGCGAAGTCTAAGAAAGTAAAGATGGGTAAAAAGTGTATTTTCTGTGACAAGTCAAGACATGTCTGTTGTTTATTCAGGATGCAAGAGAGAGAGAAAGTCAGACTTTCACAAGATAACAGGAAGGCTCAACAAAGTATGGGAAAGTTGTTCTGTTTTATTCATTTAAGATTTCAAACTTCACATCTTATATAAGTTGTTGGAAGTAATTGGTATCAGCAGATTAAAGCTGTACTCAAAGAAAAGTATATTCTGCTGAGTTTGTCTCAGTTATTGATTATTTTGAACGTAAAGGCTTTTTAGGGCAGATAAAATTAATTACAGATACAAATTTATTTCAAATATATTATTAAGTGAACACATCTATTTAATTCAGTTTTTTTCAAAGCAAAATTTTGTTGGAGTGAGCTGTATCTACTTTAAAACTGAGTTTCTTAACACAGAGCTATTAATTACAATCTGTACTTAGAGTAAGTCTAAATAAAAGTAAGCAATTCAGAGATTTGCAAAAACTGCAATCGGCTGAGAAAAGTGCAAAAGAACTGTCGTTTGCTTAATCTTTACAAACCCGCAAACCATTTGGAGTTTCTGAATTCTGTAGGAAAAATCTCTGAAATACATATGAAATAGTCATTTGCTCCTCTAACTAAATGACATGATAAATGTAAAATGTGTTCTATAAATCTTAATGTGTTCTTTTTTTAACACAACATGATTGGGTGTGCAGATATATGTGTGTTCTGATTCAAACAAATCAATAATACTTATTTTCTACAAGAGCTTTCAACGCAGCTGAAGAAAAAAAGACTCAAACACACAAATCTTCCAGTTACTACAAAGCCCTTCCTCTCCTTGTAAGCCATCCGAGGCAATACATACACCTTCATCACAGGGTCTTCCCTGCTCCACTATGCTCTCTTTAAACTGAATCTTACCAACAACTGATAAGCACTCATTACTTTAGCTTTCATTGGTAACTGTAGATCAGCATCCATGTCCTCCTGTCCAAAGGCTCCTTGCACCCACCTCTACATCCCAGATTATAAAGTCTTCTTGACCTTTTCATGACTTCATCCTCTCCTTTCATCAGCTTTTTGCTTTCAGCTACACTTTCCCCCTGCCCTTTCTTTTTCTGCTTCTCTGTCACTTATATTTTGAACTTTATGTTCTTAAATGTGAGAAAAAGAAATGGGAAAACAATCAAAGTTGACTGAACCTCACAGACTAGGGAACAATTTATTTTTTCTAACACAAAAAGCAAGCATGTTTACATAGCCTGCTTGTCTTCGACATTTAACAATACTTTTGTCTGATAAAGACACCATTATATGGCAATTTAAAGGAATGGCAATTTAGTATAGATGCACAATAGCAGAATCAACACTGCCAGTAAACAAGTCATGAAAAAAGAAAAGCAGTCAAACTGATGCAGACTGCTGTTCCTGCCAATTGTTCACAATTTTCATAGTTATCTACAGTGAAAAACACAATACAGATTTTCTAGAGCCCCAAAGAGTTGTTTAGGCCTCCTGAAACAGTTACTATTGACAACCACATCTGTTTGGGTCTTCAAAATGGAAAATAATGGTAGAATATTTTAATCCTCCATGATATAATTCTGGTATATGCAGAGAATGTGCACATTTTTATATGCAAGCCAAACAGGAGTGATGACAGAATTAACATTTTTTATGCAGCAGCAAATTTAAGCTGCTGAGACTATTAAAAGAAAATCTATTCTCTAGCCATGATCTGAGTTAGCAAAATACAGAAACTAAGTCATATTTAAACAGGGTGATGATTGGAATCAGACAATTATTAACTTTTTCAGCCCTAATCCTCCATGATCGAATTCTGGTATATGCAAGCCACACAAGAGTACAGAAGGCAATAAAAAATTTTTATGCAGCAACAAATTTAAGCTCCTAAGACTATTAAAAGAAAATCTGTTCTCTAGCCTCGATCTGAGTTAGCAGAATACAGAAACTAAGTCATAGTTAAACTGGATGATGCTTGGAATCTGACCATTTTTAGCTTTTACTGCCCTGATCAGTGACCAAAAAGACATAAAATCTAAATTCCCATCTTTTTCTGATCAGTAAACAGATCACTGCTAACAGTTGACACTAGGAACACTCTTCCGTGTGGAGGCTATGAGTAGAAATAAATTTATCTTTTTAAGTTTGTTTTTAAGAATTAGGTATAGGATAGTATTTAAAAAAAACATTTTGAAGTCTAAATGAACCTCTGCAGTCCATTTAGGCAGCAAAAGAATGAGCAAGACTGAGACTTTCTTTAACTTTTTTTGTTATACTTTAGAGCATTCAAAGTCTATCTTTAATGGAACATGTTGAACTTGTAAATGCTAGCAGCTCTTTTGGAAAATGTAGAGTTAAGGTATAGTTCTAAATTATCCAGAGGATAGAGATGGAAGCTGCTGTTTAGTGAAGCGTGCTGCACCTACCATGCAAATCACTAATAAAAGATGCTAAAGTCCGTGTAAAATACCAAATTTGTAATTATTGTCTTGATTTTAAACTAACATTAAAATCCCATTTTACTGCTCTGTCACACAACTGTGTGACATTGCCTCTGCTCGTAATATATATAATTAATAAATGCATGACAGAGAAAGGTGAGAAAAAATATTTTCAGTGCTGTTCTTGTGATAATAGTGGTAAAGAAGAACTCAAAATCAGAGTGTCTACAAAATTCTGATTGGTGCAGCTGTGATCACAGGTTTGTTTTATATTATTTACATTATTAGACAATTCTTCAGCATATTACATGTTTTATACTGAAGCCAGTTGGAGTTAAATTGCTGTCCACTGTGAAGGTGTTAAATCTTTGCATTTAAATTTGATGTTATAATCAAGACAATAAACTTTCTCCTGCTCTATCCAATTAATCATAACACATATACTGTTACTAATCATTTTAAAATCCATAACTTTTGTAAATTATGACAATATCATGAATCAGTTAGACTTTAAATTGTTTTTAGTTATTTTTAGATTTCACAGTTATTTGCTTAAGAATAATCTTTAGCTTATAATGTACATCAAAGTCTGGTTGGTGATTCTTAAAGGTCAGATGATCGAAGGTAGTGGACCAAAAGTTAATAGAGTAAGAATTTGTCCATTTTGTTAATGGCTCATGGTTCAACAAGCAAGTGGGAAATGAAAGGCTGCTGTAATAAAATAAATAAAAATTGTGAAATTAGGCAATAGACAACTTGAAGAACCACTGACTGACTAAACAATAACTTGCAATTTTGGAAGAATTCAACCATGCTGTGAATGATGCATTTTGAACATAATGGTTGAATTCACTCATGAAATATGCTGCCAATTAAGGTTTTTTACCAGAGGATGTCAGCTCAGGAATTAACATGCCTCAGTGTGCTTCAGTGTCTGAACAGAGGAAACGTGTCCTGTGTTAAAGATGTGAATCAGTACTGCATGTAAGCAGGTACAAATCTTTGAGGGAATGTGAAAACACTGAGAAATAGGACACAAAAAATTAGATAAAAAGGGGGAGGGGTATACGTGCACATTTTGTAGAACATGTTTTAAGGCATTATTTTCAAAGATTTAAAGATGTTTGCTCATTAGGGAAAACATGCAGTACAACAAATCATGTTACTGCTGTATGTGGTCTTCTGAAGTGGAACCTGATGGATATGTTTGTTTGAATTTTAACAGCTCAAACCATGGTAAAAGTTAAGTATCTATTTTAAAAGCTGTTTGAGAAAACAGCAGGATTAAAATTTACATGAGTTTGTCTCATACCTGCTATGCTGTACAAACAGAGGGCTGAACTTAGCTCACAGAAATATGTCTGTAATTAAGGTTTAGAACTGGTTTGAGAAATGTCATGTTCTAGAAATAATGTTTAATATGTATGTATTAATATGTAATAACCATTTATACAGTGTGAAAAATTGTTTTTAGATTTACAGATTACTTCACTTTTTTCTTTTTTGCCCAGTTGCATTCATTCTACATATATTCGGTGCAATTTCATGAGCAACACTCTGCTGTTTACTCCTTGACTTCATCATATCAACAGTCAAACATGGAGGTGGTAGTGTGATGATCTGGGGCTGCTTTGCTTCTTTGGGTCCTGGACAATTTGCTGTATTAGAGAGAACCATGAATTCTGCTCTCTAGCAGAAAAAGTCATCACTTTAAGCTCAAGATCTTTTGGGTTAGACAGAAAGACAGTGATCCGACAGACACCAGTAAGCGCATTCTAAATGTCTGAAATAAATACATAAATAATGAGGATTTTGTATTGGCATAGAAAAACTGTCGACTGTTCATCTTCGCCATTCAAAGAGTACATGTGTTTACTTTTAGCTGTCCGAAATTTTGAATGCTAGAACAATCTAGGTGTGGCCGTCTCTCATTGTCTTAAAATAATTTAGCATCCTGTTTATATGACCAGTTAGCAGAATGGTTTATTGTCTTCCCAAAGTGTAACTTCTAGCCGTTGATGTCTAGTGTACAAAGGCCTGGGCTCTTTGCCAAGAAGTACTGAAAAGTTTACTCACTGGGCTTCTATCTGCCAAACATTTTGAAACTTCTTTATAACAATGAATGCATAATGATTAGCTCTTCACATAAGTGCACCTGTGCTGCAGCAGCAACTACTGAGGAATCTTGAGCTGGGAAATTGCATCTAGAGCTTGTCATACAGTGCTTTAGCATGTGTATTATACTTTGTACTATAAGCGTAGAGGTGGGAGAGGGGGTAGACGTGGGTTATGATCCTTGATTTAGTTCTAAATATAAATGCATATTGTTTTGATGCACCAGTAAAATGCAAATACAGGTAAACCCAGATATTTACATACATTGTATAAAAAGAAAAATTGATTTTAGATAATTTTTTTCGTTCTGTAGTTCAGAGGTTTACATACATTCATTTAGTATTTTGTGGAACAGTTTTTTAAATTGTAGGATTTTGATCATTTGGGTATCCTTTCACAAGCTTCTCAAAATAGTTTGCTGAAAGTTTGGCCCATACCTCTTGACAGGACAGGTGTAACTGAGCCAGGTTTGTAGGCCACCTTTTCATTTCTGCTGATGTTCTATGGTTCTATCCGTTCTATTTACCCAAAGATCTGCCTTGGAGCTTTAATCCTAAACCAAGCTCCCACCCCACAGAGCACCCCTCCCCCATGCCTCCCCCACACAGCTCCACCAGACTAGCGGCAGCAGCAATTAGCAAACACCTAGTGGAACTGTACATCTGCTGAGCTTATCATACAGACTACAATACTCCTAAGAACGGTTGTAAAAGGCATCAATGGACGGCATGGAGAAGCACCGTTGTGATGACATGCTGTAAGGGAGGTATCAGAAAGGGCAGAAGGTTCTCAAAGAGAGTTTGTGGACCTTAGGAATTCTTAAATGTTTGTGTACTACATAAAATGTATCAATAAGGCTAAAACTGCTTATTATAAATGTGGTTTAAGATTTGGTGAAATCTATAGATCTGCTTCTAGGTTAACAAAAACTCATGTCTAAATAAGATTTATGTGTTGAAATCAGATCCATAGTTCAGTGCACAGCAGATATTTTAATGTAAAAGGTTTGTACATTTTAAGTTTGAGCTTCCAGTGTTCCAGACTGAACACTAGCAGCTCAAACTCAAGTAATTGGAAATGGTCAACTTAAAGATTTTTCTCATGGACATGGTTGGATCCTGAGTTAAGTTGTTCATCAAATTGCTGTTAGAGAAAAAAAAAAACACACTCTTCCTTCTCTAGAGAACTACAAACAAATCAAACAGGTTAACCAATGTTCTGTGAAGCTCTCACAACATAATGATACCCAAGCTGCACTACTTATACCATGTCTCTCCCTCCAAAACAAATTGCCAGTAAAGCATCATTTACCCCCACTTCAAGGCCTGCCAACTGCCTAAAACCTTTAGTGGTGATGCAACACATCAAGCAAAATCATTTAACAACTCAGCAGCTCAGCCTGAAACTGGGGAAAAATCCTGCAACAAGAATGCCAAATGGTGAAATAACACCATTTATAACATATAACAATATCAATATTGTTATAACAAATAACAATATCTACTTCAAGTTCTGGGGGACATGAGATATGGATAATAGAGCAAATTACCCAACATTGCTTCTTGATAGCAAGTCAATAAATTTTCCAAAGAGCATGCATTTGTTTGAACCAAAATTCGCAATCCAGTCACTTGCCAAGGTTTTAACACTGCCTGAATCTTTACAGATTTCATCACATTACAACCATAAACATATATTTTAGGGAATTTGTTACATTAGACTAATACTAAGTAGTGTATATCTGTTAATGTCAAGTGACAACAATATTTGCTCTTTGATATCTTTAGAATGAAAAATCTGACAAGATATAGAATATGTATATATTTGTTTAATTAGTTTGAAAATATTTTGCAGACCCTAACATGGTTTTTCTCTGATATGAACTGCATTTATTTCACCAGTGGGGTCTTTATTGTGTTGTTTGTTCACTAATGTCCTCGAGCAAAGTTCTGAGATGTTCACAGAACAGGTGGACTGAGACTAAATTACACACAGGTAGCCTTATCTACTAATTAGGTGACTTCTGAAAGCAAGTGGTTGTACTAGATTTTATTTAGGGGAATGACATTACAGGGGATGAAATCTACATGCACACTGTAAAATTTTTATTGCAAAACATTTTTAAAACCATACATTAATTTTATTCTTCTTCACAATTATGCACTATGTTGTGTCTGTCACATAAGACCCCAGTTATTCACATTTTTGTTTGTGGTTGTGCTGTGACAAAATGTGAAAAAAAGTTCAAGAGATAGAAATACTTTTGGAACACACTGCATAGTATGCATAATATAGACAAAAATGCTTTCATGAAGAAAAAAAAACTTCTTGCTAAAAACTTTTTAATAAGAAATATGGATATGGCAAACTTCCTTATATATACAGTAATGCGTGTCTGACATCTATAGAAGGTTGAGAGCAGTGAGTTGAAATGAATTCAACAAGCCACTTAACCCCTGTGACGCCAACAGAGTGTTTCATCTGCAAATCACTGAGAAAGAACTGGAAAACCAGATGCTTGTGTTGGCAGGGAAGTGTCTGAAGGGGAAATGCATGAACAATAGGAAACTTTATGATGTTTATCTGAAAGAAAAGGAAGCCTAAATGAGTTTATATTTCATAAAAATAGTGGTTATATTTACAGTACCTATTAACAGCAAAATTAACATTTTAATGATTGTACTTTTGCTCATATTACATTCTTGCATACTATGTCTGTTTATATTAACTGATCTATGGATTGTTCAGATTATACACATTTTTATCTACTTATCATTTTATAAGTATTTTCATTTCTTAAAAAATTGTAAAATCTATGGATACCAAAAAAGTAACAAATACCACTGAAGAGCAAAAAAATATTAAAACAAAGGATGAGTTTTGCATTGAACAGTCAGTATGTCTCTCAAGCCTTTTTTTAGTTGCCATAGAGTACAGTAAAGTCTTCTGTATGAACCGTCTTGACATGAAACCATAAAAAAGATGAACATTCCAAATGATATGGGTCACATATATAAAGCTGTCCTCTTGGATATGAACAATGAGTACCTTGCTTCCTTTAATGTGTATCTATGTCTACCTTCAGCACAAATAATGATCCAAAGCTGCTCTAAAGTTTAGCCATATTCCTTGCAGCATCTTCCAGATGCCCATGTGACAGCCATTAGATTTTTTTAAACATCACTAAATCACTCTGCGTCAGCAGCAGCGAGGTGGAAATCATTCAGCTCTGTTTCAGAGCTTTATTGATTTGTAAATGAGTAAAATGGGGGTAGAGCGGATTGTCTGTGGCCTGCAGAAAAAGTCAGCATTGGTTTGGGATGTTCAACAGCCAGCACCAATCAGCATACATGCAAGACCAGCACTTTTGCTCACCTGTAAACATACCTAAACTTCTGTAAACAGTTGCTAGAAATTACTTTCAGTCACTGGAAGCAAAACCATCAATGTTATTTATGTGAAGATTGTTGCAACTATTTTGGAAATAAATCCAGAGGAATTTTCTCCCCTTTATGTTAAGTGATAGAAAAATGAAAAAAGAAAAAGTATGCAACTTGAGCAGTTTTAAAGAGGAAATTTGAGAGTGTCTGGGTCACTGCAGGTCTGCAAGTAACAAGCTCCAAAGAGACAATTTCAATTCGGGTTGGCACCACTGTAGCCACATTGCTCAATGTGCCATGAGAGAACAAATTGGAAAACGCAGTGGCTGCCAAATGTTTCCTTTCATAAGGGGCTGAATGAACCACAAGCCAGCCCATAAACCTCACACCCTGACCCACCAACAGTCTCTATATAACTATGTGATAATGCTATGCATACAGCTTTGCACTGATATTGTCACAGATAGGACATCCAGTAGGTAATATATGCAAAACATGCAGAGCCCAATTTTAAATGCAAGATTTCTCCCTAAAGGCAGATGGCAGTTGTGTGGTTTAGGGCATTTCTTGAATGTACTGCAATTAGAGGAGAACATTTAGGGATTAAACACATTTCTGACTTTTTCTTCGAAACAAAATCTTTCTTTTAGAGTTACCATCACTGTTTCTCCTCCACATGCCAGATATCTTTCATGACAGTTAAGCAAAGTACTTAACATATGTGGAAAACAATTTGGTTTGCATGAATCCTCCCTCTGTGTTCATAAGTAAAATAAACAAAAACTTTACATTTAAATTAAAGTTAGTTGCATGCACTCATACATGTGATGATGTACATGTTAACCTCTCGAAAAGTGAATCACAAAACAACAAACAATACCATATCAAAGTAATTCTCATAAGGTTCCATTCCTGGTCATCTTTTCATTGTACCTTCTCCATAACTTCACATTTTCTTTCATTTTGCAGATTTTCTGCCGTTCTCTAAACACAAATTAGAGCACAATTCATGACTTTTGGCTTTCCATTGTTGTCTTCCAGTTGATATTCAAACTTATTTTAGAATAATTTGATTTCTTTTTAACTCTTAATAGTTTTGTCATCTGAACTGTTGCACCCATATGTACAACAATCCTCCATCAAGCCACTAGACCATATGTTTAAATAGTTCAAACTGACTTTGTCATTGTACATTAAGTTGACACCTTCACTTCATGTTTTTAATTAAAGGACAGACTTTTCTGCTTTGATTCTTGAGGCAATTTGAGTTGCTTATTGTGAGCTCATTTGATATCCTTTTCTGTAAATGTCTTTTTTATTTGCCCATACAGATCTTGTGTGTTGGTGTACCTGTTATTCTTTGGCGTTTGTCTGTTTTGTTAGATTTTTTTTGTTCAGTACTTTGGTCAGCCTAGGGGTTATGTTTGAAGTGCTTTAAAAATAAAATTGTATAACCTGACATGGTGTGGTAAATATGACAAACTTATAGTAAATAAACTTGTATTGAAATGGTTTGAACAACAGTAGCTGGACTCAAACAAGGGCAGAAGATAATCTCCTATAAAGAGCCTTTAAATCTGACTGTAGACATATTGACTTCTTTTAGATGTGGGAGCAGAATTTTGAGTGATAGTAGTACAACATCTGATAGTGAAAATAAGGACTTTGATCTCAATTCACTATGTACGCTTTTAGGTTTTTAAAATCAAAATTCCTCCATACATAAACCCATGTGCATCTATAGCTGACAGTAAGTATAACAGCTGACATGGCTTACCACATATAACATCCAGAAGTCAAGATAAGTGTGAAGCGTTGCAAAATCAAAACTTATGTTGGTCCATACATAGCATGAAGAACTTTATTTGGATCCACTATCAAAATTTGACATGGATTGGCAGTACAATATTCACCTCTGAATATAATTTTTTAATATTTTTAATAGCATTTTTATTTATAATGAAAATTGGCTGCAGTGCTTTTATTAATCCTTAAAGGGAAATTAGACTCCCCATTGCCCAAAGTCAGTAATGACGGCTTAGTTTCTGTAGTAGACTCATGTCTCAAAGGTTCTTGCTACCATTAACAAACCATTAATTGGACAGCTTTCAATTCAATGTGACCACCAAGAAAATCAAGCTACCATAGCAATGGAGAATGTGAACTATTAAATGAAAAGCAGGATTGCATTATATATCAAAGAAAATAAATCATATACCACAAAGCCCAAGTCTCTTTATGATGAAAACTATTTTTCTTTAATCAATCTAAATATGACTTCAGATAAAAACCCATCTTTGATCTCTGGTTTCTGACAGAAACATAAAGTCACCTGCAGAATGCTTTTTTCTCCATTTTCCATACCCCAAGATTAGCCTTCACACATTTACAGGCTGTGTACCGCAGCAGAAAACTCTAGCAGTAAACATGGTGATATAAGCTGTCACTGCAAGGAGTTTTTAGGCAAAGAAGTGGAGGGAGTTGTTAAGTGCAGCGCTTACTCTGTGTTAACGTCTTTCGACCTGCCACCAACAAAACACATTGTTTTGTGTAAACAGCAGCAGTAGATAGAAAGGCTGCGGTTTGGCTCCTTTAAGCCCTGACACAGGCAACTTCCTGACCTCGCCAAGTGACTTGTTTTCTTTTTCTTGTCCTCTTGCTGTTCTACAACTGTCATTGTCAGGCTGTTACCTTGCCACATTTGTTATTTGTCTTACTTCTCCTAAAGACACAGTAGCTCATAACTACCTCAACAGAAGAAAAACAATTATTGCCTTTAGAATTAGATCTTCATGTTTGGCTGAAATATTTCTCCTTTCATGTGTCTTTCTCTCTGCAATTTTAGTGTTTTCAATGAGGAATGAGTAAAACTGCAACTGAAATGGTAAGGAGAAGGAAGTAAAATAGGTTACTAAGCGCCAGTTTTTGATATAATAAATGGTTTTTGATATGGTTCTCGACCAGGGCACCATTAGAAACCAAATACGATGAACAAGATTTATGATGCCTAATTGGACATCCAGTCAAAGGGCAGCAGCACCTGCCAGTGTTTTGCACCTTGTAAGCACTGCAAGAAAACATGCCTGCAGTGTACCATAGCTAGCTAATTACCCTCAGCTTAGTGTCTGACCCTCAGCTTCCAAGTTGGTTCTAGATTATAATGGACAGTTTTTAAAGAATCTTATCATTCTATTTAAAATAAGAAATAGAGGTATAGATAGTTCATCTATAAAATATTTTTTGTGAAGCCAGGTACTAATATAAAGCATATTGATACTTGGTTTATTTCTTATTTTTTCTGATAAGCTACATAATAAAATGTTGCTGTATTTTTATTTTTATTCAGAATGTACTGTAAGACCTTTGAAAATGAAATGTTTTAATATCTCATGTTATGAATATTTTTGACAAGTATTACTTTATTTGTTTTATCTAAATATAAACCTATTTCTTAACTTACCATTATGAGTGATTTAAGCTGCTGTCACTATGTGAGTTCAATTTTATGTTGCAGCAGCTTGTTGGCTGAGCGGATCAAATAGTTACTAAGAGAAACGAAACAAACTGACAAAGAGAGGTGACTCTGCTAAGGTTTTTAAATATAATCAGATTTTATTCCATTACGGATTTAGATGCTTATTTGCATTAATGTCAATACCTGTGTGTGAAATGCTACAATTTAAAAAGGAAAAAAATTACCTTTGTCCCCTAATCTCCAAACTTCAGTATAAATAACACAGCATGCACCCTATGTTTCTAAGAGGACTGGATGCAGATGCAGCAAATTATTTTTGCTTTAATGGGCCAATAACTTATTCTATTAGGTGAGAAAACGTGTTTTAGGGCCTCCAGCAAAATGACCCTAAAACAGCTAAATGAAAAAAAGAAAACAATGTAAACGTGCAAACTTTAGTCTACATGCAGCACAATAAAGTCAGATTTATCCCATAGAGCTGTCAGTCACACTCATCTATGCGCTGCTCACACCCTTCCTTTCTCTGTCTACTGCACTACAGCACCTCCCCCACAGCGGAGCCTGCCGTGAATGCGCAGCCTAGTGAACATGGCCATCGATGACAGCGCAAAAACACTTTTCCTGTAACAACAGGTTGTTTCTCCACCATTAGCATAGCTGGAACAAACTGACAATTTTGAGCTTGTACACGTTGTGTGGGTTAGGGTGTGAGCAGTGTGTACACAAGTATGATTGGCAGTGCTAAGATATTCCTTCTGGCTCTGATTGGCTGTTTCTGACCGGGAGTGGTGTATTTCTGCAGATGGCAGTAGGACCACAGGGAGGAGGCAGAGGAGCTTGAATTTTTTTCACAGATTATATATGCATCATGTTCCGCTGTTGGGACTAGGGGTTGCACGACTTCGTATTTTCTAAAGTTGACTTCAACATGTTGAAAGTCGAATCAGTGGCGGCGAGTCGCTGTGACATCATAGAAATGCAAGAGAAAATGCTTCACATTAACTTACAGGCTTTATTATCTATATTCACAGCAAATAAAAGACCGCTTGGGCAGAAATCTATTATGCAGAATTAAAAAAACGAAAAACAGAACATTATCCTGAACTTCTTCAGCAACAGCGGAGAAGACTGGTGATATTCTGTCACTGTGGACCGAAAAGTTGCACAAAGCCGAGTCTGACTTTTTGGGGTTTTTTTCCAAACACCAGCTAGTACTGATGATCAGGTATATTCTCATCTTGGTTAGCTGCACGTATTGGAGTCAAATTATTACACTGCAAGTTGGAACATCATAAACTAAACTTATTAGGAACAGATCACCTTTGATTATTGTTAAATTCAGCGCACCTGCTTCTCCTCTACCCAGATAAGCCCAGTGCGTCGAGTTTTGTAGCCTCTGTATATGGGGAGCCCACTTTAACTACTGTGCCACCCGATGCCCCTATTCCTGTGGCCTTTGCCTGACTTTACGCTATTCCTTTGGCAAATTACTTTATATTTTTATACAATTCAAATTATATGACAAACTCACCTAGTTTCTCATCTGTCATCAAATCAGTTTTGTCATGTGATTGTAATTAGTCGACTTGCCATGTAAAAAGTCATTGCAGAGCAAAGAATCGACTAGTGGACTAGCTGGTGCAACCCCTTGTCAGGATAAAGTGACAGTTTTAACAAGTATATAAAAAACATATTTTATAAAAGTTAGCTACTGTAACTTTAAACATACACTTGATAATATCAACTGCACTTTAGTGTCATGAATGCAGACTGAATGGAGTGTATTTTGTACTTGTTTGAATCAGACCATTTCTTAGGTTGAATAACAAGTGCTTGAGCTCTCTGTGTTTTACTCTGAAACTTGTAAGCGGATTTTGTCTGAAGCCTGAATTTGGTCAGTGGGAGATGAAAAGCAAAGGTTAAAGGAGAAGCACACCACCCTCTTGGTGCTTTCGATCATTGTGGCTCTCATTTAGTAATGCAGGCCTGCTTTCTACAACTACGACACCTGTGTCCTAGTTGGTAGCCCTAAATATGTCAGCTGAGAAAGCCCAGTGTTGACACAATGCTGACCTGAATCAAGTACCACCACAGACCTTCTTCCTCCCTACAGGCCATCTCCTCACATTTCTGTTATCCATGTACTTATAACTTCAACATGCTCACCACTCACAGATGCCATTCATCCCCTCTCTGGACACATCTCTCCAGTGGCACACTGTGTACTGTAGAGCTCAGGAACCAAAGGAAGTTGCCAGAAGTAAAAAAAAAGCAGCAAGTCTTTTTGTAAAGACGCTTACGGTGTGACACAGCATCATGAATCCTTCTACAGTTTGTTTAAAATATATGAGCACATCCCATAGCACATCTTTCTTAAGATTCCTCTCCTTTTAGGTTTGTCGCACCCTCAGTCACAGTGTTACTTTGCGACTGCCCTCCTTTAGATCTCTAATTTTCTCTCACCATGTCTCTGGCTTTCTCCACACTCTTCTAAAGAGAGGTGCCCCTCCATGAATCACTCTCTGTCACTCTGAGCTGTCCTTCACTTTAAGTATACTTGGACAACCAGTCAGCAGTCTTGGCAACTGAGGTTTTCTTCACAATATTTTTTTTCTCACATCCCCTTGACACTGTTCCACATCTGCCTTGTATTTCTATGGAGAATGTAGATATGCTGTTTTAAGTTCGGAATTGCCTTTCTTTGCAACTTAGACAATAGCATAAATAATTCAATCTCCAGATAAGCAAGGTTGCCACAGATGTTTGAAATTAAGTAGCATGAACATTACAATTCAATGGAAGACACATGCTAACAAATATGCAGTAATGACTATGCAGAAGCTCTGTCTGTACTGATAGAAATTCACTCACCTCAGCATGCTAAAAGGTTGGAATTACCAAAACTTACAGCAGATGGACGTACTTTCCAATTATTCAGCTGATAATTATTTACCAACTGGGGGACAGTCGTCCACTATGTAAAGAGCCCTAGATGATTAGACAAAGCATGGAAAGAAATGAGAAAAACAAGATGGCAACATTACAGCAGAAGGAACTAACTTTGGCCTAATTCCACAAGGCACTATACTTTTTACATCCTCCATCCCACATCCATATATACAAAACAAGTGTTCCTCTTAAGCAACACAGCTACTTCATAGACATGACAGAAGTTTTAAAAAAATTTAAATTTTCAAAAAAAATTGCTCAATATCAGCAAGATTAAATCCACATAAAATGTGTCTTTACATATGCTGTGCAAGATAAGCAACAGTGTGAAAGCTCGGGATGGATGATATGAACCTACACACTGAGCACAGTATTTTGTAGTATTGACCTGTACCCAGTTGTTGAGAAGCAATGTTGCCTTGTCCCTGGTTCAAATCTTGGCAAGGCAACAACAAATGTAACTATGTCACCCTCACTTTACATTTTGGTACATTATCAATTAGAGTTTGTGACTATTATGACAAATAACTACTTTTAATCAACTTCTAGCTCAACGATGATGAATGATATGCTAGTTGCCCATCCCTAGTGACAACAGCTTTACAGTTTACCTTATCCAGACACAAAGTTTTTGTAATATTAGGGCGTCCTTCTTATTCCTAGTCCTCCAGTCCAGACACAAAATGTATGTATTTTTTTTTACATTTTCTTGTTATCTTATTTACTATGTTCTGTGCAGTTTTGGTTTAAATCCATGTTAGGCTGTCAGGAGGTCTATTTGTTTTCTTTAAAGATGCATTTGAGATGAAGGCTGTTTTATATAAAGTACTGGAACAAACAGAGATACTGAATAAAACAATACACCAACTGCTCACTATACATGCCTTTGAAAGGCTAGGTTCAGAGGGGATTATTACTAAAATTATTTTCTTCCTTAAAACTGTGAATTATTGAAGGACTTTGATTCTAGATCAAAAATGAACCCAAAGAAACGTAAATTAATACTTCTTCATGGGAATTTTTGTGTTACATATAAGGTTTATCACGTGGATAATCTTTGATTGTGACAGTAAATCTGGAGAGCTGAAGTATTTAGAAAGTTCTAAAGTGTAATATAATATAAAGGACCTTTTAATATAATTTATTAAAATTATAATAATATCACATTTATTTTTTAAAAATGGGATAATTCTGACTCTTGTGAAAGATGTTTAAACATCAAAATGCTGTATTTGTTATAATATTTTGATATCAAAGTAACATTTTTATTTCTTCATTTCACAATCTTTTTTCAGTGTTTTTACTGCACAAAACGATTGTATTCTGCTTTGGCTGATGGGTATTTAGGTCAGACAGGTGACCACATGAGAAAGAGTATTTGTCTCTCCTCTTCCACGAAAGCCAAGCAAAGTAGCAATTACCTTAAATTAAATTAAGACTGCCAAATGAAAAATCTCAGAAGGCTCCTTGCACAGTGACATATCCTGAAGCTGTCAGGGTGCATCACAACACTTAAATCAGTGATCTACAATGACACAATCCTAAGAATGCTAATGATTACCCTATCAACTATAAATAACATGAGCGTGTGTCAGCGGATGTGATGTAAGTGCCCTCAAACTGATTCATAAGCGAACAGAGCAGAAGGATTTTCAGACAACCTAGCCAATCCAGCTGCAAAGCCCCATTATACCATTGATTTGACAAATGCAAAACAGATTCTTCCTCTTGAGAAAATTAAAAGACCTTAAACTGAATCGTGACAGAACTTGTCCTGAATCAATAATGATGCATACCAATGCCTTTCATCTTCTCAGTAAAGAATGGAAAATATTTCTTGGGACAGATTAGCAGTTTGATCAGGAGTTTTCAGCTATAGAGGCTGTAATTTAGTTCATGCATTTTGTGAGAAATGTTAAATTCATTTCTTGGAAACCTATGATATATGGTTCTGAGCAGAAATTTAGATTAATTTGTGGGCACTAATTAACTACACAGGGTTAAAATAATGCGAGCAGGTTTAGATGTATGTATATATCTTTTCAATGATTGGTTAACTGTCCCTTACCTAACCTAACTGCACCTTCACTAGTTACAAGTTTTTTTTATAGTCATCATTAAAAATATGACATAATTAGCTGAATATTTGAACTCCTTTTGAACTTTGCTGTTCTTTGCACAGTTGGTTAAGTCTATTTAAATTACTTAGTTTTCTGGCAGAGACCTGTCTTTTAAGCATGGCCCAAAGATGGTCCTGTCAGAATAATTTTGTTTTCAGTTATCTAACTCAGAGTGTTCTTCTCAAATCAAAGGAAATTGGTTGGAACATCATAAACAGAAAGTTACAAGAAGATCAGGATCACTACCCACTATGAGGTTAGTTTTACACTGCCTTGGAAAGAGTATTGAAAAAAAAGAAGCTAAATGTCTTCAATGGTAAAGGTTTTATGGTCAGGGAAGACAAAGATCCAGTCAAAATGTGTAGATATATGTTTGGGTTAGTCAAGAACATTATAAACTGTCAGTCATGGTGGTGGTAGCATCATGTTGTGTGGCAGTGTCTCTGCCTGTGATATGGGGGCATTGCAAAAAGTGGATGGAAAAAATGAAGACAGAAGACCACTTTAAATTCTTTTTAACTTCATCTCAGCAGCTACTGTATGTCTGAAAACTTAGACACACTTGAATTTTTCAACTCTGTTCTAGTTTGTAATGCTTTGGTTTTTTAGAGTAAATTCCTTTCTCTAAATTTTGAATTAATTGACATGTAGATATGCTGTCACAACTTGCAGAGTTCTACATGGATGTGTTAGCCCTCTCCTTCTGTTTACTATTTGTATGAATGTCATTTTTTTACTGGGTTGTCAAACTGTTACATTACCAAATATTCAGATAATAAAATATCTGGCAGCACTGATGAAAGACGGGTGGGTACAGGACATCTGATTGGACAGTGTTGATAAAAGTTTCACTGTTATTTTATACTTATTTTAAATATACATTATATATGTATAGATATTTATAGCCAAACTATAAACCTTTGTATACTGCCACCAGTTCATAAAATCTTCTTCATTAGAATTTCTGCTTGCTTTGATAAATATATAGCAGCCTTTTAGGATAAATAAAACCAATGCTTTAAGTGGAAAAAGATAAGTGCCAGTACTCTCCTTAATGTCATACAAATATGGGACAAAAACATGGATAATATTTTTATATAGATCTGTCTATTGATCTATAACTCAGTAGTTTTACTGTACAGAAATTACAAAGAACAAAAGAACAAAGTCAGTTCTAAATCAAATCCATATGAGTCAAATTCAGTTTCTTGGAGCCACTTTTATTAACTTCAAGCCTCATGGCGTTAACGTGGACATAAAAAATAACATTGAAAAACACTATTTCATTTTAGTCCTTAAAATACCCAAGTTTACGCTTAACTTTATTCTTTTTGTCTGATGACATCATTGTTAAATATTAAATCAGACATTGTGATCAGTTACTCCGTACTTGAGTAGCCATTTTACCAAATACCTTTTTATTCTTACTTGAGTAATTTCTTGGATGGATACTTCTTAAGTGCTATTCTTACTTGAGTACAATTTTGGGGTACTCTGCCCACCTCTGCTTGTGGGTAATTCATGCTTCATAGTTTCTACCATATTTGTTCCTTTCTTGAGGTATATTTCATTGTTAATTGTTGTATTCCCCTTCCTGAATATTTATTATTTCCTTTAGATTTTTTCCTATCTTGATCTAGTGTGCTTTTACTTCAGCTCAGATTTTACCATATTATATTTAGTTCCCTGTATTTATTATTGCTCGAAAGGTATTGTCATATCATTATGTCCTCTTAAGTTTCTCTCATGTTATTAGTCTTCCTCCTATTTCTGTTGTATTCATTCTCACCAGTAATCTTCACTGATGCCATTCACCTGCAATGCCTCATCATCCTCAAGTGTTTTACTTGATCTGCCACTCAAGCTCTTAATTTTTTTACTCTTTAGTGTCAGATTCTCTGTTTTCATGCCATGATACATATAGTTCTTAGCTTCCCTCCATGCCCTATTTTTCCTGTCCCTGAGTTATGTAAGTTGTGCTTATTAAAGTTCTTACTAATGCCTCTCACCAACAGAGGTTCACCACGAAACTTGTTGGGCTGCCTCCTGTGTTCGAGCAGAGCGTGCTGGTTGCGGACCGAAAGCAAGCACTCACTTTTTTTTTTACTTTTTTTTTGCCATTTGTGCTTGCAGAGCTTTGAGGGAGCATTGATGGGGAAACCCAGACTGACGTACCACCAGTTACAACACAACACGAGAAAAAGTCCCAGTGCGCATCAAACACCGGAAATAAGTTGCGGTACGCTGAGGGGTAAATTTAGAAATGGTGGTACTGTGTACCAACCTACTTAAAGCACTGCGTAAAAACTCAGGTTATTTTTAATGAGTAAGGCAAAGAAAGCTCTGCTATTTTCTTTTGCTCAAAGTGTGTTGAAATTTAGAGGGTGATTTTGGCCCTGAACTGTCAGCTCAAGCTAAAGCAATGATTCAATGACTCTGCACTCTCTTATCTATGCTCATGGTTCATTAGTTTATTCAGATTTTCATTTTAAAGTAACATCAGGCTGGCTAATTAAATTGTCTTGGTTTCAATCATGTCTTTGCATTAAGATTTTTGTGCTGGAATTTGTTTTTAGACAAAAATGCTATAGTGTGCCTGAAAATCAGGAAAGCTGAGTACATACACCATTTTGTTCTTTATTCTACAGTGCCTTCAAAAAACAAAATTCTTACACCTTGGACCAACACAAAGTAATGCATACTTGTTAAAATAACTAGGCCATTTGCATGTTACTAAATTCAGTTTATTTCAGTTCAATTCAGTTTATTTATATAGTGCCAACTTACAAAAAATGTCATCCCAAGGGACTTTACAAAAAAAAAAAAAAAAAAAAAAAAAAAAAAAATCAATCATACATACATTCCAATTGATCCCAGTTATCAAACAGTACAGTAAGCTCAATTAATTATTCAAAGTAGTTCAGTAGAGCATGTGCAGTGGAGAATTCTTCTGTAACTCCCCTGGAATCTGAAACACATGGACTGGAGTGGTAATAGAGGCTACTTAAATCTCCATAGGATCAGCTAGGGCCAAAAACCCCATCCCTATGAGAAAATGTTATTGAGATATGAACTGACATTATCAATTACTATTCCAAAAAGCTCCAAAAGTTTCAGCCACAAGACAGACAACTTTAGGATATCCATCCTGCCCACTGCCATCACCGTCTACGTCTTGGAAAAAAACTTCTATAATATGAGTTATGATAATATTTAATTTCCTCTTTGAGATTAATAAATCACTGTATTTTTGAATTAAATTAAATTAAACTGAATTGAAATTAAATTAATTTGGATTAAACTGAAAAGACAGGCCAGTTGAACATAGGTTTTAGCAAAGAATAATGTGTGGGGGAAAAAAAAGATGAGACATACTGCATAAGGGGTTTCCCCTTTACTTGCAACAGTCAAAGAGTTCAGGTGCCTGTTTTAATGTTATACCCCTGAAAAACTGCAATAGTAGGTATCAACAATCACCAATTAATAATATTTTATGTTAAATCTGTATCTAGCCAAAAATGGGTGAATTGCGACTGTTACATTTCAATGTCAGAAATAATGAAGGTACATACATCAGGGGATTACAAAATTCTATCTGTTCTGAGTCAAGAAAATCAGATGGAAGGACCCTAAAATTGGAAATTGCATGTTTGCTTTGCATGTTGGATCATGCAAGGTTTCCTATCAGTCTTGGCATTAAAATACAATAATGTACAACCTACTTTACCATAAGACAGTGGTGTTTTAAAAGCATAGCATGCAATGAAATCACATCAGGCCCACATCAGAATCCAATTCAGTGAGTGCAGCATATTTCATAGGGTTGTATTTGGTATAAAAGGTTTCAGAATCACTGTTATTAAATTTTTCAATCAGACTACTGTTAATCTACACTTTTACCCCTAACAAGGACAACATAATGCATTCCTGTCATTATTTTGCCTTTAAATCCAGTTGACATTAATTGCAACGTTATGTGCACATCTACAAAAAGCTAAGTAAACTTATTTGGCTAAAACATGTCTGTAATGAAACTAAATTTAAAAATATCTTTGGATTTAAGTTTCCATTCATTGAACCAATACAAGAAATTAGGAAATACATTTTAAGATTTGTGAAAAATTAAGGAGTTGCATTGTCTGATGTACAACAAAGAATACCAAAAAGACTTCACACTAAAGCTGAATGATAAATTTCAGGAAGAAGAACAGAGCATAAATAATGAATCTTGGAAGCATAATCTCAGATTTAATGCCTAACAACCATCAACAAATATCCAGGATAGAAGGAGTTTGATTAATGCGTATGGTGAGACAAAGTACCATTTACCATAAGTCTTGTACAAATTAGTGTGCCATTAAGTGTCACTAAAGACTAAGTCTGGGGTGGAATTGAATTAGCTTAGTCAGGCCAATGTGCCACTTTCTGGATAAAAAGCAAAGATGAACAGAGGTCAAAGCTTCATGGGTGACCTCAGATAAACCTGTCATCTCCTCAGTACGGGACCAACATTTCAGGGTTGCAAGCAGGGGAAAGTTTGAGCAGTGTATAGTCTCTTGGGGAAAATGTGAGAAAGAGAAGCTGCAAGGTGAAGACCAAAAAATGTGACAGAGTTGACTGTAAGGTTATGGATGAGAATGTATAATCACTGGCTTGATGATTCCTTTGGTTCTAAAGGTTACATATCTAAGATTGGCGGGGGGGATTACCTTGGATTAATAAAACTACACAGAAAATAAGAAGCTGAGTAACAGGGCCGAAAAGCAAGTCCACAAACAATTCAGAAAATACAACAGCATAAGCTAAAAAGACATAAATAACCTTCACATTCACATTCGGACAACAGAAAAAGAGAATAAAGAAGAAATCTCTAAGCCTCTAGTAAGAGGATAAAAGATGGTAGTACAATACAACAACAGGCAAAACAAGTCATTCTAATCTTCTCTTTGCATTGTGAAGAATATTGAATCTTTTTTAAACAGTGGTACTGATAGCTTTGTGGAGAAAAAGAAGGAAATAAAGTTTCTACTTTGGTTAATACTATTAAATGTTAAACTGAGCTACATGTAAATAAGTGAAACATTTTCAAAAACCACAAAGAACAACACAGTAGAGGTTGTAATGCATGGCTTTGCCAAAGCAGCTCAACAACAGGAAATTTCCTTCCTTAAACAAAGCCCCAGTCTCATTTCCAAGGTTGGAAATGAGACTGGGTACCAATGTACAGCTTTTTCATTTTACACATCTCAAAACCTGAAAAACTTTTTTTTGGAAATGGAAATATTCATTGGTTCAGCAATCTTCTGCACTTTGGAATCTGATATGCTGGAATATCAATACAACAGTAGATAATAAAAGATATTGACTCTACTCAAAATCAAAGTACACCTAAAGATCCAGGTTAAAAATCACAAGCTTTCCCAGCATACTTCTTTGTCTTACTCACAATATTTAACAGAAATATGCTGAATTAGAAACAGCAGCAGAGTTAGAACTGTTTCTTTGACCTATCACTCAAAAACGTAAATTAACTACAGATATGTACATTGAAGCCACAAGTAAGGTTTAAGAAATATATAACTACAATATAAATTATACAACAACAAAAAGAGATTGTTTGGCCAAAGAAAACTGAAAAAAGCTGCCTACACATGATAATATAACTAAAGATTGTATATTGTTGGATCTTCCTAAGTTTTTTAGTGTGAAATTATATTACGGCAATAGGGAATTTACTTGAAGGCTTTTTACACATCATTTACTAAAAATGTGTGGAAAAAAATGATCAAAAATGTGCTGTACATTTACACTACCATTTTAATGGCAAAAAAGAAGGGGGGAAAGCGGTGATAAATTCCTAAGCTGTCTGAAGTACCGACAAGACAACGAAACAATTAAGATTTTACATTATAGAGCACCATCAAAGGTAACTGAAAACTAACACTATTCATTATGAACAAGCTGTCGAGGTCACAGTGAAATGCTAGTTCTTCTTGTTCTTCTGGACCTTACAGCCATTTCAATAAGCACTCATTTATTTCAGTAAGGAGGCCAGCGTCCCCTGTAGAGGAGGAGATGATGTTGCAGAGAAGCCCCAGCTGCAGTCCAAATCACAGTCATTGATTTGTCCCTCAGCTTGATGGGACAGTTTGGATCCCAAAGGAACAAGCACAAGGGCAATTGTATGACTCATCTGGCCTCCTGGCCCTATGCATTAATATTCATTTCAATTAGAAATAAATGGCCAGATGCTCTTCTTTTTCACATCACTTTTCCTTTTCACAGTTTCAAATGTTAGAAAACTAAAACATTTGTTCTGACAAAGATATACCAACTGCACCTTTAAAAAAATATATACCTTTAAGAAATAACACAGACACACTTTGTAGAATGTGCAATGTGGGTGCTTATAACTGTGCCTGCCTTTTAAAGTTCTCTACTAAGACCTGAAAGATCTTTTTGTTTTCCTGTGAGGACAGTGACAGCAGTTTTATATTTTCCATTCATTAAAGTTGTGCTCTCCCTCTCCCAGAGGTCAATACCAAGAATCAACTGACTGCAAAAATTATTTTCATGATTCCTATGAGTAGAAGAAAATGCTTGTCTCATATTATGCATCACTGAAGTGCCCTGAGAACAGCAAGACACCTATCTAAGGAACCTGCCATTATGCTTGAAAAGTGAATTTGAAGTGAGTATCTGTGTTCCAGGTCTGGTTTATTGACTTTTTTCTTATTTCCTTTTCTTCTTTTATTTTCCTTTTGTCTCCAGTGTTACGTTGCTATGGCGCTGGTGTGGATGCTCATTGTCCAAAAATCGTTACCTTTTTTTTTTAAGGTTTGTTTTAATCGTTTTTTTTTTTAATGGATGCACTGTCCTACTGAAACATAAAATTATTACATTACTGTTGAAAAATACAGATTGTGACTAACCCACATTTTTTTATCACCGTTCTCTTTCTCATCATTAAATGATGATGAGCTTTAGATTCCTTAAAGCTGTATCACATAAAGGGATCAAGGGCAGGGAAAGTCCATCTAACTGACCAAAAAATATATCAGTGGCATGCAGGATATGACTGTTAGAAACCTTATATCTAATAGCCTAGTAAATATGGTAATAGGCAGCCCCTTGCAATAGAAATGATGTACCTATGGATATTGAGATTATAATTGTGATTCAGTATATTGTGTAAGTCTTCTTTTTTATGTAAAATGTAATCCAATGATCACAGACAATCCTAGACATCAAATTATTATATTAGTCTGTGTCATCCTTTCCTCCAGATTTGACCACTCACCCTCTTTCCAGTATCTGAGAATTTCAACCTAGAAAGGATGGTGCTTCCAAAACTGGGATGCACTATTTGCATTGTCTCTGGCAGAAGATGAACATTTTCTGGTGTCAGACACATTGCTGTAAGCTCTGCAGGCAGAGAACAATGAAAAGAGTCCAAGGCATCGCCAAGCTGTGAATATGAACATCAAGTGAAATGAGACAGCAGTAAAAGGGTATTCCTCTGTTTCTTTCTTGTTTTGGGTTGGGTTTTTTTATATTTTGCAAAAATTCACATATAACAACCATAGCATTTTACCCAGAGGCCTCTAAAACTAGCAACAGCTCATAACAAAGATAACCTGTTCATTGATTTTATTTGTCTGGAAGAAATTTGAAGCTTTCTCTCAGTTCTTGCTGTGTGAGTTGTTTTCAGCTGGCAAGACAACAAACTAACCCTATTAAGTCAAACAGAAACCATTGCTCACCACCATGTCCTGCATCAGACAGTGGAGTGAAATGCTCTTGTAGCATTCAGTCTTTGACTTAGAACTATGTAGTGGTAGGAATTTGTAGAGTACAGTACAATAATGAACAGTAGCAAACATATTACTGTTCATTAAAAATAATCCTGTCTAGATTGTTTTGCAGGTTTGTCAATGTTCAGAAAATATAACAGGATCACTACAATAATGTTGACTCAATGTAACAAGAAGGTTTTAGGCCCCATTTACACGGAGCCGTTCTTCAGTTAAACCATAACAATTTTGTTGCAATCCAGCCGCTCATTTACACGACGCCAGCGACCGGAGTCTCTCACATCTGCACCTTTTGAAACCTGGTCTCTGAGTGAAACTTTTCTGTAACCCCCCCGTGGAGGTGTGAAGTACTCCACAAGTGTGAAAGCACACATGCACAGAAAAAACAACTGCAGGGTTTATTCTATGCATGCACGGGTGGATAACAACAAAACCAATCATGGATATCATTATTCTGTATTGTGCTACTTAACCTGTTCAGTTTGATACAATTTCTGATCAGGAATGTATGTGTTACATGAGCACTTCATTCATGGAAGACGGGTTACTGTTGACTATTTGAGGTGGAAGCTCAGGAGTGCATACGCTGTGCTAAAATCATAGCACCATATAGTGGCCTGGCGTGACAACTACAGCTGACTCATGGTGTCTGGTGGTGCGGTCTAAATGTGGAACTTTTCCCCAATCAACATCCGAAAATATTGGCATTTTCGTGGCAGTGGTCTCGTGTAAACGTAGTCTTAACAGCGTTTTCATGTGCCTTGAGTCAGAGTGGCCTTCTAAAGCCCCCATATAAAAATCTTTCTTGCGGGTTTTTTTTTATTCTCGTTCAGCTCATCAGATAAAGTAAGGTAAAACTAGGAATATCAAAAGCAAAGAATGAACTCACATTTCAAACCTCTAAAAAAACATATTGTCAAATTTAGCAGTAATTATGAATCAGGTCTAAATCCTTTGACCTCATCCTAAATCCTGCAGGCTTCTGATGTCTGTGCCTCCATTGTGTAATCTGATTAAGATATTTGTTACACTCAGACACTAATTTTCAAATCAACCCCCTCAACCTTAAAAATATGAGACTCAGAGAAGAGAGAGAACATATTATTTTTGTGAAAAGAAACATAAAGTAAAAACCATGTGTTTATCTTCTTAATTTGAGGGGGTTATTCCGCTTTCCATCAGGTAAAAATGTAATCTTTACATTAAGGTTACTTATGCTTTCTAAGTTAGTTTTCTGTATTGTCACTCCAAACTGAAGAGTGATGAAACCGTTTCTGTGATCAGGGACATCTGGTTTATCTTCAGACAACATAAGTGATGTTTGTTATCTCATGGAAGATACATGAACAAAGGAACCAATATGCTTGTCTGTACTGATGACAAGGAATGATGAATATTGAATGAGTTATCTGTGTAATTTACAGGTAAACAAAACTGCATGCAAATTGTTTCCGGCTGCCTGATTATGTACACCTAAGCCCAAAATTGTTCATACCCCTGGGAGATTTAGATATTAAATAATTTTTTTCAAACATTTGGGGTGATGTGTGGTTGAGGCTGGAAGGCCCCCTTCCCTAATCTTTAGCTCCCTCTGCAGATTGTCTACCAGATATGAGTTTGGACTCTGGCTGAGGTTCTCCAAAACATATTTTTTTTCAGTCAAAAGAAACATGTTCAAATTGAAAGATTACTTTAAATCCTAATTGGCCAGGGGTACGAATAATTTTCCGCTGACCTTTCTGTAGATAGTTGTTTAATAATTCATTTATTTAAAACAATGTGGGACTTTTGACCTTCGATGCAAGTTACACCCATCATTTATAGGACATCGAATCTATGTTCCAACCCTGACAGACAAGAAATTATTTTACGTCATCACTTCACTTCTTCAAAGCAGAGGCTGTGGAAGACAGTTTCAAACTGATGATCAAATCTGGACTCCCTACAACAACTCATTTGATTGAATTTGCCATAAATCATGAAAAAGTATGTACTCTTTCCTTTGCTGAGAAGCTGCTACCAAAAGCCCCTGTTCAGATGAATTTGGCTTCACTACAAACTTGCCGCCTCTCATTTTTTGTGTGGCAGCTTTTGACAGCCTGTGTGTGAAATCTGAGAACTTGGCTTCTTATTGAATGTTGCAGACCAAAAAACCACCAGCTTCTTTTCAAGTCTGAGCATATTTTAACAAAACTCACCACATGGACCCAAAAGACTGAGAGCTGACAGCAGACTGGTGCATCCCCAGACGCTGGCATCACTAATGCTTAGCTGGCGCATAGACAGCTGGATATTGATGGTCCATTTTAGCATGTAAATGGGGCAAGTAGGGACACAGGGACCTGGGTGGGGGAGACTGTTATTGTGTTAATGTGATTCAAACATAGTCTTTTAATAATATGGTGCACTCCAGTGCCAAGGAAAGTGGGTGGCTTAAACTACTGGATAATTAGTTTAAACAAACGACTGCCTCATTAACTGGACCCCCAGAGTTTTGCATGCATATATACAAACAGATGTACACATGTCCATCAATTCTTCATGCGCACACACAGACAGATATCCAGACATTTATATTGGCATAAGCATTAGGTTGGCTGTGTATATAGAAAAGGGCACCACACAAAGGCAATCCTCAGGAGGGTACAAGCTCCATCCAATAGACTAATTAACTTCTCCAAATTGCACCAGCCAGCCCTCTGTGGTGTTCCAGTTAGCTCTGGATGATTTTACACAATACAGCAAAATGTGTCACCGTGCACGGCCGTGTCGACATAACATCTGAGCTGCTCAACTAAAGCCAAGCTAATGACTGCAATTAGCGACGTTAGATTCCAAGCTGAGGACTCAGCTGGTGTAAAGTTGTACAACCATTCAATGCTTTTTTTTCTTTTTTCTGTCTTTTACACAGTTCAGTGCATGAAAATTTGGGAGCAAATTATTTTGCCGGTTGTTTACACAGCAGCTTAAGAAGAACCGTTAGAATGATATTTAATTTCCTTATTCATTTTGATCGGCCCACAAGCCATCAACCCAGCACTGCCTCTGGGAATTGAATCGGTACAGTGCTTTACGATACACTTCAACGCCACAAACCAACATTTAACTAAGTCAAGTCAATGCTTCATTGCCAAGTTAATAAAATGTCTGTATTTGTTCTGGTGTTTTGTTCCAATACAGTCAATACAATACAGATACTTGACACAAACAGAACACACATACATCTATCTATGTATATAAGTATTCTGATGCATTTAGGAGAGATTTTACACTGGACACAATTTTGGGAGCAGAGCGCCTGATGAGGGATGTTGAGAATTGAAGGCCTTCATTGCTTGAGGATAGGTGCTGTTAGAGAACTGAGCGTGAGTTCTGAACATTACACTCTTTAAACTTTGCCCGATGGCAAAAGGCTGAAAAGGATATTAGCAGGGTGAGATGGGTCATTGAATATCTTCAGACCAACGTTAAGAAGGCTGGTGTTGTATAGGTCATTAATGGTAGGGAGTTACAGCTCAATAAGTTTAGATGATGCTCTTACAATCCTTAGTGATTGCTGTCTTGTCCTCAGTCGAACAACTTCTTAAGCTGCCTTAAAAAGTACAGCCATAGGTGAGCCTCCTTGACAGTATAACTGACGTTATCAATCCATTTAAGATCAGGGGATATGATGGGAAAGTGGGTGTCTTAAACTACTGGATAATTAGGTTAAATAATAATAATAATAATAATAATAATAATAATAATAATAATAATAATAATAATAAGAAGAAGAAGAAGAAGAAGAAGAAGAAGAAGAAGAAATTTAAAACTGTCTACTCTCTCTAGAACCCCTTGGTTTGTAATGACCAGGGGATGCTGTACATTTTTGTTCTTACAGAAGTCAACAACCATCTTCTTGGTTTTGGAGATGTTGAGACTTGAATTATTTGGTTATTTTGTGTGCACCAATCACATGCTTAAAAAACTATTTATGATAGTTAAAAATGCAAACAACAGATAAAAAACAGCCTAAGCCATTTTAAATGCTTCTAAAGGCAGTTTAATAAAGTCTTCACTGGAAAAGCGTATGATGAAAAAATATTACTGAACTGTCATTCGTAAAAAACATTACAAAGCAAAGGGCTAAAGGCCCCAACATTTTTTATCTGAAGTGCCGAAATCAGCTCTCATTGATATACACACGTGTCAGAAATTGCGTCATTTTGTTCACAGAGAGCCATCCATCTGCCAAACTCGACATCAGGCCCTGGTCGAACTATTTCGACAGAGCTCTGTGCAAAGAGTCGTGTGACTGGTCAGAAGTTTGCTGCCATGTTTTATACAGAAATGTACTCAGACAGTAATGTTAATATTGATATTTCTCTTCAACTAGTCCACTTCCACTATCGGTTGTTACTGTTTTTGTGATACAATGAGGAATTGTGTACATTAGTACGGTTCTTCACTAAATAACTACTATAATAATAAGACTGTCAAATGGCTAAAAAGTCCTGGATGGAAATTGCAACGCTGATGTCCACAGAGGAGGCTGCCTGCAGAAAGGTGTGTGTGACTGCTCTCTGTGACTGCTTCATAAAAGCAAAACATAGGATGCAGGAGGCAGGGGGGGAACTCCGGCAGGTAGGGGTATGACATACACCAAAGCGGGAGGGGTGTCCCTCAGTTGGTCTGCGCTGTTGCATGAAAGGCGTGTGCAGATATGAACAGTTCGCAACCATGTGAATGTGGGTTGACTGTTTGGCTTCAGGTGAAGTATGTGGGAGCCTTAAGTAATACAGTGAATGTCAAAAACTATTACAGAGCTATTTAAGTGTAACCCAGGACATTTGTTCTTGGAGTAATTTTCTGCCATCCCTACTCTAAAGGGAAGTTACTGCCTATGGTATTTCCCTAGAGATTGTACCCCTTCTGTGATTTCATACCTTTGTAGTTTTGGTCATTTCATACACGACTTTTCTAGGTATGAAAGCCATCTGCCTAGGGAATGGTAAAGGGTATTCCCATGTTGACAACAAATAATCTCAAGTAGCTTCTATTAATCTACTTATAGTTTCCTGCAGGGAGGTTATTCATCTCTAATAAATATTATCAACCAGACAGGGGTGCTTCTCATTTCACCCCTTTGCTGTAGTTCTTGCCATTTTGCATCAAAATGTTCTGCATAAAATTAAGACCCCTTTCCTGCTTTGATTTCACTTTAAACTAATATATAATCTTCTTGTAGTTCACTGTAAGAAAATATGATTTCAAATAATATCTACCAGGAGGAGGTGACTTAGGTTTGTTTTGGTTTGATCATGAGCATAATTTTTCATCCTTCAATAGAGTGTAAAAAAAAGTTTTCAAACAATATACAATTAAATTCAATTGTACTTGAGGCTTGAGCATTTTTGTAATTATTTATCATTGTAATTCATAAAAAATCTAGAGTTCAATTTAAAGACATGGGTATGAAACAGGTTGTTTATGCTATGAAATGGAAGTAGGACAAAATGACAATATGTAGCTACAAAATGGTAAAGCGATGAATTGACCCAGAACAACCAGCAGTAGGTCACAGTGTTATTCTGGTTTAAACAGGGCTCATGATGTGCCAAATTTCTTTCAAGTTGACCAACCTAAATGGGGAATAAGAACCACAGCCTTTTCGTGAACCACTGTAAAAATTATCCTCCTCCTAAAACTGACCAGTTATAGTTTCTTTAAGGAAATAAAATCAAAACATCTGAACTCATGAACAGGTTCTTTGTCAGAAAAAAATTTAAAAGGTTTGTTTGATATTAGGGATTTCAGGAGTTGACTAATAACATCAAACTCTGTAACCTTTAGACATTCAAGCTCTAGGGTAACAGGTCAAAGACAAAACACCAGCATCAGTGGATAAAGTTATATTTAACTTGTTAAACATTGAAGAAAGTTACATATAAGCTATTAGGCAATGATAAAAGTAACATTTTTTTTCTTTATATATAATTCACATAGGTCTAAATTTAGTTCATAATGGACTTAAAAGAGACTTAAAGTCTTTTTATTCAACTTACTGAATCTTACAGAAACCCTGTTAATCAAAAAACTCTTATATACCAAAATAATAAATTGATAGGCAATGGCTAACCACATGGAGGTAAAATTTTAACATGTGGCTAAAAAAGTTGGGTTTTACTCACAATTTGTGAGTAAAACAAATTTATTTTGATTTATTAAAATCAAACCCTATAATTACTGACAGACTTTTGCATGTTTCTAGGGGTATTTTGACAATTTATCTTTGGTGATGTGCTCTAAGTCTCTGAGGTTGGAAGGCATCTTTGCCATAATCTGTACCTCTCTCGACAGATTCCCTATCAGATTCAAGTCAGGAATCTGACTGAGCCACTCCAAAACATTAATGTTACATTTTGGTGAAATAAAAAGATTATTCTAAATCTGAATCTGCCAGAGGTATGAATTATTTCAGGCTTTCTTATATTATCTCTTTGTATAACTGTTTTTAACCATTCTTTCTGGGATAAATAAAAGATAAATCACCACAATTTACTATCCAACTGTACGGGAGTTCCCAGATCTTATTTAGAAAAAGAAGAAAAAAAATCCGGTGGCAGACCTATGACCCCTGCAAGGATCTTGTTTTAGCATAACCACTCAAGCAACTGCCACCTTACCCTTCGCTAAATAATACATGTAACTCATGGGAGGATTGTCACACCCATTTTTATACTCATAATCAATGCTGAGGGGAGTAAAAAGTGACAGAGGGACATGGTAAAGAAAGGAAACATCTTACATAGGAACCCAAAAACACAGACAGATCTAAGCACACACACACACACACACACACACACACACACACACACACACACACACACACACACACACACAGAGATTTATTGACAAAGATTCTTGACATCTGTAGATTAAAGCAGATTCTTGAGATTATGTGGAAAAGATGAGTGTAGGCAGATTAGGCTCACCACTAAGAATCTGGCTAAAGATTAAAACATGGGTACTTCATATGTCAATTTTCACAGATTGAAGTAAATAGCACAAAAGTAGATATACTTGTGACTTGGTGTCTACTGAGTATTATAGTCAATGAACAATGAACGACTTGAAAAACTTGTCCCACATATGCATGTCAACAGGGCCAAAAGTCAGAGTGACCCAAGGCTATGGAAGCATCAGAAGTCTGTTTTACTGCAGAGGCCATTTTACTCCCAGAATAGCAAATCTGCGGAAATCTAATCTTTGATGTCTCATCTAAAATAGATTGCCAGAACCATTTTCTGCTAGAGGAATGGAAGGAAAGCTCAGAAGCTAGTCCTACATTTCAAATGATTTATTTGATATGTAAGAAGGAAACAGAAAGCACTTTTAATTAATCCTTTGAGGTAGGTGGTAAAATTATTTTTAATCACCTTCTGGAAAGTGTTTTGGGAGAATATCAAATATCTTTGTTGACGATCTTTTCATCTTTGTAAAAAATTAAATACTCTTTGAACCGCTTCACATTTTGTCACATTACAGCCATTACATGGTGGTGGAAGAGATGCAGCAAAGGGCTATGGGTAACTCTGGATTAGTTTCAGAAATCTATGGTTCTGTTGGGAGAAACTGTTGATTTGACAACCACTGGGCATAAACTTCAAAAATGTGGCCCTTGTGGAAAAAAAGACTTTGCTGATAGGGAGAGACAGCAAAGATCCAAAAGAAGGTACTCTGTTCAGATCAAACCAAAATGGAAGTTTTTAGCCTACATGCAAAACCCTATGTGTAGGAAAACCAACAGTGAACAACACTCTAACAACACTCTGCATGGTGAAACATGGTGGTGACAGCATCATGTTGTGGGGATTCTGTTTGAGCAGTTGGTCGGAGCATAGACCAAGCCAAAAATAAGGAGAACCTTGAATAAGTTCTTTCTGACTTTACACTTTAGACTGGGGCAGGACAACAACCCAATCATACATCCAGATCTACAGTGGAATGATTTAGATCAAAGAATATTCAGATGTTAGGAATGTCCATTCAAAGTCCACACATAGAGTCAACTGTGAATTTGTTTCAAGACCTGAAAATTGCTGTTGACAAAATCCATTCATCTGGACTGACTGAGCTTGACTTATTTTGCAAAGAATCAACAGAAATTTAAGTCTGTAGATGTACAAGGGGGTGTAAACACAAGATACTGTATAAGAATAAAATTTGAACAACTAATTTTTAAATTAAAATTTAAGCCCTTACTTTTGAGAATATAGAAAATTACAGTGTGTAATCACATCTCCAATACTCAAACACAGCAGTCTATCAAAGAGCCCCAATCCTCGGGCTACCATTCTATTGCCCATTTCTTTTATCAGCTCTCTCCTGCTCAAGATAATTAAAAATTTGGTGAAGCCTAATCATTTGGACATGGGAACTGATTTGATTTAACCTTGATTTAACAGGAAGAACCCCCTGAGACGCAAGCAGGAAGCTTATATAATGGACATGAATAGTAAAGAGACTGACAGTGAACCTGAGGGAATTTGATAACCACCATCAGCTTCAACCCCAATCTGGAAAGGTGCCAACAGGAGAAAAAAAGGATTGCCACTGTCACAGGATAAGGACACAGGGTTGTATAACATTCCAGAAATACACATTCATACACACACACCAGAAGACAACCACAAAAGCACATTCATACGTTTAAGCAGGTATGGACAACCATCTGTGCACACACACCTTCAGCATCTCCTCATCTGCAGCATTGAGGAAACCATCTGTTCATAAGTTCTAAATAAGTGAAGGCTATTTGCTATAGTCATCATCTGGCATAATATTCTGTGACAATGCTGTCACAAAATAGGACAAGACTTTTTGTTCTTTTCCCCAAAATAACATTAAGCTTAGGCTCAAATGGACAAAAACTCTGTAACCCTGACAAGTTTAATGTGAGCAAAGCTATCTTAGAAAAGACACATTAGACAAAGAAGTCTCTGTATTTTGTAATATCAGAAGCCTCATTCTGAAATACAAACAACATTCTTCGGTGTGGAAGTTTTCATTGGAGGAAGATTTCTGAAAGTTAGCTATTTTCAGTAGTTGTGATGTGTTTAAAAATCTATTCAGAGGAAGTAAAAAAGCTATATAAGTAATGAAAAAAACTGTATTTTCTACAGAGGCATGTCAACTGTTCCTTCAGGCTACTACAACAGAGGCCATGACCTTTGTGAGTACTGCTCATATCTCTCCTTAACTACTTTGTACTTTTACAGATAGTCACTTCATACCTGGATTTTCCAAATACAAAAAGAAGCCGTCTGTTGCAGAACATTAATTTGCACCCAGCTCTGGGACATTTCGTCAAACAGGTGAATAAGCAAACTGACCCGGAGTTAGTTTCAGTTTAATTTAAGATATTACACCAAAGTTGAGATGTTTGACCTTGTTTTATGGTTTGTCTGTTATGAAACAGTGCATCTGGAAAGGTTGACATCTTTTTGGAAAGCCTACAGTTAAGCTCAGGGTCTATGTTTTGTAGAGCAGACCTTTTAGTTAATGACTCGCAAAATAACCAATACTATGTCAGTTAAACAGGGGTACACTGACAACACAAATACAGTAGCATCAACAGCTGTTATATAGCTTCTGTTACTTTGTATGTACTGTTTTTTATTATCTTTTAGCATTTACAACTTTAAAGTGCTTTACTCTTATTTTTTTGTATAATTTCTGAAGAGGAGGATTTGAAGGCCCCAAGAACTGTATCAATCATCCAGTTGTTGGTCTTAGTCAACTTCTTATTATCTCTCATGCCTCATCCTAGTGGCCTGTTTCTGGCTGCTTAGCAACCTGCTGTTTTTCCTCCAAGATGAGATGGCTTCTGTCTATGCCATGGATCTGGCTTTTCTTGGTTGTTTTGATGTCTGATGTGACAGAAGAAAAAATGTATTTCATAATAGTTCTCACTGGAAAACAAGAGATGCATATGTGAAGTTTTGACCACATTTCTGATATCACTTTAAGTAAAATTGTTTAAAAAATGAAAAAGAAAACTGAACCATGATATTTCTGCAAAAATGTCTTTTCTTTTTGTCTTTGGCTTTAACTTCCCAAGCCTTAAGAAACATAAAGACTTTAATTGGGGTGTGCTGTAATTATACATTCTTCCCACATGAAGTGTTCAACACCAAAATACGAAGGCAAAAGAGACCTACGTGACACTTAATAAGGCAACATTTCTCAACTTAAATGCAAAGGTAAAAAATGTTTTGTTATAAATCTATTGAGTCTTCCTGCATTTGAAGTAACAACTTAGAACAGCATCTTCTTTCAGTCATTTTTGGCTTGTTTTCGCCAGTGCATTTATGCCTCGCTGTCTGTTCACTGATCCTGGTGCAGAAATGTCAACGTGCTAAAAATTAAACTGTGGAATAACAGTTCATTTTTCACTTGGTAACTCCTAAAGCTTGTAGTAACCCTGAAAAGATGGTCTAATTCAACACAAGCAAATTAAATTAGAAGACCCTGGAACATAAGAGGATTTTTACCTATCTCAATTTAATTTCCAACTCAAACTGCACATGCAGCACTGCTGAGTCCCACTTATCCATTTTAATATTTGTATGGATTGTTAAAGGTCAGGTTAATGTGTCTGGCAGTGCAGTGGTGTTGAATTAGATGTAACACAAACCTTGTCCCGTCCTCTTGTCACTGCTTTCTTATCAAACCAATGTTTTTCTCTGATAAATAATGCAACATAGCATTCAATTCCCATAAACTCAAATGCCATACCAGAAACTAAGCATAAATGCTTTTTTTTTACTTTGTTCAAATTCAAAACTTTACATGTATTTCCTCATTATCTGGTACATTTCAATTATACCAAATACTTTATAGCAGAGTTGCCCAAACCTTTTGCCATGTGGGTCAAAATTGCAAAGTTAAAAGTATTCAACTGTTACAACTTTTTTTTATCCAATTAAAATTGCAAAAAATATCTTACAGTAAGTTGTAATAAGTATTTGACTTGCTCTGCAATAATCTAACCATGCAATATGTTGAATATACTGTATGGCAGAATATATGAAACAGGCACAGTGAGAGTTTTGTTGAAGGATTGGAAATCACTGTTGATCCAAAAAATTAAAAGGGTTTGACATATTTGCCTTACTAAAGAAAGAGAAGTTTACTAATTTCTTTGGAAATGCTTGCTGTACTTTTAGTGAATCGGTGCACCCAAGTCTTCGTTTGAGTAAAAGTTCCAAGTTCCAAGATGTTTGTGGTCTTACTTAATGTTAAATTAAATGAAATTCATAAAAATATTGCTAATAAAGGACAAATAATTTGTGTTTTTCCTAACATTTTAAAAAGATTTAATATTGTCAGTAAAAGTCTCACCTTACAAAGTCATAAAAGTATTTGTCTACATTAATTGCCTGCAAATTTGTATGTAGACAAATACACCAAATTTGTACTATTCCTGAATTGTGGTCAGGGCACATACAAAATAATTTCAGGGGCCACAAATAACCACAAATAGCAGGGGTGGCCACACTTTGGCCACCCCTGCTATACAGTGTATATTGTATGTAAATGTCAGGTTTCAACTGTCTATGCTTAAACAAACTGTAGCTTTAAAATTCAGGAAGACACACTTCATTTAATCAGTTTTATATCCCACTGAACTCTAACGGCTTTCTGAATGGTGCAGCCTTTCCTATCCATTTTTCTGGACGGCGACATTGTCAACACATACAGCTACAATCTTTAATAAAATCACATCACACAGCTGACAATATTCTGCAGAAGTTATGGAAAAATATTTCCTGTTTAGTCTCTGTTTCAACATAACTTGCTGATAAAACAAATGTGGACAGTTTATAATACAGCTTTGCATGTTGTGAATAGGAAAACAGGCTGTGGTTTTGAACACCGGTGCCCCAAAATTGCAGCTGGGCTTCTCCTTGGGGGTGTGACTTGCATAAAATCAAAGATAGTACGTGATAAAATCTGATTCCAACATTCCCATCACTGACTGCTTTTGCTTCATCAGTTTGGATGTGAATTTCATTGTATGAAATATTGTATGAGTCATGTGATATCATATGAGCCTCTAAACAATTCAGAAGTTTGCTTCTGTTCAGTACAAACACAAAACTCGTCTCTCTGGTGTTTGGTATCTGGTGTCCTGTAAAAGAATTGTACACAAACAACCCAAATCCACAAATTTTATCTAACAGTTTATGATTGTTTTCTGTCTGTTTCTGACTGCTTTACAAAATAACAAAGGACCTGACAGTTGCTGCCTTTACTTACAGTAAACAAAACAAAGGTATATGCCAGCACTTCTAATCATTTCCTTTTCTTTTGGTATGATAAACTAGTTTGCTACTGCTATTTCAAACAGTTAGTTCAATCAAAGTAGGCATACCGGCAGCTGAGTAAATATGCGTTAAGCCATTACCTCCACCGGTTCCCATTTTTCCAGATTCTGGGCTGACACATATCCAGCACGGCAGCCGATCCACAGCACTATGGCGAGATGAATAGTCCGTCATTCCTGGCTCTCTCTCTACCTCTTCACTCTGCTCTCTTCCTCTTGCTGGAGCTGTTTGCTCAGCTGTTCCTCTTTCTGACCACATTTATCCCAGATGAGAGGCGCAGCTTACCCCATTAATCTGTGTGACTGTGTGTGTATGTGTGTGCATATGTCCCCCCAACCCCCCCATAACCATGTTAAGACACGCCCTGATCAAAGGACACACACACACACACACACACACACAGCCATAGTGTAGACAAACAGAATTCATGTGCCAGATATTAAGTGGCGGTCATTCAGAGCATATCTAAGAATCACAAAATATCTATGGATGCAGAGCACCATGCAAAGTGTCTGTGAATCCTGCAGACAGTAATGCCTTGAGAACCTCCCTGAAATGGCTTTACAACATAAGACAATGTGGTTTTCATTGACTCATTCTGATCTTGAATGTTTCTCTCTGCATCTCTATTTTTCCTGAAGTTCTGCATCACTTTTCAGTGTTAAAGTAAGTATAATACCGCTTTAAGAAACAAATAAACACATTGGTCAGTTCAGTGATTAAAAGGTATTTCAGGGTATTCTCAAGTTAGGCTTCATGATGAAGGGGAAATATTCTTCCAAACTTTCTTCAAGTTTTTTTTTCAAAGGATCAAATGTCATTTAACTTTTCCACCAATAAATCTACAGTTTTTCAATACCTTTTGAAAGTTTACATCAGCAACATTTACAGCAACAGGATTATGGGAACTTTATCTGTAGACTAGAAAGCCTAAAAACCCATACAAACAATACATTCAAGGGCTTATTATCAGTGATGCACTGATAAATCAGCTGGACAAGTTTAAGTTTGATCAGCAAAATGGAAACTTCAAAAACTGATAATTTTCCAATGAGTGAATGCACCATTCCCAGTTGTACCAAGTCACACTATTAACAATGCTCTTCAGTGTGAAAAAGATTCAGCCATTTTCAGTATCAGTGAGGTGTTTGAAAATGAAGCTTGGTATGAGATGCAAATGAATAGACAACATGTGGCATAATGTTGCTTTTCTCTTAATATAAATAATTATAAATAATTATTGACCTCTTATTGCAAGAAGGCTGGAATTCTTTTTGAATGCTATTAAAGCTGTAGTATGTAACTTTTACAAAAATATGTTTTTACATATACTGTCACAACATGGTAACAGTTTTAACAAATGTTATGAGACAGGTCATCTGTGGAAAGATCGATCTCCTCCACCTCCTCCCTGAGCCTCTTTTGCCGTCTGAAGAAATGTACTGCTCCTGACCAAAACCAACCATTTAGAGTAAGGAAGAGTTTCTTAGCGTTGTCACTCAACCTCATTTACACGCTATATGTGCTAATGGTGGAGAAACAACTTAACGTTCCAGGAAAACCGTCTATCCATCATCATCAGTGGCCATGCTAACTAGCCTAGCCTCTGCGAGCTGCAGCATAGCAGAGAGCAAGGGTGGAGGAGGGGGATGAACAGCACCACAGGTAGGGATGGGAATTGAACAGTTCAATTACTTGGAATCGTTAAATCGTGCCTGCTTAACGACTCTGCTTGTTCCGGTAGCGTGTGACGTTCTTGCATGATGACGTATTGTACACGCTCCGTACTTTGATTTAGAAAATATCCAAGATGGCGTTGCGGCAGAAGCACACCAAAGTATGGTTACATTTCACAAAAAAAGCAGATACTAGGGGTGGTTGCACCATGTGCAGAGCTATAATCACAATTAACGGATGAAATACCTCCAACATCCTCAAACAGTTGACCACACAGCAAGCAACTGATTGGTAAAAAAGTAAAATGTTTGATATGTTGCTTAGCGACAACGGTGACTCTCAAGGTGGGGAATTCCAGCACAGTGTCTCCTGCCATGGATGTCCAAGGTAAAGTTAAATTCCTACACGTCCTGGTTATTGTATTATTGTAAGCACCAAGCTGTATGAATAATATTCATCTCATAATAACATTTACAGTCATGTTCAATAAATTAGAATATGGGTTCCGATGAGGCTTGTTTGTCAGATTAAAAGTACCTTTTGAAAATAACCTTTAAATCTTGAAAGATCCTTTCTGAAAAGGCAAACATGCAGATTGTTCTGCACAAAAACTGTTGATGTGCAAAAAGTTGCATTTCATGTTAACATGTTAATTTGACAGAGGGATTCTTATTTTTTAAGCCAGCTTTAATTTTGTTTGAATCAAATAAAACCTGGTGTATATTTTAAACTAAAGAGTTTATTTCTTTAATGACAATCGATAAGAGAAACAATAAGGCATTGAATCGATAAATGAGATCAGTAATGGAATCGATAACTTCTTATCAATTCCCATCCCTCGTCAAAGGCACTGTGATTGACAGCGCTAAGACACGCCTCCTGGCTCTGATTGGTTGTTTCTTTTTTTTTTTTCTTTTTCTTTTTAAAGATAGCACTGGGAGAAGGCAGAGGAGCTCGATCCATACTGTCTCGACATAGTGACAGTTTCAACAAATATGTATTAAAAAAAATTTTTTTTTAGATAAAAGTTACATACTACAGCTTTAATTATATTTATCCAAGATAAATAGAAAGCATCTAAAATCTTATCAGCTCTGAGCTTAAAAAAATTACTAACTCTGCAGTACAAACACTCATCAGTGCAGCAAAATGTTTTGACTTGAATCTACTTACTGGAAAAAAGAAAAAGCTTAAGTGATGATATAGCATGTCAGTGGTTAGCACACAAGTCAAAAGGATATTGATTACCTGCTTTAATGTAGGCTCAATAATGTCTGGCCCTTTGTATTTGTACATTACTTTGGGATTTGTTCTGCATTTTGAAGACTAAAAAGAAATTAAGTTTAAAACCTATGATAATAATGAACTGAAAAAAACGAAATCCTTATTTTCTCACACAGAACAAATGTTTTATGTGCTTGGTAAAAATATAGAACATGTTTTCAGATGAAAAAATAAAACCTGTTTTCCGGTCCAAATCCTACTGTCTAATTTAACAATGTCCAGACATGAGCAGCTGTTGTTGTGGTTGACCCAGTCCCCAGTTACCTATTTGTCTTCCAGCCTGTGTTCTGTCAGTGAGACAAAGAGTATTGCTGCTCATTGGGGAAAGGAATTACATGAAACGTTTGATCTAAGAAATTTTATGTTACATTTTGCCAGGAAAGACCACATTAAATGGAAATGAAATATAATATTATATATATATATATATATATACATACACACACACACACACACACACACACACACATCACAGTCTATTTTTAAACGCTTTAACTACAACACTCTTGCCGAAATGCATAAAATGACAGTACTCTCCCACATTGGTCTAAAACCTTCCCTACACTCAAAAAGAAATTCCCCTTTCTCCTCTACAGCAGACCATCTACAAAGTGAAACAAATAACCTTTCCCTTCCCTCTTAGGAAAAACTATTTGCGCCTTTACTGAGATTTATGCCACAGATGATAAAACAGAGCAGTGGGCAGCTAGAAGCTTAAATGCTGCCTTTGTTTTTTCTAAACACTGACTGTTTTGCTATCCATCACTTCTGCAAGAGAGGAGCATGGCCCAGCTGCTTTGGTCACGCCAAGGCTATGTGCTCTCTGTCAAGGTTAAAACATGCACCACTCTGAGGTGTAGATGTTAGATGATACAAACCTTTTGGTCTCAGAAGTTTTAGAATAGTCCTAATTACTGAATTGCTTTTTCTTTTGCTGAATTGTTTTGGTGTTTTGCTTTTATTCCTTTCAATCCAAATATGACTGTTTTAGAAAACCCCTAGACTTTTCTAATAAAAAAAAATATATATTACATGGCTCTGATAAAAAACTATATGTAACATTAGAACACAATTGAAGACTGGGGCTCTTGGATAAGTTGGTTGTCTGCCGGTGTGAAATGAAAAGAAAATGACATATAGTTTCCAAATTCTTGTCAAATAAGAAGCTGAAAAGTATTCCTTTAGTTTGTATTCAACGCAATTAAGTCAATACTTTGTAGAACCATCTTTTGTTGCATTTACAGCTGCAAGTTTTTCAACATATCTCTCTACCAGGATTGCACCACCAGAGTCTGAAATTTCTGCCTATTCTTCTTTGCAAAGTAGCTCAGTCTCAGTCAGTTTGTATAGAGAGCATATATGAACCTAAAATTTCAAGTCTTGCCACACATTCTGAAATGAATTACTGCCTGGACTTCGACTGGGCCATTCTAACACATTAAATTACTTTGATCTAAACCATTTCTGTTGTAGCTCTGGCCATATGCTCAGTGTCATTGTCCTGCTGAAAGTTGAGTCTCTCTCCCATTCTCAATGCTTTCTTTAGATTTTCCTCCAAGAAAGCTCTGTATTTAGCACCAGTCATCTGACCTTTAACACTTAGCAACTTCCCTGTCCATGCAAAAGAAAAGCATCCCCACATCATGATGCTGTAACTACTATCTTTGATTGTATGGCAGCTATCTTCAAGTTGCAAGAGCTCCTTCAGGATAGTTTTTAGATAAACTGAGTCTATATCAAAGAGGGAGAACAAAATATCCAATCTTTGAGGTTCCATGTGCTTTTCATGTAAACATCTTCTTAGAAAATTCATGAAAGTCATTTACAAAGTATTCTAAATCTTAACACAATAGCTAAGTTAAAAGACTGTTGGAAGTAAAGGGGAAAACTTTCACAATGGTCTGTGATTTCTCAAGAATAGGAAGAAACAAAACAAATTAAGACAGCAATAAGGTATTTAAACACTACATATTACATCTGGTAGGAATTATGTTTGTGACTCATCTAAGCGAGAGTCGTGATGGTTTGGGTCTGTCACAATGTTCTGAATGAGGAGAATAATTACAGAAACAACCACTGCAATTTCAGAAACTGATGTTTTGATACAGAAAATTCATACCCTCCAGCCTGAAAACCAGCATTCATATGTAACAGGCTTGCCCATTAAGTTCGCCTTCTTGATTTTCTGGTACTTCTAATGTGCTGCATTTGAACACAAATTAAAGAAACAAACCAGCAAACCAGAGACACAAACAACAAATAAGTAAACCATGTCAAAATGTATTTGCTATAATTTTCATCCATTTATAGCCATGCTTACTCAGAGCAGTCCATATAGCACCATGCACTGTGGTGTGTTGTCTCCTGAACCTATGCTGGACAACTGATGCTTTTATTAGCTTTGCCAACATACTTCTCACTTTTGATCTACTTCAAACTGTACATTATACTGCAGAGCAGAGTTTTGCTGCTTTGTTCTGACATATCTTCAGCTCCTAACAACAATGGGATCCACACATAAATGCATAGTCTTGGGAATTAGTGAAAAGGAGCCTGAGCTGAATCTGTCGAAGGGAAAACATTCATCATCTTCGCTGTCTAAGTGAAAGATGCTGAAGATTGTTCTGTATGGTAAATAGAATCCTTGGGATGTTGTGTGGGCTATATGTAAGGAAGAGAAGGAAGGGAAATATTTTGAGTTCATAATGAACATCATACCAATGATTTTTAACTATACATTTTGTTGTTGTGTTATTGTTATGCTGCATTATTGGTGCCGTAAGTTTGCATTTTAATCTTAGTTTAGCTTGACTTTTGCTTTAAGCTTCAGCCTTAGTTTAGCCTTAGTTTAGTTTTAGTTCTTAGCTTATGTTTAGTTGTATGTTGAGTTTATGATGTCTGTGCCTCTGTCTGTAGCACCATGGTCCTGAAGATCAGTGTTTCGTTTCACTGTATGCAATGTATGTTGTTGAAATGACATTAAAATCTGACTTGACTTGGTTTCCCAGAAAACTTATTGGGAAAGAGTTTAAGAGTTAGCTTGTCCTCTGTTTTGCATGTGTAAGTTGAATGGATTACGTTTACCTCTATCCACAGCGCTGAATTGACTGGTTTCACTACTTTTACAACATTAAAAGACTATTGTTCTTGACTTGAAAAAAATTAGGCCAAGGTGAACTAAAATATAATCCAATCAGAAGCTTGGATCTGATTAATGCAATTACATTAGTGCAATTTGATGCAACACTGCTTGGCATTGAAATGACACAAAATTCAGAAGCACTGGTAATGAAAAACAAACACAAACAAAAAAAATCCCAAATTTAAAAAAATTTAAAAAATATCTTTTGTGTGCTCTTTCACAACTGCAAACTAGTGCTGTGGAAAGTACTTGCACTCTTACGGATTCCGTCTTTTTCAGGTCTTTGTCACACTTAAATGTTTCAGATCATTAAATAAAGTTTGCTATAAACTAACTAAAAACAAATAGCTGTTTTAAGATAATGTTTTCACTTATTAAGGCAAAAGAGAAAACCCAACCTGGCTTTATGTGAAAAAGTAATTGCCTCTCATATCAAATGGTTTAGAATATTTTCCCAAAAGTCTTGGAAGTTAAGATGGCTTTGTGGGTCTTTTTTTGCAACCATCGATTTTGCCTTGGAATTCTCCCACAGATTACATTTCTGCCCAGTGTCTTGAGCAGAAATGCGAAAACAGAAAAAGTGAATTTGAAGAGCTTTACTTTCCGTTTTTTTCTGACCTCCCTGAGTCATAGATGGACTCTTTGAGTAATTTCGGCCACCCCTGGGAAGGTTCACCCCTGTTCCATGTTGTCTTTATTTGTGGATAATGACTCTTTTTGTGGTTCACTCAAAGCCTAAAGTCCTAGAAATGACTTTGAAACACTTTACAGAATGATAGATGTCATTGACTTTGTTTCTCAACTGTTGTAGACTTTTTCATCAGATCCAAGCATCATGTGTTGCTATTTGAGATCTTTTACCCTACTTCATGTTGTCAGACAGGTTCTATTTAAGTGATTTCCTGAATTAATTGGTCTGGCAGTAATCAGGTTAGGGTATGGATAGGGAAATTAAAAAACTAATTTACTTTATCATAATTATTGACCAAGCATTTGACATTTGGCAGATCAGCTAGGATGGCTTTTTGCTTTAATGAATAAAATTAATTATTTGAAGAAAGTGTTTGTATTTATTAAAGTATATTAAAATATCGTTATGATATGAAACACTGGGGTGTGAAGAAAAAAGCAAAACAGAAAAAATCTGTATGGGGACAAATAGCTTTTACAGCACAGACTATTGAGATCCCAAAGTTTTGGCCCAATTTCACCTGGTTCCAAAGTGCATGGAGAAAGAAAAACATCTAGTGAGGTGAAAATTTGAGCAACTTTTGAAATACTGAGGACAGACAACTACGTTTTGGCTTGTAGCCTTCATCAGGGTAATTACAAAACCCTAAACAGTTTGTCTTTTAATAAAAAAGCATTGTAGAGGGGAAAAAAAATCAAATGAACCAATCACACATTTACACATAGACTGGCTGACCAATCAGCTTTCAAGGGGATTGCACTTGCTTATTTGTTTAACCAAAGCCTAAACTAAATTAACTCTGGGCTGGACCATTTTAAAATTAAAAGGGAAATCACCTCACAAATCAAAAGTTAGTTCATATCAAAAGGTGCACAGCAAATGCAAACTTAAATTACACATGGCAAAAAACATTCATCCTATAGTAAACAAAACTTAAACTGAATAACAGTAATTGGTAGCATTATCAAAATAATTATTTTATATAATATGAGAAAATCTAATCAAAAAAAATAAACCCATAATAAGACCAATCACAGAAACTCATTAATAAACAGATTCTTATTCATGTCTGTAGAGAATACATTTTTTTAGGTAAAATATCCAGAATTCTTCTGTCTTTTTCCTGATAAAATTGATGTTATAACCTCTTTGGCTCAACCAAATCAGCAACCACCATTGCCTTCATTGCTGACTGATCTGCCAGTTTATGTGTGAATGCGTTATTGGTTTATATTGAATGTTTTTCTGTAACATGCTTTTGAATATAAACATAATGTATTTGGTGTTTTGTTATGATCCTGATGAAGGCCACAAGCTAAAACACATTGGTTGGTTAATAAAGTTGGTTCCACTGTATTTAAAGTGTTGGTGGAGTCTTAACTGAAATTAAGCTCAGTTCTAGTGGATACACTGACTTGTATTGACTAAATAGAAAAAAAAAAAAACAACAACCAAATCCTCGTCTTTGTGGAAATCAATTTAATGTGGGACTGTGTGTAATGTGTTGAAAAATTCTGTTCAGTATCAGGCAACACCATTAAGGAATATATGTGAGTTTTCTTAAACCTGGAAAATCTGAAATCAAAGAAATGTTTTGTTAATAAAGTAAGAATACCTACAGACAAGTTTTAGGTTACGATCAGCAGTTAAAGTACAGTAAACACTTCTCACTGGCTCAGTAAACACAGTCTGCTTGAGAAATTCCACTGCTAATAAAGCTACATTGAGATGCAATGACTGGCTCTCCATTTTAATGGTGACTGATGGAGGTCGCAGAGGCATTATTGCTTGCAGTTCATCAAGTTAACTTTGCACATTAGGAAGTTGAATTAGTTTCCTGGAGATTCTATCAGTGGTAATTACAAGATGAGTAGAAATATAAAAGACTGTGGGGGTAGAGGGTTCAAGTGGTTTAACCCTTTGTTCTGCCTTCTGCATCCACAGCATATAAATAGGATGCACATGGAGAGGTGTGAACTTTGTGTATACCATTAAAGATATAGAAAGAATAATTATTTATATCATTATATATTGATAAAAAAAAACTGTGTAGAAAACAATGACCAAACCAAGAAAAGAAGAAAAAGAATGTTTTATGTTCTTATTATATGCATGTATGCTTTATATCATTTATTTCTCCACAGCTTGTTTGTCTCTTTCCTCCCCTGCTATCTTTCTATCTTCCCCTACTTTTCAATTTTCTTGTTCCTCATCTCGCCTGTCCAGTGTTAGCTGCAGTGCAGATTGCAGTAAACCCAGAAAATCCCCTTCATCTCACAGCACCAATACCATCTGCACTCTGTCTGCCCTTGGTCACTTTTAACAGCTCCATGTGCCCTGCAGCATTTGGGACAGCAATGGATACTGAAATGTAAGCCACAGAATTTATACACAAACATGACACTGAAGGGCATAATGTCTGCTAATGTATATTTTCCTTGTTTTTATCTCTCCTGAACAAATAGTGTGTGAAAATGATTTTAGCAAATTTCATTTCAAAACAAGGAACTTAAAATAATTAGACATAATAACACAAATGCAGAGAGAAGGGCTTGAAATGGAATACATGAAGCTCTATTTATAGTGTTTGGCTTTTGGCTTTAGATTTTATGAAGAGGTGATCTTTACTGTTTCAAAAACAACCTATTAGTCATGGCTTGGTGACCTGTAGTTGTAGGACAAAAATAGAATAGGCCAAATAAACCTCTCTATCATGTCCATCCTGTCCTTGGTGCTTTTTTGTATTTGCTTTTAAAATTAACCTGAGTTCCTCCAGAAAGTTTTGTAAGGGGTGGACAGATATAGGCCAATGATAAACTTGGGATTAAAATTGAAATATTAAGATATCAGAACAGAGGACATGTTTGGCATTAAGCAACTATAGTATTCCAGGAAAAGAACTGCATACCAACTGTGAAGCACAGTGCTGGAGGTGTCATGGTTTGGGAATGCTTTGTCTAACAGGACCTGACCAGCTCACCATCATAGAATGTGGGTCAAGATTAACCCTAGCTGATGGTCTTATGGAGATGCTGTGTGGCATTATGAAATGGGGTGTACATGCAAAAAGAAAGTCAGCTGAAAGTGAGAAGTAGGGCAAACCTTCCTCAAACTGAAGTTGGAGACTGGAAATGGCTACAAGAAGTGTCTCACTGAAGTTATTTCACCCAAAAGGGGTGATAAAAACCCCTGGGTTTTTTAGGTCAATTTGTCAGAATTAGGCAGCATTACAATAGTTTCAAAATGTTACTGTTTTGAATGATCAAATATTTTTACAGGCAGTTACTATACAGCACAATTATCTAATTATATGGACTTACTTTGAACACTTTAATTTAGTTGATCTGTTTTTGCATCAGTTTTCAAACAAAAACATCAGATATGACCTAAAGTTTTTGGTATTCCCACAGTGGATAAAGGCAGCTTATACAAAATAATGTGACAAAACCACCCATCTGTGCTGTGAGTGTTGGCAGGTGCCTTTATATGTAATTACCTAACTAGTAATGACCTGTAATGCTGAGGGAGCTACTGTGGCAGCAAAGCTTGAAGCCATACATAAAAGAAATGGCAGCTTTCTTCCCTTGTCAAAAATTAGGAGCATTAATATTTAAATGGCCCAATAAATAAAGGTGGCCTGAGGGGAGAGAATGGGTGGAAAGGGTGATTGGGTTAATGTACTTGAAGGAGAAAAGAGAAAAAGTACAGCTGGCTGCTGCTAAGCTGTAGTGCCTTGCAACAATGTTTATACCTCTTGAACATTTTTCACATTTTCACTTCACAACAACAAGGTTCAGTGTCATGTAATTAACAAATAGAGCTTTAAGTGTGCAATTTAATCTCACTATAAATACAGCCCTTCCCTAGAAATTTGTTAGACAACATCAGTGAAAAAACAGGATCACGAAGTCCAAGGAACACACCAGACAGTTCAGGATCAAGGTTATGAAGTTTAGAGCAGAGTTAGATTATAAACAATATCCTAAGGTTTGGACATCATGCAAGTCCATCATCCTAAAATTCCACAACTGTAAACATGCCAAGCCATGACCATCCCCCTGAACAGATAAGTCAGCCAAGTAAGTCAGGCCTACATATGCAATACATGGGAATGATGTGTTCATCCTGAAAACGCCATTCTCACAGTAAAATATGGCAGTGGTACCATCATGCTTTGGAACCTTTCCAGCATAGACAGAAAAGGTGGTCAGATTTAGTGGAAATATGGATAGAACTAAACAGAGCAATCCTGGAAGAAAACCTTTTATAGGCTGCACAAGTCTTGAGATCTGGACAAAGATCTGCTTCAGGGGAAGCAGGAAAATAACCCTAAACATCCAGGCCTACAATAGACTGGTTTAGATTATAGTATATTTACTTATCTCACTCAGAGTACAGATACAAAGCCAACTGAAAAGCTGTGCCTCGAACTGTTAATTGATGTTCCTTCACCCAACCAAACTAAACTTGAGTTTCAGAACTTCTCTACATGTACAAATTTGTAAGAGATGTATTGCAAAAGATAATGTTCCTAATAATTAACTCACAGGGGCTCAATACTGCCTAAATGCACATCACAGTTCTTGAAGTTTATTTTATAAGGAAATTTGAAAACCAACTTTCCTTTGCTTCTATTTCACAACTATCCATGGCTTTGTGTTGGTCTGTTACCTAAAATCCCAGTAAAATACATTGAACATTAAGGCAAAAGTATCACAAAATGTTGAAAAGTCAAATAGGCATAATTATTTCTGTCATGAAGTGTAAATAAGCAAAAACCTGAAAGTGTCAGTAAGAAAACAAAAATATATTTCAACTTGAACATCACAGCTTCATCCAAAAAAGTAATGTTAGAATATGACAAATGGAAATAGTCATGTGTGAAATTTTTACTTGAAAGAAAGCTTTAAAACCAAACGCAAAAAAATGAAGCATAATTTTGTCAAATTATGATGTCTGACAGTAAGAACGGTCTCAAATGTGAGAAGAGTTTCAAATCATATCAGGGTGGTCCTTTGACTAATGAAAGGGACCCAGATGGAAAGAAATGACAAAGCACCCACCATATCCTTAAAGACTGTCTTTGAAGTCACAAATGGTCAAACAGAGCCCTGGGATTGTTGACCTTGGCATTGTTTATTCGAGCCACAACCCTCAAAGATGACCACTGAACATAGTTTGACTCTGAACTTTCCAGACTTATTACCAGATGAATAAAAGGTTTATACCTTGCTGCCTTGCTCTATTTGCCTCCTCTCCACTTGTGGCTTCACTGGAAATGGAAGAGACTCAGAAAAAAAGGAGGAAGAATATCAGAATATTAACACTGTCTGACTGAGACTCCTGGTTGCGGACTGACTGGGGAACAGGAGAGCAAATGAGACTAAAAGGGCAAAGAAAAGTGACAGTAGAATGGTATAAAAACAGCGAGGCAGAAAGGTTAACAGAGAGGTTGTCATCAGGGGAAGGAATATTTTTTTAAATCAAATCACAAAAACTAAGGAATTAAAATATAAATACGATGTGAAGCTAATCTGTTGACTGAAAGGCCGTGAAAAACAGCAAAGAATCTGAAGATGAGGGTACAGACAGCCACTTGGCCACTGATCGAAAGTATAAAGGGCGTTGCACTAACGGAGCAGAAAATAAAAGAATCATGAGTCTCCAGGTTCTCTGCAAGTCACAGAATCAGAACATCAAAACTATAAAGAAAAAAAATGGAGCAAAGATGGGAAGTGAAATGATTGAGGAAGCAAAGAAAATAATCCTCCTAATTCCAATCACAGCTAAGGTCCCCCTTACTGTTATTGGCATCTATAAATACTTTAATCATTGCAGCTTGATCACTTTTGCTATCATTTTCTTCAGCACCTCTGTATTTGTAATCCATTTAGCGTGATCAGGCTTACAGGGGCCAACATTCCCACCCTGCAACCTCCCACCCCACCATACCCACTAAAGCACCGGAGTCCAGTTTGGGTTTGATCTATTTCTGGCCTCTCCTCTCATCAGTTCTTCTCCTTATAGCCTCCTTCAGTGGCCACTGCAGAATCCTAATGAGCAAAGAAAATTTACTGTTCTTCTTTCTCGGTGCCCTGAAGAGCAGCCACACTTTACGCTGTCATGCACTTGCGTCTTTCATGTACACACTCAGATATTAAGTATCTAAGTAGATGCAAACTTTGGTTGGCCTTGCGGCATCATGATAACAAAAAATCATCATCCAAACACAAATTTTGCATATGCTTTGTGCTAAGTATAGTGTGAAGTATTGGTGCCCCATCGTCTTTGGGTGGACTAAAATACTTCTGCTTAGGTGCAGTGTAAAAGACATGCTAAAACTTCTCTGTGTGATTGCTTGCCCTTCATTTTGAGCAGTCTACAACATTTCTAAAGTGGTTGTGCATGTGCATGAGCTGTGATAGTGTAATGATGGGTATGGTAATGGTATCACTGGATGGGAAAAAAATTACTTGAAATCCCAAGCAGCACCCCAGTGTGAGGCAGAAAAGTTAAGGTTTATTGGTGTGCTTTTTATTAATTTGGTGAGCTCTGAGAGGGTCTAAATGTACTGAAGCAAACAGCCTAAAAATGATTTTTCCAAATAGTTGTGTTTGGATTTAATATTTTAAAACAATTTTTATGCCCCAGAGCTGTTTACACTGAATAAATTATTGATCCACAGGATGTAGTTAGAGATAGATATGGGCATCAAACCATTTTCTAGTATAATAACCATGAGGTAGAAAAAATAAGCATAAATAATACAAACAGTGTGGCATAATGACAAGTTGAATTTGTTCCACCAGTTTCAAGAGAGGGAAACACTCAGAGTTAACTATTTACACAGCATGAGCACCTTTAAGTTTCCTCTTCTCATAGCAAAGGGACATCTATCATTAAGACTGCATATTTACCTTTTAGGAGAAAAGCTCAAAATCGCTTCACTCACCAAAATGGGGAAGCTTGCAAAGAACAAACCACTGAAATTTGTCTGAAAATGTAATTGTAAAGAAATATCTCTCAGTGCAATATTTGGCTCCTTCTCCATTATCAAGTCTCATTCAAGCAGCTTAATGTCTGGTTTGGTTCTTGCCAAGTTGGGAGTGTCTCCATTGGCAGTCTGTTCCTCACTATTGTGGGCCTGAATATGAGCAGCAGCATAGGAACCTGGGTGGGCTGCAAGCTTGCAGGAGCTGTGGTCAACTCTCTGATGATGTTGTTTGCAGAGATACTCAATGGAGAACGTCATTGTTGTGGTTTTGATTGTACAGATGTTTTTCAGCATTTAATCACTTTCATCATCAACACATGCAAAATGTATTCTATATTACATTATATAAGATACCAATAGCAATCTGCAGCACAAACACACAAAACACAAAGTATTCACATTATCTTGTTTTTGTACAGCAAGTGTTGAGGATACTGTATGGCAATCTAAGTAGCTTTAAGAAATATGTTGTTTGAAGTTCAGAGCAAAGCATATATACTTAGGGCTCATATTGTGAAGATCTGAAGGACACTGAGATCATTTCCAAACTTCTGCTGTTATAAATGGTAAAATATAGCTGTTGTATATATCATATGTAACAGTTGGTGCTCTTTGATGGGTGAATTATCCCACTGCTTACTGCTTTTGTCTGTCAACATGTCTGAGGAGGGGCATATGAGCAACAATAGATTTAAAAAATGTTGTCCAAAGTGGGGTAAATTCATGCAATTTCTGTCCATTTTGACAGATCATCAAAACATTCTACTGCTTCACAATCTAATATTGTTTCATCACGTACCATGCTATATAATGACATTACCACAAGGATTGTATGGCGCAGTATTAATGAAAAAAATATTTAAAAACAATAAAGAAAGTTTGTGTAGGACTTTCCCCTGTCAGACATCTTTTTTCCATCAAGATATAATGGAATACTTTCCATCTTTGGCATTTTCCACTCATAAGCTCACACAATGCCCACAAATTTCCTCTTACATCACTGTCTTTAGAACTGTTGACTGGACTTTCACCACTTTCTGCAGGTTGACTTTGCTTCCAAATGGTAAGAAAAGTGCCATAATATTGTTATTGTACAGAGCAATGCTGCATGAATCAGCAGATTTGTTTGGGTAATGTTGTATACACAAGCATTGCCCTTTCTCCCTAAATTGCACACACCTTTTTGATGGCTCTGGAACAGAGCCATCAACCACTACTGGATCCTTTGCGAATCTCACATGCAGAATAAAAGCAGCAGAAAAGCAAAATGAGAGACACAACATACATTAACCAGCAAAACATGTAGCACATGTTTGTGGGAAAACAAAGCCAGGGTTGTGAGATCTGCAAAGCCAGCTGGCTTGCATGCCTGCCCTAGCCATCTTGCTTACAGATTCATGTCTGGTAGAAAATTCCTGTCTGGAATATTCATCCACCATTCATCATTTTGGAAATATTTGCATTCAAATTCAGCGAATTAGAGGGCATGTCTCAAGTGTTAATTTAAGAAAAGGCATAGCATACCCTTTTTACAAGCTGCCAGTCTGTAACAAGGCAATAGAGATTCAAACAAAACAAGCAATGATCAAATATTCAACCATAGCAGCATACTTTACAGAGGCAAATCAACTTAACATGCATGCCTTAGGACTGTGGGAGGAACCCGAACATCCCCAACAACTGCTCCACAGGTTATTTCACACATTTCAGAAACATAAATTAAAATGCAAGTGTGTAACTCATGTTTGGAGACCAAACAGCACCAAAACTGAGCAGAGATACAAAGGGTCTTCCCTATTCAAGAGGTATAATTTATGACCTACGACCTATACATATAATCCTTCTTATATGTTCTGCTACAAAATCAAAAATGCCCCTGACTTTAGAAAAATAATTTAATTGAGTTTACTTTAATAAATAAGCTCCTCCAACCATATTTTAATAATTTACAGTATATTATTTCATGGTTTATGGCAAAGATTCACGTGTGAAGAAGAATCATAAAGCTTTATATATTAGCAAAAAAAGAAAGAGTTGAAGATGGACCAAATTTTTATCCAGAAAGAACTGCAAATATTTTCTATCTCTATTCTTTAGTTTTTTATGTTGTAAATATACATTGAAACACATTTTTTTTCATTGACCTTAAGCTGAACTGACAGCGACACCATTTGCAGCTAATGCTTTGAAAAGGAAGAGAACTCTAAGAGGACTACAATCAATGAATCAATGGTACACTTCTGAACAATTCTGACATCAGAGCAAACCAAGACGTGAGCATTAAGCCTATTGTATGTGAATTTTTCACCAGGGGGATAGGAGTCCCTGCTGGCAAAGATTGACTGTCTGTGAGGTAATGGACTGTATTTTGCCTCACAAGTCATTATGAAGGCCATCAACAGCTGCCTTTTCATCTGTTTGTATAAGTAAGACATGCAAAGAGGAAACGGATCACATTACAAGCTAAAATATGTAACCTGAAAAGGTTGAGCCTTCCTGGCAAGCTGTCAGGGAATTGTGAAGCATCCAAAGAAGTCTGTTTGGAGGGTTGATTATGGACTGTGGAAGCAAATCCAAGATCTTGTTTAGGGATCTGAAGGATTCAAAATATATCAGCAGCTTATTTCTCTGGACCCAACTGCATGCAAACAGTCTGTAGGAATCTAGAATATACTATAAAAGATGCCATGACAAGATGCCAAACATACAGATAGAAACACTATTTAATTATTAAATAGTCTTCAGTTCTATACAACAATCTTTCTGTTTCAGCTAATTTTATTTGTAGGAACAAGGACTGAATATTTACTTGACGATAAGATGTCAAGTCAAGTTTATTTGTATAGCACATTTCAGCAGCAAGGCAGTTCAAATTGATTTACATCGTAAAAACATCAGTCAAGTATACATCAAAATCATCAAGCAAGTATAGAGCAAAATTAGCAAAATCATTAAGTAAATATACACCAAATCATCAAAATCATCAAGCAAATATCAATGCATCAAAATTATAAACATCATCAAGCAAATATCATGAAGCAAATATAATTTGGAAATATTGATCAATGTTCCACTTACTACTAATCAAAGGCAACTCTAAACAGGTGGATTTTTAGCCTTGATTTAAAGGAACTCAGTATGTCAGCTGTTTTGCAGTTTTCTGGGAGTTTGTTCCAGATTTGAGGACCATGAAAACTGAAGGCTGCTTTTCCATGTTTGGTTCTGGTTCTGGGGATGCAGAGTAGACTAGAAACAGAAGACCTGAGTGGTCTGGAGGGTTGATACAACGACAACAGGTCTTTAATGTATTTTGGTGCTAAGCTGTTCAGTGATTTATAAACTAACAGAAGTATTTTAAAGTCTATTCTCTGAGCTTCAGAACTGGGGTGATGTGCTCTATTTTCCTGGTCTTAGTGAGAACATGAGCAGCAGCGTTCTGGATCAGTTGCAGCTGTCTGATTGACTTTTTAGGCAGACCTGTGAAGACACTATTGCAATAATCAATATGACTAAAGATAAATGCATTCTTGTTGGGACATTAGTCCTTTAATCCTGGAAGTGTTCTTCAGGTGATAAAAGGCTGACTTTGTTACTGTCTTGGTGTGTCTCTGAAGGTCCAGGTCTGAGTGCATCACTACATCCAGATTTGGGGCCTGATCACAACTTTGTAGTGAAAAAATAATAACTTCAGTTTTGTTGTTATTCAGCTGAAAATAGTTATGGCACATGCACACACTGTTTTGTTCTAAGCATCTGTTCAGTGCTTGGATGAGTCCAGAGTCACCTGGTGACATTGTAATGTAGAGCTGTGTATCATCTTCAATCAATCTTAGACATTGTTTGGTACAACTCCTGTGAAAGTGTTGCTTTTTTGAAATCATAAAATGGAAAGAAACATTGTTTTTGACTTGAGTTTGAGCAAGTTTGGTCACTGAGCAAACCCTTTAAAAATTCCTAGAACGTTTCCAACTTTTAATGGGAAAAGATTTTACTTTGGGTGTGACTGTAATAAACTTGTCTGAACTGGAATTTTAATTATTCTGAGAGGCAAATGGACATATCATAAATAATATATCTTTATTGCTTCATCTTAACCAGCCAATTAATATTAACTGTTGACAAGACCTAGTTTGCAAGGTTTATAGTTTAATACTCTTTTAACAACAGGCCAGTACTGTTCAGTAAAACAGAAAATAAAACACCAGTTGGACAGTAACCTTAATGGCTGTTATTTTCTAATATGCATTGCCTTACACCTGAATAAATTAAACACCACTATCGGCTTCTTGTAAAGATAATAGCCTTTTATAGTCTGACAGTAAAAAGTTGTTCTAACATACAGCCTGGTCTACCAGGAATCAATTCTTTAAACACTAGCAAACACATCAGTGATTAACCACAAAAAATCTCAACCAGCAAATCACTAACTACACAATACAAATAAATCATTTAGACCAGGTTAATGCGTTTGTCAGAGAACAATATGACAAATTTACCATCTTAAATTTATCACCTTTACATCTGACTGACTTAAAAAGATGTTAAACATAACTTATGCTATCATATTTTCTTCCTTCTTTCAGAATTATCTAAACGTTATGACTATATGTATTCCTTGCTTACCCCATGCTATCCTTTTTGGTTCAACATTTTTAATTAGAAATATGGACAGTCAAAATTACCTTTTTATATTCAATTCGATGACAAGTCCTCTATTATAACGCTTGTAACAAGTATGGTATTGATAAAATAAAAACTCTGTATATGCCATGAACAAGCCACAAGCTGTCAACTTAAAGGTTTCTCTTGATGAAAGATTAGGACACTAAAGGTGAGAGATGACTGACACTTGGAGTAGCAAAAAAATCCTCTCTCTCTATCAGCTGTGTTTTGATCTCAGAATGAATTCTCAACTTGAGCGAAGTTAAAAGTCAGTCGATAGAGATGAAGTGTCAGAGCAGATGGCAGTACCTGACTCCTGATGTCTCCGATCAAAACTAACATTTAAATTACAAATAGGTTGTGCCAGGACATACTGAGTTGTATGTAGTGCAAAACCAATAATTAAACATTATTTTTAGATGTTGGGCAAGCAAAGAAAGGTACTATGCAAAATGGAAAATGTACATCTCATGCATTTCAACAACAAATTGAGGAAGCAAGCAACTTTACTCAGATGCATCTTAATCAGAGGAAAATTAGAGCCATGAAAATTGGAACTTTTCACCCATACTCCAATTTGGTTTGGCTACCTTACTTCTAAATATGTGAAAATGAAAACCTGCTGGCTTTATTTACAAAAGCACAGGGGAGGTTGTGCAAGGCTGGAAGCTAAAATCACCAGCAAGCACTACAAAAGTATAAACAGCGCTATACAACAGTTTTCTCTGTTTTGCCTTTTTGTTACACGTTTTATTCCATTAAACAAATTTTAAAAGACAAAGACAATATGAGTAAATACAAAAAGTGGTTTTCATGTAATTATTTCACTTATACATTAAAAAAAGCTATCCAAATCATCCTGACCGATGTGAAAAAGAAGTTACTCCCTAAAACTAATTACTGGTTGTGCCACTCTTAGGGAGATCTGCCATCAAGCATTTGTTTTTGAGTATGAACAGTCTTTTTATGGTCCTGCCAAACAATCTTAGATCAGTTTAAGTAGATGTTTTTAGACTTTGACTAGGCCATTGCTCAGGCCAAGAACTGAAGGCCGGACATTCCTATTTAAGATATTCTGGTAGAGCAGAATGCACAGTTCCATCATTTACAAGTTGACCAGGTCCTGAAGCACCAAAGCAGATGCATACAAGAAATATCATCAGCATGTTTGACTATTGGTATTATACTCTTTCCCTGAAATGCAGATGTAATGGAATGCACAAATTTCAAAAAGTTTCCATTTTTTACAATAATTTTATAAATAACCAAACTTGATTAGTAATTATCAGCATTGCTATATTACAACCAAAAAAGAGTTCATATTTTTGATTTTCTCTTATCAACATGCAATAGGAATATTTTGGAGACTCATAGATGCATGTCTTTCTATGAATTTGTAAAGTTTTTTCATCAGTGTCATGTTTGTGTTATCTTGTATATCATATTTCACTCTCATATGGCTAAATAAAAAAAACCTCTAGGTCACCTAGTGTTTAACATTCACATGGTCTCACAAAGAGTCAAGTTTTTGCTGCAGCTGCATCAGCACCAAACTAGCACCTCTGATTGCTGAGTTTGCGGTAATATTTACTCACCTGCCTTTTGATGAGATACAAAACCATTCAAAGCAATAAATTAAATCCCTATTAAGGTCAGTTTAACAATGCAATGGACTCTTAAAATCTAAGATCTAATATGTACAGCTGTCTTTGTTATGTCTGTTCTGCAACAATAAAGGTGCACTATACCAAGCTTCAGAGCAGATACATTGTCTTGATCAGTACTATAAATTAAAATAATGGGACAGATCACTGAGTGGAATAAATATATGCATATGTCAGACCAGCAGTGAGGTTAGAGAAAACCAAAGCATTGATTGTTCTTTATTTTTTGTCCTTTTTAAGGCTATTTGACTGAAAACTCCTGTAACTGAACCATATGATATATCAAAAAGAATTCTATAGTTGTTTTAATTTAGACTAAATGAGAGATTTTAGTTAAGTCTTATAAACTGGGCATTACCAGTCGTATCAACACAATCTTCTCTATGTGGAAGTGGAAACAAGTCAACGATTGTAACAGAAATAACCTTTCATAAATCTGTTAGGAAATGAGGAGAACCATCTGGCTTAGTCTCTAAGAAACATGGTGAGCTCCAAGGGCTGCAACTTTGCTTAGCAAAACCATGTTTCAACATGTAGTCTGTCTCACTTTTCATTAAAGCTCTTTTGAATGGACTGATTGTGTAAGGGTGCTGCTTTGTTGGCTTGGCATCAGCAACATCAATATCATGTTTAATGACTGAGGTTTGTGTTGGTACATCATGAACCAGTCCTGGAAAATGGTTGGTTAGAGACAATGTCACTCTTTTGATCCTCTGTTAGATGTGAAAGCTGGTTAGGCAGCACCTTCATCATCTCAGAGTTTGGCAGTCATGGAGTTTGGTAAGAAATGGGACGCAATGTCAAACCATCCTCTAACAGATTCAGAATAACCTGTCACAATGAGTGCTGAAGAGCCAATGGAGGGTAGTGGTGGACTTTTTTTTGTAGTTCCTGGTAAATGTTTAGGACTCGAGTACAGTGAGGTTTTAACATGTTGATAAAACACACTTGAGACTTTCTCCTCCATTCAGGAGTGATGATTACGTAATCAGTGGATTTTTGTTTTATTCAGTGTTTTGGATTTTGAAGATTGTGTTTTGACTTTTGATTGTTAATTTTCACTCTTGCTTAAAAAAAACTGAAAAATAAATCATTTGACTTTTAAACCTTTATAATCTGTTTTTTCAATTTTACTTCCCCTTCCCCCTGGCTGACCCGGGTCGTAATAGTCATTGTTTGGTGTGAAAAAGCCAATATATACCATATCTTGCTTCCTAATAGATGGACCTGTCCTCCAAGACTTTTGTACATCTGTAAATTAAATTGTGTAAATATTTGTACAGCAGCATTTCCCCTTCTTTAGTGTGATGCCAGGGCTGTAATGAAACACACATCTGCTCTCCATTACTCTGCTCATCTCTGTCCTCTTCATGTGTCAGCCTCACTCTGGCACTGCCCCTGCTATCATCTGGAAACTTTATCCAATTTGTCAGCATTGGGATACACATGATTCACAATCGTGCCTTCTCTTTTGCACCACATGCCCCACCCCCTCTCTACACTGCAGCTCTGATGCAGTCCTTCTGTGCCTGCAGGCATAACGATACCTGATGGTGGGGCCCACCTGCCACCACTGTGTCATGAACGCCTCCCTGGTCCGCCTCTCCAGCCCAGCAGGCACCAGCTGGCTGGCTGGGCAGTCTACACACTGATATATGGATGATTGGAGGCAGGATGATCATTCTCATTAACAATGACCAGACTTGACTAACTGACCAAGACAAACACAGGCACAAAATGAATCTGTATATGCTGACTTTTGACATGATTATTACAAAAAATGTATAATAAAAAATTTAAGAGGAAATTGCTTTTGTGCCTGATTATGAGTAGACTTGATACTGTTATTGAAGCAAATTATGTATCGTGAAAGTGCTGACACAGTGGGGCTAAATCTAAATGTATGTTAATCTTTTTCTTTTTAATTATATGTCCTGAAATCATTTTATCCTTTTCCTTCCACTTTATAGTTATGTGAAAACCTTCACTTTTTAAGACCGTGTACATTAGAAAACCTAACTATCACTCATTATGTGTACATTCTGAAACGGATACTCGATAAGGGCTATTACAGAAAAACAATTCATACAAGGTCTCGTTCTTTTACAAACTCTTCCTGTATTTAGCTCACATTATGAAAAATTGCATTGAAAATTGTTACTAATAAATGCATTTGCATTTATTGACTTCTGGTTCTCCAGCACAAGCAATGGTTCCTCATTTACTCCCACAGCAGAATGATCAAAGCTTAAATGATTAATTCAGATTTTTTAAAAGTTGTCCGACCAGTAAGACAAAAATAGTTCACGTGAATGCTACTTTATAGACTATAGCACACCATGACTTTTTCATCAGATATTTACATGGGCCAGATATACTTCACAGTAGGTGTCTCAAAATAGAAGGGTATTGTTTTGGACTATGACCTACAAGAGTGTTTGCAAAATATATTAGTTGACGTTATGAAGAAACCACCCCATGCTTTAAATGGCAGTTTCTGAGGTTTTAAAATAGTAAACCTTGTGTTTGAATTCAACTTGCTTACAGAGTAAATCTGAGCCATTTCAAGGTGTGGGGAAACTCACAGCTAATTTAGATACCAGACTTTATTGTCTATTTACACACTTTTGTTATTGCTTTTGGCCAATAAGTTGCAAGTCTGAGGTAAGCACATGGCTCATTAACATCACCAATACATCACTTGACTCATGCCGGTAACAGGCCATTAGGGAAAAAAAAGATACTTCAGAGATGACAACATCCACCCTAAAGATACCGGTGGAAAGAAAACAACACCAGGACTACTTATATGATTGGAGGAATTCATGTCTGCAGGAATATTTTTCAGTTTCTCAGGGTGAGTTACAGAACTTTTATTGTTTTTAAAACACTATTACAATACATAGCATGCCACCGGCACATGGATCTTAGTCTGCCCGGTCTGGGGCTGCACTGCTGCGTCTGTAATGAGTGCGATATGACGGTGACGAAGCGGTGAGTAGTGGTTTGCGACACACTGACTAACTGCATCTAGTAGCTGCAAAACCTAAAAATAAAATAAATATTAACACTGGGCTTTCTTTGGGCTGAAAGAAAACATCTAACATGTTGTATTTATCATAATCTTTCACATATCCGAGGGCATCCCAGACCAGCTGAGAAAACTGTGTTTTTAGATATGGTTTAATACCACTAGAGTTCAGGGTTCACAGACGATACCATGACAAAAGCACACAAGACTGAAGCTCACAGCTTTATTGGAAAATGGAACAAAAGCTGAAAACATCTAAAAATATATATTTCTAACTAGATAAGCCATGTCATACATGTTGAAAGTAGTAATGGGACGTTCACAAGCGATCTGATTCTTTTGAATGGCTCTTTACAGTGAACGATAGGACTCCAGTCTCAGTTAGTGAGAGCTGTTGATTGTTTTTTACGACTTCACTTGCTTATAATACTCTGCACTCATGTCAACAGCTATTATTATTTTCATTTAATCTAAAATTATATTTTTAAATAGTTGAATAAATACAATAGAGAAAAGGGGTGGATACTTGTTATATTTAATGCCGTGGAAGAGGATTTTTGTTTCTGCCAAAGCAACTCAAGTCGACATTTTCCTCTATTAGTTACATTTTCCTTCTATTATGTTTCTATATTACAAATAGTCCTAAAATGTTATTAATGCACACAACACTTTTAGTAAAGAACTACATCAGTGTTCGACATTTATATTTTAAAATGTTATATGTCATAAAACTACATAACCATTTATTTCTGCAAATATTAATTTTACTTAATATGGATGATTCTTCTTTTTTGTGAATTTTACTCATAAAAACTATACGAGGGATAAAATGGCTTGTTCTTAGAAAAATGTACATTTTCAAAAATGGATCTTTTGATCGACTCTTTAAAGTGAAATGATCCTGGAGATTCAGTTCCCTTCAAAGAGCCATATATCTTATCACTGGTTGACAATCAATGCTGGGGTAGTGGGGTTATTCTAAGTAATGTAAATGAACAGTCTTCATTAACACCCCCAGGTTGCCCATCAGGTTTAGGGACAATTTTTTTTTTTTTTTTTTTTTTTTTTTTTTTTTTTTTTTTTTTTTTTTTTATGTGTTTGACATTATTAGAAAGCTTAGAATACACACTTTCAGAATCTGTAAATAACTCAAAAGGCCCCCAGTGAGACTTGTTCCTGGATTTGTCGTGACTAGTCACATATTGGTGAAATTATATAAGCACTCAGAAGCTGTGTGTAAAGCACAAAATAGCAGATAAATGGGAGTGCTTAGTATCCAGATAACTATTTCAATACCAGCTATGCATGTGTGCATCTTCACTCCCACTTACGTTTGTTTGTAAACATTGGATGTCGTTGCTTTGGGACAGGAACACAGAATTCTGAGCCCTTTTCCTGAGCAATGTAATAATTTCAAAGCAATACCTCACCAACACTTCGAAACAAATGCACATCTCTCTTGAAAGGTCCGTCTGAAATGGTGGAGGCAGTTTGACACATGAGTAGAGGCTTTACAGAATCACTGATCCGAGATTCCACTCTATTTGTCAGCTTCTAATCGGCTGCAGTGGGACGTGCGCAAGAAGATATCTGACCCAAGACCAGCCCATATGTCTGAAAATGCTCATGGGAAGGACAATGACTGAGCAAGGAGGGGGAGTAATTCTCATCTGACCTACCTAGACCCAAAATAATCTCATCCTATTGTGATGAAAATGCTGTTGTATTTTTTTTTCAAAAGCACAGAAGTAAAAGCAGACTAGGTAAGCAGACTCTGAAAAGGACAAAAATCGTTCTGCATTAAAACATCTTTGACAAGCAACATCAACAAACATTTATTTTCACAGCACAACAGCAGTGCATTTTCAGTCTTCAGTCTTTGACAGTATATTCTTAACAATGATAACATTTGACACTGAATTGCAATTATTTCAATTATATTCACATATTACTCAGCAATGTCAGGTACTCCTCAAATTCGCTCCATTAACTTTTTGAACTGCTGCCATCAGGAAAACAGAACAGCAACAATAAAAGCAGAAACACCAGATTGCTGCACAGCTTTTTGTCTCAGACTGTAATACTCCAGTGAAACTATTGCATGTCTGCATTTTATTTAATTCGATTTGGAAGGTGTGACGCCATGGGAAAATATTGCTCCAGCATCACCTTATGGCTTGAATATTCTTCTCTTCATCTGTGAACATGAGATGCTTGTTCTTAAATTAAGTTCCTATCAGATGAGGTGATAATGTGGTGGTTTATGCACTGTTTACTCACAAGAAGAAGAAGAAGAAGAAGCAGAAGAAGAAGAAGAAAAAGAATGAAAGAAAACTGGTTTCTCACCAAGAGATGATGCAGTTGTTGTTCCCTTGCGATACGAGGGACAACTGATCCAAATAGGGAAAACAGTATAATCTTCTCTCATAGCATTTCTTAAAAACAACATGGTTGTTTTTCTCCTTCTGCTCATAATCTGAGCCATGGTTTTCTTTATATGCTGTGTATTTGGCACCACCCCTGATGTGAGAGTGTTATTGTAGCAGTTGATGCAAACAGTCTGTTTGGTTACAAAAATCTGGGTTTCATGCCTGTGTGTGTAGGGAATACCTCATGGGTTAATACAGATAGCAAAATTTACATTAATTTACATTACACAGACTTTGTGGTGGAGTTGAGAGTAGAGGGGAGATATTAATTGACCCTTTATGTGTCTTTGACACTGTAGCATACATAATCTGATCACCAAATAGATCAGGTTACCATGGCTTTTTTGGACATGTTGAAAAACTGTGCTACACTGTACACTGTGTCAGTGGGGCACAGTGGTACAAAATCAACTACAATTGAAATATTGCTCAAATTACCCAATAATTACATTACTTAATGTTGTAGGGCTGGGTATTGTTAAGTACGGAAGCCGAGAGCGGTCATACTCGCATGTTTATTTTCCCGATGGTTAACTTGAGATGACGAGTTATGTTGTTATAACGACATAACAAATACTGTTTTCTTGAGATAACAAGATAATTATGTCATTATTACAAAATAATGATGGCCGTTTCCTCGAGATAACAAGTTAATTTCCTGATGGTTTAATCATTTGACCAACAACATGGTGTCATTATGGTTTACCCTATCACTTATTCACAGAATTACACATGCATGCCATGATTTACATGACATAAATCCTCTCCCGCTGGTGTGGCATGCATTTGAATTATGGAATCAGATTTAACACACACAGCAATCATCTGGTCATCTTGAGAAAATAAAGTTTGTTTTCTCAAAATTAAGTCGTTATCTCGAGAAAACCATCAGGATAACTCATTATCTCTAGAAAACCATCAGAAAAAAAGTTTATGCGTAACATGTCTGCTCTCAGCATCCGTAGTCAAAAACCCAACAATTTGATTCGATTTTGGTTTTTTGGGTCACAATGCAATTCAGTTTCAATTTGATTCAATATTGCTTTAAATGCTTCGATATCGATTTCATAATAAGAAGTACACAAATAATTCATTAGAGTCCCTGTGGATAATTTTGGGATATTTATTTTCTTTCCTTTAAAAACAGAAATGGTATATATTAACATAAAAATAAAATATCTGAAAATAAAACAGTAAGACAATATCACTAGTGCTGAATATGGAGTATTGCATTAAAGCTTAAGTGAAGTGAATGTAAACATAAATCATTCTACTTTTCTTGTGAAAACTGAGATAACTCACATAATTTTTGAATCTTCATTTTAAAGCATATTTGAACAATATACATTCCTCACCTGTAGGTGGTGGTAAAGCACATCAAATAGCTGTTTGCCAACCGCCAATAAACTCAAGAAGAAGACAACTAGTCACACAGAGCTGATATAGTGCGCAGCCAGGCAGTCATGAGGACGCGCAGCACCATGGCCACTCTGCGCTGAACTAACAGGTGTGCAATGGGTGCCAAAGAAGTGTTGATAGGTGCTCAAGTAGTTCATCAAACTTGCTACTATCAAGTGCCCTTCTTTGTCCTACTGGCAGAAAATGTGAGAAATTTAGGAAGTGGTACCCTGGAGAATGAAATCTCAAACGTCCCTAGAAAATGCGCACAGTTCTTGAAAGCGTTGCTCAGCATGACGCCAACCCATGGAGCAGGGGATCTAATCGGGGTTTCTGAATCAATAAAAAATTGGAAAAAAAATTAATTGCAATGCATTGGTGAATCAATAGTTTTACCCACCCCTACTATGTTGTCTGCATCGACATAGATTCACTCACTTGTCCCAAATGCTTGAATTGGAAGTGAAACTGATGGCTTGCTTATTTTTTATTAATTATCTGACAATTTGGGAGCACTCATAAAGCATTGAAATTTAATTCACAGAGAGTCTGTTGATTGTTCAATATAAAAAAGTATAGAACACTGTGGATTCTATACCCTTATTCCCAATACGAACCTACTGTTCAGAAGAGGAGGACATCAGAAGCTACACTTATGCTTATGTTAGGTCCTGGGTTGTTTTGGGCTTTGATTGTTTAATTCTAGTTTTAATTACTCTTCTGTATTTGCCTTAGTCTCTTATTCTTTGATTAGATCAGGTTTCTGTTTTACTTTAGTTCTTTCTTAGTTATTCTAATTTAATTATGTTTATTTATTCCTTGTGTTTAGTAATTCTTTGTTGCTGTTAGATTCATTTTCTTGGTTCCCATGTTGCTCTCCCTCGCCCCCTACTGCCATTCTCTCTCTTTCTCCTCAGTCTCCTTTCTGCTCTCTCTCCTCACACCTGCAACCCATTAGCCAAACAACCCCAGTCTATTGTTCCAGCATTCACACTCACAGTATTTAAACTCCTCTCCTGCTTTCACCCTTTGCTAATTCCTCCCATTACCTCCCCATCAAATTCTGCTGTCTTTTCTCCTGGATTCTTGTGTTTTTGTTCTGCTCTGGTTCCCTGCATTCCCTGTGGTTTTTGTAAGTTTCTGTTATTCTATTCTTTTCATTTAAATTACCAAATCTACTTGCCGCCTCTGTCTGCATTTTGGTCCTCCATCACCAATCAACAATCATGACACTGCAAAGACATGACAGGGCTCTATGTTCCTCAAAATCTCCTTTAATTCCTTGTGATTTGACCCAAGTCACAAGATTTGTGCAAAATGCCAGCAGGAATGGCTAGATAGGACGCTGTAAGACTGCACATTTAAAGTGCTGAACTGCTGCTTAGATAAAGCACTTCATATGAGTGCATTTTTTATATTTTTATGTATGTTATGTCTTTTTGTATTTGTGTTATACCTCTGTAACTTTTAGATGACTCTGTTGAAGACTGAGAAGAAATAAAATCTATTTTTGTATTCACATATAAATAAATAAATAAATAGACAGTAACTAATGCAGGTAAATCTTGCCTCGTACCTCAGACCTCACCATTGCTACATCAGGCTACCATGTTATAGTACAATGAATAATTGCAGATCAAATTTTAGATATACCCACAGCATTTCCCCAACAAAACCACCCACCCACCTGGCTGTCACATCACATTATTCAAAACCCACTGTGGGAGCTTTATGTCTGACAGGCTTACAGTTTCCTTATTTCCTATATTATGAGCTATATTCCAGTACTATAACACAAATCTACCAGCGAACACTGTAGATTCCACAGCAGGGTCACTTTCATTGCATTACAGCCAAAAATACATTCAACTACTTACAGTTTCTATGATCAGATCCCAGAATTAGTGGTGGCAACTCAGTTTTAAATGATTCCCACCTACCTTCAATGGAAGAACATGTCTATGCAAACATGTTTAATCTGGACCCTGTGGTATATAAATAAACCAAATACTGTCTAGAAGCTATATAAGAAACACTGGATGCAGTGAAAATACAATGACCTTCACCAACTACCAAAACCAACCAACTTCACCAACTGTGCAAAACATCCACAGCTGCACCTTTCAATCAAATAATAAACATTTATACTACTTGTTTTTTAGAATTCTTAGTACACAGATGAAAGGATAGTCTGGTAAACATCAGAAAAAGTCCCCTTTCTTCTACATGTTCCTCTCCTTACCCTCTGCCTCCAGAGTTTTGTAAAACATAGCTCAGCGTTTGCACTTCATGGCATTTGAATACAAGCAATGTCACCTACAACCGAGGACACATGCTACTGCCATCTGCCACTGTGTGCTTGAGCTAGCATTACTTTACAGGATGAGAGGACTAAGGGACGTGGGCCAACATAAATGTACATTACCTGAGAACCACTCAAACTAATGACCTCAGTTGCCCAACTCAAAACATCAAGTATATACTTGATGAAACCAGATATTTAAGTACACTGTGTGACATTAAAACAGACATCTTAACTGTTTTAGGTCAGACAATTACCAAAATTATTTCTATTTGCCAAATGCCAAAGAAATGTGAAAGACTTTTTTATTGAAAATTTGTTCAAACAGATTTCCTTCATTTGTCATAGAAATGCCTTTAAACTGTAGAACTTGGGTTAAATGTTTTTGGTTATCCTTCCAAAAGCTTCTCAGAACAATTTGTTGGAATTTTGGCCCATTCTTCCTGATGGAATTGGTGTCGCTGAGTCAGGTTTGAAGGTAACTTTGCTCACACACCTTTTCAGCTCTACCCACAAATTTTCTGTGGGCCCAAGATCAGGGCTTTGTGTTGACCACTCCAAAACATGGACTCTGTTGTCCGTAAGCTGTGTTATAATTAATTTTGTGCTGTTTTCTTCATTTTTCTCTTAGAGCTCCCATTTGTCTCCAAGCTTTAACTTCCTGGATGATGTCTTGAAATGTTGCTTCAATAGTTCAACACAATGTTTTTTCTTCCTCCTAATAACATCCATTTTGTGAAGTCCACCAGTCTCCCTGATTTCCAAATACCACCACAACATGATGGTGCCTCAGTGGTACTTCAAAGTTATGATGGTGTTCTCAAGCTTGCAAGCTCTCCACCTTTTCCACCAAATGTATTGATGGTCATTATGAGCAAACAATTCTTACTCACCAAGTGGCATTTCAGCCTATGTTAGTAGAGGACTGCACTGTGGATGATGACACACTCCTACTTTCATTACTCCATTGACTAGGCTTTCCAAAATTACTTAAAGGGGCAGTATCATGTAAAATCAACTTTTTTTAAGGTTTACATCATGCTATAATGTTATTCCCTCATCAAAAACAAACCTGGAGTGTTGCTTTGATTCTTTCATGCATGCTGGAGAAATCCTTTAATCTTTCATGGCAACCATTCAGCTGTGCAAAACGTCTGGGTGGATACAGCTCTGCCTTCAAGGTGCAGCTCCTCCTCAGAGCTGCAGTTCCCAAGCTTCCAAGCTTCTGAGCTTCCACCTCACAGAACATCCTTCTCCCACAACTTTCCCACTCAGCTCCTTCAAAGCAATTAGCAAATACCTGGTGGAACTACACACCTGCTGAGCTCATTATACAAGCTGCTTCTCAGTTCAACACTGGGAAAAACATTGTTAAAGGGGTTAATAGAGGAGCGATGTTGTGATGACTTGCTGAAGGCGGAGTGTTGGAAAGAGCAGGACTTTCTTAAAGAGACAGAGGCCCAATTTCAAGGCATTAAATTACGACATTTCAAGTCATATTTCATGTATACAGCATTTTTATAACTGAAGGTAATAGTTATTTGATTGTGCTATAAAATGATTCTATATGGCTGGAAAACACATAACACTGCCCCTTTAAAGACAATAATATCAGTCTATGAAAATATCTGACAATTTGTTAAGTTTCCTTAACAAATTGCCTGATTATTCTGGCACTTAGCAGGTAGTAATCCCAACTGACCTAAAAATAGGAAAAGTTTAGTCTCATTTAGTGTCAGATGGTGAGGAAAAAAAGTTGTGCCTTTTATACTGTGCATGTAAATAACTGACTTCAACTGCATATGACAGATGTTAGACAGACCATATCCAACAGCTTGATCAACTTATCTAATTGAGAGAATGAATAGTCAGTCAGAAGGATGATTTGTCTCATGCAGTGCAGAATCAAACCCACTGATGACTGTGTTCAATAACTTATCACAGAGTCTTAGGAAGCTGCACAAACATATCCTTGCCTGCACTATGACTATACAGCCAAAAGAATATGATCACAGGTGCTAAAACAGCCCATCATAGGCTCTAAATGACTACATTATAAATTACCTTTCAACATGCAGACTTATATCACTCATTACTGACTTGCTTTCTAGAAGACTAATTTCAACCTCCAGAATATCTGGAATTTTGCTCTTGTAATATTCCCAACGTGTATTATTCCCCTTGAAATACAACCTCAATTGGGTGGAGAATCCCTATGTTGTTTGGGTTTATTGGGAAAGTCACTGAACTTGATTCAAGATGTTCAAAATTATGTTTGCCAAAGGCAGTTGCAGCAAGCCCAATTTTTGTTGCACTTTTGAGTATTGGTTTGATGAGTAACCATCTGTTGGGTGACTCTGTAAAATAAATGACTATAAAATGTCATAAACATAAAACCTGAGTAGGACTATCATTTTTTTTTCTTTTTTTCCTCACGCAATTCATTAAGTTTCCCATCTCCATACAGCAGACAGATAGGGAGCCATTTCCAGTGACAAAAACGTTAATGGGATTTGATGCCACTTTCACGGTTTTGGGGTAATTCTCCACAGGCTGTTACAACTGTTATAGTTTCCACCTTCTTGTGTCTTTGTTTTTCAGTCACATGGTGGTTTTTTTCTCCTAATGCATTTACAAAAGAGATCAGAAAAAAATCAGAAAGAAAAAAGAACAAACGGGCACAAAGGTAATGCCAACCCAAACCTACACCCTGGGCAGAGGAAACAAGTGACAAGTGGAGATAAAATTTGTGAAAAAAGCTCTAAACTGTGCTAGGAGAATTTTCTACACTTGAATGAATTCACAGAGACTCTGACAGGATTCCAACTTGACCATAAAGGAAAACAACGTTTTTGCCTCAGGGCTTTATGCAGCCAAGCCAGTCATCAAGACTTCGTTGTTTGAGCATCCAACTGTAAACCATTTTCAACAAATAAAGTGTGAGAAAGCCCAAGTGCTGCATAACTTGGTTAAATAGATGTTGTCATGTAGTTTTCATGACACTGTTCCAAATAGGTATAGTTTGTGATTTCATTTATATAAAGGTATTGATCCATATATAGTATAAACTGTCCATGCATTCATATAGCCCCTCGGTAAAAAGCATGATCCATCTTGAAAGAATAAAAATCCAAAATTATTTTCTTTATTATGGTAGTAATGTCAAGGTTAACCCTGAGCTGTTCTAATCTGAAAAAAATCTGAACTCAAAACTAAAACTGTAATAAGAGGTCAAACTCATTTCACTGAAATGCCATTCCACTTTAGTGGATCTACTATACACCATGAGAGTCAGTGTAAAATCCAGACAGTTCATGGATTTTTGTTTCACAGCAATACTTTAAAAAGATGGTAAATTTATGCACATCATATTCTGAATGGCTTGGTTCTCATAGAAGAAGGCGGGGATTCTATGTCTCTCACCCACTGTGAAGTGACAGTAGATTTTGCCACACACCAAGTGAAAAACAACTTAATCCCTTAAAGTTTTGTTCTGACCGGGGTGGTCATAAAACTGCTTTTTTGAGATAGATGCTACAGGTTGGACCAGGCTGAAACAAGAGATATCACATCCACTTACTTCAAAGTTTCAGGAAGTTTTCACAACAGATTGCTTTAAACACAGGGTGTTAGGTTTAAAGAAACCTTGTTTATTTAAAATAAAGCTAAATGCTAACTCTATAGACATAGTTTAGGGCTAGTCGATGGCTTAATGCACAAAATTGGCTATCAAAGCTGTTAATGCACAATGCAACATTTTGCAAATTGCAAACAAAGCAGAACAGTACAGATGTCTCACACTAGGTACATTTACATGGACATAAGTAATCGGAATAAAAATGCTCATGTAAAAGCACCAGTCGGAATATTCTGATTGGATTCAGCTCAATTAGAGTGAATTTGTAATCCAAATGAGAGGGATAGGTTATGCTGATTAATAAGATGAACAGCATGCATGTAAACACGTGTTCTCATTATGATATTGGCAAACCAATTTAACTGTACATGTGAGCACTATGTCAAGGAAGTAAAACTGGTCTGTTGACCTCTCATCCTGTAACGAAGGAAGACCACCAGCATACTGCTTAGCCTGTAGCTTAACCAGCGTTGTGCATAAACGCATTCAATGAACGACATTCACTGAATACGTTCATATTTTTGGTGAATGTTGAACTGAACAGATCAGTTTTCAAGTAATGAACGTAAATGAAAGTGGAACTCACTCTGAGAAGAATGAGCGACATGCACATTTCACCTTCATTTGATAACAACACTTTTTATTGGAAAACATCAGGTTTTACAACAACGACACTGTTTACGGCAAACAGCATGACGGTCCAGTATGTCTAGTGCTAGTACTAATCCACACAATTCAGACTTGGCTGGGTTTTATGTACAAATGAAGGAAGATTCAAACAGAAAAAACTCACGTTTTTGTGCAAACTGTGCCCATCGGGTCTTAACAAACAAGCACATACGTCAGCCACATCCACTTCAAATTTGAAACGACACGTCGAGTTAAAGCATCTGAGCTATCTTGGGAAATATCTGCAACAGAATGATGAACGTAAGAAATCATTAACAAAAAGAGAACGGCTGCCGAGTGCATCCACCCAAGTGAAGCTCACTGCATTTAGTAAAGACCTGTTTCCTTCATCTCCCAACAACAAGTGGATAAACTTGTACTGGATTACATTGCGGGAGAGCTGCAGCCTTTAAGTAAGGTCAACAAGTCATCGTTCATCAGATTGGTGACTGGTGTGCAGCCATCCAGGCATGTGTCCTCAAGAAAGCAGGTACAGAAACTGTTGAACAATGCCTGTCAGGAGAATATTTATAACTTAAAGACTGAACTCTTTGAAGTCAGTGCCGTATGCACAACAGCAGATTGCTGGTCTGCTGTGAACAAGGAGTTTTTGGGCATTACTGCTCATTGGCTAAACAACAATGACATCTCTCAGAGAAGCTCTGCAGTACTTGCATGCAGTCGTATAAAAGGAGAACACACACGATGTCCTCACCAAACCATTGTCAGAGGTGCATAAAGAGTTCAGAATCCAAAACAAGATTGTGTGCACAGTGACAGACAATGCTACTAATTTTGTGAAAGCATTTTACTGTTTTGCAGAAGATTTTATCACTGCTAATGAAGATCCAAATCCAGATGTTGACAGCGATGGAGCAACTGAAAAAGAAACTGAACCAGGATCTACCTCACCACCTGCAGCTGCTAGTAAGAGTTCAGATGAAGAAGATGACATGGAACCTGAGCCTATCTCGGTGATGGAAGATCCCCATCTTCCACCTCACAGAAGGTGCATGGCTCACACCTTAAATCTTGTTGCCAAAGACACAGAAAAGGTAACTGTAAAACAGTACAAAGCACTGGCAAGGGCTGTTTTTGTGATGGCATCTGTTTTGTGGAACCTGGTTAAAAGAAGCCCCAATGCCTCAGACTTTGATGAAGAAAAGCTTGGGACTGGCTTTGTGTGTCCAAATGATACACGGTGGAACTCTGTATGTCTTGCTATGAAGTGACTCTCTTACACAGCATAGCAACATTAATTCTTAAGGCAGACACCAATGAAGCTGCAGATGCTGCCACTCTTGCATATGACAACCTTATCCTGCACACTCTCTGTGTTGAGTTTGGCTTTTGGCGATTTTCCCAGAGGAAATCAGCTTCATATATAAGTTTGTGGATGTAATGAGGCCCCTTGCATCTGCAATGAACATTCTCCAGAGAGAGAAGAACATCTTCCTTGGCTTCCACCATTATGCAACTACAAAGTGATATGAATGGCCTGTTGGATGAGAGCACAAAGCCCAATGCTGCACAAGGTCTGATCAGATGCTGTCATACAGAACATCCTGCAGTCACTGAGAACAAGAGTTGAAGGCATGCTTGAGAAAAAGGAACACATATTGTCAGCCATGCTGCTGCCAGTATTCAAGCTCAACTGGGTGGAATATGAGGAAAAACAGCTGTATTACAGTGATGCTGAAACAAGAACTTCTGTTAACTCAGATTACTCAGACGCACAAAACCCTGATCAGTCCAAGCCCAGTGATGACACTTGCAAAGACACAGCAGCTTCCTTCTTCAGGTTTAACCAAAACCCAAAGAATTTTTTAAAAAAGTGAAGCAGATACTTACTTGGATGCACCCACAGATAACTTTGTGGAGTACATGCTGCTACCCAGGCTGAAAAAGCTCTTCCTTAAGTACAACACTGCACTCCTCTCAAGTGCACCAGTGGAGCGACTTTTTAGTATTGGTGGCCAAATATTCAGGCCCAGGGGAAACAGGCTTGGCAATGCAAACTTTGAGAAGCAACTGCTCTTGAATGCGAACAGAAAGCTAAAAGAAGTCCAAGTTCTCTGGTTGATGTATTGGACAAGTAATATCCATTGTAACTTGCTATAAAAGTAAAACATCTTGTTAAGGCATAGCAGCATGACAGAAAACATAAGAGCCAATGACTTTTTTAATGTTTACTTTCAGATAGTTCTGCTGCTTTACCATTGTACTTTGAAGCCTCTGACTCTCTTCCACACAGATGAGTCCAGCTTCTCAGATCAAAATGTAAACGCTATGTTAGTTTATTACAGCTATGCGTTGTATGACTGGTAACTTCCTTTTGAGGATGCTAAAATGTGTTTGTTTAGTATTGCACATTGAGCAAGGTAAGCCCAATTTAAGATAGGTTATTTGGCAGGTACATGTTCATATTTTTTGGAACAAATATAAAGTTAAGACTTTTTTCATTCTTGACTTGTTGTTAACTTCCTTTTGAGAATGTAAAAATGTGTTGGTTAATTATTGCACAATGAGCAGGGTAAACCCAAGCTAAGTTTACATTACCATACATGACAAATTCTTGCTTGGTGTACTTAGTAACTACAGTTCAGAATATTATGGATTTTTTCATTGCAAAAGTCAATATTTTCCCAAGAACCTGAATGTATCTTTATGATTTTGAAGTCCTAAGTAATTTGGTACTTGCTGGCTAAAAATAAAGATTTCACTGCACATACAGTATACCTTAACTGCACCTGGCATTTTCCACTTTCTGCATATTATCATGGTCACAAATTATTTAAGGAGTGAAATATATTCTTTATTTCAACATTATTTTTCTGTTGGGTGTAAGAATTTCTTGTTTGTGATTTTTTTTTATTGGTACAATAATTTGATTAGTTTTGGAGTGGCAGTGATTTGCAGCTGGGGATAGTTAAGGAGTGGTTCTATTGTGTAAGATAGTGACTTAACGTAACAAATGAACTTGAACTAGTTCATTATTAGGTTTGTGAACTTAGTTCATTTTTTGAAAAAGTGAACTATAAACATGAACTAGTTAATTTCCATCTGTGTGAACTGAACTTTGAGCTTGTTCTTTTTAATTATAAACTGGCACAACATTGAGCTTAACCATCCCTCAGTCACAGCTCCACGCTCGGGAAGAGCAAAGCACATGTCAGTGTCAGACAATGGGGATGCGATGGGGGTGTCCCATCAGTTCCCAAAACTTTAAAAAAAAAAAAAAAAAAAACTCATTAAAGCACACATGAGGTCAGTCCGACCCCTCCAAGATGCTGGAGGCTTGCAGTACACTACATCTTCTGGTGTACTGTGCTCATTCTGTGAGCGGTACAGACTGTCTAAGGACGGTTGACATTTCATACTTGAGCATACCGATTGCCTAGATTTCTGCTGTCAAATTCTTTCATTTCCCTCAATCCACATGGATACTAGCAAGTTTGACGAGGTAGTTGGGCGCCTAACCCCATTTCTTTTCAACCAGTGCAGTCACCGCACTGCTGCGCGTCTTTGCAACTGCTTGCATGGTAGTCTCCACATTATTAGTTTGAGTCTGCATCGAGTCCACACGGACCTCCACGGAGTGAAGTACACCTGAGTATGTGGAAGCTTTTAATTAGTGAGTGCATTAACTTTTCAACCGTTCTTAGAACCTGCCACAGGTCCATTCTGGGTGCTCAGAAGATATAAAATGAACACACTGTTGTTTGTTTTTATGTTCAGCACAGACTGAAGAATTTCTTCTTCTGTGTTTTTTTAGGGAAATTTTACAACTCCGCCTAGTGCATGTAAATCTGCATCATGATCAGATTAATTAATTTTATGCCCATATAAACCATACATTTGAATTATTTAATCCAAATACATTTCAATCCAATCAAGAAATTTTGCACATGTAAACATAGCTACAGACAGTGAAGCATGGTGGCAAACCATATTAATATTGATTGGAATAATATTTGTGCAGCCACAGAACCTAAACAAATTGAAGTCATTGTGCCAGCATTGAATTCCCCTCAACATCCTCTGGATACAACACTTTAGCTTGGTCTAAGAATAAATATAATACACAGATATGTGAACCCATCTGTATGAAAGCTCAAGCTTGATCAATTTTATGTAATGAAATGGAATAGTGATCCTGTGCAAAACAGCTAATATAGCAGAATTGTTGAGAAAGAAAACAATCAAGTAGCATGAACCAATCAATGTCCAGATCTCTACTTGATTGAAATTCTTCAGCTGGATCTCAACAGAGCTGTTCATAAACAGATGCCCCCCAAATCTCAGTATATTGAGAAAACATTATAGTAAAGACTGACTCAAATTGTCACCCAAGCAATGTGTATGACTGACAGGGTCATAGAGAAGACAGTTGTTTCTTGCTGTCGCTGTAAAAATAGTTCTACAAGATACTGAATATAGTTGGGTTCTAATTAGTTTTTAATCATTTCTTTTATATTTTGGTTTAAATTTAAAGACTGAACATAGTCTTATTTTGGAGTCATAAATTATAGAAATACTGAACGTGTGCAACAAAATAATCTGCCTTTCTATTGTTTTTCAACGCACATAATTAATTTTAAAAGGACTAACACAAAAATCCTTTATAACCACATAGCCACACAAGTGGGTACCATAAATGGATGACATGTGATTTGGCTGGTGATTTGTCTGAGGTAGTAAAACTGAACATAGGACAGACTATTTTCATGATAAGAAAGACTGTTTAATAGTAAACCAGTATATCCATTTAGTTCAGCAATTTAGAATCCTGGATGTGTGAAAAGTTTACCAATGACTTGAGCAAAAACAAACACAAATTGAAAATACACACCACAAAAGCAGTTGTTTTATGTGAGTAAAAGTTTATCAGGTAAGAAAATGCTTTATATTACAGTGACTTTAACTTTTTTATGTGCCCATTGTCAATCTAAAATGTCTGCTGATGTTTAGAGATGGCTTTAAATCACAAACAATCCCAAATGGTACTCCTGTGTGTTCAACCATGACAAGTACTTTTCAGTTACAAGTGGATTTTTCTCTGTCTGAGCCAAGTGAAGGACAGAGTAACTGTTGCAGCAATCTGATTGTGTATTAGTATTTCAAGTTCCCTCCCATTTAATACATGTGTTGAATTAGTTTGAAGTGACTGTTTAGGGGCTGACAACATGTTGGTCCTATACAGCGGCTAAAGATGGACAAAAAGGGTATGAGGGCTTTGACAATCAGTGTCCTCAGAATAATATTTTGACAGCTGCACATTACTGTAGTAAAGGCAAACCCTCACATGTAAAACAAGGTTTTACTATATAAAAAATGTAAGACTGAGTTTCTCATTAATATAATGTGGGCAAATCTGTTGGGAGCAATGTGCTGATGAATGTCTGTGCACATCAGAGCAACAATGATGGCCAGAAACAGCCGAAAGTATGTTTATCTGCATACTTCAAATTAAAGTTTTTGTCCCAAACAGACATTTGCCGCTGTGGTGAAGTACCCACTGGGTTCTCAAAAGAGCACTTTTAAATCTTCGAGTACCCCAGTTTGTTAGGTGTCCAAGCTACTGCTCTCATATGCCTCAATTTGGATTTCAAAACATGTTTTCTTTCACATTTCTTAATTTTGGTCATGGAAATGAATATAGCTATTGTCAGCTACAAGTTTTATACCAGAGTGACATGGAAAATTTGTAAAACGGTATGATACGTGCCCTGTAAAGTAAAACAAGCACACATTTGCTGTTATTCATCAGAGGGTCATATTTATGTAAATACTTTTTAATGACAGAAATATATTTCACCATGTCTTGATGTGAAATATCTTCAAATTGAAAGAAGGAGGTTTAACATGAATAAAATTATCTACAGACCATCAAAAACATGTTCATGAATAGGTCCTTTTTTAGCAAACACTGAGATGAATGTAACATGCAAATGCAAACCCCATAGGCAGTAGGAATGCAATTAAGGTCAGCTGGTTTGCTAGAAAGGTTAGTGCTGCGTGTAGAGAAGGGACAGAGTGCGCCCCCAAAGCACCTTCTCTTGGGATTTTCAGTTTTACCGGCTGTGCAATGAACCATCGACCCTAACCACACACCTCCTTTCCCAACACAGCCATTTGTGATAAATTACCTTATCCCCCTATCCCCAGTTGTTTATGCTATGCACCCAAAGCTTGTAAGGAACTGCTAGAAGAGAACGGGGGTTGAGACCAAATTTCAAGAAGTGGGTGTGAAGTAGGAAAAATAAAAGAGTTATTCACTGGGACACAAAAAGATTTACAGGACAAAGAGGTCAAATACAGGCAGGAACCAGCAAAAATTATTCAGACATAAACTCTTTGCATTAGACATGTGAATATTCATAAATGTTGTCATAGATCTCTTAGATTCCACAGCTTAATATTGTCATCTCAAGCATCATGTCAGTGAAACCAGCAAGCAGAAACAATGGATGGTGACATCAGTGATCAAACCCTCCCAGAGGAATTCTTATCATCCCTTGTATTGGCACACACACTCTGCTATGGAAACAGCAGGAATGTGAACGTGCATCAGTGTTAAAGGGATGATACACAGCACACAGCGCACAACGCAGAGACAAAGGCACTGAAAACAGAGCTGACACCACTCAAAACTGCCTCCCAATCAGCTGAGTAAGACGACCTGCATTCACGTTTTTCCTGATTTAAAAAAAGCAAACCAGGGGTCATCAGGGGACTAAGAGATTCACTGACAGAATAAAGGGAAAGTTAACCAACTGTTTTAAAATGTAGGGAAGGAAATACCGCAGATCTGTAAGGAAGCTTGATCTTGGAAGTGTCAGAGGGAGATGTTGTTTCACAGCAGCAGGCTGCCAAGGCGGATGGACCATATCCGATCCCTCAGTTCACTGTACCAGCTGACTGCTATGGAAACAGCAGGAGTCACTGCGTATGTGTGTGTGGAAGAAGTTTAAAGGAGCTGTAAAACCCACATATTGATGGGGCAAAAACATGATTATGCTTCAATAAAGAAACTCTTACTAACATCTGTTACCCATATAGATGTCAGACTAAGTATATAAATAATAAATGGACAAAGCAGCTGCAGCGTGCACACATATTAAGAGGACAGACTGGGCAGCCATTCAAACGGCTTGGTAACAGTAACCCACAGCAACCCGAAATCCAGCCCTCTCTCCTTCTTCTCTCAAAAGTCACCAATCCTCTGTCCAGCGAAGGGAGAAGTAGCACACAGAGTAAAAAGAGGCTGTAACTTTACCCTCTCTGCCTCTACACAAGTGTACTACACATCCCCAACCCCCCTCCACCTTCAAAAGTTCAAGGGGTTAATTATTCAACATGAGAGTGGATTTTGGGAGAACTGAGAGTAGACACAAGTCAACAGAAACCTCTCACCCATTCTTGCTCTATTCATCCACTCTCTGACTCTGAAATAAGCACTTTCCTCATGAGTGGGGACACTTTGCAAGCTGTATCTGGAGGGCAGTCATTCTCCACATTCTTGTCACCTCTCAGCACACAACTCAGGCAGGCTGTACACTCAGAGCGGCTCGCTTACCGTTGTGGTTGTGCTGCACTGTCTCCAGCATGCCGGCGGAGGAGTCCGTTGCTCCCAGCTCAGCAAGTCTGCGACTGGTGGCGCTCAGCTCAGACCGCAGGTTGGTCACCTCCTGGCTGGCCGACTGAATGGCCCCATCGATGCGCTGGGCCAGCTGCTTGTTGTCATCCATCATTTTCAGGATTTTTGCCTGGGGGACAGAGGGGAATCCAAACACGATGTCATGCTGACAAGTTGACCATTTCCTGACAAGGAATAAAATCCTTCTCTTTCAGTTCTCTCACTCTTTGTTCATGAAAATGCAAACTTAAATCCTCAGAGCTGTTTGTCCTTTCCAGTTAAAGAGATGCATCTGGTTCAGGGGAAATGTGTGTTTGCAGGAGGGAGTATACGTTTCAGCAGAGATGGTGTGTGTGTCAGTGTGAAAGCATGTGTGTCTGTGTGTGTGTGTGTGTGTGTGTGTGTGTGTGTGTGTGTGTGTGTGTGTGTTTCTGAGAGCTCCGTAACAGCATGTGTGTCTGTGTGTGTGTCAGAGAGTCAGCACTGCCCCAGTGAAATGTGCACCCCGCAGCTGACTGTTGAAAGGACACAGAGCATTGAAAGATGACAAGAACGTTTTTAAATGGACTGTACCAATTGCAGAGAAAGTTAGGGGGGGGTATAGGCTATTCCATGAAAACACATGGAAGCCAGGGCTCCTCAGCACAGCTGGGTTTAGGAGATAGTGATCTCGGTTTGTGTTTTCCACTAAAATAATTCACAGTAAAGTCCTATAATCCAACCTATAATGAAACACCGCATCTTTCTCTGTCTATGTATACTCCATGGACCTCCTGTGGTGGCCTCATAAACAAAGGGAAAGAAATCATTAGTTTTGACAAAGATGCTGTTGTGACGAGAAAAACAATAAGAGTTAACAATTATGTTTTTATCACAGTGTCACATTGATGTAACCAAATGTGTTTTTAATGTCGTGCTGAAATTCTGAGGAAAATTTAAATCTGACAGATCAGCATAATATATTTAATAAAGAAAGTCTGGTATACAAAGCAATTTATATGCATATATTTATAGAAGGTTTTTCTCCCAGTCTATCTTAAAACTGTTTTTAAGGTTTTATTGTTCATAATAAACAGGAGTGTAGTGATATTAAAATGCCAAAATATTTCTTGTCAAAACCTGTTTCACAAAGTTATTATGTGAGCAAGTCTAAGGAATTATTATGAGATCCACATATACAAGTAAGTGCTTTCGGCTTGATAAATATAAAGGCAAATAGTTCTTAAATTGATTCCCTGTTGTTCTGATGGAGTTGCTTTTGTGTGGTACCATATTCTAGAAAACAGAAACAGTGACAGAGTGACAGACAAGACACAAATAATTCATTAGCACTATAAGAACGCTACAACTGGCTAACCATTAGCATCAGCTTTTGAGATTCCAATCAGAGGAAAACAGAGGGGTTATTACACACTTTTTCAATAAATTTGGTCTGCATTTCATGATCACTAGTTAAATATTAACCTAGACTGATCAATCTGGATCTAAGTAATTGACCACTAAACAGAGGTTCTTTAAAACAAAGTTTGAGATTTATAAAGCCTTTATTCTGTTTGTAAAATCACAAAAAGGTAGACTGGTAAAAACCAGCCCCTTGTTCTAGGCTTTGCTTCATACAGATGGTCTTAACCCTCTGCTATTGAAAAATGATTGCTTGCTGGAGGCATGGACTTTGGTGAAGTTTTAAATGATTGGATCTGATTTTACCCAACCACTAACATTTGGCCGTGATGTAATTCGGCAGCTACGCTATGAATCTTACTATGAAGCTTACTGGAAATTGTGTGCAACCACCCTTTTCTGCAAAATGAGAAGTGCCAAGCCAAACGACATCTTTGCCACCAATAAAATGTCTTAAAGATTCCTCTTGCTCCAACTTTAATTGCTCAATATTTGCAACATGGCCAACACAGACTGAATGGCTTTGTTCACTTCCTCTGCTGCCATTGCCAAACTGCAACCATAGGCAGTCTACAATTATAAAAACAGCGCAGAAAATCAACATCATCGTTCACATCTCTTCCTTCTTTTCGCTGATTGGCCTGGTTGAAATTTCTACCAGAGAACTTGAGCTCAATGGGAGAAATCCCAGACAGAGCATTGAAGGGAGATCAGAATCAAGCAGAATTGTGTAGGAAGGCAATAGCCGGGCTAACGAAACGTGAAAATTTTTTATTTTTTTTTTTTTTTTTTTTTGTTTGTTTGTTTTTTCTGTTTTTTTTTTTGTTTTTTTTTTTTGGTTTTTTGGGAGGGCGGGGGGTTGCATTAGGGTCTTCTTAGAATCAGACGAGCATATAACCTGCAATGTATGCACTAATCACACCTTCACACCTGGACTAGAATATTCTACACTGATTACAGTTTTTTTTTTTTTTCTTTAGAGTTTGTGATTTGTGAAATATTTACAGTATTTTTGGAAGTAAAAACAAAACAGTGGGAATCATTTATTTTCCCCAAGATATAGATAAAAATCTTGCCATGTCTTGTGGTCATTGATCAAATATTGTGTATTATCTCAGCTCATGAGCTGAATGTATCATAACACGTTTAGCAATAAGTGATCTTTTGAGTTGATAATAGAAAAAAATCAAACGTTATCATCATAATCGTATTGGTAATGCAATACATCAAAAATGTATCATCATCACAATATCAGTGTTCATAATATCACTAAAAATTGCTTGGACACCAATACATATTAGTTAATTACATTATGTAGGCTTGTTGAAAATGTTAATACATTTTGAGAGTGGTGGAAGTTAATAGCTAGTCAGTCTGTTTTAACAGAATTTAGCAGGCTAAAACAATTCAAACTTAAAATGCCTAGTGGGGTAGAATGCTATGTTAGCAGATATTAATAGACTGTATCGATCTGCAGTATCGATGTGCAGTATCCACACAACTTATCTGTTAATAATGTGAAGCATTGTGAAAGTTTTTGTTTTTGAAAGAATTTTAACATTACCTTTTAATTATTCTGAAAACATTTGACTGTGTCATGTGTTGGACTGATTTTTTTAGTTGTTTTTTTTTTTTTTTTTTTATCATGTTTGGTAGCAAAGTTTCTTGCATTTCATGTTGCCTTTGTTTTATTATTAATAGCTTGCTGTTTTATTTTGGTTTGTCTACCCTTTCTTGTAGTTGTTCTTTACTTCCTGTGTTTTTACTGATTCTGAGTTTCCCAGTCTCCTGCTGGTTTTGAGTTCTTCTTATATCTAGTTGTGTTCTTTTTGTGTACTGTTTATTAGTTTCTGGTCTGCATTTAGTTTAGGTCCTGTGCTGTCGTTCATTCTCCTTGAATCCCTCTGTCTCTGTTCTCTGATTGCACTCTCAGCTGCTTTCACTCTGCTCATTAGTCTCACCTGTTTCTTGTTTCACTCAATAGTTCTCCTCAGGATAGATATCCTCCTTTGGTTTTTCAGTCACTGCTTGTTCATCCGCTCAATACTGCTCAGCCTTAGTCTGATCTGTGTTATTCAGCTCTCCATCTTCTTTCCTCAACATTCCTGGTTTGTTTTTAGATTTATGTTGTTTCCTGATCGTCATTTCATTCTTTTGGATTTTTGGACCTTGGACTTTCCTTTGGCTGGTAGCTTTTTGTATTATTAAACAATTTTTTTTTTTTCTTCCTCCTCTGCACCCTATTTACCTGCATTTGGGTCCTCCACAAACACCTCTCCTTTTGTGCCTATCTCGTTTCCTTCAGAACTGCCAATCTTGTGAAACATTTGCCACATTGGTCTTTCCAAATATTCCCCTCTCTGTATATTTACTTTCTTGTGGATTTTTGCAGAAACCCTTTTAGCATATCATAAATAATTTTAAGTTTCCTTTATATATACGTTATGTATGTATAGAGATTGTGCTATTTTAGGTAAGATTACCAACATTACTTCTTTTTGACTTTGGGACAAAAATCTTGATGGGTTTTTTTTGGAGAGCTGTAATGTGGATTAATGAAACTAAAATTGAAGTGTTTGGCTGTTAGGACCACTGTGACATTTGAAGGAAAAGTGGGGAATCTTATAGGCCTGAAAACAACATCTATGAAGTACAAAAGAGACAGCATCAAGTTGTGGGGGTGAATGTTTCGCTGCAGGGGGGAGTGGTGTGCTTCACAAAAGGACAACAGGAAAGAACAATGTATATAAATATTGAAGCAACAACTCAACACATAAGCCAGGTACAAATGGATTTTTTTCAAAATAGTGACTCTCAGCATACCATCAAATTATTAATAACCTGGTTTAAGGACAACAAAGTCAGTGTTTCTGAGTGGCCATCACACTCAATCTAGTAGAAAGTTTGTGATCTGGGCTGAAACAAAAGGTGTCTGTGAGTAAGGCAACCTGTCTTCAGTGTGTGTAAACATCTGGCTTCAGATGTATTTATGTATGTTTAAAAAACTCACTATTGTATTTAAGCTAATTATATGCCAGAATATGGGATAGTTTGACATCAAGAATGAAGGAGCCAGATCCTTCTTTCCTCCTCAGTATATTTTTTCACCGAAGCATCAAAAAGTTATTTACATTAATAGACACACTGTCAGCTTCTTAGCTCTAGTCAACACATAAGCTGATAAACATATCAGAGCTAAAATATTCTTATTAAGTACTCCAAGTGATCTATCTGAAGGCCACAGGGGAAAATTACCAAATGACAACCCAAGTCAGTAAAGCTGTAATCTGACATTAGGCTGCCAAAACATGTACACTCACTCAGCAGTGCAGCTGAGTAACCCATCCTGCCATGTGGTGAGTGGAGGTTAGCCACCATGCTGTTTAAGCTGGGGGAGTGGGTGACTGCTGCGTGCTCCCGGAAATTATTACAGTAGCCTGAGGCGCTCTGTGAATGTGACTGTGTGCCTGAAGGTCAGAGACTGCGATCCACACAGTTGAATTGTCTCATATAAAACTTAACGGACCACCAACTGCAGTAAGGTAAGCCAGGGAGATGGGAACAACGCAAACATGCTTGCAACACTTCATCCATCTGCCTGGACATATCCTACCCATTTTGCTCTGTTAGTGAACATCATGTTATTTATAGGTGACCCCGTTGCTGTGTGTGATATACTGGTCACAGGGGAGGGCAGACACATGCATGCAGACACAAGGGGGGCATCATACCTTACATTTAAAGGACTAATAATCCAGTAACTAGCTCATATTCATGATTTACACTCTTTGTTCGCACAGACAGGACCCTTTAATGTAATTACATCTTTGGTGCCTTACAAAATTATTCATACTCATAGACCGTTTTCACATTTTGTCATGTTACAGCCACAAACTTCATTGCATTTTATTAGAAATTTCAGTGATAGACCAATTCAAAGTGGTGCATAATTGTAGAGTGAAAGGAACAGTTGGAAAGAATGGTTTTCAGTTTTTCTTACAAAGAAATGTCTTGATAGTGTGGTGTGAATTGATATAAAGTCAATACTTTGTTGAGCAACCTTTTCCTAAAATTACAGTCTTTTGGGGTATGACTCTACCAAAAAGATTAAAATAAAAAAAAATTTAAAAACTGGCAAAATAAAATTTTTGTAAAATAACAAATACAGGCAGAAACAAATTTCTAAATCTTTTTTTTTTTTTTCACAATATAAATCTTTTGAGACCAGCAGGTAATCTATATATGTTAGAACAGTGCAAAGTAGTTGACAGTCTCTACACTTTACTTGACCTCCAAATAGCACAGCAGCCTCAGGATATAGAAAATAGCATTAGAACAACGAAGCTTGTGTACAAGCAAGAAATCCCACTTTAACATAAACTGTGCAGGTGAGTCTGTGTCTGGTGCATGTTTGGGGAAAAATACTTGTTCTTCATTCAGTGAAGTAACTAAAGATAAGTAGAGTGGCCAGAAATTCAAGTAGAAGTAGTTTTACTTCAAAATAATATTACTCAAGTAGAAGTCAAATGTACAGTACTGAAAAACTACTCCTAGAAGTACTTTTAAAAAAAAGTTACTCAAGTAAATACAATGGAGTAAATATAGCTAGTTACAGTCCATCTTTGCTTTAAACAAGGACTTTCTTCTTGCCCTTCTTCCAATAAAGCCAGATTTTTGGAGTGTGTGTCTGATACTTGTGCCTCCAAACTCTCCACTTGAGCTGTGGGTCTCTGCAGCTCCTCCAAGCTAACTGTTAGCCTTTAGGCTGCATTTTTGATTTATGCTCTTTTTGCCAGCCTGTCAGTTGTGGTGAGCAGCCTTGTATCAATAAGTGTGCAGTTTTGCCACATACTTTCCATTTTTTAATGATGGATGATCTGTGAGATGTTCAAAGATTAAGATAATGTTTTATCAGGTGCTTTAAACCTCTACACAAAATCCTCCCTGACCTGTCTGTTTGTGGATCTTGATCCTCACAATGCTTTGCTTCTCTAACAAACTAATTAGGTGCCACCTGAGGGTGGTTGGCTTCACTGGATTTCATTTAAGGGTATCAGAATAAAGGGAGTAAATACATATGAATACCACATTTTTCAGACTTCTAAGTATAAAAAAATGAAATGAAAAGCACCTCTCCTTTTCCTTCTGCTCCACAATTATGAACTATTTTGTGTTTGTCTATCATATAAAATCCCAATAAATTATATTGAACCTGTTTGTATAATAACAAAATGTAACTTGAAGGTACATGTTGTGTATGAAAGAGCTGACAGATTTGGATTTTGATTCCCTTTTGGGGAAAAAATACTTTGCAAACTTTCCAAACCAAAGTGCAAAGTACAAGTGGTCTCTAAGTCAAAAGTAGGCTACCTTACCTGTATCAAGTTTTTTGTCATTTATATGGACACCATTTCAACTAATCATGACAAATACTGTATATCCACCATTTCCTGTCATCACAACACAAACTGAAGAATGATTAAAAACTTGTTTGATTTGAATGGTTGATTCAGGTAGAGAGCTACGCCTCATTCCTGTGTATGTGTGAAATCTGTTTCTTTGTGTTTAACAAATAAGTGAACCTTTGTAAAAGGTTCCTTTCTGAGGTCTTGAATGTGTCTGCTGATCAATGAAGTGAATCAGGACATGAAGGATAAGTAATTAGTGGGTGTGTTGGGGGCTTTAGATTAGCATATAAATAGTGAAAGTGGGGAGTGGAATCAGCTCTCAACCATTCTTCATTGTGTTGCAGCCAAGTGGGCATAAGGCCTGTCTTTTTCCAGCAAAGTTCCCTGATTTAACTAAAAGTCACTGAAAAAAAGCTATTGTACTTAAATCTTTGTGCAACAGTTTTTCTGCATGGCTGATCTCATTTGTGCACTTACAGCAGTGGAATTATGATGCTAAGGGGAAAAAAAACATCAAAAAGACTATTCACTGATTTTGTATTTGTTGACTAGAACCAAAAGAAAATTATTTCAGCTGCAGTGGCAAAACAACAACATAAAAACAGAGCATCTGTTACCTTTTGTGTTCAACCTATTTTAACCGAATGCATGTCAAAGGTAAGTTTTACTTCTATTTTTAAGCCTAGAAGGTTTCAAAGGAAAATTTAAGATTAAATGCAGAATTTCAGTTTAAACTGTCAACACTTAAGGAAAGAACCAGAAAGAGGGTACTTTCAAGTTCATATATTTTTAAATGAACTACTGACATGATGACAAAAGGCATTCTCACTGTTATTTATAAAACTTGAGAAAGTATTCACACTTTATCATCGCACATCAGCGCAACGGCTTCAGGTGAAATACAGTTATCACTTTGAGTTATCGAATTAAGCCTAATCAGTTAGAATCACTATAAATGTGTAAATGAAGAGCAAACATACCACACTGCCAACCGGCTCTTTCCATAACTGATCAACAGTATTAAAATGGCAGTAAAGAACAATAAGATGCGGTTGTCAAAACTTGGCACTTGGTATTGAAGAAAGGATTACACTGTATGAACTGATTACAGATTCCAGGTATCAGTGTTGTGGATGTTTAAATAGAGCTTAATGATACCTACACAACTATTTGTGTTAAGTCATTCAGACTCTGCCTCTGCAATGCAGGGTTCATGGGCTGCACCAAAATCACCTGCTTACTGAGAGCATCTGTTTAGGCCAGCCAGCAAGGTGGAAAAGATGCTGTAATGCAGAGCCCTGCGAATGTAAACAGTTTGTATATTTGACCCCTAGAATTAGAAGTGAAAGGTTTAATGTCCCCAGAAGAGGAAGGAATTTGAGTTTTTATTGGTGAGCTCCATGTTGAGTTTCCATTAATATAATATTATCTTATAAACTAATAGCAAAAAAGGCTCATTCAGATGAAATCAAAATGCAAATTACTCACATATACACACAGTTGTAGGGAATTTGAGGGACCTGCTGTGAAAAGTAAGATGTTCTAAAAAAAAAAAAAAAAAAGACAATGAAAGAGTAGAAAGAGATCTTCTCAACCAAGATCACATATTCCAAGTCTTTTTCCTTTATCATCATTGTTGTGCAAGTCCTTGTATAAAAGGGCACATCCTGTTTCCTTCAGGAACATATAAGAAATTATAAGAACAGATGCAAAAGGGAACCCTCTGTGTTGTCAGTATGGATTTTTACAAGCTGTTTAAAGATCTTTTAAAGGAAGTGATTTTTTTAAACTGAACTACAAAGTCTGTTTGGTGCATGTAAAATCACCAGAAATGATCATTATGCTGGGTGCAACATGTCTCATGACCTGCAAACAGAAATAAGTTGGTTATTTCTGTTTAAGGGATTGGCAGCTGGATAACTGGAAGGTCATAAGTTTGACATCCACAAGTGTCAACTTCCCAAGTCTTACTTAGCAATGTTTGGTAAGCATTTTGTAAAAGAAACTTGATTGATATCCTTTTGATTCTAATACAGGTAAGTCTTGATTTTGGTTGTGGGAAAGAATATGACTGTCATCACATACAAGTCTGAATGCAGTTGAAAAGGAAAAGTTGTGAAAATGAAGATGCCCTTTAAGTCACAAGTGTTTTTCAACCCATAAAATGTATGCATTAAGTTAAAGTTTGTCACTCTGACCAAACTTAGATATTAACTTTAAATTAATAAACATATAAACAGAGCAGGAATTTATTTTAAACATTCACAATAATCAAGCTTATGTGTCAAAAACTGAATGCATGCTGCCTTTTATTTAATTCTGCTTGTCTCTACAGGGTTTTCACGTGACGTGAATGACTGGATACTTTTTGCACTTTTGCTTTTCTTCCAGTGAGCTCTTCTTATACACCACTCTGGTGTCTTAGGTGTTCACACCATATTTCTCTTTGAAAATCCATTTGATGTGACTAGCTGACATGAAAGAAAAAATGAACTTAAGATTTCTCTTTTGCACCAACAGGCACATGTATATCAGTTATTTGTAACAAAATGGATTCAGTAATGTGAGGTAAATTATTGGTAACTGCTCACTCAGCAACAGATGAATCAACAACCCAAAGAAAATAGCCAATATGATACAATGAATTCTGCTAAGAGGTCATCCATCAGTATTACATTTGTGGTCAAAATAATCATAGAAAATAACTTAATTGTCATGTTTGATAGATGGAGTAGTACCCAAATGCAACAGACAGAGGCGGTGAGAAGATGATGAAAATTTAATGAGAAAATAAATAAACAAAAACTTACAAAATAACAAATAGATCACAGAGAGCGTGAGCGGAGAACAGAACAGGTACCAGGTACATTCGGGTAACAGAGTTAACAGGAGAAACCAGTGAGAAGTAAGAGAAAGGCTACGTTAACACAGCAAGAAAACCCAAATCCGTTTTTTTTTTTTTTTTTTTTTTGCCCATATGCGGCCTATTTTCTGACTTTTTCATGGTAGTCTGAACAGCCCAATTCACCAAAACAAAATCTGATTTGTGCCACTTCCGTATGTAGTACTAAATCAAATACATATCTGATTGTTTTTAAAGTGTCTGCGGTCTGAATGGTCATGTCACATTTTATCTGACTTTATGTCCTTGATGTGAGACATGCATCATAATTCTGCACCAGCAGAAGCCAGACGCAGTAAAAATCCAGACGTTAACAGTGACTGAAAATTGTAATTAAAAACTTATGAAAGAAGTCTGTGTCACTAAAGCACATCACATCACAATCCTACCACTCCTGGGTCTGATTATACATCCAAATAGGCTTCTCTACAGAAGTTGCAGTCAGTGCTCCACAAAAGGCCCTTTCTGTTAGTTGTGCTTTTTTTTATTATTATTATTAGCTTCCTTCGTGTTAATATGATCTTGTGATCCTGGGACTGTTGCTCACTCAGCGGTGGCCAACAACTGATCGGCGCCCGAGTTACTTCAGAGCCCAATATCTGTATTTTCAAATTAATTTACTAAAGACAGATAATATGTTATTGAAGGCCTTGCTGTATTAATAACTATAGGAGTGTATTAATATTATTACTGCTGCCACCTCCTGTTTTAGAGGGGAACTGCATGTTTCAAAGGCGTGCTCTGCTGGTGAGTTACCTCCCCATGGGAACAACCAATCACTTGGCAGGGGTAGCCAATGATTGGCTGGGGCTACCCTGGCCACCCTCTGGCTCTAACCCTGGCAAGGAGGAGTAAACACAAACATGAGAACTGAGAAATCAGATCTAATCAAGACAAAAAAAACTAAGTACAATAAATAAATAATAATAAACATAACCTAACTAAAATAATTAAGAACAGACTTACCTACAGTAGAACAGAAACAAGACTGATGTGATGAAAATAAGAATAACTGAGGAGAACAGATAACAAAGGAACCAAACTACCCCCCCAAAAAAAAACAAAAAAAAACAACCCAAGATCCTGACATTATAGGTCATACTGGAATAATGATGCAGTGGGTATTCAATTAGTGGCCAGTAGCAGTAGTTGCAGTAAGTCAAATGACTATTATTTGTTTTCTTAGGGATTTATTCCAGCCAGACAGATGGAAAAAATATATAACTGAGTTTGAACAGAGAGAAAAAAATATTTATTTTCTTTTTTTATTTACTCCAGTAGGTAAAAGGGAATGTATGAAACTGATGAAACTGAATAAGTCACCAAAACCTGAGTCAGTACAATGATAATAAAAAAAAATAAATAAATAAAAGTAGATTTCATCATCTGAAAATGAAATTGAATTTGGGGAGACATTTGAAATGATTCCCTTGTTTTGCTATTAGACATTTTCCTGATGTTTTGTTGTATTTTATTTTCTAAAAAATTGCTGTCACACACTTATCAACTTATTGGCACAAAGAATGTTAGACACGTTGATAAGGACAAAAAAAATAATTTTGATTAATACTGAAATGGTCAGTATTTTCATAAGAAAATATACAATTGGCTGATTTTCTATAAAATGACATGAAAGACAGACAGACAGATTGTGATTATTGCTAAAAAAAATAGTGTAAGTAATCCTACAAACTCATGGTTTGTTTCTTACCTACATTGAGAAATGGGGAATACTTGAATGCTTACTGGCAAATACAAGCCCAGATGTATCCATTACGGATGGAAAGCAGATGAAAAAGATAAATGAATGAAAAACATATTATTGTTTAAAATAGATTTTTCTGAACATGCTCTCAAACATATTTCTATGTGGTAAGGCTCTTATTTCCCAATTTACTCACCTAAAATGATCTCCATGCAAAATGATCACTTTGGCTGCTAAAGAATTTGTGGCAGAAATGAGCGATTATTGCTGATTTCTAATTGAGCAGGGCACTGAGCCTAGCCACATTCTTAGGTAGTAATGAAGGGATTATTGATCCTCTTTCTGCATTTCACCTTTAATTGGGTTCTGATGAGGATGAGAAACTACCTCCAGGATATTGAGGAAAATTGGGAAGAAAAAAAAAAAAGATTCTGAAAACAGTTACGTCAGACTAATTAATAGTCTTGACCCAAAGTATTAAATGATATTTGACCCAGAATTTTAATTTTAATTGTGCCAGGTGTTAATAATGCTGACTTTCATATTAGTGATACATTTGCCTGTTCTGCTATCAATGATGCTAAACCAATTAGTTTGACCTTGGATGTATTTTTAGATGCACGCTCATATCCTATATACATTTTCAGTCGGAGGTTTGCAAACAATCAGTATGAATTTTTTAATTAATTTAGGGCTCTTCATGAATCATTTGAAGTTTTCTTTTTTTAGTTTTGAGGGATGATCCAACAACCAACTTCAGTGATTTATAAAACCTATATTGGGTGCACAAGTTTATATTTATTGTGGATTTTCTCCAACCCAAAGACAAGCTGGTCAAAGTTAGACATTGAGACTCAAAAGCCTTGGGCAGATTTAGATTTAAAGCAATGTTTTAATTTTATCAACACGTTTCTTCTGACTTGAAGAAATATTTGGGTTTCTGAGTGGGTGATGGCAAGGAGGCCTTCTAACATCAAAAATTTGGAGCTCACAATATTAAAAATAATAGTCAAATATACCGCTGGAAACATGCTAAAAGCTTCTCAGCAATTGTTTGATACCTGATGGTTTGATAATGTTTGATAGCTGAAATTCCTGTAAAGGCTTCTACACTGATTACTGAGGAAGGGAGAGAGGGAGGAAGGAAAGAAATACACAAGAAGAGAAGGAAATAAATTATTAAGGCAGGCTACAAAGGGGAAAAGGTAGGACACAAGTAATGAGGAAAGGATGGAAAGATAAAAGGACATAAGGAAGCAAAGGGCACAAAGAATGAAGAACACAAGGGTAAGAGGGCCACAATGAAGAAAGGACAAGAAGGATGGAAGAATACAAGAAAGCAAGGACAGAACGAAGGATGAACACAAGGTAGGCAGGATAGAAGGAAAATGTGACACAATGTAGGAAAGAAGGAGACAAGGAAGGAAAGAAGGAAGAATATAATGTGGGAAGGATATTTAGACAAAAGGAATGAAGTCTGGAAATGCACATTTTTCCAGACATGGATTTTCTTTTCCCACATTTTCTAGCCCTGCAAAATACTCAAAATCAAATTTTGGATTTCTCCAAGCTATGTAAGATGCACGTGGGTGTGTAACTGTATGTACTAATATTTGGATATTTGCCCCTTAGCAAATTTCAGAGAAACATAGACCACTAAATCCTTTCTCAATCCAGTGTAAATTATTGCTGTGCTTTGTTTTTGCTTTTCTGTGTATGTTCAAGCCCAGTATATGTAATTACAGTCAGTTCATTAAGATGAGCAGCATGTTTCAGGTGACAAACAAGCTCCCGCAGAATGGATACTGATGCGATTTTTGTTCTTGGCACCAGCAACGCTGTGTGTACTCTCAGATGAGAAATAAGATACATGGATGTACGTGAGTAAACCCAATGAGTTTGCACATACAGATATGTTCTCCCATGCTGTCTGACAAGAAGGAGATGTTTGCTGAAGGAAACTGTGCTACTGGAATAACTTTTATCCTTGTCCCGTCCTCACCAATTTTCTCTAATCTTGTTCCATTCACACTAAGCTCCTGTCCCCATTCTCCTACCTTCATGTGGCCATTGTAGGTGTGAGGCCGGTGCTGATGGAGATGGAATAAAAAGGACATTTCTGGGGGGCTCACCATAAAACCAAATGTAAGTCTGCTGCCACGTGAAAGCCCATGGCTAATCCTGAACAAAAAAACTGATTTTCAGACTTTGAAAAAAATTAAGGAACAGGATTCTTTCAAGCTGACAAGCAAACCAGTCAGAACTCACATAGGTCTGTATGCTATGGAAAAAAATCTGTTTGAATCTGGTTATGTGATTTCACTAAGAACTTCTCTGACAACGATGAAGATTGTGTTTATAGAAGGAATGTTCAAATGTTGGATTTTAGACCTCAGCAGACTAACCTTCAAACAGAAATACCACCTTCAAAAACAATCAAACTGAATACACCACAGGTAATTTATTCCTGGAGATTTTGAAATAACTCTGGTTTTACTCTGATTAGTCATACAGATCTCGTAGAAACATTTAGCTCAGTTCAAAAACTAAGGCCTGCTTATCAAATAAAAATCCAGGACAAACGTAATTAGCTGATCAAATTATTCTTATCCATGATGTCTTTGTAAATATTTTGTAAAGATGAATACTTGGAAACACAATTAGCTGCTGCACAGCTCTACTTGGAATAGAATAAGAATCATGTACAAAATTAAATTATTAGAAAGCCAAACACGTAAAACCTCTTTGAAAGAAAATCAAAATGCTAGTAGCAAAGATTCCATATTCCAAATGATATTATTCAGTAGCAAAATAAATGTCACTTAGGGCTCATTTATAGAAGAAAATGTATAAATATGATGGGTGATCTGACTGAAAAACAATGATTTTAGTTTTTTGTTTGTTTTTTAGTCTTTGCATGTCTAAGAGAGAATATATTCCCTGGTCAGGATGAGCGACAGCTCCTGTCTCTTCTGTTCAGTATGCAACAGCCATCAGCTTGTGTGACGAGGACAGAGAGAAGCTATGTTTACCTGCTATATGAAGGGGAGTGGGGGATGGGGGGGTAGATACTGGTTGTGTTGATGCATCCTTTCAAAACCATTTTCCCTCAAAGGCAAACAGCCTGAATGATAAGCTTTTCTACACTCTAAAACAAACATATACAAAGAAAATAAGATAAGTACAAAAGGTGCATTGTTTCTTTCTTCTTTGTGAAAACCTTTGAAGGAGCTTGGAGTCAGGTTGACATTAAAACTCTCTGAACACTGAACTAAAGCTTATATCTATTTATTATTTGTTACTGGTGTTTTCGACATGTTAAAAATAATATGTTAATTTTGTTATTACAGCATAAAAGAAACGCATTGTTTTGCATCTTTTTGAGAAGACTGCGACAACAGATGGACAACAGCTCCACAAAAAGAAATATAAACCAGTTCGCATTTCATTAACAGCAATAATAACCTTTAAAGTTGCAACTTTTAAAATTGTTAATATATCAAATAAGATATATAATTACAGAATGCAAATAAATAACTGACAAAAACACAATTATCATGTGTTTAGGATTTATATTTTTTGGCTTTGGTTTTGTTCCTTTTTTTTTTTTTTTTTTTTTTTTTGTTGTTGTTGTTTCAGTGTTGTTTGGTTTTGAGGTTTCCATATCGTTTGATTTATTTCTTTTTACTATATCTTTTATTTTTAGTGTACCCTAACTGGTTTCGGGTGCATAAGGTACTGTACACTTATAATCAAATGTAGCCACTTCCCTGCTGTCAGAACACATGATAATGCATGGTTTGAATGCAATTGGAAATAATTGAGCTCCTGACAGCAACCCATTCTTTCACAAATGCTTGTAGAAGTAGTCTACATATCCAGGTGCTTCATTATATACAACTGTGACCAGGGAAATGATTTGTGATGTAAATGTAAACGCTAGCTTCTTAAAAACATTGTTATGGTCCCATTAAACCCAGAGTTTAGAGTGGGTGTGTAATGCTATTATCACAACATGAGATGGATGACTGTATTAATATCTGAGCTGGCAATGAGGTTATGGTTATTATTAGCAAAATGGTCTGTTAACAAACAAGGCCCTTTAACCACATAACTTCGGAAGTTATTTGCTTTTCATGTCCAATTCCAAGGAAAGCTGCATTATAAATTCTGATCTTTTAAGGGTTAAAACAAAAAAATCCATGGTGTGAACACTGAGTAGACCTGCTACCATTAGCTTAACAGTCTACAGATGTTGTTAAAACCATTTATTACTTTTTGCTAACAAAAAGGAATTTAAACTATATCACCTGTCCTGCAGATCTTTGTTGCAGCTATTAGTGCAGCCTGTTGCATCAGCAATTTTAATAAGACTGATGTTTTTTTTTCCTCTTTTTTTCTAATAATTTACAGACTGCCTATAATGACCGCTAATGAACATGTTGGCAAACATGTACATTTAAAACTCTGCACAGCTATGCAAAAGACCTTGTCTAATTATTTAACATATAAGTGGAAATAAGAACATTTTTCAGACTTTAAGTATCTGTTACAATATTTTGCTAGCTATTCCTTCACAAAATGCATGATGTGAGTTTCACTTAAATTGTACCTTTACTCTTTAAGACTCCACACTGGGCACTGACCGCACACAGCAGATGCCACTCCATACTGTGCCTAAATGTATTCTGCACAAACACACTGAGAACATCCAAACTGCTGCTTTCAACTAGTAAATGTTTTGCTCTCTGTGTTGCTTTTGTGTAGATGAAACGTGATGTTGTGAGCTCTCGGACTCTGATTTCTTGGTGAGTAAATATGCCTTTCTATAAAACAGATTGTTCCTTCTAGTTTGTCTTCAAAGTATTACCTCCAACAACAATAAGCAGATTCTGCAGCCAAACTGAATTGAAATAATCAAATTAAAAGATTTTTTAAAAATTATATGTTATGTTTAAATTGATGCAATATATGTCTGTATTTTTGATATTTTCTTTCAAAAAATATTTAATCAAAATATTCAGAAAAAAACCCCTAAATGTCTGTTTCTCTCCAAGCGAATGAGTTGATCTTTTCAAGCAAAGGAAACCTCTTTTACATAAATGAATTCAGTTAATTTCAATGCCTGATGTTGTTGACAGTTGATTCATTTGCAGTTGCATTACACTGGTTCCCACAGTCATTATGACTGTAGAGAAGAAATAGGAATCAATTATCGGAATAGTGAGTGAAGCTTCCAAGAGCACCATAGGGAATCAGCTTCTCATCACTCCTGCCATCACACATCAGAGTTCTCCCTAACATATGCAGATTTTTGCAAATGAACCATTACCTCAAGTAATAAATTAGCATTGAGTGCTTGTTGACTGTGTGTAGAGTGAAACAATGAAACTGGAACACCTTTGTGTGCTAACCATCTGAGTCTGGGCACAGCCATTTTGCATGAATTTATGAAGTATGGAGGAGGTAGATGTGATGCCAATACTCTGCTTGCCAAAAAAAATATTCTTGTGACTTTTCCTGTCTGACTGAATTCTGGGCAAATGTTAATATTATGGTGTGAATGTTTAGGACATTTGGTTGTTATTTCTTTAAATTGCTAAGTTTATAAAGTGAAGCCCAAATTATTCAGATTTCTGGCAGATTTAGATTTAAAATTATGTTCATTCTACCAAGAAGTTTTTTTCTGCTAGTACATGGGAATAAGCCTGGCCATTGCCTTCCTACGCAATTCCGTTCAATTCTGATCTCCCTTCAGTACTCCGTCTGGGTTTTCTCCCATTGACCTGGATTTCTCTGGTAGAATTTTAACAGAGCCAATCAGCGAGCAGAAGGAGCAGTTGTGAACGATGACGTTGATTTTCAGTGCTGTTTTTGGAATTGTAGTCTGCCTGTAGTTTATCAACGGCAGTGGAGGAAGTGAACAAAACCATTCAGTCTGTGTTGGCTATTCTTCCAAATATCAAGCAAGAGGAATGTTTAAGACATTTTATTACTGAAAAAGATGTAATTCGGCTCAACTCTTGTCTCTTCGCAGTGGGAGATGGTTGTTTACAGTGCAGGCAATTTCCGTCAAGCTTCATAGCATCAAACTGGCGCATTACATATGTCATGGTAAAATGTTTGCGATTGGGTAAAATTTAAAACTTCACCAGAGTCCACCCATCCAGCAAGCAATCGTTTCTCAATAGCCAAGGGTCCAGACCCTCTGTACAAAGCAAAGCGTAGAACAAGGGGCTGGTTTTTACCAGGCAACATGGGAATAGCGTCGCTCAAAAGATAATGAAAAAATGTAAAATGAGTTGCTATTTTAAAAAATAAAATATGATTTTTTTTTTTTATTTGCATTTTATCAAAAAAAATTGCCTATTGACAATTATTTATACCCTTTGCAGTAATCAGTAGAAAAAACTTTATTGTATTACAGCAATCAAACCCATTTTATAATTGCTGATTAGCTTTTTGCATGTGTCCACTGGTATTTTGACCATTTATCTTTGGTGAACAATTACAAGCCTTTGAATTTGGAAGGCCTCCTTGCCATTACCTCAGTTTTTAGCTCATTTCACAGGTTCTTTCAGATTCAAGTCAGTAGTCTGTCTGAGGCACTTTAAGTAATATTATTTCTTCCTTTAAAAAAAACATGTTGGTAAAATTAAAATGGAAAATGTATGATTAATGTAAATTTTAGCAATACAAATAATTTCGGCCTTAACTGTATCTAAAAAGGGTTTATGATAGCATGCTCCCCAGATATGTTTCAGAGAGTGTGTTAAACAACATGAATCTTTATTTTAGTTATTTTACTTTCTTAAAATATATCTTAAAATCAAATAATTCTAAATTATATTTTTGTATTGATAACATTACCACAGTAGCAAACAATAAGTGGAAAGCAAAATATGAGTCAGCAGAAAAGACCATAAGGCTGAATCTCTTTTCATACTGTCACCCTGACCCTGATCTATAGGAAAAGCAGCTAGTAATATATTTCATATGGGAAAATAGGAAGCCACTTCATGATCTTGCTACATCATCAGCTGTCACCAATTTAGTTGATATCAATAAGTTTTGTACCATGTACAACTCTTAATATCTAGCCAACAAGAAACTTCAGCATACAATGCTGTAAACAAGTTTGCGTCCTGACTGCTTCTGTTTTGTTTGTTTTTTATTTTTGTAGCACTTAAATTTTGCAGATTGAGTAACAAATTCTAATTTCAAACAAAGATTCCATGAGTAAATATGAACTTTTCAAATAGAACAATCATCTGAAGCATGTCAGCAAGTCTCTTTCTTTATGGCCCAAAAAACAAACACAAAATAGATTTCAAAGTGGCCCAGTCAAACTCTAGACTTAAATCAGATCAGGATGCTGTGGACAGACTTTAAACAGGCCATTAATGCTGTCGAAGCTTCCAATGTGAGTTAAAACACTTCTGCATAGAAATTCCTCCACACCAATGTAAAAGACCCATTTATAACAAATACTTCACAAGTACTGCAATTGTTGCTGTAACAGTAAAATATTTCAGTGAAGGAAATATTGACTCATTTCTAAGTATCTTTGAAAGGGAATTTCAGATTGATTATTAAGCAAGCTTATGAGAAAATTTAATTTTTAAAGGAACAGATTGTGCTATCCCTTTGCCTTCTTCCTAAATCACGGAAAAATTATCACGCCCCAACTCTCTGGCACGAACACATGACACATAGATAGAGCTACAAGGTGGAGGTGAGACATGACATGGGATCTTGCCTAAAGATTCAACTGTGTTGACTTGCAAACTCTGAGTTGTTAGGAGAAATCCGTCTCTGGAGCGCTGGGTGGAAAATTAATGTTACAAAATTCTGCATTTAAACCAGCTACCCTTTTGTAAAAAACTCTAGAAAATTACAAGACTGCACTGATTATAAGAAAATGTTTAGAGATTCTGATATTTGTCAACACTTCGGATCAGAATCCCCTCATTGAAAGCAAAAGTGACAAAGTAAGATCTTCTCATCATCCATCAAGTAAAGTGAACTTATTACACTTTTTGCATGATACCTACAAAGCAGGTTTAAATAATATAATAACTCAGCTCATGACATTTTTATCCATTGGCCTTTGTGCATAATTCCCTCATTTCCACTTAATTTACAACTGTGGGACAAGAATCACAGGTGCACCTCAAAGGCTCACAAGTGATCAATCTGAGCAAGAGGTCTGCTGGAAGAATTATCATGATTTATGGCCTTCAACACTGTTATTTACAATTGTGTAAAAGCAGCCCACCAGGAGGTACCTCGTGGGAACATCCCAAAGTAGGCAGAGGAATCAGAGATAGCTAAAGTGTAATTATCTGAATGATAGAGAAGGAGACAAAGAGTAAGGAAAACCTCTTCTTTTGTTAAATGAAGAATTCACAGCCAAAGAAAAGGCTCAGAACCCAAATTAAAAAGAGCTTAATGGAAAAGGACATTGAAGCAAAACAATATCAAAATACAGAATTTCTTCCCATATTGAAAGTTGACACTAAAATAAAAAGTAACAACATATAACAAGATGGTTTCCTATTTATCTCTCTCATATATAGTCAAAAAAAAAGGCACCGCGAGGTGCTGAACAAATGATCAATATCCAGCAACACCTTTCCTTGTTGAGTCATTCATCACAAAACAATTTGGATCAATGGTCTGCCACTGAAAAATTCAAACTATTCCTATTTTTTTTGCTTTACATATGACTTTGAAAGATATGAAGATCTCATGACAATGGCATGTATTCATATATTTACTAAGTCACTCTGTGTGAATAATAAAAAAAAAAAAAAAAAAAATTGAACTGACCGTGCTGAGCCTCAGTCTCAGTTTTCCCTTCTTTGTGGAAGTTTCAAGCCTGTTTGTCAACCACTAAAATCTTTTTTTTTTTTTTTTTTTTTTTTTTTTTTTTTTTTTGGGGGGGGAAAAATCAATCAGCTATTTTGGGTGGGATTCTGGTCTGATTTAATGACATGATATTTTGGATTGTAGACACATTGTGTTCACATTTTTAATTACATCTACATCTCCTGGACCCTCCTTTCACTGCACTATTATTCACCAACCTGGGCACCTCTCTCACCTTCCCATCTCAGTCTACAAACTCAGGCGGTACCATTGCCTTCCATTACTTCTAATGTTACTAGCTTTCTCTGAAATTCACTTGCCATGGTCAGTCCTAATTGTCAAATTATTGATTTCTTTGACTCCCTTTTAATTATCTTAACCTTGACTTCCTTCTATTTTCCTAGTTCTTTGTATTTCTGAACCAGGAAGAATAGTTGAGAAAAAAAGACTTTTACTCCTCATAAAACTTCAAGAAATATTATATTTTTACATAAATATTCTAAAATCTGTGTTACAGTGTGCTTGAACAAAAACTTAAATTTTGGGTCACAAAGCTTAAGTTTTGCACCAAACGTCATTTTTCAAGCTGTAAAATGTTTTACCAATAAGGAATAGCATTAGTGACCACACAACCATTCACTTTATTCAAGATATCAAAGCAATGAAGGTTTTTACATTATGTTCACAGTTTATGTTTATCTGACCTTTTCAAATGGTGCTACAACTCTGATAATGGAGAAGGGAATTCAGACAAACTCTGACCTTTTCTTAATTTGACAGTTCAATGTGTAACAGTAAAGCTATCAGATGTTTCACTCAAATGTAATATAAATGGACCTGAGTCAACATAACAGTGCATTCCCTCATTCCCCAGGTTGTAGATTAGTAATTCGCCTGAGCAGACTCTAAAATAGATTGTGCTTATTCTTGCTTTGCTGGTCATTTCCATTTAGTGTAATTAATTAAAACACCATACAAGCTAATTGAATATTGCAGGGTTAATTTGAAAATGTCAATCATTTTGAAGGAAAGTTCACTATTTGCATGTGACTAATTTCTTAATTAATGTTTGGCACTGAAAAATAAATTACTGACGATTATTAATACTTGCAACATCAGTGGACTGAATCATCACCCTTATTTGATGTTAAAGAACTTTCTCTGCATACCCAATATGTTTAAAAAAATCAACCTGACCTGAACAGAGAAACCAAAGCCTTGTAAATGAAAGCTAGATTCACATAAATGCAAAGTATTGCTAAAACATAATAGTATTTGCCCAGCATTTTCTACAATTACTATATCCTGAAGAAATAGGAACAGCCAGAAATTTCAGTGTTACCAGATTGAAAGTTTTCAAACACAACTGGTGCTCACAGTGTGAAAAACAGAAAATGAAAAATAATCTAAATCAAACATTTTTAAGCACATTAATTTTAAATGTATACATGTGTAATTAACAGCCAGTTATTGAAAATTAGAACATAGCAATTTTCTTTACTCATGCCCACTCTTCTTTTGTGTATTTAGCATAGGATAGAAACAGAAACAACTATGCCATTTATACAGTACAGTGCCATTTTTCCATGTCTTGTAAGACTCATGTGATGCGTAATGCAATGTTCATGAAAAGAATTGCTTGTTTTGCCAACGAGCTGAACTCCATCCATCATTTATCTTCCACTTATTCTGAAATTGGGTCATGGGGGCAGCAGCCTAAGCAAAGAGGCACAGACTTCCCTCTCCCCAGTCACTTGGGCCAGCTCCCCCAGGGGACTCCCAAGGCATTCCAAGGCCATCCAAGAAACAGGTCCTTCAACGTGTCCTGTGTCTTCCTGTGGATCTCCTCCCGATGGGACATGCCCAGAACACCTCACCAGGGAGGTGCCCAGGAGGCATCCTAACAGATGCCCAAGCCACCTCAACCGGCTCCTCTCAATGTGGAAGAGCAGCAGTTCTACTCTGAGCCCCTCACAAAATGACCAAGTTTCTCACCCTATATCTAAGGGGGAACCCAGACACCCTGTGGAGGAAACTCATTTCAGCCACTTGTATCCATGATTTCATTCTTTCAGTCACTATCCAGAGTTCGTGACCATTGATGAGGGTAGGAACATAGATCGATCAGTAAATCAAGAGCTTTCCCTTTTGGTTCAGCTGTCTCTTCACCACAATAGGCCACATCGATCTGTCAATCCATTTCCCGCTTCATTTTTCCCTCATTTGTGAACAAGTCCATGAGATACTTAAAACTCCTCCACTTGGGGCAGCAACTCATCTCCAACCAGGCGAGGACACTCTAGCCTTTTCCAGCAAAAGACCATGGTCTCGGACTTGGAGATGCCATTTCTCATCCCGGTCGCTTCACTCTCAGCTGCAAACTGCTCCAGTGAAAGCTGCTGATGACAGTCTGATGAGGCCAAAAGAATCACACCATCTGCAAAAACCATTCATGGTCGGTGAGAAAAACTAGGTTATGTTATGGACCCCCAGTATTCGCAGGGGTTGGGGACCACAGCCACCAGCAAATAGCTGAAATCTGCGAATACTTAACAACCACTCTAAAAACACCAATAACTGCTTATTTTAATAGTTCACAAACAAGCTATACCTTAATATGCATTATTACACACACTAAAAAATGTATTAGTACTACAACAGAAGCTAATATCTATAGTCTTCCTCATCTTCAGGGGTGAGGGGTACAACCAATTAGCAGCAAGGAAAATAAATGGTGGTCCTGGACTGGCTGCTTTGCAAACGGCAGCCAGGAGTATGTCAAGCAGCATTGTGCTTACATTTTTCAGCTTCACAAGCTGCATTTTCTTTCAAATATTTTAGATACGCTCTATGAAAAAATCCGCAACTGGGCCAATTTTTCGCAAATAATTTGGAATTACGTTCCACAGAAAAGTCCGTCAACAGGTGAGTCCATGAATACTGAACCGTGAATAGGCCAATATAAAGGTCAACTGTGTAGAGTAGGTTCATGTCTGGTTTGAGTTGCTTATCTAGATCCACTTGTGATTTATTTAACCTTCACAGGCTGTTCAATGAAAGTACATTTAAATTTAAATGTACGCTTACATGAGGTATGATAATCATGGCAAAGTTTGAAGCCATCCAAAAAAAAACCACTTGTGAAAGCAATTAACTGCAAGAGCTAGGATATAAATTCAGGAGCACTATCTCGTTATAATGAGAATGTTTCTGGTTAAAATGCAAGATGTAAAACTTGTTAAAATAAAGAATTGTTCTCATTTTAACAAGATTAATTTTATATCTCATTGTATCTCACTAAAACGAGTAACTTTCTCATTTTAATGACAATGTTTCTGTCTTTTCCCATACATGAAGATATACCAGCATAGACCATCAATATTACAAAGATTGATCTGGTAACTGTGATAAAGCAAACTGGCTTCAGGAATTATTTTCACTACTTTAAACCTGCTGCTGCATCAGTTGAACAGACAGATATAAGTCATCTGGAGCATTTCTCAGCCTGGCAACATGCCCCAATCTGACAAATCATCTCATAATTCATGCCAGATAGTTAGATACAACACAATATTACCTTCATCTAAATGTGTTTCCCAGGAGCAACTCTCATTTGAATCTACCTGTCTTTCCATTCACATCATGCCATACTAATAATGTTACACTCTTAAACAGGCTAACAGGATTACTACCCTCTGTGGAATCTACAATCTGTGCTAAAAACAAACATGAAAAGAAGATTATGTCAGTATATATGTATGTGAGATGTTATGTAAACGCAAATGTACCCCAGCCAACTGTATTTAGGTTTAATTTTATAGATGTGCAGACTAAAATTCTGCCTTTCAAAATGCAGTAGATGTAAGAAAAGTGATACCTTTTGCAATGAGCTTAAAGCAAGGTGATCTGAGTAATGTCCAGTTATCCAGGAGAGGCAGCTGGTTCCTATCGATAGAGCAAGGTGAATTCATTTAGCAGTAGGAACATGCTGGCATGTGTTAAATGCATTATTTTTTTTTCTAATTGGAGAAAGAAGCATTGCTTGTTTAGCTAACACTAGAACCTCAGGGGAAGAGGACACAACTGCCTGCTGAGAAAGAGAAAGTCATTTGTTCTAATTTTATATTATCCATTGGGGGAGGCTGAGTTATCAGAAGGAGCTAAATTGAAATACGCCCAAGCGTGCCCAGACACAGTCAGCAAAAAATACAGAAAATAGCAGCTTTAAAGACTCTTGAATACAAACAGAACGACTATCACAGGAAGACATATGCATTCATTGTCCACAAAGAGGATGATGCAAAGCAAAAGACACATTGACTTTGGAGACATGAAGATTACATCTTATCAAAAGTACCTGGTAGTTTTTTTTTTTGTTTGTTTGTTTGGTATTATTGTTTTTCTCAGGAAGCAGCCTCTTTGACTTGGTTTGAAATCCTGCTGAAACTCACCTTCAGCTATTTCCAACAAATCACGTGAAACAATTGTGATTAACAAAATGTTTTGTAGAACTCAAATATGCCCTTTAAATTCTTGCCTTTGCAGAAACACAAAGCATGTTAAAGACCTGAGGTCTTTGTTGAGTGAACAGAGAAAGTATTATGGATAATGTTCCACTTCTTTTTAAACCACAATATGTTTGGGGAGTTACAGATACAGTTGAAACCAGAAGTTTACATACACTGAATAAAAAGAAACATACACATTTTTTCTCACTGTCTGAAGTTAAATAAGACCAAATTTCTCTTTGCTTTAGCATAGTTAGAATTACCTAAATTATTTCTATTTGCTAAAAGCCGTAACACTTAGCGAGAACATTTTTTAAAGATTTTTTTGTAACTTTGTTCAAAATCAAAAGTTTACATACATTTAGTCAGTATCAAGGGTAATTGTCTTTTAAACTGTATGACTTGGGTCAAACATTTTAGGTTTCCTTTCACAATCCTCTGATAGGTTAACTGACACATTTGAGTTAATTGGAGGCTCACTTGTGGATGTATTTTAAGGCCACGCCTGGAACAAACTACCTTCTTGTTTGATACGATGGTCTGATTTAACTTCAGACAGTGAGAAAAAAAATGTGTGTGTGTGTTTTTATTCAATGTATGTAAACTGTAGGTGCTGAGCCATTTGTTTCAGCTAAAAAACAAATGCCACCCCCGAGGTACAGTGCTGAAGTAAATTTACTTCATTACTGCCCATCTCTGGATATAAATCTATAAACAGTTTAGTTTCCTTCAGTTCTGTCAAGATGCAAGAGAGCAGTAAACAAAGTTCTCTTTTACATTGGAAAGTTAACTCAATTTTAATTGCTGCTGTAGGAAACATAGTTTGTTATATAGTTTATAATCTATTTTATCTTTTTGATGTTATGAATATTGTGACGTTCTCTGAATGAACGAGGCAATTCATCCAGTTTTTGTCATTTATTGAGCTTTCAGAAATTACAGCAAATGCAGTGCACCACAGCTGAGGGAAAATAATGCCGAAAAACTGGTAAAGAACAATTCAAAATCACACGTATTCTTTTTTCTTGCTCTCTGAGTCGGCTTTACTCCACATGCACACTCGTTGCTGTAGCAACTGACTGACAAAAGCTCCTCAAGCTGAGCACAGATTACGTAACATAAAACCCCAAACAGATCATGCAGTCCATTACAGTATTATGTTTTCAAGCTTGATGTTTATTTGGCAATTATTGATAAGTGGTCCCATGAACACGAGCAGTGGTTTATTAGCTAACTTAAACACCTGCTATACTGATGATCTGTCAGAGAGTAGGTGTGTGGGTTGCCTTATTTTTGTGTTAACTGAATGGAAACACACCGAATTGCGCAGCACATGCAAATGTTAAGGTTGTCAAAGTCAAGGTAACATAACTGACCTATACTTTCTTGCCATTTTCTTTAAATTAAAACTTTTTACTGGCCAGTGAAATGTGATACCTTTGGACCTTGTTATCTAGTTGTTGTCGTGTTGACAATAGCAACAGATTGCGTCCCTTTTTCAGATTCTTTGCGTGTCATTTTCCCAACCACCAATATTCCTGATGCATAGCAATGGTGCATGTGTGACAGTAGTCATGTGATGTCCAGTGCAGTAATATATATCAATGGTTGTATTCTTGGGCAACCCGCAGATGACCTGGTGGCGCCCATGCACAGCAGCCTTGCTTCTGTCAGACTGCCCCAGGGCAGCTGTGGCTACAATGTCAGCCACCACCATCAATGTGTGAGTGTGTAAGTGAATTCTATGCTTTGCATCAGTGTAATATTCTTGTGATAGTTTACATAACTGTGAGTAAAGCCAAGATTATACTTGAGCAGTGGACCTGATGCTGTGACATCAACAGAGCACAGTGATAATTTATATACATTCATTTTGTCTCAACTCGGAGACTCTATTGCTATGAAATTTTACTATTACACAAAAAACCTAATGTCACAGTTTGACTTTATCAGCTTTACTTACAAGCAGTATTTAAAGTTTTTATACTGTATATTTGCAATAAACGTTCCTTCTTTAGCTTGTTTTACTCAGACAGTTGTGCAACATTTCAGAATCTTCCCCATAGATCTCATTCTTTTACTGTATCCCATTCGCATGGCTGGTGACAAGTTACAATGACTGATGTGCATGTCCATCATGAACAACAAATCTCCACCCACACACATTCTCCCCACACCCCTCATCACTGGTGCTTCTACATCAATGTTTGTACATGCTCAAGAGTGGCAATCTTAAATTCCTCTTAACAGAATAACACCAAATTAATATTATACTATACGAGTATTTTCTGATTAGTTCAACATGAGTTATGGCTTAATCTTGCTAAGACAATGGTAAAATGCATTTCTTACTGAAGTTATTATTCTTAACACAAAGACTGTTTTTTTATATTTTATTAAAATTTTCCAATTTAATGCAAAACTATTTCATGATTAACCTGTTATAAGGACAGAGGATATGTTTAGGTCTTTGACTAGATTTTTATATAATCAAAGTTGACAAAATCATTTAAAATTATTTTATCAATTTCCAAACCTATAAAGATATTTACTATAAAAGCATCACCCTCTGAATTAAGAATGCACATACAGTAGCACTAAGGACTGTTGCAGTGGGAAAAGGACATTATCCACTTGAACAGCACTGTTTTCACCTTGAGTAGGTCAGCTTTGTAGTTGAACTCAGGGGGCCTTATATGAAACCAAAATAATCCCATTTGGTCTGGTCTTTAATCATAAGAGGATCCATCCTTTATGCTGTAACAGCTGGTAATTACTACTGTGGATTAAACAAATAAGAATGTCTCTGTTTATCGGCCTTTTTACTGAAGGAATTATGTAAGAGGAAAATGCAGAAAATTGGAAAAACCATGTCCCTTAAAAAATTGTATTTTGTCTTACACTTTAAATATGAACACTAAGCAACAGACAAGCTTAATGTTTTAGACAATATAGTTTGTGTTGTTCTGTAACTATTGTAAAATTTAGCTAATTATTCAAAAGCATACAATCATGTAAATGCTGTAAATAACATAGTCATTGGCTCAGAATTAGAGTCTGTGGCTCCTGATTATCAATATTAAGTATTTCTAATTATTTGTCGCCTTAGAAAATAGTCTCTGAGTTTAAAGAATCATCCCACACAATTCTCAGTCATACGAGTTCACAATTTTGTTATATATGTCATCTTAGCCATTTACTGTTGCATTTACTGATGAATCATAATACTTTTATACAATTTTTATCCATTTTTAATTGAGGTGGTAAGTTCTTTTGCTGTCCAAAACATATTTCACTATTTTGTTAGAGAATCTGGCAGAAGATGCCAAATCATTTTGGGACAGTAATAACCCAAATAATTGAATAAAGTTTTTTTTTCAAAGCTTCAAATATCATAAGAACACAATTTTTCCTACCAATATTTAAACCATTTCAGTCAGCATGGAGAAAATGAGGATTTACCCTACTTTTTGTTTTACATATAGAGGAAAACTGACTGGTTCCCTGACTGGTTTTTCACAGTCAGGGAATTGTTTCTGTGCCATGTTATTATGCCACTATAAATGTCTTTTCAGAAAATGCTGATCCCTCCTAATTTGTATTCTGAATTTTTGTGCAGGAATCAAATGCAGGGAGACAGTTTAACTACATAAAGCACATTATTTATCTCAGTGTCCTTCCAATCAGATGCCTTAATCTCACCATCTTAATTTATCGATGTCCTTTTTAACAACAACTATTTTTGTGAATGATTTAAAATTCAAATCTGCTGATTTCTGAACAGCACCAGCAGCACTACAAGAAACAGCCATGGTACAATATTTATAAGAGTTTAGTACTACTACCTGGTGATATTAAAAAACAACAGTGTTTAGGATATAAGCTAGACATGGTGATTATGGATTCAGAGTTAAATATTGGCTGTAAACCAGTTCTATGCTGCATATTGGTCAACTTAAACTCTGTGAGAAGTGATGTCATAATAAACTTCCTTAGTGCCAGATTAGAACCTATGTATCAATGCCAGAGCCAGTACTTGCAACAGTGGAAACTGAAAGAACCTGTGCTAAGCAAGGTTTTGTAACACTTTAGTACTGGAACCAGTTTGGTGGAAAAGGTTACTGTTACAACTGCTGTTGTAAGGTGCTGTTTTTTCCATTATGTAAATCTAAGTGTGCAGGTGCCTCTCTGTGTTTGGTGGACTCAGGAGATGAACAGGTATGGATTGGTTGCCCAAGTAGAGAGGATTTATAATGTATATTCACACAGCAAGATTTTGATGCCAATTTTTGTCCCTATTCGCCCCTTCCGACAATCTTAAGGACGCCCTGATTATCGGGATGGCTCTTAAGATAATCTTAAGAGATATTCCTGCCATGTGTGGTGTTTTAAGAGTGATCTAGTGCACTTGGAAGGACGTCGGAACAGCTCCAATCTGAAATCGGGGATACTCAACATGTTGGATTGTCTTAGCCTGATATTGCAACATGTGTGGTGTTCCCCCAAGGACAAACAAGAACGCAGCCTGTTGAATGTGACATGTTGCCAATCAGAAGGTGAGGTGACAGAAACACAGAGGGCAATTCTAAATAAAGAAGATAAAATAACTGCTATGGTGCACCAGAAAGTCCAGTGGACATCAGAGACATCTTCCTTTTATCTCTGTTAAACATAGTCCACAAACTATCGCTATTGCTTCTTCCCAGTCGACCATGTTGATTTACCCTGAACTCACATTTGGTCTTGAGGGTTTTTGCGAGATTTCCCATCTGAATGTTGGTGAGTGAAATTGGTTTATGTGTGGTGTGCCTGAAAACACACACTGTATGACCAAACCTGTTATACCCAAGATTTTTTTATTGTCATGTGTGGGGTCTCTCAGGTTTTGAAAATCGGTCAACAAATTTAAAATCTTGCCATGTGAACGAGGCTTAGGATGACACTGTCATGGACTGCCTATCATTCAGCCACCGTTCATCCCAATCAGCCACACCTTTGCCAGTGAAGTATCTTTGTAAATACCTTTAAATTTGTATGTTACATCAAGGAGTGTGTAGTTTGTTATTTTGATCCGAGAATTCTCTTTAGAGAGATAGGTTATAGTCATTTGGTCTCTTTACATTGAATGGGTAAATTTGCTTAATATTTCACGTAGTTTCCTTTTGTTTGTTGTTTTGGCATAAAGTTCACCCTAAAGTTACACCCAGTTCCTTTTCAGTCTCAAAAAGTAAAGTAAATAACATCTAAAGTAAATAACATCTTGTAAATAAATCATCATAAAATTGTAAAACTGCTTGTTTCAGAGAAAACTGCTTGAGGTCTGACAAGGATGGATCATCTTCATGTTGTTGTCTGGCCACCCCAGACAGGCCATAACATGAATTGTGGGCTTGTCCAGGATGAGCAGAGGATAAATGAAGGGCAGTCCATGGCACTGTCTTCTAAGTCACCTCCACTTAGGCAACCAATCCATGTTCATCTTCTGGGCAGGCCATAACATTCCCATAGAGTGCAATATAAAACAAGAAGCTTCAGTCCATCCAATCCCTTAAAGTGATATTGAAAAAAGAGAGTTGAGATATCTGAAACAAGAGGAAATCTGACCATTTATCCAACATCAAGAGGTCAAAAACAGGAGCAGATTTCAGACATGAAAACACAACCACTTCCTTGATCACAGCAATGAATATGAATGAATATTTCAACATAGCTCCATACTCACAACTCTTCTGTGTAGCACTTTCATCTCTGTTTAATGGAAACCAGAGCAAACACTGACAACAACTTTAGAGTTGCTATTTGCAGCTTGGTTGCAGCAGTGGAAGCTGTAATGAAATTATTATTTTTCAATACTTTATCTTTGCTTGAGTGCATAAATTTGACAAGTCAAACAATTCAAAATAGATACAGCATTATTACATTATTTGTGGTTGCAAAAAAACTAAAATATTTAATTCAGAAAGCCTCATAGATTTGGAGTCAGTCCAGACAAAACTGTTAAGCTCAAACCAGACAGTCAAGCATCATAGTGATGCTTTTCTGTTGTCAGAACAGCAAATAGTAAACCTCAAGTTGCAGGTGTAATAAAAAATCAGTGGATAGACTGAAAACAATGTTTCAGAAAAGAAAAGAAATAAAGTAATCATTAGAATAGTCCAATAATGTGAGGCTTTGGTCATTGGTTGCCAAGTATACTGCTGTGTAATGTGTAGGTAATTCACACATTGAAGATCAAACCTGACTCACACATATTTGTTTTTGAGCCTGCTCAATATTTGAACTTTGAGAGTAAACAGTAAAACTAAGATGAGGCCTTGGAAACTTTAATATGGAAAGACTGGAAATAAGGAGCAAAAAGACAATGCAAAAGAGTCAGAGATGTATTGAATGGTCTGCTTCCATAGTAACATATTGCTCCTTATACACATGTATACACACAAACACAGATAAACACCTCTCAGACAGGAGCACAATCGATGGTGATTTCTACTCAGGCTCAATCAATAGATGAGCAAGTTAGATTAGGAGAGTATTGGATCTGAACTCATTGGGAAACGCAGTTTTCCAAGAAGATCATTTTGCTACTGGGAGCAATAAGTTATAGACTCCACCATCTTGAAGCTACAGCTTCTCTTGCTGAGGAACAAAACTACTAAAATAGGTCACTTGGAGCTCTGACCACATGTGTGACATTTAATTTAGCTATAAATGTGGCTGTTCTGTAAAAGCCTCAGATGTTTGTCAGAGAGTTTCAGAAAACAACAACAACAACAACAACAACAACAACACAAAAACAAAAATCAAGGAACATAAACCAGGGATAAAGTTGTGGAGTTTGGAAGTTTATAGCAGTGTTAGAAACTATTGTTGAAGTTTTAATTAAAGTTTGCCATAAGTTCCACAGGGTGGAAATGAAGAGGGTGTTCTCCTCAGATAAAATCAAAAGGGAACTTTTTGGCCTACATCCATCAGACTGGTGGTGCAGGCTAATATTGCACTTCTCTCTGGAAAAAAAAAACTAGAAAAATGGTGGTGGCAGTATCACAGTGTCAGGATTTATTTCTTCAGAACTGACAGGGAAATTGGATGGAGCAAAACACAACACAATGCTGGAAGAAAACTGGAAAATGGCTATTCACAGGTGCTCTGCGTTCAATATGAATGAGCTTCAGATATTTTGCAAATATGAATCAGCAAAAGTTTCATTCTTAATATGTACAAAGCTGGAAAAGACATACCCCACCCAAATGGCATATAGCTGTAAGCAAAAAAAATATAAAGGCTCTATTGATTATATTGAATAAGGAGCACCTCCATATATGTGCCACAATTATCAAATTCTTATTTAAAAAAAATAATAATAATAACAATAAACACCATGCAGTCTTTTGTATAAATGTATAAATTATTGTGGTCCTGGGATTTTGTGTTGATTTTTTCAGGTAATTTCATGGAACAATCACAATAAACCACAAAGTAAAGGTAGCAATGTTTAAAACATGCACAAACAAGCTACGTTTTTAAAACTATCACTTTGATAGAAATTTCCTTTAACATTGGTGTCTAATGCATTTGTTACAAATGCCCCTTGTAACAGTTTAAGTGAATGGTTTAATTTTAGAGATGTTAACACAATTACCACTTGGCACAAAAACAGTAGTCATAAAAAGTTGAATACGTGGTGAGCAAAAAATGTCTTGAGGAACCTCTGAATTATGTATGAGAAACTAATTTAACTGTTTCAAAATTATATTCCTCACCCAAAAAAGATAAGAGGACATTTCCATACTTCTCTCTCTACAGCCCAAATTACAATTGAGTCAAAAAAAAGTGAAAGAATTTAATCTTTAAAATGCAAAGATGGAAGTCTAAGCTTTTCTGATTCACAAACAGTGGCTCCAGAACTATCATTTATTAATACATAAGTATCCACAAGGCAATGGAAAGAGGGAGAACCATTAATTGCTAAAACAGGGAGTGGCCTTCACAGATGTCCCTGAAATATTTTCTAAATGAAAAGAATATGTATGTTAGCGTAATATTGACTTATCTATGCTTAGAACCACTACATAATGAGAACAAGAGATCATGTTCAATGAATCAGGATTCAAGATACATTTGAAAAGGTGACTGTTCTGTTCACCAGACCAAACCTGAAGGGGCTATTCAAGTTTTCAGCATCAAGTCTAAGCAATAATTTCAATAATTATAGGTAGTTTTCTATCAGTAACCCTCAAAAAGGCTATTTGCTCTTCTCTGATAACAACATTAATACTAAAATTGAAAATCTGGTTTAAAGAATCATTATCAGTCTCATTTCTATGGATTGTTCATGGACGATGAGATGAGATGAGATGAGATGAGATGAGATAAGATGAGATTAGATGAAATGAAATGAAATGAATCGATTTTATGGATATTTGTATCAATTTTGAACTGATCTGACTGCCATTTGAAGTATTGTATAGACATTCAAAATAAATTAAAGACAACTTTGAACTAAGCATTGGGTTTACTTGAAAAAGGAGACTGACTCCATATCTTCAATGCCATCATGTTTTTAAAGATGGACCAATCACTAATTCTTGTTAGAAATGTTATCTTCCCATATGTTTAATGTGCTTCTCAAGAAATATCCATTATCAAATAGATTCAAGGGAAGAGATTTTACAAACCAAAAAATACTTATGCAACAAAATTATATTACCAGTAAATGTACTTTCAATTATGAGACAATAGTTTAAAAAAAATGCAAGAATCTCTGCAATAATTTTATTCAACAAATTGTCTCATATTTTTTATTTTTTTTGTCTAAGATTGTATAATGTTAACCAGTCTGATCTAAAATTCTAAAAGTATAATAAACTCTAACCTAAGTAATAACATTAATAGGCCACATAAAATTTACAGGAAATATCTGACAGGAGTATTTACACATAATAATAAGATTTCATTTGTATTGGCATTACAATCATTGTCAGCCTGAGGCCTTTAATTTCTGTTATTTTAGGTAAAGTTAGATAAAGTGTAACACTAGTTTTAGTTTTTCATGATTCCACCTAAAAGCCAAACAAAGGCCTTGGATCTATTCACCGACATAACAGCTCAAACTCTACTTCATATTTTCATCTGAACAACAGAATCAAATGAAAAGTAGCTTAGAGTCAATGAAACAATTTGCAGAAATATAAGTACAAACAAGCATATTGTCTTAAAAGTCTTTACCTTCTGTATGAACTGACAAAATGTTGTTTTGTGTGCACATATTTGCACAATAGTTTACCATAATCTAATCTCAAGCTTCATGTGGCGGAAGTGTTACCTCCTGATGTCCCAGAAGAACATGAAGCACAGTACCTTATTGCTCCAATTGGTTTCAGATACAAAGAGTCTGAAAATCTCTTTGGTAACAGCTCTTGGATCAATGATGATGTTGCTTTGTCATTCTCACAGCGTGTTAATGTCTTTGTTAGAGCCAGGTCTTGACATCTCATGAGAAGATTCAACCAGGTCTTAGATGCAGGACAGTGGGAGATGGACACAGAGCAGGTTGTTAAATGCGTTCAATCTTCCAGCTCTTTCCCTTATGATGTTAATAGCCCTGCCAAATCAATAACTAGTGATTTTATACAGATGCCTGCAATAAGACTCAGACTGTTCATTTTGCTGTTACTTCTACTTCACAATTTAAAAACTTAAATATTAATACTGTTTTGATTTCCCAGAAACACATTTTAACTGCAGAAATGACATCGCCTCTTGAATTTGATTCTGTTGCCTATTTTCATTTTATTCTGTCTTATAATTTTTCCTGATTGTTTTATTTAGCTACATTTTTGTAGTTAGTTGCAATGTGTTAGCACTCTCACTCTCTCTGAAAATAAATCTTGTTTTACATCAGCACTAGCCTGTAGCTGTTTGTTATATGCCCCTGCGCCATTTCAAACTTTTGCAATTTTTGTTGTTTCAAAAATTGGTTTTCTGGGAGGATCTTTGAGTAGTGATAGTTTTACTACCTGAATTAAGCCCTAAATTAGGTAATTTTATAGTCTACTCATTGTCGACTGTAAGGGCATGTGGTGATGCTACTCCAGGACATAGCTACAGTAAGAATTTGTCTCCTTACAGTCATAAATTGTTTTTTTCACATGTGTTTAAGATAATCAGTCATTGTAATATGTGACAAAGATAACATGAGTGAATTTTTAAAAATATATTTTTAAATTATCTTATTACACTATCAAAACAAACCTGGCCCTAAGTAAAAAAGCATTTTTTCCCTTTTCTTAAATAAGGCTGGGTTCAATTTCATTAGCTACACAAAGGTCCGATTACTCCTAGACATGTGCAATCAAAAATCACTTTAAATAAGCCCCTCTGACAACATGAAGTAGTCAAGATCATTGGCATTTATAAGTCTGGAGATGCTTACAATACCGTTCCTAAAGCTTTGGGACTTCAGTGAAACACAGTGAGAAATCAAAATGAACATACTGTAATTCCTGCACAGAGATAATAAAAAAAAAAGTATCATTGCCAGTTATCACAAACACTTGATGGCAATTGCTGTTGTCAAGAGTGGCACAGCCATTTATTAGGTTTAGAGGGCAACAACTTTTCACTTAGAACCAGGCTACTTTGGATAGCTTTTGTCCATTTATAAATAAAAAAATCATTTGAAATTTGTTTTTTGTATTTACTTGCGGGGTATTCTCTGAGATTAAAATTTGTTTAAAGTTCTAAAACATTTGAGAGTGAAAGAAAAGGAAAAACAGAAGAAATCTGTAAAGGTGAAAATATTTTTTTCATCGCACTATACCAACATCGTCATGGTTATCATGGTTTGATCAGGGATCATAAGAGTCAACTGGCCCAAATTGGATCCAAAACCTCAATCAACAGGAATAGAGTATCATATCAAATCTTGAAAAAAATAATATACAATTAAATTACATAAGATTTCAGCATATTTTATGATTATTTGTCAAGATAATTAATTAAAATACTTAACTGCCAACAACATTAAGCTAACAAGCAATGACTAAGCACATGGACATGAAATGGCTTGTTTATGGGTACAACATGGAAATAGGTTGGGACAAGATGATCGAAGATATAAAATGGGTGACAAATGAAAAATGAACCAAACTGACCCGGAGTACTAATGTTTGTCTTCATTCTTTCCACCTGTTTCTCACTTATGCTAGTATATCTGAATGATATTGTCCTTCATTCTGCTTTTGACAGGTTGTCTGTTGAGATTTTGAGTTTACCTCACCTATCCAGCTAATTCATGTGTCTGCTTTACTGCAGTCTTAACAGAAATTCTTGGTTTCCTCATCTCCCTCCTTTGTATAGCCTGCATTTGAAAAATCCACTGATTATTCAAGGCCACAAAAATACAAATGATTAAATTAAATACAAACATACTTAAAATATTTAAAATATTAAAATATTTTTATGAACAGCATGAACTACTGCTCCTTTCTAGTAAGAATAGAAAATTTTTGAAGTATATTAGAGATAAACTGCTTTGTGGCACTGATGCCTAACAAAAGCAGTTTTAGTCATAAACCACATTTAAAACACTTAGAGTTGATTAAAGCGAAAATAACACAACACAACAATGATGACAAAAGCATGGAACTAGATGGAACTAGACATGGATTTTAAATTTCTCCCATCCAGACTTTTTATGATTATACTTCACCAATTCTGACACTGATAATAGTATAATAAAAATGCAAAAATCTCATGCAAATCTGCAAAACAACAACAATAATGTTATGCAATTAAAACAGGCCCATTGTGAAAGAGATAACTCTCTCTGAAAAGCTCCCTAAAAATGAATAAATGGATGCTGCCTTCAGCTATGACTGCCAGTCAGCAGTCCTGATCGTTATTTTATAGCTGCTTGATCTTTACAATATTTGCTTAGCAGAGCACTTTTTGTAGAATCGAGGGAAACTCTCAAGAAAGGCTAAGAGTTTAGATCGAGGAGGGATGTGATTAGCATACTTATAGATTCCTATTTCCTGCCAGTTTAAATTCATGAGGGGTTTCATGTTGTAAAAGAAAAAAATTAAAATACAGATCATACTTTTTTAGAGGATTAATAAATAATTTGTTAGTACTTTAAGCATTACCATTGTATAATTCTTTGCTGTGGGAGGCATTTAAAAAGATTATACTAATTAATTAGAGGCTCTGTGATTAATTAGTCACATTTGATCAAATGGCAATATTTAACACAATAAGTAAAGTCTTCAATTCCAATAAATTGTGGTTTAATGATTTCATCAGTAAATAGACACATAAAATGTGCGTTATGATGATATACAGCAACTTGTACCTCAGTTTACTGTAAATGAGATTTGTGTGGCTTTCATAATGTGCTTCATCCAAGCATACACATGCAGTAAAATTCAAAATGTTTCAAGGCAAGCAAACTCTTCTAAATCTTTGAATGAACTAATTGAAATTAATGCACCAATTCCCAATGTTAACTATTTTTCTTAATTAGTCCTTTTCCAGCAGAGAATCTAAGCTTAGACTGTGTACAAACTGACAGTGTTTCCAATCATATTAGACTGACTGACCTATGTACTAATAATACATAATTTTGGTTTTCAAACATTTAAAATGGTATTTATTCGCATGTGTGGCAATAGGGCTGTCATCTGTGGGAAAGCCTTGTGTTTGTGTGTTGTCCTTAATTTTCAGTGTTCAGTAAATTTCCTTTACACAGCATGCTGTGTCCACATATTGGCACCAACTGCAAAATGACAATATAATCATGTCATTTGATTGATATATAGTTTGTTTAAGAAAGTTTATTGTGGAAAACAAAGGAGCAGTCGGTCATTATTTTTGTATTTTCCTGCTGAGTTATTACAATTTCCATATTATTCAGAAACACGCACCTACACCAACACCTACAATGAAATGCCTTCAATGCCTTACAAGATAAGCTGTCATTTTCAATCTACTCAGCACAGAAGTCCACCATCTAGAGGAGCATCTCACAATGACTATTCAATTCTAGTAGTCCTCGCTCCATCTAAAAAGAAAAAATAAAGGGCTAAATCCTGACACTATAAACTCATTCTAGATAGTTGTAGTCAGTGTATGCAATATCTGCAGACATTTCTTATCGCAGCATCCTGGACCACAGCACCATTAAGAATGACAAGGGTCTGACCTTGTCTATGTATGTACTGTCACTATGAATAATATTCTCTGAGATCTGACAATTACGACTTTGAGAGAAGAGTACCAGAAGCAGAGATAGCTCCATGTGTAGTCCTATATACAATGAGAAGATTAAAATAACTTCTTTAGAATGGCCTCTGTTTAGAAATAATTTAAATCCAAAAACACACTAAGACTTTGATCTTGTTTGAGCAAATTCTAGCATCTCAAAACAGCTGGATGGTTTTAACAGTAAATTATAAACTTTGACTCCTTTCAGTTGTAGATGAAAGAGAGAAGAAATGCTCTATTTGAACCAAATTACCAGATTTCACCCTCATTTGTCACACTTTGGGATTGAACTGGGAGCCAATGGTAGTGCATGGTTGCTTCTGTGCCTGGCTGTGATTGGACAAGCACCTTTTAATACAGGCCCACGAAGTCAGAGGACAGGCTGAGAGGGCAGATGGAACCTGGGTGATGTATTATGCATGGGTAAAAAACTGTGCTCCAGTGAGCCATCTGAGGCCGCAGGAGGAGAGAGAGCCAGACTGACCCAGCCAGACCCATCACACATTTACTCCCTCTCTATTGCCTCCCCCCTCAACCGTGTGAGACTGCTGCCTCCTCTTAGTGCTCCTCCATGACTCCGGGCTCAAATCCAGAACTACTGGCTAACATATGAGGAAGTCAGCCATTGCTGTTGAAATATTAATTTGGTCTCATCTCTTATCTGCATTTATATCAAAATAACTAAATCAGGATCAAATGTTAATGCTTTCAGAATAATATTTACTTACGGTGCCTTGCAAAAGTGTTCATATACCTTCAACTTTTTCATTAGGTCAAACTATCAGCACAAACCTTAATGTATTTTATTGTGATTTTATGTGACAGACAAACAGAAAATAGCACAGAACTGAAGTGGAAGTGTTATGGGGTATGTCTCTGCCAGCACTACACATCTAAAGAAGGTGCATGTAAATATTAGTTTTATAAGTCTTGAAACAGATTTTCAATTGGATTTTGGTCTTGACTTGGAATGGGTCATTCTAACACTTGAATTTGTATTGATCTAACTTATTCCACAGTAGTTTGTATGTTTAAGGTCATTGTTCTGCTGAAAGGTGAATGTCGGCTACCCTCTCAAGTCTTTCTTTCAGTATTTTCCTGTATGTAGCTCTATTCATATTCCCTGTTGACTCTAATTATCTTTCCTGTCCCTGCTGAAGAAAAGCATCCCCACAGAATGTTCCTGTCACTACGATGTTTCATGGTGTGGATAATGTTTTTTTTTAGGTTGTTGTTTGTTCCATATATTGTGTTATGGATGTAGGCCAAAGAATTCAGTTTTGGTCTGATTGGCCAGAGCACCTTTCACATGTTTGCAGTGTGTCCAACACATCTTTATTTAAACCAGACCTCTTATGGTCTTTTTCTTCAACAGCTTGATGTTTGCAACTCTTCTACGGAAGTCAGTTTTTTGTTTGTTTTTTTTTTTTGGTCCTGTTGACAAATTATTCTTCCTGAATTGTAGATATCTGCAGCTCCTCTAGAGTTACCATGACTCTCTTTGCTGCTTTTGTGATTAATGTTCTCATTGAGTTGTCTGTCAGTTTAGTTGGGTCTTGGTAGGTTTGCAGGTGTGTCATAAAAATTCCATTTTTGGTTTAAAGATTGAACAGTGATCTGGGGAATGTTCAAAGTTTGGGATTTTGTTTTAGAACCTACATCCACTTTAAACTATTCCTCAATTGAATTTCTGACTTCTCTGCTGTGTTCCTTGCACTTCCTGATGCCATGCGCTCACTAACCTCACAGGCCTTTATAAGCTTCATTTATACTGAGATTAAATTACAAACATGTGGAGTATATCTATTTTTTTTGTTGTTCAGTATTAAAAGACCTTGAAATGACACACTTTTCAGATTTTTATTTGTAAATAATTTGAAAAGCATTCTTTTCCTTCCACTTCTACTGTACGATCCATCAAATAAAAACTATATTAAAATTGGTGGTTGTGACATTAAAAAAAATGTCAATTTTAAAACGTCAAATTTTTTTGACATATCTTTAAACAAAATAGTCATAAATGTCCAAATCTGAGGGATAAAGATCATCAAAATGATTTGTTTATAATGTTTAATGTTTGTTTGGGGGTAATGTTCTCTACAGATCTCATAGGAATATTACTGTAACCATGTCACTAAGAAATCTCATTTTAACATGTTGCAGCCTCATAGTATTGATCCTCTAAGAACGTACAAGTTAAGAAAATTGATTCGCGGTATGTTCAATATATATTTAAAAAACGTATCACAGCGACTGGCTTTTTTTCTTTTTTGAAATTTCCCTCCAAGCATTATTGATCATCTGCTGCAGTTGTTTTCAAGACTAGCATTTTTGGTAAAGGAATATCTGCCAGAAACGAGTAGATGTCTTATTTGTTTTACTGTTTTTTTTTCTCTAAGCTTGACAGGCGTGTCTGCAGCGCTCCACTGATGATTAAAGTGAAGTGGAGGTTGAAAGGGGGGTCAGAAAGATCTTATTTATCACTCTCTCTTCTTAGTCACTAGCAAAGTCACCTTTAAATGGCCTCCTAACTGCGTTTGCACACCCCCTATACCAAAACTACATCCTTCTCTCCTCCTCAGAGCATGCCATTCCCCCGCCTGTGATGAGTGACAGTTCGACTAATGCAGTCACAGCTGAGTACAGCATGGGAAGAGAATTAGAGGGAGGGTCGGTAGAAAAAACTCAGCAGCCCATCTCCTCCCAGCTTGACTGCAGGATACACACCAGATGGGCCTTTGGTGTGGAAGGAGGATCCACGTGAAGCAGCTCTGCAGTGAGCCATGACCAGACGGACAATAGCAGTAAATAAACTCCAATGGTATGTCATGAGGCTTTAGTTTAAGATGGATAGATTTGATTTAAGATTTTAAATGTGTTTTTAATTACTCAGTTTAATCAGTGTGTTTGCCACTGAAATTCACTCAGAGGGGATATAGAAGTTAGGAATGTAGAAAAGGATTAAACAAACCACACCTATGAAGACAATTTAAAAACAATGAAACACAAAAGATCTAGAGCTGGACAGCTTCATTACAACAAAGTGACATTTTAATGTGACATACCTGCTTGGGCATCAGATTAACAAAAAAAAAAAAAAAAAAATCAAATCTGTTTACATAATAGTTTTATCAATGACCATCCATGAACTATGCATTGATTGTGCTGCTTCAAGCTAAGACTACTGTAAAGATCATAAATTACACAAGCTATTTCAATCTGTGACATAATTAAGGATAGCCAAATTCATAATAATCACCAATCCATTGTCTATACCTACTTATCATTGCAGGGTTATAGGGGGGCTATTGCCTATCTCCAGCGGTCATTGGGTGAGCGACGTCGCACACCTCGGACAGGTCACCAGTCCATCACAGGGCAACACAGAGACATACAGGACAAACAACCATGCACGCACGCGCGCACACACACACACACACACACACACACACACACACACACACACACACACACACACACACACTCTCTCTCTCGCTCTCTCTCTCTCACACACACACACACACACACACACAAACCTAAGGGCAATTTAGGAAACCAATTAACCTTACCAACTACATAGCTTTATAATTGTTTCCTCATTGAGACATCAGCTACTTAATATTCCATGGAGCTTTTTGATTTGAGGAAACCAAAAGGGCATGAATGCCAGTTGATACTGAGTGATGACACTTTACCTGCATGAGAAGAATGATGTTCAGAGGAGAAAGATTGCTGGCAGAATACCTGAGACAGAGTAAATTAACAGACGTCGAGGCTATCTGTCTTTTGGTGGAAGAATGAAAGCGTGACAGTTATAAGGTGAAAATAGGAAGGAGCATTCAGGGTCACTAGCAGTCACTCAGTAGTCTCTGCATGTCTCATCTTCAGGCCCACAGTTGATTTTCAATTGACTTTGAGACTAAAAGACAGTTTTTAACATTCAGCGATAATAGATAGTTAAAGACTAAGAAATGGTAGGTGTATACATGCTATTTTCTGTTTAATAAAAAGCCCAGCACTGTGTTTCATAGTTTGTTTTTAATGCAGTAATGTTAAAAAATGAGCAGGTCAACACAATTTAGATGATATCCAATATGTTTTTTAGCAGATTCACGATCAAAATCAGTTTGAAAAGTAATGACACTTCAACATATTAGCAAAATAAACTGATACATATTAAAAGGCAACTCAGTCTCACGTTGCTACTTAAATTTGATGAATCCTCCCTCCACTAATTGGAGCTCTCAGTAATCTGGACACTCATCTCCTACTTTGTGCTGTCCCCCCCTCCTAACAAAGGTTATATAAACTAATCAGCTATAACAACCATGAAACATGAGGAAAACTGAGGAAAAGACTTTAAAGTAACCCCATTTTATTATTTCGCACTGTAATTGTGATTCAGTTAATTGACTTATTAGTGGAAAGCAGCCACACCAAGACCCAGAAACACTTTCTCCTCTCCTTCAGCTTTTTACCTGAGCAATTAATACTTCTGAAAATTAATTTTCAGGGATGATAGGACTTGAAGGCAGATTCAATTAAAAGTTGCAGTCCGTGGTGGTTGGGAGATCACAGCAAAATTGACAGCTACAGGATTTGCTAAAAAGAGTGGTGCATGCAGCAGACCCGTCACTGCTGGAAATAATAAATTGGCAACTGGAGGAAGTGTAACTTTGTTGTTTCACTTCATTACAGTCAATATTTTCATCCCATTTGACACTCTGATAGAAAGGCTTCATAAACATAATTTGATACCTTCAGAAACAGTTTACACTGGTGTAAAATGAAGCATGTGATGTGCTCCTACAAAACAAATCTTCCAGTTTTCAGCACATCTAAATTTTTTCTCTATAATTTTACACATTTTGACATCTTCATGACTTTTGTTTTTCAAAAATGTAATTTAACTAATTTTAACAGGAAAAGTGGATAAACTTGATGCAATGAAGCACTTGTGCAAATATGAGAAAACTGAAACAGTACAAATAAGTACGACAAAGAAAGTGAAGATCAACATATGTATGATAACATAGTTTTATTAAGAATGCTACATCTAAATGACTCTTCACAGACAGCAGAAGGTCAGGAAGTGCTCAACATATTTTTCTGAATAGGAGTTTTGCTATTTTCTGCACACTTGTCAGAAAACAAATGGAATACAGTACAGTACAGTACAGTACTTTGCAAAATATGTTCACACGCCTTGAACTTTATTGTATTTTGAGAATGATACACCAACACAAAGTAGTACGTAGAGTTCAGTCCTCTTATACTATGATCCCCCTAAATAAAATCCAATGTGACCTATTACCCTCAATGGTTATTCACTAAGTGGGTAATTTAATCTCATTATAAATAAAGCTATTTTGCATTTGAAAGAGGGAGAGAAGAGAACAAACAGGATCAATAAGATCAAGGAATGCACTAGACAGGTCAGAGATAAAGTTGAGAATGTGTTTGAAGCAAGGTTAGATTGAAAATAATGTCAGAAGTCTTGAACATTTTATTTAAAATTGTTCAGTCCATCATCTGAAATTAGAAAAAATATGGCAGAACTCCAAGCCTTCCAAGATTGGAAAAGGACAGCATCAAACAGGGAAGCACCTAAGTGGTCCATGGTAACTCTGGAGGAGCTCCAGGGACCTAGGGAAATTCTGACTGGACAACTATTAGTCATTTTGGCCTACATGCAGAATACTGTGTGTGGACAACAAATGATTTTGGCCATGACACACATCATCCCAGAGAGAATTAGAGGTGGCAGAATCATTCCTTGGTGATGAATTTCTTCAGCACAGACAGGGAAGCTAACCAGAGTTTGGTTAAAAAATAAACATAACTAAATACAAGACAAACCTGGAAGAAAGCCAGTTAGAGGCTGCAAAAAAACTTGAGACTTATTAACATGCCAGCACAACAACAGCTCTAATTATATGACCAACAAATAGAATAGACTATGTCAAAGCATAGCTCAAAGCACAGACCTAAATTCATTAAAGAATCTATTGCAAGATCTGAAAATTACTGGTCACAGATGGTCTCCCTCTTCTGACTTAGTTAAAATTATTTTACTATGTACTGACCTGAACTTAAATGCATGCCATATTTTTGTGATTCTAATTTGCCAAAAATGTCTAGATCTATGTTTCATTTTCCATTTTACAGTTATGCACTACTTTGTGTTGGTCTTTCACATTTAATCCCAATAATGTACACTGAAGTTCATGGTTGCAACATGACAAAATGTAAAAAGGTTTAAAAGGAGGTGTGGATTTTCTGTGTAGATTGGATATTGGAATCAAAAGTGTTAAGAAAAATCTTCAATTGACTTTTACCACCTGCCTTTGTTTTTACTCTAGTAAAATTTGTACCTGAGCATCGACGAGGAGGTGCCGCATCAGGTTCATGGACTTCTGCAGTGTCTCCTTCTCAGGAGGGGCGTAGGCCTGCTCCTCCTGTTCTAGGGACTTGGGTCTGGTAACCATAAAGCTTGCAATCTGGTCATTCAGATTGTTCAGCGACTGTACAGCTACAGGGAGACACAAACATAAAATCATAAACAGACTTTACTTTTATTTTTCTTTACAACATTTTTTCTAATGTCGGGAGGTTTAAGTGCACCATAAACTTCTACCGCAGAAAACATAATTGTATTTGTTGCTTGTATTTCTGTAGATGCAAAAACAACAGACACAACAAACTAGTTTGCTGCTAAAACCAACTTTCTCTGTCAACATAATCTCTGGTTCAGAATGTTCCACTTCAGCCTGAGAGCCATCCTGTTTTTGTTTTCCTATTCTTTCCCTTGTGTCTCCCTGGCAAACCTCTCCTTCCAGGTTTCCTCTCCTACTTACTGTACTTCCTTCCTCTCTCTCTCCCTCTCTCTCTCTCTCTCTCTCTCTCTCTCTCTCTCTCTCTCTCTCTCTCTCTCTTTCTCTCTCTCTCTCTCTCACACACACACACACACACACACACACACACACACTTCCTAAACACACTTCCCATTTACCATTGAGTGACCTCTGGTCTGTGAAGGGTCACTGCAAATATTTCTGGTGGAAATTCCAGATAAATGAAGGCGTGGAGGAATGGGTGATTTCCATATTTTTATGGGTTTTAGCAAATACAGCTTTTGAATTTTACATGAGTTGCTACGCTAACCCCTGAAGTGTCATTATCTATCTTCCCACTTCTTTCCAGCATTTAAATTATTCTAAAACCTACAAGTTACAGCTATGTCAGTTAGAAAGGAGGTTTAAGGATAGGCCATCTGTCCAGCAGTGATTTTATACAAACTTTGAGCCATTAAATCTATTATGTTTAGCTAAAATCCTCTGCTGGCACATTTCTCCCAAATAATGAAATGCAACCTGCTTAATCCCAGTGAGTAGGATGATTTGAGGCCAAGCAGCTGGATAAGGTATTTTCAGGATGGAAATGTAAAGCCTCTTTCAGACACAAACGCCCATGCATAGAAAAATGGAAAAAGAGAAAGAGAGAGAGAGAGAGAGACAGAGAGAGAGAGAGGCTAGATTAATGTGTTGCGTAACAACAAAATTCTGTCACCACTATGGCTGACATTTCCAAGCAAACAAGCTCTGAGGAGGAAATTTGACAAATTGGGATTGAAGGCAGCGCAGATAAGAAGGAAGCAAAGGACCTGAAGAGGAAGTCTGTGTCCCCTCGAGGTGAGAGTCAAGCAGAAGTCAGAGTAATGAATATGTGAAAAGGGCGGTTGTCACCTGAATTTCAAAACACTTAAGTCAATCTGTCTGAAAACTCTTTAGTCAAAAAAAAGTTGGACCATAGTGTGTGGACAAATGAGAAGTTTGTCCTTAACTTTATTTAGCTTTTATCTGATTTTGGGTGATTAAAAGGCAAAATCCACATATTCACTTTTATGTAATATCAGAATTAATTCGCAACTTGATAACAGTAAAATGTGTGTGAATCTGGTTTTAGTGAGGATTTGAGGGGTGCAATTTCTACAGCACAATCACAGTCTACTTGGCAAATTAAAAATCAAACATCTCATTGAAAGTGAAATGTTGAATACAAAGGAAACATACTGACCTGCAACAGTGAGAGCCATCAAATGGTTTAATGAGAAACCATTTGATGGCAGAGAAAAACAATGTGGTCTAATATTGGAATCAGTTTTCCCCCTGTGGCTATACCATAGGGTGGGGTATTCTGCATATTAGGTTCACATATGCAATCCACTTCTGTGGTTGACAGTCTCTACCACAAAATCTACAGTTTATAACACTGAATGACATATCGATTGCAACATTTCTTAAAGTATTTGATTTCACCAAAATACTTGGTAGGGTATTTTAGACATGTTTTATCTGCGCTAATACAGAGCACAAAATGGTTGAATAAAACTTACAAAAGCAGAAGATGCTCCAAAATATAGGCAGCTAATACAAGAGCCCAAATATTGACTGTCACATCATTATTGAAAGGGGTGGGGGGAAAAAAAACTAGAGAAAAAAGATCAATGACGATATGAAAAAAGGGTGAGAAATTTTAGACAAAATTGGGCAACATCTGCTCCTTTGGCTGCACCTAGAAGGGACAGCTGCAAGATGACTGGACTGCCTCTGAGTGCTGCGAGACAGAAATCGCAATACTAAGAAGCATCGGAACAATGGTTGCTTAAAAAACCTTCAATTACAGTGGCTTGCAAAGGTATTCGTACCCCTTGAATTTTTACATTTTTTGTCACATTACAACCCCAAACACAAATATATTTCATTGGAAATTTATGTGAAAGACCAACAAAAAGTGGTATACAATGGTGAAGCGGAAAGATAAATTATCCATGATTCAAACATTTTTTACAAATAAAAAACTGAAAAGTACGGTATGCAAAAGTATTCAGTCCCCCTTGTCTCTGAGTGCAACCAATTGTCTTCAGACGTAGCCTGATGGTGGCTAATGACTAAATAGAGTCCACCTGTGTGTAATCTAATCCTAGAACAAATGCAGCTGCCCTATGATGGCCTCAGAGGTTGGTTAAGAGAATATTGGGGCGCAAACAGCATCATGAAGTCCAATGAACACACCAGACAGGTCAGGAATAAAGTGGAGAAGTGTTTAGGCTATAAAAAGATTTCCCAAACTTTGAACATCTCACGGAGCACTGTTCAATCCATCATCCGGAAATGGAAAGAGTATGGCACAACTATAAACCTACCAAGACAAGGTCGTCCACCTAAACTTACAGACCGAACAAGGAGAGCACTGATCAGAGATGCACCCAGGAGGCCCATGGTGACTCTGGATGAAATGCAGAGATCCACAGCTCAGGTGGGGGAATCTGTCCACAGAACAACTATTTGTCATGCGCTGCACAAATGTGGTCTTTATGGAAGAGTGGCAAGAAGAAAGTCATTGTTAAAAGAAAACCATAAGAAGTCCAGTTTGCAGCTTGCCAGAAGCCATGTTGGGGACACAGCAAACATGTGGAAGAAGGTGCTTTAGTCAGACAAGACCAAAATTAAACTTTTTGGCCAAAATGCAAAACGCTGTGTGGCGGAGAACTAAACACTGCACATCACTCTAAACATATCATCCCCACTGTCAAATATGGTGATGGCAGCATCATGTTCTGGGGCTGCTTCTCTTCAGCAGGGACAGAGAAGATGGTCAGAGTTGATGGGAAGATGGATGGAGCCAAATACAGGGCAATCTTGGAAGAAAACCTGTTGGAGTCTCCAAAAGACTTGAGACTGGGGCTGAGGTTCACCTTCCAGCAGGACAATGACTCCAAACATAAAGCCAGGGCTACAATGGAATGGTTTAAAACTAAACATATTCATGTGTTAGAATGGCCCAGTCAAAGTCCAGACATAAACCCAATCAAGAATCTGTGGCAAGATCTGAAAACTGCTGTTCACAAACGCTCTCCATCTAATCTGACTGAGCTTGAGCTGTTTTGCAAAGAAGAATTGGCAAAAATTCTAGTCACTGGATGTGCAAAGCTGGTAGAGACAGACCCTAAAAACATGCAAATGGAATTACAGCAAAAGTAAAGTCAAGTTTATTTGTCTAGCACATTTCAGCAACAAGGCAGTTCAAAGTGCTTCACATCATAAAAAAGATCAATCAAGTATGCAGCAAATCATCAAAATCATCAAGCAAATACACATAAAAATCATCAGACTCATTGAGCAAATATCAATACATCAAAATCATTAGGATCATCAAGCAAATATCATCAAGCAAATATAGTTCAATGTTCTGCTTACTACTGATCAAAGGCAACTCTAAACAGGTGGGCTTTAGCCTTGATTTAAAGGAACTCAGTGTGTTGGCTGTTTTGCAGTTTTCTGGAAGTTTGTTCCAGATTTGTGGCACATAAAAACTGAAAGCTGCTTCTCCATGTTTGGTTCCCCAAAGGTGGTTCCCCAAATTATTGACTCAGGGGGTCTGAATACTTTTGTACACTGCAGTTTTCAGTGTTTTAGTTGTAAAAACTGTTTTGAATCATGTATAATTTTCTTTTGACTTCACAATTATATACCACTTTGTGTTGGTCTTTCACATAAAATTCCAATGAAATATATTGATGTTTGCGGTTGTAATGTGACAAAATATGGAAAAGTTCAAGGGGTATGAATACTTTTCAAGCCACTGTAAAATATAACTAGGTTTGTTGTTACCCACTTTTTGGGAGGGCAAAATGTAGTGAAAAAGACAATAAAACTGTTAAAGTGTGATCCCAAAAATCTGATTTAGTTGATTCATATTACTAAAAATAAAAAAACTTCACAAACCATTGTCTGATAATGTTGGACCGATGGAAACGAGCATACATCCTTGGGCTTATATGCCTCTTCCTCTGTTTTGCCTCCTAACTCCTCCGCCACACAGCCTCATTCCTCTTCTTCTTCTCTCTGGCTGTTGACCCAGTCCAAATCCTTATCCTTCTATTGTCAGAAATATAACATTGTGTTGCGCTCTGGCTTATATACACTATATACTTGCCAGTTGATGGCTCATGAGATGCACCTTTGAGCTTTTTCATGAAATTGGTTGATCATTGATTGATCTAATGCTTCACACATTTACCTACATTGAAGAAACTCAGGATTCACTTGGGAGCAATTTACCAAGTCAGGAAAGATTAAGAAAAAAAAGTATGAAAATGAATAGAAACATGCTTGACATACACATTACAATATGAAAACTTGTTCAAGTATTTTGTATGTTAAAACTTATACGACAAACTTATGCTTAAATGTTGTGGAGGTTGAGACTATTCATCAGAGACTAATACAATACATTTTGATCAACATGACATAAGCAATTGAAAATGTAGGTAAAAGTAGATATTTGTACATAATCACTTGAATGGATGTACAAAAGCATTTGCAATGAGTTCACAGACACAAGAAATTACGTTTATGATGTGTCCAAGTGACACAATGATTTGAAGACTGAACAAGCAGTTTTGAGAATTTCAATTTTGTTCTGAGAATGACATGATGTGTAGAGTGGTGGTGACCCAAATGTAAACAGGCAGAAATGGTGAGTAGATTTTGGTAATTTAATAAAAAAATTGAACAACAAAAACTTACAAAAACCGCAGGGAGCCAGAGCAGAACAAAAACACAAGAACCCAGGAGTAAATGACAGCAAGGTTTGAAGTAACAGGAATAACCAGCGAGGAGTGAGAGCAGGAGGTGCATTTAAATATTGTGAAAGTGAATGCTGGAACAACAGACCGGGGCTGATTGGCTAACAGGTTGCAGGTGTGAGGGGAGAGAGCAGAAGGGAGAAAGAGGAGAGAGAGAGAGACCGAGAGACAGACAGAGAGAGAGAGAGAATGGCAGCAGGGAACGAGGAAAATGAATCTAACTGCAACAAAGAATAACTTAACAAAAGGAATAAATAAATAAACTAGAATAACTAAGAAAGAACTGAGCTGAAGTTACAACAAAAACAAGGCTGATCTAATCAAAATATAAGACAAAGAAACACAGAACAACCAATAATCAGAACTAAAATCAAATAATCAAAACCCAAAACAACCCAAGTCAACTCGAGGTCCTGACAGAGAAATGCATCAAAGAGACTGAAAAAAACTGTAATGGACATTCCTCTCATCCAACACAAGATATATTTTTCTGCAAAATATTTAAAAGATATGGCTGCTTTCTTTAGCCCTTAGATGCACAAGAGGGTCAAAAATTGCCAGGTGAGGTTGTTTTCTTCCTATATCTTTTTAACAAAAAGTTATCTTATCATTTCATATTACAGCTATTCCTCAAAAATGTGTTATTGAGATAATTTCATTTAAAATTTCATCTTACCTCTAATGCATTTTACAAAATTAAAATTTTCACATTACTACCACAAGCTTGCATAAGTGGGTCAAAAATGACCCACATTCATTTCCTTAGGAATTTCATTGGAACGTTTGATTCTGGTCAACTGTGACAGGCATCAGTGTATATATATATATATATATATATATATATATATATATATATATATATATATATATATATATATATATATATACTGTGGACCAAACAGACGACACCACGTGTCACCTCTAAAAGTTATGTTATACAGTAACACCGCCTATATATATTACCTATACATCTGTTAACATTATCTGCAGTCTTTAACCCTTGAATTGTATGTAATTGTATACTGTGTGAAGAGATGTAGTGAAAGATTAGCAAAAGGTAGAAAACTAATCTTGCAAGTTTTATTTAATTCAATTCAATTTATTTCTATTGCACCAATTCACAACACATCATCTCCAGGCACTCTTCAAAAAAGTCATTTCAATCCAGTCACACATACATCCCAGTTGGTTGTAGTTATTAAACAGTGCATGAATCTAAGGTTGCATCGAGTCATTGACTTGCACCTTTCACTTGTCCTAGACAAGCATAATTTCCATTATTTAAAATCATTATTTTGACAGGAGCTTGCAGGAAAAATATTGTGTGAAAATAAATTCACAGTGAAGGTTAAAATAAATGCAACATTTTAAATTTCCTTGAGCAATGAATTTTTAGGTCACAGTTGTTTCTCCCTCATTGCTCCCTTTTCCCATTCGTGTTATTTGGCTCCAATTGATATTGGTTTGGGTGTGGCCTGCTAAAAGTGAGACTGCCGCCTTGAACCTGGTTAATCAATCCTCTCAGTTTATTAGGTCTATATATCAAAACAAAGCAGGACACTTAGCTGCAAGAATTTTAATCTTATTTCTAAAGGGTTACTCACCATTTCTGTCAAAAGATATTTTAAAGCAAAATAGTTGAATAGTTTTGACAGACCCATTTATTTTGCATCATTGGATTAACAGCCACATCCTTTGTGAAAGTTGCATTTATTCTTTTTATGCATAAGCCTGAATCTTTCCAATCTAAGATGTAAAATTAAAGCAATATGATTTGTAGAAAAATATCAACAGAAGAAAAACTTGATCAAGATATCGTTGCAAAAAACAATTCAAGAGGTGAAAAAGAAAAAGGGGAGGCTTTAAAGGGTAATAGTTTGTAACAATCGGAACATTTTACAGCTTATATTTTAATTTATTGACTCCAAAACAGTTCCTCAGAAAACAAGCTACTTATCAGCGCTATCCAATACTGCCCCCTATTGGTAAAAGTAAGATAAACCTTCCAACAAGTCCTAATTTTTGTAACCTTGCACCTAATGTTCTTAGATCTTTTTATCTCACCATTTTATCTCACCATGAAATGAACGAAAATAAAAAAAGCAACCTTTGATCAGAGAATAATATTTGGGTTCCCTGAGGGTTTTTATAAAGCTTTGCACTGAATTGTAATGAGATTCATATACAGACTTGAACTTCATATTTGTAGGACTGTGGGTGTCTTGGTAGAGGATGTACAAAAATCTGGTCACTATAAGAATGAGAAACCCCTAAAAACACAATCATCAGTGAAATAAAACTGACATCATGTATGAAAGAATATGTAACATAAACAACATATCAGTACAATCCTCTAATTTGAAGCTGTTCAGTAAGATTAAAAACATTACCAAGGACTGGATTTGGCATAATAATAAATGATTACAATTATATTTCCTATATTAAAAATGTTATCTTAAGTTAGCAAAAAAAAAAAAAAATATATATATATATATATATATATATATATATATATATATATATATATATATATATATATATAAAAATTCCCTTCTCACCCTCCACGGGTGGTCTTTCTCAACCTCTGAGCTCGGGTCCTCTACCAGAGGCCTGGGAGCTTGAGGGTTCTGCGTAGTATCTTGGCTGTGCCGAGAACTGCGCATTTCTGGACTGAGATGTCTGATGTTGTTCCTGGGATCTGTTTTAGCCACTGCTCCAGCTTGGGGGTGACTGCCCCGAGGGCCCCGATGACCACAGGCACCACTGTGGTCTTCACCTTCCAGGCCTTCTCCAGTTCCTCTCTGAGGCCCTGGTATTTCTCCATATATATATATATATATATATATATATATATATATATATATATATATATATATATATATATATATATATATATATATATATATATATATATATATATGTGTGTGTGTGTGTGTGTGTGTGTGTGTGTCTGTATTTGAAGAAATGCTAATTATTCCTTCATGACAAATTGATAAGGCACAACATTTCACAGGAGAGATTTTAGCTTTCATGATTAAACAACATATTAACCTTATACTGTGAATACATGCTGACACATTATGCATCTTCAAATCCACGTAACACCATCCTGCCTCCAGTGCCCACACAAAATTTCCATGGTGGGGATGAAGACACAGAGATGGTGCAGAAAGAAAGCACATCACTAGCTTGGTAGAACTGAACCCCGGGGGGCCCGGCAGCTGTGAATCGGCAAGCAGAACCCTCATCTCCACAGAACTCATTAAACCCCACTAATCGTATCTGTTACTGCTGTACTGGGTGAAATAAAAGCAAAGCAGCAGATATGGGATGTGGTTTCCTGGAGGTGTAGGGCTGTGCACTTCAAAACACTGTGTGTGTGGGTGTGTGTGTGTGTGTGTTTACATGCGGGTGTTTACATGTGTGTGAGTGTATGTTTGATAGAGAAATCTAGCACTGGCTCACTTTTTTTTTTCTGCCCATGTTCCCTTCAGCACAGAACGCATCCCCCTCAAATTTTCCCCATTTTCTCTGCTCAGACTTCCATGAGGCGTTCTTCATCCTTCCGTCCTCGTTCTCATGTTTTTGTGCTCTGCTGGAAACAATGTTCTCAACTGATTGAATGGATTACACTCTGGCTCTATTTCACCCTCCATTTCAGCAAGAGAGATAACAGAGCAGAATAATCAGAAACAGAATCTGATTCAAAGGCATAGACAAAAATCACCAAACAAATTATGTTTTTTGTGTTTGTCATAAAAGATCATCTTCTGGTAATGTGGACTCATAAACAAACCTAAGGCTCTCTCGAGTTGAAAGGAAAATCCTCATGTCTGCTGTTTTGAAGGCTCTGCTTGTTTTTGATTTTGGTTGCACCCAACACAAAGCCTGCCTGCAGAAAGAGGAAGACTTGAGCACACACATCCCAATGCAGAGCCTAAGAGTGAATAAACCGAGTTATGTGAACTGCGTGCATTTGAAAAGCCTCTTCACAGAGAGTGGGTGGTCTGAACATGTGCCTCTTCAAAACCCATCTCTGAAGTAAAAAAACTGATTTTCCTTTTTTTTTAACTGTCAAAGTTTGGATCTAGGACAGGCATCTAGAGGCATAAATATCTTTGCCTGCGCTTATGTCAAAAAAGAGACATTCATTTGTTTGTTATTGTTAATCCCTAGATATAGATACATAAATTGAATACTATGACAGTTTTATTCAGTGATGCAGATGTGTTTTTCTGCACTAGGGTAAAAACACTATTTTATTTCTAAAACAGAATACAAATTGTACTGCATACATGAAATGAAATGACTTCAGACTTAAATAGCGCTTTTCAGAACCTTCAAAGACGCTTTACAATGAAATCAGTTAATCCCATTCACACACACACACACACACACACACACACACACACACACACACACTGATGATGGAAAGCTACTGGATTGTAGCCATTGTAGCCACAGCTGCCCTGGGGCAGTCTGCCATATCGTGCCATCAGCCCTTCTAACCACCATCAGCAGATAAGGTGGGTGAAGTATTTTGCCCAAGAACACAACAACAGAGATGGACGGGTTGGGGGCTCAAACCGGCAACCCTTCTATTGTAGGGCGAACTCCTAACTCCATCTCTCCATATATCATCACATTTTACAAGTTTTTCAAAAACTAAAACATTGATAAAAATGCCTTTCTTTGTATTGTTTTTCACAGCCAATAAGTAATTTTAAAAACACACTTTGAGCCCTTGGAGTCATCCTCTCTAAAACAGGAAGCATTTCTATATATGGATGATGATGTAGTGTCCACAACACACCCTTTTGAACTCTCTGACAGTACAGACAGGATGAATGTTCATGACAAAAAAAAGATCTTACTAAAAAGAGTATGTAAAATGGATGTGTGGCTGCGTATTTGCAACACAGAATTAAGGATGGATTTTTGCCACAAAACTCATCCATCCAGGAAACATGACTGAACTTTGTGGGAGTAAACACAGGTGAAAAGGAGATCTCTTCATCTACAAAAACCCGTGTCTCTGTTGGAAACACTTTTGATCCTAAGAATATGATACACTAGAAATCTTGGATTTAAGGGGAGGAACTCCCTAAAAGCTGAGGAAAAAGAAAACATCATTTATGCTACAGCTAGGAGAGGCACCTGGAGCAAGAAGTCAACAGACAGCTCACCAGGCTAACCAAAGACTAGCAGCAACCTGTCCAGGGTGTATTCCCACCTCTCACTCAGTGACTGCTGGAGATAGGCACCTACTCCTGCACAGGGAAGCAAGTATAGAAAATGGACATGACAAAAATAATGTGCAGAAGTTTTACGCAAATTAAATACTATTAAATGCAAACAATCTGTATATGCCTATATATACTAGGGTTTTTTTTGTTTGTTTAAGCTGGAGTGATGTATTAAGAGAGTTAAGTGTTAGTAGATTATGGTCAAAACCAGCAGACAAGATTGGTACATATTTTTACACTGACAAGGTCCATTTTTGACCAAGCACTTAAAATAAACCGGATGGATGGATGGATGGAATCAGATGGTATTTTTTCTCAGTGTCTGAGCAAAATAAACAGAGGAGTTTGGCCACCGTTGCTGTCTATTTGTATTTTAATATCTTTTCTTCAACCACATGAGTAGCAATAGCTTGAAGAGACTTTTAAGGGCGAAATGTGTTGCTGTGAGAAATCTGCTGTGAGAGTTTGACTGCTATGATAGACGGTGTCCTCAGAACAACATTTTGATAACTACAGCACTGTGATGAAGTCAAATCCTTCCAAGTAAAACATCAGACTGATTATGTGGAAAATGGTTAAACATCTCCTTGATTGTCTAGGTGGTGTTCAGTCATCAATTGCTTTAAATTTTAAAAATTTTAATCTATGTAAAATGGCAGCTGTCTGATTTGCTTCAGACTGTTTCTCTAGTGCCGGCTGAAATTTAGGGGAGACCATTCCTTCACAGTCATGGCACCAAAACACAGGAATGATCTGCCTCTGTAAATTAGGCAAGCTACTCCACTGGAGGTTTTTAAATCCCGGTTGAAAACTCACTTTTATGCATTGCCTTTTAAATCAGAAGTCAACTGACATTGCATGACATATTGTTTTTAACAGTGTTTTTTCTTTTCTCTTATTTTTTTAAATTATGTCATGGTTACTAAGCTATACGTCCCTGCTATACAGCACTATGGTCAGCCATGTGTTGTTTTTTTAAGGTGTTATATAAATAAAGTATGGTAAGCAATTGCTCGTAAGGTGAACAGGAATACTGGATTTGAGGGAGAGCTGTTTTAAATCACTTATTAGTGTGCCAGTTTGTTAGGTCTTCCAGCTACTCCTCAGAGACAACGTTTGTCCTGACTTCTTCAACCTCACTATAAAATTGCCAAATAATTATATGCTTTATGAATTCATATTTGAGCTGGAGAATTTGCTATTAAAACTTTTGTCTTGGGTGGGTTTTGTGGCATGCATTGATGTCTGAGTTTTGCATTTCAAATGTAACATCATCACTCTTTGGCAGCTTTTGCCTTGTGCATGCTGTTTTCTTTTACTTTCACAGTTTCTCATTATTCTTGAATGTGGAATCGAAAAATAAAGATGTGAATGCCTGAACACAGTTGAAAAGAAAAAATTTTAATAATATAATTTAAAATTTGCTAAAGAAAGCCATTCAAACAAACATTTTATGATGCATAAACATTGGCAAAGGTTTTGACAAATCATGCAATTTATGTATGTGAACAAGAGGGTGGAGTTTAATTAACACCTGACAAGACAGTTTTCTTTTACATTTTGCTGATATAGCTGCGGGGTTAGAAGCTGCTGCCACAATGCATAAACAAGAGAAAATCTTCTGCCAGGGTAAAGAGTGAAAGTTTAAACTGATTGCCTGGTTTCATTGTCTCAGTTTAATTTAGGTAAATTATTGTTTATTATTTTTATTCATATCTCGCAGAAAACTTTTAGTTTGTGTGTCTAGTAAGTTTTGTGAGCATTGCTAAGGAGACAAGACTCACCAGCCAGTAATTCCAGAAGAACACGTTGTTTAGGTGAATTTTAACAGTACATATTGTTACAGCCAGTAGCCTTGTCTGTTTCTTCTTTTTTTATTCTGTTTAGTTGCAGGTAATGATGCAGTTGGAGACTCCTGCCTGCTGACTCTGCTGTGGGATTAGGTGCAGATCCCATCCAGATTGGCTCTTCCTGTTCAAAGCCTCACTGGCTCATCAGCTGTTGGTTCGGCCAAGAAGAGGCCTTCTTATTTAAAATGCTGATTTCAAAACAGGAAGTATGGCTGTGTGTTTGAGCAGCTTTCCTCTTTGTTGGGTGTTTTGATAACTTTTAACCTGGCTGTTGTATTTTGCAATCTTTATTTGTGCTAATAGATTTTGCTTGTTGCCTGGTTAGCTTTGAAATTACTTGTGTTTTAGTTTAAGTTTTTTGTTCACCTGTTCTTTGAGCTGCTACTTGGTTTGCAGCCTGGTTTTGCTTTAGGTCTATGGTCAAATATTGTTTTGTTTTAAGAGGTCCGAGTTACAGTTCTGTTTGTAAATACTTAAGTTTTGTTTTGTGTTCATTATTTGTTTTATTCCTTGCTTTAGTTTTCTGAAACTCTGGATTTAACTTTTGATTCAAAAACAGAACTAAACAATAAATCACTTTACTTTTAGACCATTAACAACTGGCTATAATGTTGCTTCTCTTTCTCCCTGGTTGCACTGGGTCATAATAATATCTAAAGACAACCAGTCGTTTTTCACAATTTTTCATTATTAACCAAACATTTGATGCCTGACATTAACTAACTAAATAATAATATGTAGACTACATTGAAGCAGTAGGAGAAAATGTGGAAACTGGGAGGATAACCCAAAAATGTCATTTCAGGGCAACATAAAAAATGTCTGTTGACATAATATGATTTCATTGATTTCATTTTTTGTGTAATGGCATTGTAGTAGTTTCATTGTCATCAGCATAGTGAATAAGAATGAGGCATTTCCTCTTGTGTTATCCACATACTGGAGGGAACATAGATATAGTCATGAACTGACACACATGAAGCCAAATTGAGTTAGTCAGACATTTAGTACTGCTAACGGATGCAAATAAATGTCAAAACAACTGAGTTGACCAGTCATAGTGACATTACAGTCATGATTTACACCTTCTTATTGATGTGCAGCTAGACTTCTTAATATTCATTTTTTTGTTTTTTAATTATTATATTTACATATTTTTTTTTCTTGCATTTTAAAGCCTGCTACCTAGCTTCACTCCACCTCCAGAGAGCCCAAACCAAGGCAACAGCTCTTAAATTTCTGACTTCTTAATGACGTCATAAAAATTTTGTTTACAGTAAACAGCGGCGTGAGGCAGCTTTGAATGTTCCGATTCTTTTATCATTAGTCTCTCATCACAGCTCTCTCATAACAGAGCTGTAGTAAATGGATACTCTTGCTATGTATTTTTGAAATCTGGTTGTGTTAAAAGATTAGGACCAGCAAATATCTTGCCTTCAGTAGATAACTCTCTTAGTGTCAACAGCTTAATGAAACAGGGGATATTTTTAATGTCTGATACCATTTGTCTGATGCCTTTTTTGATCTTAAAATAACTCCAGCCTTAAAAATTGCTATAGCAGTTCATAGAACCTTTCATAAACATAAACACCCCTGTCTCATTAGCATTAAATTGCTTTTTAATCAGTGTAGTCTATGATGAGTAACAATGACCTTTCATGTGAAACACTAACTGCAAGACAAAATGTGCCTCCATGATGAAACTGTCTCGTGTGAAAACTTAATGACATATACATGGCAGCAACTAAATGCATTTAGTCATCTAGACATGGTGAAGACAACCTACTGAAGTTCAAATAGAGCATTAGAATATAGAAGAAAGGGGATTTGAATAACTCTGAATGTGGCATAGTTGTTGGTGGTTGTTCTTAATGTTTCAGAAACTGCGAGCTTATTGGGACTTTACAACCATCACTTGAGCTGACACAGAATGCTCCCAAAAAGAGAGTTGTGTGAACGAAAATACCATGTGGAGGTCAAAAGTCAGGACAATCAGCACACTCATTCGAGATGATAAAAATGGGACAGAAGCTCAAGTGACCCATTATTACAACCAAAATATGTAGAATGCACAACACATCAAATCTTAAAGAAAATCAACAACAGCAGCAGCAGCAGCAGAGGACCACACTAGGTGCTACTCCTGTCAAATAAAAACAGAAAACTGAAGCTACAGCTTTTACAGGATTACCAAAATTCTGCAGTTATATACCAGAAAAACCTAGCCTAGTCAGGTGAGTCTTGATTTCGGCTGCAACGTCTGGGTCTGATTTAGCATAAACAACATGAAAGCATGGATCAATCCTGCCTTGCATCAATGGTTTATAGTATTATAATAGTGTGGGGAATATTTTCTTGGTTCACCTTGAGCACCTCCTGCAAAATTAAAATTTTTCAAACATCACAGCAAACATGAGAATTGTTGTTGACCATGTCCATCTTTTTATTGTCGATTTTTCCATCTTTTTATTTATTGTTGTGGAACCTCTGGAGATGATGGTGCAAAGAGGGACTTTATATAAAATCAAGAAAATTATGGACAACCCTGAGCATCCTCTTCATGAGACTATCATTGAAAAACAGAGTGCCATCAGTCAGAGGTTTCTTCAAACTTGATGTAATACAGACCGCTACAGGAGAGCCTTCCTACCCACTTCCATCACCCTCAACAACAACTCTTTGAAGAACCTTAAATAACATGACTTACAACAACATTTAATTTCCCTTTGGAATCAATAAAGTATTTTTGAATTGAATTGAATTGAATTATGTTATGTCAGTGAACCCATCTTCTGATGGCTGCTTCTAGCAAAATAGTGGACCATGTTACACAGCTTAAATCATGAACATGACAATGAGTGTAACGATTCCAGTGGCTTCCACAGTCAGCAGATTTAAATCCAATGGCACCTATTTCACCAAAAGTACCTTTAGGTGGGACAGGTGAATCACATCAGCAGAAAAATATTGTGATGTCATCACGTCAATATGGACCAATGTCTCACTGTAAGGTGAAAATGTGTGCTAGTTTACCCCCCTACCCACAATATGTAACTTTTTAAATATAAATTAGTATAGCTTGCATCCAGTCTAGAAGGATTAATTGGTCTTGCAAAATAAAGAAAGGTAAGGTGGTTATGATTTTACATAATACACATTTTTATAAATCATCTTAATGTACTAGTGAGAAATTAACTGGCATGGGCTCCTGTAGTGGCCTGAGCTTTTAAAAGGAAATAACTGAAGCTTAGAAAGCATAAGAAGTAAAGCTAATTATATTTTGTTAACGTCTTGAAACTGAAACCATAAATATCTTTCTGAATTTCTCCTGCAGGAGATATTCACAAAAATTTAGCAGACTTTAGAGTTGTATTGCACTCATAAGGAGACATCAGAGGAAAACTGTACTGCTTGTTCACATCCAAACTTGATATCTAAAAATTGCAAATAGCCTTCTTGAGAACTCCAAGTAGGCTGAGAACTCCGGTTTATGTTTCCAAAATGGAAACATAAACTGAGAGCAGTAAAACTACAGAGTAAATTTTAGAATACAATGCTGTGGTTAAAAATGGCTTACGGAATGGACGAGGGAATTAAAGCTGCTGTGACACTCTATCCTATTTTACCATGTATTGCCAAGTCTTGTATTTGTCTAAATCAAATAATAAGCTAGCCATCTAGATGTTAAATTTCAATTCTCTACCCAGGTAGTCAAATAATTATTAGCCAAAATAACCAGAAAGTAGGTAATGCTGAAAGTAAGTCTTCATCAGCATGGACAGAGCATTTGCAGAGTGCTGCAAGTAATGTTTTTATTGGATAATTGCTGCAATGTTTCAGTAGCAGTTGGCATTACTGTAGCAGCACATACATGGTAGATGTTACATTTGAGAGCTGCTGCTTAGCTGGTGATAAAATTATGTATGCTACAGCTTAATACATGAGGGATATTTTTTTATTTACATTTATTTACCTAAGGCAGTGCATCTAAAACACAAGGCAGACATGTAATAGTCTGACAGGAGTACAAGTAAAACCGATGATCTAACTAATATTCAGTTGTAATCAGTGAAATATATTAACATGAAGCAGTTTTACAAAATGCAGTTTTCTAACTGAAGTTATAATGTGATGCACCTTTGGCTCTCTTAGTGACACAAGAGCTGTAAACAGTAGCAAAACAATTTAAACAACTCACTGCATTATCATAAGTCACAATCATCTGCTGCACCTGGCTGCCCACCACTGGGAAAACATCGCATTAATGAACAGATACTAAGGGTGTAATCAATGGCTGAAAAAAAGACTTTAATATTTGAAACAGAATTTTCCAGCGCTCTAAGCAACACAGAGGAAACGGGATTAATTTTCATTATAGCTGCCTGACATCAGGAAAAATCATTACAGCATTTCTATGACAAGATAATGCAGTACACTTGCTTAGTTTTGGTTGTGTTGTGAAGCATCTAAATGTATATAAAACAAACATGAATTAGGTGGAGGGACAAATTAATTAGGGCAATATATACCCAGTTGTAAAATGTTTTTAATATAGTGTCATCAGCCCTATAGATGAATCCTACTGACTAGGTTAAGAGTGGACAGGTTTATTATTTTATGTGAGGGTTCAGTCAGCTTTGTGACTTTTTCTCCTGCTGTGCTGTGCTATCCTAACACGTCAGCTAGAGTGAGATAACTCCCTAAGGCAGCAAGACCTCTAAGATAATTACAGTGAAAGGTGTTGAGCTTCTACACATCCACAGAATAAAAAAACTCCACTCGTCTCAACTGTATGACAGCATTTGTTGGAAAATTTCTACTGACAGATTATATAATGATTAATTTAGACATTACTGGATAGGGATCTCATTTTATATAATATAGTTTCACCTAAGATTATTCAACCCTCTCTGCAGATAAAGTTTATCAGCAAAAAGCACAAACTAGCGGCTGTTTGCATTTAACAGATCAAAAAGAAACATCTTAACAACTCAAAGTAAGTAATTTCACAAGTGTTTTCTCCAAATAAATCACAAAAAGCCACTGTAAATGACTACAGGTTAAAATTGTTCAGTCCCTTCATGCAAAGCATCTTTAGTACTTTGTTGTGCACACTTTTAATATTATGATATGCAGCAAGGTTGATTCAAAGCCAAACACTAGCTCCTGGTTGAATTCCTGATTAATCTAAGCCCATTCCTCACTGACAAAGGCCTACAATTCATTAAAGGGGTCATGACAACACATTTCATTTTTCTGTGGTTTTGGGGGTATAATATGATCTGTTGTGCACTGATGAGGCCATGTGAATGTCAAGAGTTGGTATCAAAAGCCCTGCTCATAGGTGGTCAGCTTTGTTTCTTTACTCAAAAATGGACAAATCAGAGAACAGTTTATCTTTCTATGTAATTCATATTCTCCAATTAGAGCACACCATCAAGCAAACAGCCCTCCCCTTCCCTCCTTGGGCAACTTTGGACTTTCCTTGAAAGTCCAAAGTTGCCCAAGCTTCAGTTTCCTCACAGATGGCATGTCATTTGTCACCAGGATTTCCTGATACTTAAATGAACCCCGTCACCCCCACTCTTCCCCCTACGCTGCATGTTTGTCAGTGCAGGAGAAGGTTGAAGGTATTTGACATCCATCTTTCTCAGGAATATGCAGCCATTGATAGATTCCTCTTTGCCACATCCAGGTGCTGCAGCCACCGTTCTTTTAAATTTAAACTCACAAACTATGCTTCCAGCTAGAACATTCAGGGCTTTTACTTTTTGTCTCCTTTCCTTGTTTGTGCAAGGCAATGATCTCTCCTTTGGGCATTCTGGATTATCTTCTTGACTTCTTGACTAATTCAGATATTTTAGATATTGTATCTCAAGCACACATGGTGCAACTAATGAAGCTTGTTAATGGCTGCATCAACTCTGTCTGTGATCACACCTGATTTTCTACATGAAAAATTTTATTCACGGGGGTAAGTTTGAGCCTGCAGCGGTCATTCAAAGTAAGTGTTATTTTGAAATATTGATAAAATCGTATTCTACTGCAAGGTCTTAAATACCTAAGCCATTTTGTCAATAAACCTGATTTATGATGGGAGGTTAAAGACATTTTGGTGACACAGTGGAAATTATATTTGACAGTGATGGATACATCATAAGACACCTATAAAGTACAACAAAAAAGCTAAAGTTCAAAGAAATAATACCAAAAAAATAGTCATTTGACTATTTTTTTCCTTTTAGGAACTATTTTAAGGTAATTAATTACACAGGTGAAGTACAAAGCTCCCTACCTCAGGTTCCAAATGCCACTGTTGGGGCAATTGCTTTACTTCAAACTCTTGACATTTGCCCTGTAATCCTGTTTGTGTATGGTTTTAAAAACTAAGCCTTTATCACTCATCAGCGATCCCTCATCTCACAGAGGGAAGCTCAGCAGAGATGGATCATCTGGAAGGGAGAGCAAAGGCACCTGAAGTGAGGATATGAAAGGGAAGGAAAGTGAAGGACTAGAATTGATGTGATTGGCAGAGGAATTATGCTACTGCTGAAGTATCATCCACTTGCTACTGAAGTTAAATACCGCTAAACAAGATACCCTTGCAATTTAAGCACCAAAAATGATTAAACACCATGAAGCCAGGTGGTGATGCTATACATTTGACCCTGAATTACTAATCAGACTGATTGAAGGTCTTAAGTTTTTCTTAAATGCAAAAACAGTGTGTAGCACCCTTTAATTTAAGACTAAAACATAAGACATTGTATAAAACTATGCCATTTTATTTAACAGGTACATCAGATGTTCTGTTTTGACTTGCTTGCAATGTCTAAAGCATAGGGTGATTTCAGTGAAAACAGTTTAAAAGCTTAAATAAAACCTCCATAATGTATGTTTAAATAAATTCTCAGTACATGCCTCAGAAGATGTGACTCCCTGCCTGTTAGTTAACATCTAGTCCTGGCAGTTTGTTGCCTACTGCTGTGCAACACCACAGGCTGAAGAGACCAACAGAACCACAGAGACCCGACAAGTTTTTTTGTACATGAGTTGGCCACTGATGTCAACAGAAATCAAGCCACTATGATGAATTGCATTTTCATGGAGGGACCCTTCTTTTCTCTCAGCAGGAATGTGAATCACTTGGCAGGATATTTCCTCAACATACACCCTGTATTTTAAATACTCACTTATTTATTGAATTTAAAGCAGTTTGCTCCATCAACACATCCACACGCAGTAACTGACTTCTGTAATCAAGAAAATGAAAGATCCCACATTTCATATCGTCTTCCTCAGAAGTCTGAAAGTTTGCTTTCACAAACTTCTGCAGAAGTTACTATCTTACTATAATAAACATTAGAGGAACATCTAATATTCAGCTTCCCCTCTGTACCTTCATCCCTGCAGGGCCTGCCTTTAAAAGTGGGATGGCAACACAGAGGACTTCAAAAACAAAATGGAACCTCACTTCTAAGGTCTTAGTGAAATTTAAACTCTGTGCTTCAAACATCAAAAGTCCAGTCAAACAAGCTGAGATCTGTGAATTGAATCAGTTACTTCAAAGCTAGATTAACACCAATGAAGCTCACTAAATACTGTTTATCAGTTTTATTTTCTATACAGATTTGTAATCTCAAATCTGAGACTCATTAGCTCTCATTAGACATTGATGATTGACCTACACAAACAAATATACAGTTCAGCAAAGAATAAACATTACAGTTTAAATCCTGAGAGTGGTGATCTAATCTTGAAGCAGATGTCAGGTACATGCACTCCTAAGAGTTGACTCATAAAAATCAAGGCCAGGGAATCTATCTCTGTTTCTTGCTGTTATTTTAACCCCTTAACTGTCACCCTGAAAACACTTACATGTACAAGTCAATGGGTCCATGAGGACACCGGTGTCCTTGTGACAGCTAAGGGGTATTAAAAGTCAGGGGGAATCACTTTTTGTCATCTGTTACACAGTTACAGCAAGCTTTAACATTGCAGTGATTCTGTAACAGGTTTCATCCTTATTGCTGTCTTTAAAGTCACTTCTTGCTATCATTACATCATTCTTGTTGCAAGACATTTCTAGCCTGTTGCTTTGTGTTTGTTCAGTTTCCCTGTCCTTTCTGTCTAATGCATTTACATTCAGCTTAAACTTTTCTGTAATTATTATTATGAGAACTAGATTAGAATTTTTGTTTTTCTACACTATTGTGTCAATAGCAATGCTAATACAAGTCAAGTCAAGGCAAATTTATTTGGATTATGATTTCTTTCTATCTATAGATTTCTTGGGTTGTTACCAACACCTGGTTAAAATTTCATGGCAATAGCACCTTTAGAAAAATGTTTACTATGAAAATTTGTGATGTGTTCAATACGTTTTTTTTACCCTCTGTAAGAATCAGTATGAGTTCTATGGATATTACAATATTTACTACACTATCAGACTTTGTTTTCTTGTTCTTATTTTTGCATCATGAGCTCAGTTTACCTTTAGTTACACATTGTTGTAGCCAGGAAACTGCTGAATAAATGTTAAGAAAAGAAAATAAGTGCTGTCTTTTAGTGTTGAGTGGATTAGCAGATTAGCAGAGTTTCAACCTTAGTGCAAAAGTTAAAAAAAAGAATCAGTTTGCATATTGCAAATATGTCACATTGATGTTAAGGCCACTGGAGGTAAAGAATGTAAAAGAGCAAAATCGAGGCTACAAAGAACAAAATAATTACAATAAAAATGAATCCTGATAAGTGACTCTATATAATTATTGCAACTTCTCATTAATGTATGGTATGCCAATGAAACTTTATTTTGCACAAATTTGATCCTGCTTCCAAACTTTTAGCCTGTAGTTTAGCTAATAAATGCAGAAGCTGAAATGTACAAATTCTGACTAGTTATAGATGTAGACTAAAAAATAGCTGTTTTTCTGTTAAATACCTGTGCAAACATTGTTCTTGATGGTTGTTAAAGCTGCACACTGAAAAAACTGCAGATGATTGCATGAAATGTTATATCTGTATGGCAAGGTATGCTAAATTTTAGTTATAGCAAAGCAATTTCTACACTTTCAGCATCACATCTCCACACTGTCAAACATCACTTTTATGGCCCGTAGATAAAATCTGTAAGCTTATTTCCTGCCTCACTGATCCCAGTCTCCCGTCAATGCTCCCTACTGAGAGGAAGCATTGAGACAAAAATCTCCATAACAATTTTAAACATGTGTAATTTGTATTCAGAATGACCCCCATGTGTGACAGGCTGAGCAAACATCCAAACCTTATATTAGAAACACTGCTCAGTGGAAGATAGAAACAGGATGAGGTGGAGGGGCTGCCTGCTGACTCCACAGTCAGGTTCCTCTCGCAGCTTGCTCATTCATCTGAAGGTTAATAGAAGCTAGAGTTGTCCAATTCTAAGTCATAAAGGGAGAGGCTGACACATAAAATTTTCAGAATATGCCAGATGTGCCACAGAAATGACTTCAGTGACTGATTTTTTTTTTTTTTCTTGTCAGTGGATGAAAAAATAGCTTTCCTCACACGTACTTATATACATCCTGATTCAAACATCCATATTTGCAAGACTTTAGGGTTTGTAAGTATGGCTGGATGGACACAATGGGAAGTTTTTTAATTCATCTGATTTTGATAGAATTACATTTCTGATGCAAGTGCATCAGTGGTGTTTTTTTTTTTTTTTTTTAAAAAGTGGTGTTTTTTTTAAAAAGTGGTGTTTTTTTACCTCGTGAAGATAACTCAGCCAACTGGTGCAGATGAATGATCTATAGTCATTCTTGTCTGACCTGTCAATAAGAGGCCTAGATGAAATGTACGTCAGAGCATGTTACATCACCATTTTACTGCTTTCTATTCAGCATTGCTGGCTTCATCAGATCTGCTTAATACAAAAAAAAAAAAACTGTATATTATTTTGTAGTTACTAAAACACTGTGCAAAGACCAGAGTTAAAACTAATTTCTGTAAATTTGTGATACATTTAACCTTTTTAGGGTGGAGCTGAACTGCATCTAAAGAAGGCATTTAGCAAAAAAATCCCTCTCACTAATACTCATCAGCAAAACATGCAGCAAAAGCAGCAAACTCCCTGAAGAGGCTTTACATATTTTATGACTTTTAAATTCTATAATATGTATTACATTGTTTTACCAACTCAAAAGCCTCATAACTCTGAAAGTAGTCTCTAAAATTGTCTTTTTTGGATATTAACCCCTTAACTGTCACCTTCAAAATGCTTAAATGTTAGTCAATGAGTCCATAAGGACACCGGCGTCATCATCATAGTAAAGGGGTTAATCAGACATGATCATTTTTAAGTCATCTGACTTAGAGACTATAGATTATTTTAGTAATGTGAAACATTTGATCATTAGATTTTTTCACAAAGCTTAATCTATTTGAATAATGTGCAAAAAATTTAAGAATGATGTGTGAGAAAAAGTATTTTTGCAAAGTTCTTGCAGAGTCACTCAAATGCAGATCATCAATACGTTCCTTTCACAACAAACCAGGTAAATCAAACAGAATTGAAAATTTGCCCCTCCAAAACAAGACTAAAAATGTGAATTATATAAATAAAAAAGTGATAACAGAAATCAGATTGAGTTTGCAATCCAGCTACACAAGCAAAGTTTCTGCAACGTGACTTCTTCTACATGATTAGCAACACCAGCAGCATGAAGCTAATCTCTAACTGCAGGAAAGCCGGGTAAGGAGGTGTGAGGAATCTGAGCGAGTTTGCTGGAACCATAATATAAGTGGCAGAAGGAGAGGAATTAATCACTTCAAAGGAGACCAAAATATGTCCAACACCTGCAGCGGTCATGCATCAAAACTTCAAATCTTTCTCAACCCCTCCTGAGTGCTGGTTCACTCGCAGCTTGCTGAGGTATTAAGACGACATTTGGAGAAACTGAGTTTCTGTCTTCTACACAAAACATTTATTAGTTCCTTCAATTTTTGTGTGCTGTCTGTGAGAGTATTTAAAAGAGGGTACACAACCAACTTGAAATGCTGTTATCAAAGAAGTTTAATATGAGAAGCGTCTTGTACAGCTGAACAGAAAAAAACTCAAGAAGCAGCTGTCTTCAGGTGAGATCAGATCAGATGTTTTTTCTAGACTCTAGACTGACTATTCCAGATAATTTCCTTCTTGTGAAGCAATTTTCTGTTGATTAGATTGTGTGCTTTGGGCTTCTGTCATGTTGATATTTATAATTTCATCCAACTTAACAAAAACCACAGTTCAAGCTGAAAAAAGTAACTCCAGAGTATGACACTCCCACCACCATGTCTCACTGTGGGCATGTCTTCCCACTGGTGATTTACAGCACTATTTTTCGTTAAACATGTATTTCGGTATTTTGGCCCACAAGTTCATCCTTGGTTTTATTAGACCTCAAGACAGTCTCCCACATGGTACTGGGGAATTTTAGCCAGGCCTCTGTGTTCTGTTTGGAAGGAAAGACTTTCATCTTGAAATTTTTTTGTCCAAGTGTGATGAATTAGGGAGGTTGTTGTCACATGTTGAACACAACCAGCATGAAACAGAAATTTCTACAGCTTTGTCAGTTTTGATTTCAGTCTGTTGACAGTCCCCCTGACCTGTTATTTTTTTGTCTTTTAAGCAGTTTCAGAGAAACAGTGATGTTGTTATTTATTTCTTCTGATAACTGATCACCGTATTATGACATATAATTCAGCAGAGTTTATTGGAGCATTCTTCTGAGTAATACAATAAGATAATTCTGCTCTTTTGCAACCTCTCTGCAAACTATGGCTTTAATGATAAAAAAAAAAAAAAAAAAAGCAGTAAGTGTCTGGTAACAGAAAAATCCTACTTTGGCAGTTAAACATGTTTTCAAGTTAGGCAGATTTTCTATTGTTGAGGGCAGGTGTGTACTATAAAAGACTGAATGTTGAAGCTAAATGAAAAGGAGCTTCAGCAAAGTGTTTAAAGAGCTATCTATCTATCCAACCAAGTTATGGCAGTATTTTAATTTTTTAAAAGTCTTCGCCTTACAGAGTTGTTTGATTTTTTAGGTTGAATTGTATTGGATGTAGGTAATTTTAAACTATCATTCAATTTTTGAACATCGGAAAAACCTGACATTTTACCATGGATGTAAACTTTTTAAGTCGGCTGTAGCCTCATAAGACAAAGAAATTGTCAGTTTTCAGGAGCCAAAACTTGTTCAACAATAGGTAGGACTTATTTTATATCCCCTGTTCTGTGCTCTTTATATTGTTAAATAGGTTTATATAAGATGCTGTGAGCCAAAGCAATACCACAGAGTTATTTTAGAATATGTAAGGGCAAAAATAATGGAAAGCAATTTACTTAATGGTTTCCACTGGCTTCACACAACCAAAATACAAAGATACAAATAAGGAAAAGCACCGCAGGGGAAAGCTAATTAGTGCCTGACATTAATCGTATTACATGCTGATTTATTTTCAAATTAAAAGAAGGTTAATGTCTGAAATTTGGGCCAGCAGATGATATGAGACATGGAAAACAGAAAGCTGGAAGGTGAGTTGAAAATGTCAGAACCAGGTGATAAAAAGAGATTCTTTTCAATTACAGAAACAAGGTCTCTCTTTAACTGGCTTTTAAGATGACATGTTGACAGTTTTCTTTGAGGACTGAATCTATGATATAATGACAAATTTAGACCAGTAATTGGCTATTAGAAAATATCCTTCTCCTTTCTTGAACCGACTGTACAAACACATACAAGTGGCATCAGAAATTAACTTTAATTGAGCTCTTTGACTACTTTGGAGACAGCATTAATGCTCCTCCAACAACCAAGAGCTGCTGAGGGATTTCTGATAGCGCATCACAACACTGAACGGGGCATAAATCACACCACTAGTGAGGAGTTAGAGAATTGAATCCGGATTACGCACCTGGCTCTGCCACGTGAATATGGCTTTATGAGAAAGGAAAAATTCAGTCAAGGGTTTGCTCTGCCATGAGACCACCAGAAGGATGTTAATATTCAGGTCTTCAGGCATGTGTAACATTCGTTAAATGAATTTTCTCCCAGCGGCTCAAGCAGGACTTTGCATATGGGTGAAGGACTTCTGATTCAATCGTGGGTGACAGCCAAAGCTATCTGAAAAAACCTCCCCCTAATAATCACCCCTCTTACTTCTAATATTGTGGACCAGCACTGTTGAGAATTAGTCTCTCAACAACTGTGTTACACCATATAAAGCAGCTAAAAATAGAATAAAACATCCATCTCCTATTCACATAGTTTGCAGCTTGCTCACTTTTTTGCCCCTCTTCTTATTGCTCTCCCTTTTTTTCCCCCTCTTCTCCTCTCCCCCCTCCCCTGCCTGTCTCACACATCCAAAATCGCAGCCATGCCGCAGAAGCTTCAAAGAGCATAGATAAGTTGGAGTAGCACAGGAGCGACTGTAATTCATCACAACACATACAATGGTAATGCCAGTTTCACAAGAAGAGAGTGGCATTTGGGTTTAAATCCTCCTCACTTAGACTGGCAGTGAAGATGCTGCAGAGCATGAATGTTTAAGTCGTCGCTAACATTGGGTGTAGTTTTTGAAAGCAGCACAAGGAACACATGCAAACTCCATAAGGTTTTGTAAAGTAAATGCATTTAAAAAATTGTGTACATGACTTTTTGTATTTGATGCAAAACCAATAAGCTAGATTTGCCTCCTAAAATTATTTTTTTACACTTTTTTTCACAATTTTTAAGAGATCATTCAACCAAAACAGAACCAGTAAACAAAGATATGCAATAAATGCCTGCTGTACAATTTTCTTTTCCATTTCTGGTGGTGTGAAAAGCCAAATGAAGGCCTCTGTTTCTCTGTAACCTAAACGTCAACCTGAAAGAAGACCATTAAATATTGATGAGGGAATAAAGAAAAAGCAGTAGGGATTTAGCTCATTTTGATACAGTCTGATAAAGAGCCCATTAATCTGTTTTAGTAGGAGTAAGAAAAGGGAAGACATTTCTGCACCGCAGTGGATGAACTCGCTGAGCAGACAAGCTTGTAATCATTTAAATCTGCCGCAAACATCTGAGAACCAAAACACTACTTGGCATTAGGTCAGCCAAGGGTGCTTTTTACTGTAGTAAGGTGCCACCAGGACTCCTTTTGTAAACTTAAAGAAGGACTTGCTTGACTCAAGCCCTAAAAGAACACAGTGACACCACTGGAACATAATTATATTACCTGACAGGTGCAAAATTTATTGAGTATTTATCTCATAATATAGAACATACTGAATAAAAAATTACAGTATGTGCAGTACTTTGTAAATGTATTTATGCTAACTTTAGGTTTTTCACATTTTGTCACATTGCAATCTTCATATCTTTTGTCACACAGATGTTATGTAATAGACCAACATTATGTATCACATATTTTTTAAAGTGGAATTGAAATTATATATGGTTTTCAAAGTTTTTATTAAAAAAATCAAAAAAGTGTATCATGCATATATTCACTCCCCTTCATTTTAATACCCAAAATAAAATCTAATTCAATTCACTTTAGAATACCTAATTAGTAAATTTAGTCTACCTATGTATAGTTTATTCTCAGAATAAATAAAACCGTTTTGTAAAGGCCTCAGAGGTTTGTTAGAGAACATTAGTGAAGACCAAGGAACACAGAAGACAGGTCAGGAATACACTTACAAATAACCATGCACACCTGCATAGCAGCAATGTTGAGAGATCAAGTAACCTAACATGCAGGTTTTTGGACTGTGGGAGGAAACAGGAGTACCCAGAGATTATGTGCAAACTCTATCCAGAAAGACTCTAGGCAAGGATTTAAACCCAGGAGCTTCTTGCTGCAAGACAGCAGTGCAAACAATTGACCATGCAAATCCTGAGACCATCTAACTAAACTGAAAAGATGGACAATGAGAGCATTAATCAAAGTAGCAGCCAAGAGACCCATGGTAGCTCTGGACGAGCTTCAGAGATCCATGGCTCAGGGAAAAGAATCTGTTGACATGTTAACAGTTTGCTGTGAACTCCACAAATCTGATCTTCACAGAAGAGTTCAGAGAAGAGAGCCACCGTAAAAAGAAGTGTGTGTTTGCCACAAGCCATGTAGGCGATACAAAAAACATGTGGAAGTATGTGCTCTGGTTAGATGAGACCAAAACTGAACTTTAGCTAACATGCAAAATGCTAAATTTATTAGAAACTAACAACACATGTCACCCTAAACACACTATCCTCACTGTTACACTTGATGGTGGCAGCATCATGATGTGGAGATGTGTTTCTTCAGGAGTGACAGGAAACTGGTCATAGTTGATGCAAAGGTGGAAGTAGCTAAATTCATGGAAACACTGGAAGAAAACCTGTTAAAGCATGCTAAAGACTTGAGACTAGGGGGAGATTTGACTTCCAGCATAACAACAAACCTAAACATAAAACCAGGGCTTCAATGAAATGATTTAGATGAAAGTGAAGCCATTTATTTGAATGGCCCTGTTCATGGATGCTCCCCATCTGATCTGACTGAGCAAAGCTGGTCGACACATATGACAAAAGACTTGCAGCTGTGATTGCACCAAAAGGGCATTTGACACTGTATTATTTAGGGGGGGGGGCTGAATACAAATACCAAAAGCTCTTCTCAGATTTTTATTTGTAAAACTTTTCATTTACAAACACAGACATGTGCTACTTTGTGTTGCTCTATCACATCAAATCCCAAAGTGGAGTCTGTGGTTGTAATGTGACAAAATGTGAAAAAGTTCAAAGGGCATGAATAAATTTTCAAGGCATAGCAAACCTAATCTGCAAATCAACCCCCCTTCAATAAATTAGACACTTCCCCAGCTCAAGAAAATATGAACATTAAAAATACTGATGATACATTTAGCTGGATTATAACATACAGGTATATTATTGTATAACTATTTAATGACCTGTGTAATTTTCCCCCCTGTTTTCATATCAGACCTGTGGCATGTGCAGCCAGGATGAGATCAAAGAATCACAGTCATGAGAAAGTGAGCTCACCATCCGCCAGGGCACACATGTTCACACCTGACATCTCTCTCACAGTCTATCAGCGCTAACACATCAACGTGTCACTCTGCGTTACTCTGGAACTGAAGCACAAATATAAAATCTGAGAATGCAAGGAAACCGCAGCTAAACTGGAACTGCATTCTTTATTATGATTTCACACATGACAAGATTAAACAACATTGAGAGAACTGAGTGATGAATCCACCAAAAGCTTCTAAAAAAAAAAAAAAAAAAAAAAAAAATGAAAAGATGCTTCTCGCAGAAAGTGGAACAGACTTAACTGTTACCTCCCTAAATACCTCGGTTGCATAACATTTCCACTTCATATAATATACCTTCATCAATAAGAATTAGAAGTGACACCCAGATCACCTATAAAGTATATAGACTTTACATGCAACAAATCATAACCAAGCAAAATGCACAAAATGTTTTGCAAATGTTCTCTGAATTTCAACACTTACTGGCTTGCATCAGCTGACCCTGGCGCCCAAACACCTGAGAGAAAGGACTTCGACTGCAGGTGAGCGTCTCCTCCATGGTTGAGCTTCTGAGAGACCAACCCTTCTTCTTTGGAGTGCACCGAAGGTCAGCTTTCACACCGGAGTAGTCCTCTCTTTTCTCTCTCTCTCTTTCTCAGCTGATTTGCCTCCGAAGTCTCTTCACGACCTCTTCCTACGCCTTGCTCAGAGATAATATTTCTTTTCTTCAGTTGCCTCTCAGCTGACTGCTGATCAGCAGCTCGTCTGGTCGCCTCTTATGCCGTTGAGAGTTGCCCGCTCTTCTTTGGCTGATGGGAGATCTGTGTGCTGCGCTTGCTCTCAGCCCGCTCATTAAAGCTCCAGTGTGGCGCTGCTTCAGATGGAGAGCACAGCATGAACAAAGCAAGAGAGAGGGATAGAGCAATGAGAAAGAGCAGAAGCCTGCTGCAGTGAGAAGACAGACTCTTACCCCTCTGATGAAAGTGAGAGCAGTGATCACTGTCTGTGGGTGTGTGTGTTTGTGCGTGTATGTAAATGTGTGTGTGTGTGTGTGTGTGTGTGTGTGTGTGTGTGTGTGTGTGTGTGTGTGTGTGTGTGTGTGCGCAACTACTACCAATATTATACCCTTCTGGTGCCTGTTTCCTCCTTTCCTAAAACTACTGGGCTGTAAAAAAAAAAAAAAAAAAAGTGTTTGCCCCTTACAGTTTCATCTGTAGATTCCATCTGTAAGGGAGCAAAAAGCAGGTTTCAAATGATGATTTCATTTATCAAGGGGAAAAAAGCTGTCCAGACCAACCTGGCTCTGTGTGAAAAAGCAATTTCGCCCCAAACCTAATAACTGAGAAACTATGACACCCTTGGTATTTTATGTCACTGTGGAGGAATTTTGGCCCTCTCGTCTTCATGGAATTGTTTTAGGTTGTCCACATTTCAGGGTTTTGAGCGTAAACATCCTGCAAACTATATATTTATCTGTTCTAAGCAATTTTGAAGGTGGGCTTACTGATGTTTAGGATCACTGCTACATAAACAAATTGCACTGTAGCATAAAGTCTTAATATTCTCCTTCAAGATTTCCAGGTAGGGGCGTCATGTGGCACAGTGGTGAGAGCGGGTGCCCCACATACAGAGGCTACAGACCTTGACGTGGCTGTCCTGAGTTTGACTCCTGTCCTCGGTACCTTTGCTACAGGTGTTTCTGCCCCCTTCCTGTAGGCTTACCTTCAGATAAAGGCCACTAGAACCAAAAAATTATTTTAAAAAAAACGATTTCTTGGTAGAGAATAAAATTTTAGTTTCCTTCAACTACGGTCCTGCACAAGCCAAGCAGCCAGAGATCAACACAGTAACACCCAACATGTTTGTAGAAAGATATTTTTTCTGACAAGTGTTGTTAGTTTTACAACAGATGCAATGGAACACACGTTCCTAAAATCCTCCACTTTTGTCTCTTCACTCCAAAGAATATTTCACTTAAAAGTCTTTAAGATGGTTTTTACCAAGGTGAGACAGATCTTTGTGTTCTTTTTGATCCACAGTGGTTCTGACTTTGAAACTCTCCCATGGAGGCCATTTTTGCCAAGTTTTTTTTTTTTTTTTTTTTTTTTTTTTTCATATTGTTAAACCATGAACATTTTAACTGAAACATGTCAGGCTTGCAGTGCTTTAGACATTGTTCTGGGTTCTTTCGTTACCTTCAGTATGAGTCGTCATTGAACTCTTGGAGCAATTTTTGTTGGACATCTATTCCTGGGAAGGTCCACCATTGTCCCATGTCTTCTCCATTTGTAGATAATGGCCCTCAATGTGGTTTACTGGAGTACCAAATTTGTACAAATGGCTCTGTAACCCTTTCCAGATTGATAGATGTCAATGACTTTGTTTCAAATCTGTTCCTGAAGTTCAGTTGATGTGTTGTTACCTTTTGAGGTCTTTTAGCCTACTTCATGCTGTCGGACAGGTCGTGTTTGTTATTTCTTGGCATGGGTGCGGCTAATGCAACTGAACTCCAGAGCTGTTCAGTTATGTGTTTAATAACAAATAATTTATGATTTAACAAGAGCAATATTTACATTTCCACACAGGTACAGGTTTGTTTGGATGACTTTTTTCCCCTTCATAAATTAAATCATTACTTGAAATCTGTATTTTTTTATTTAAAGTTATCTCTGTATGAAATTAAAATTTGTTAGATGATCTGAAACATTCAAATGTGAGACGGTATAAATAGAAGAAATCTGTTAAGGGGTAGATCTTTTTCACACCTCTCTATCTTTTAAATCCAGTCCCACTCCTTTAAGACAAGTCGAAATGCAGAAGTGAAGTAACAGGCATGATTAAGAACATCAAAACAGGTTTATAAACTTTATAACAGAGGTTTAATATGCAACTAAAACAACTTTAGCATACTCTCAGTTTGAGTTGAGGCACATACCCAGCATTGTTTTCCAAGAGTTAAATCTCTGCAAACTAAATTTGTTTCAGACCAGTAAACCTGCAGTCTATGCTTTGTCCCAATTTTTTCCAGTACATCCCTACTTGAGGATTATCTTCCAGAAATAGACAGAGAAGACAATGAAACTCAGTGTTTCATTCACATACTCTCATCTGCATGCAGGTTTAATATGGTATCTTTCTAAAGCAGGCAAAAAATGTGTTTGCAATAAATCTAAATGAAAAACAGGGATTCTGCACAAAAAAAATAAACCAGACACAGAAATCTGTTTTAAAATAAAGAGGCCAGTGGATCATTAAAAATGAATCTGCATCTTTTATTAATGTTCCTGTTACCACATCTATTCTGCTCCCACATTAACAGCACTGCAGAGGACAAAAGTAGTAGTTCCAACAAAGCGCCTTTTCCCTGTGGTTTATCAGCTTGGTTATATTGCTTCCACACAGAGATGCTAGAAGGGTTAGTCACCTATGCAATGTCAAAAATGTGCCAGTCTTCAATTAATGCTCAGTAGCCAAAGGTATTGTGGAAGACAATGACACACAGGCAACTGTTCAAAGAGAGAATGCAGGCAAGTCCAGTAGTGATGTTTCACAAAATAACTACCAGAAGATTACACTGGCAATGTTTATGTCAAAAAGAAAAGTGAGGGGTTTCTCTGATTTCTCTGTTGTACAAACTCTAACAGAGTATTGTTTATTAATGGAAGAACTTCTCTCATGGTGTTTGTAAATCACTGATATTAAAGCAAGATGCTTTGGTTTCCTATTGGAGAAATAATCTTGCTAGATTAACATTTGGTCTGTTTTTACAGTTTGGTTCCAAAGTCCAATTGAGAAACCTGCTTGGACACTTAGAGGCCAGTTGCAGGAGAGGTACAACTGGCCACTGTACGGATGACTTTTCCAGCCAAAAACACCCCAGTGTCGAGATAACCCCTACTGGGAATATCTCGAAACAAATTGATGTGCCAATTTCCAGTAGTCATTGGTTGAGACAAAGGGAACACACCCTGTACTGGCCGCAAGCCCAACATATGATTCTAACTTTTCCTTTCCCTGTAAATATTTCCCTTAGACTTTAAGTTGGTAAAAGAAATCCAGATGAAATATCAGAGAGAGACCTGACTGAAAACTTAACAAAGATAGACCTCTAAATATCTAATAAGTAAAAAAAAAAAAAAAAAAAAAAAAAAAAAAAAAAAGATTTCTCAATTGTCTTTAGATTTTTTTAAGCACTTGCTCATCTCATATTTGTCAAACTTATGTCTTGTTTCCTTAGTAGTAGTTATAATAATAATAGTAATTATTGTTGTTGTTATTATTATTATTATTATTATTATTATTATTATTATTATTATTACTACTAGTAGTAGTAGTTGGGGGACTCTGGTTTTAAAAGAAATAACTAGAGAGTTTAAAAGCTGGCAATCATAGTAGTAGACAATAGACTGCACCATTTTTCCTTCTTGTAAAATGAATACTTTTCATTTGACCAAATGTAACAACTAGAGAGAAAAAAAATATACTTTATTAAAACAGATTAGCTGTTTTCAAAAGCCTCCCAGTCTGAGCTGGCTGTAGGAGAGGTGGTGTGACACTGTGAGAATGTCACCATGTGACATAGTAACACATGCAAACCAAATCTTCTCTTCCAGAAGACAAACTGCATCTTTCTAACTCTACAAATCATTTTGGCTTTTGGACACACCAGACAAAAGAAGGATCTGCAGCCTTTGTAGAAGGGGAAAACATAACTTCATCTCACTGGATTGGTGTTTTTATTACAACCCTAAAATTGTTCAAGGATGATGAAACTAACAAGTTGGAGATCAAAGGTTTCTCACCAGACTTGGGGGATAGATGCTTCTGTTTTGTTGCAGATCATCTGTGATGTCGTGTCCTCACTTTCTTTCATAATTTCCTGTGAGAGTTCAACATCGCCGCAGGCTAAAATCTTATGCTGTTTTTTAAGCATGCAAATGCAGCATCATGGTTTGAAGTTCTGGCTCAGCTTGTGAGCATGGGGAGATCCTCTACTTCCTGGATCTTGATTGTCACTGTAGGTACACTGGCACAGCTGAAATTTGTGTGCCAGAAATCAGACAGCAACTTCCTTTTACCCAAAGACTTCTGAATTGCAGCATTGAAATACCACCTGGTGAGCATGATGCCTTTTAAGGCACAGTCACAACAAATCCTTTAAAATTCAGCATTTACCAGCCTCTACTTTTCCTCACTTCAGTAACAAAGCTGGCCTCTCAGCCTATTAGGATATAACAGAGAAAAATAAATTTTCAAAAAAAGAAAAAAATCCATACCCCTTGTGATCATTTATTGTGAAAACACTCACAGCTTTTAAAGAATAGAGGTTTGAGTTCCACCAGAGTGGAGAAAAAATCCTCATCCTTTAGACAGAGCACACAGTAAATTAAAGCAGCCTGCTACATTTGCTGCTGCTGCTCAGTTCACTGGCCATGACACAAGGGGATGTGGCAATTAAAGTAATATGTCAGCACCACTGACACTTTGAGCTGTCTCACTCTCTCTTATAATTAAGAGTCATGAAAGACTTTTTTCATTTAGACCCCCAAACTTTTTGTCTGTTATAATGACTGATTTGCATTGCTGCCAGGTTTACAATTAAATCCACATTCTCGCAGCATGTTGCGGAACAATTACAATTAGGCAGAGATTACTTTTACTCTGTTAATAATTTAACTGTGTACATGTGCAAATAGAGGACAACACACAGACGCCTGATGGACAAACAGATAGGAACAGCAGTCCACTTTGTTTATTAATGTCAAACTGTCATTTTTGACTGTGCAACAATGTCAAAATGAACATTATTTTAAAAATACATTTTTAAACACTTCTTGAATGCAGAACCTCTTATGATGTTTCCAATTAAACTTATTGAAAACTAAAATGCATCAGTTCAGATGTAAGCAATAAAGTCAGACAGGCTTAAAACCTCTTTTCAATGTTGTAATAGCAATAGTAACCTTGCTATATGTGCACCACACTGAGAGCCCTGAAATTTATTACAAACTCACAACTTCCCCTACATGTCATTGTGAATTTAATGCTTGTGTTGGATGTTCTGCTTTGTTCTTCTATCAAGTCAGCTGATGGCATTTTAAAGCTAATTTATGTATGTTTACATCCTACTGACGTCCTTTGAAGACATTCTGTGTGGGAGCTTTAAAGTCTTTACTCTTTAGATCTATTTAAAGTTATTTTACATACTGCTCTCTATTTAGATCTGCTCCAAACTTACATGAATAGGGTTTTTTTTCCCCCTGAAAGACGTTCTGGCAACTTCATATCATTTCAAGCAAATTGTATTTGAGCCGTTATGCAATGTTTGGGTATTTAAAGGTCAGAGCACTTTTGAACAAAAGTTTTTATATCTCAAGAGTTTTTAAATTAGACTGAAAGACATTTTTCAGTCTAAAACACTGATGAAGGCACAGAATGATAAAATATGGTACAAAGCCTTGCAAAATTATTCATCATTGCAATCTGAACCTTCAGTTTGTTTTAACTGAATTCTTGGTGATAGACTGGTACAAAGAAGAGCATAGTGAAGCAAAATTCAACACAGTTTTCATACATTTTTTATTTAAAAATGCATCAAAAATTCTGTGTGCAATAACACACTCTGTCTCAATACTTTGTAGAACCCCCTTCTTCTTACATTTATGTCGCATTCTAAACTACTCAGTTGAAGCTCTGGCTGAATGTTTAGTGTTGTTGTCCTGCTGAAAGGTGAACCTTCACTCCAGTTTATTTGTATGGCACATTTCAGCAGCAAGGCAGTTCAAAGTGCTTCACATCATAAAAATATCAATCAAGTATACAGCAAAATGATCAAAATCATGAAAATCGTCAAAATCATCGAGCAAAATCTCTGCACCGTCTAACAAGTATTTCACTGGGATTACCCTGTCTTCAGCTCCAGCCATCTTTCAATAAACTCTGCTAAAAATAAGCTTCTGCGCCACATGATGCTGCTACTACCATGTTTCACATGGTTATTATGTGTTCAGGGTAATAAAGGTGATAGTTGTCCTCAGAGAGTTTACATTTAAGGCAAAATGTTTATTTTTGATCTCATCTGACCAGAGAATCTTCTTTCTCATATGTGTTTTGTCTATTACACAGCAAGTGATGACCTCTTTGGGATTTCTTCTTGCGGCTCTTCCATTAAAGCCAAATCTATGGCATACACAAGTAGTTTTCCTGTCAACAGATTTTGCCACCTGAACTGTGGATTGTTGCAGATCCTCCTGAGCTACTAGACTCTTAGCTACTTTTCTGATTTACGCTCTTCTTGTCCAGGTGGTCAGCTTAGACAAGAGGTGGGTGGCCATATCTTGTTAGGCTTTCAGCTATGCCACACTCTTCCGTTTTCAGATCATGGATTGAACAGTGCTCTGTTATGTTCAACACATGGAGAATTGTTTTGTATTATACATATTATATTAAGTTTAAAGCAGGATTTCCTAACCCTGCTTTAAACTTCTTCACTTTATTCCTGGCCTGTCTGCTTGTTCACTAATGAGCTCGAACAAACCTGTGAGGCCTTCACACAATAGTTGGTTTATACTGAGATTGAATTGCATACAGGTGGTTTTATTAGCAGATTATGACACTTCTAAAAGTAACTGGCTGCACTGAATTTTATTTTGGGTTTTCAGAGGAAATGGGACAGAATACAACTTCATTAACACACATTTCAGTTCAGGTATGAATACTTTTGCAAGGCACTGTACATGGATTTCCAACAAAGGGCAGCAGCTTCAGTTAGAATTTTAGTCAAAGATTTGTCCAGTTAATGATGAAACCTAACCAAATATTCTGCTGTTTCAAGCTAGACAGAGGAAAGTCCAAATTCAGCCACTAACAAATCCAGCACAAAAGACCTAAGAGACCTAGAAATCTACAAAGAATTCAAATTGTTCTGAATCAAAGTTAGCTGCTTGAGGGAAAGCCATGTCAAACTGAATGAAAACATACCTTTATATGTGCATAGTGATCCAAGGATGAGAAATCTGGGTATCCTCACAAGTTCTCTGTAACTAAAACTATACCTGCCAGTCAGATAAGGCCACATTGCAAAATGTACTCATGTGGGTTTAAACGACGACAGGAGTGTGTGGTGGGTGGAATTGTAAATATATGCAGAGGCTTGAAAGGCTCACAAGTGGGTAACAGCAGTCCACAGTGTTTTAGAAAAGCATTCCACTCACTTTAACATCGGTTTTTAGTTTCTGTATACTAGATTTTAAAGAATGCATTGCAGTAAAAAACAAGAAATCTGCTGGGGTTTTTGCAAATTATTTTTGAGAAACTTCCTCTGGGATTTTCCTCACTTATTCAATATGCAACACCTGGTTTTAAAGTGTTTCATTTTTTGTTTTTCACAAATATTTTTCCTCATACAGTGAAATTTTTAGCATGAGATCCATTTTTGATTCTATGACAAAAAGCACATGATGGATAAGTTAGTTGTACAATTTAGTCTTCTCTGCACTGAAGCAAGAGCTCACTTCTCCTGTAACGAAAAAAGTTCTACTTTCCTTTTCTTGTTTCTGCATTTTGTTTTGCCGTTTTGCCACAAGCAGCTTGTCTCCACTCTTTATATAAATAGAACCTCAACTTCTGCCCCAGAGTACACTAACAAAACAGTGAAGTAACTAAATCTTGGTAAATAAATTTTAGTCGACAATCATGTGTTCCAAAGGTCAGGGGATGCGATTCAGGCATAGAAGAAAATATGTGCACACAGAAAGATGACATTCAAACACACTCACTGGGCCATGAATTTGGCAAATTACAGAATTTATGCTGTTCTCACACAAATTTACACTACCCTATGATTTTGCATTGCCAGTTCTCTCCTTAGAATTGGTCCATTTTTTATGCTTAACTCTTTGAAAATAAAAAAGATAAAAGTTTTTTAAAAAGCCACTCTGCTATGTAATTACTCCTTGGTTTGCAGAAAAGCAAGTTACAGTGAGTTAGATAGTTTTTGTGTTGTTAATGTGTTAATCTGAAATGACACTCCTTTCATTGTTTTGTCTTTTGCCAAACAGAGTCCCAGCATGAAGTGAAGAAGCAGCGGCACATTTTACAATTTCTGCTTTTTGTTCATCACTGGAAAGCAGAGCGTGAGCAAACAGTGCCCCCACCTGGTCATCTATGAACTTAGAAATGTACAGCTATATTTCATGTATTAGCTGTCTGCCTTTAAAATGTGCGTACAGTTTAAAACCATTTTAATAGCTCTCATTTCAGTACATGCAAATATAACGTTGACACTGGAAATTCTAATCCAAAGCAAAACATTAAATATATATAAAATCTGTTACAAGTCAACATGGGAGGGAGGAAAAACGAATATTAGGCTGTTTTTCAGCATTTTTGTTTCAAACACTGATCTGAAAAGCTTTGGGGATTTTTTTTTTCCTAAATGTTGAGAGTTGGTTGGCCATCTCTTACCAACAGCTTGACTTCATGAAAGTGTCTCCCAGCTCCGTGTTTCCCCAACCCTGGTCTTCAAAGCACACTGCCCTGCATGTTTTAGATGTTTCCCTGCTATAACACACCTGCAGTTCAGCAAACGCCTGTTACTCAGCCATCATTTGAAATCAAGTCTACTGAAACAGGGAAACATCTGAAATATGCTGTTTTCAATCCTGCCTTGAGGACCAGGATTGAAAACAGCTGCTTTTTCCATCTCAAAGGTAGAATTCCGTTTTTTTAAAAGCTTTCAAAAACGTCACTTTTTAAAATTTATTTTCACCTCTCCAATAATCGTTTGCCATTCTTTTAATCATTGCCCATTTTACTCACAATTTCAGACAAATGGGCTATATGTTTTTGCTGCCACACAGTTTTTACAGAATCATTGAGCTCCATGACTGAAAACTAACTGCTATAATTTTGGACCTATTCCTTTCAATTAAAAGATTTAATCACACAGAATCAGTTTGTTGTATGCTATGACTTTTGGGTTTGTTGGTTTTCTATTACTAGTGAATTGTTTTGCAAACAGAAACATAATTTCTACCTAAAGCAGTGACTGATCTGATTAGTGATGTGAGACTACTACTTTGAACACAGCTGTATCAGATAGATAGATGCTAATTCATATCAAAAGAACATTTTCTAAACAGAGAATCACATCAATTTACCATTTTCATTTGATGCTCTCAATTTATTTAACTAACACTTGCTTGGAGGGAAAAAAAAAAAAAAAAAAAAAAAAAAAAAAAAAAAAAAAAAAAAAAAAAAAAAAAAAAAAACTTTAGTGCAAATCATACAGAGGAATCATTCAAGAACATGATTTTAAATTACTAATAAATATACATGAGTCAATTTGTCAATTTACATTTTGAAATGCTACAAGCACTTTTCACAGTTCAGCATCAGTCTCCCAATCTATCCTGTACATCCAACAGGTTTCAGTCAGAACTAAAGAAGAAACACCAGCTTGGGCTGAAAAGGTAAAAAAAAAAAATAATAATAATAATAATTAAACAGATACAGACACTTGTCAACTTTTAGATTATAAAATTAATAATTAACTCTCACACAAAATAATTACCCTGTATTGCAGTTATTTTTCAAACTTTTAGTTGATAAGAAAAAAAAAAAAAAAGTAGATAAAACAAATACTATTTGATTTGTGACAGTGTGCAACAAACGTTTTTATATCCCACAAGAATGACGTCTACCAGCCAAAAACAATTCTTAGAAGGTACAAACAAAAATGAAGTGCTTGTATGTTCCAGATGAAAACAATCATTTCCAATCATTGTAGGCAAAACAAACCACACAAAAAAAAAAAAAAAAAAAAAAAGTTTGATAAGAATTTGTGGGAAGATGTGCAAAACAAAGCATAGAAACAAATGAGTATATCAGACGAAAATGCACAATTGGCAAATATTGGGATTGGTTCTGTCAAAGATGAAACAGACTTCACATATAACAAACACAGTACTTCTATTTGGGGTTGTGGTGCAAATCCATCAAATGGCAAGATTTCTCAGATGTAGAGAATTTATTTACACCAATCTGTAAATACACAAGAAAATACACATTATCGCACTTAAACTAGAAAAAAAAAAAAAAAAAAAAAAAAAAAAAAAAAAAAAAAAAAATGTTCATATGCCTTATCCTCTGAACAAGAATTACACAAAGATCAGATGTAAAAGTAAATGTCAATAAAACAATGGTTTATAATTTGTTAAAGCAGCTAAATAAATTCTTCATCTGAGAAACACTAAAAGATGATACACTTTCACCGCTGTCATGCTGTATTTTATCATTTTTAAATAAATCTGACGGCACACAAGAGCATTCTATTCAAACTCATTTAGTAGCAGCTGGATGTCAAAAAAAAAAAAAAAAATGTCTTTAGCATTAATTTCCGTGAATGTTCCATTCACAGCAATTATAGAAAACTCACTACCTCGACTGTCTTTCTAACAATTAATGATACAAAACATAACAGGACTTAAGATGTAGAAGTTTTCAGGCCAAGGTTATATTGTATTATGCTACTGTTTAAAATTATGTTTTTTTTAAACTTCAGAAGAAAAAAATATCTCCAAATTTACCATTTTTGAACAGTGCCATCTATTTACTCAGATTGTTTACCTTGCCCACCAGAGCAAAGGTTCATGATCAGATTCAGTGTTGAAGCTGCATCAACTTAATCCATCTGAAATCAATGTAGCAAGAGGAGAAGCTCACATACAGCATGCAGTGAGAACTTAAACCAAAAGGCAACAGAGTACAAATAAAAAGTGCAAATGCATGCCAGAAATGATTGCCACCTGCCATGCTCTCTAAACCACCTATCAAGAAGCGAAATGTGAACAGCTCAGTTCATCCTACTTCCTTTTCCAATTTGTAGCATGAAGCAGCCAGATTAACTTCAAGTGCAACTCCAAACTATTGGCAACAAGCTTATGTGATGAAGAATTTTTTTTCTTCAAAATCCCAAGCTACATAAATAGCATTCCGACATTTGTATATACTTGCTCAGTCCACATACAGGTCTGTTTTATCCATTCTGTATTCAGTCATTTATTTTACAGTATAATGCAGCCTACAGGTCGACTGAGTTTCCAGTGTGATTACCAGTATTTTTCCCTGTAGAATAATGGAAAGAGTGTCATATAGCAGAGTCCTGAAACAAAAACAGAACATAGAATAAAGTTATGAATGAAAAACACAACAAATCATCAGGCTTTATGTACAGCATCCTTCAAACCCAGCTTTACCCCTGAGAGAAAGTCCAAAGCGAAATGCATTCCTTACTCCAATAACACAATTTCACACTCAGTTTATTTTTAAAGCCAACTTTTAATTTGAGTACATTTAACTAGTGTTGGGGGTGTGTACATGCAAGCATGTATTAAGAGTGGGATGGTAAAAACCAAAAAATTAAAAAAAATAAAATAAAATAAAATCTCCAAATCCCACAATAGGAAAACACCAGCAAAGAGCGACATCTTGTGGTCACCAAGTCTCCATAACAACTACTAGAGCCTCTGTGGTTATTTGGGAGTCACGCCAGAAAAAAGGGCTCATCTGTCCTACCATCACAAATGTAAGCACATGAAGTTAGCTCAATGCATGGCATCATGAGCTCTCAGGATTTTCAGAAAACTGATCCAAAATATATAGTCACTTCAACACAGAAAAGGATCACCAGACACAAAATCAACACTCTACTTTTCTATATTATTCGATTAAACTATTGGTTCAAAAAGTATTTACCTGCATATCTTAGATGATCATTTATGTTGTCAAGCTGAGGTTTTCTGCTCAGGGCAGCTGGTAATGGTTCCGGGTGCTACTTCTTCAATCTGAGAGGCAGCAGATTCATTTTTCAGTGGGACACTCTGCGGAGGCTTCACAATAGTGATTTTAATGGGGATTCCTTTAATGCTGTGCTGCACTCTGCTGTACTGACGCATAGAGGGGTTGAAAGTGCGAATGGGAACTTCTGCCAGCGTGGGCGCCTCTTGCTTTGGCTGTATGCTCTCCTTAATAATGATTTTACTTCGTTTGCTTGAGAAGACGGTTTGCACTGGGAGAATGGCAGACCTCTTTGTAGAGCCAGATGTCTGGAGTCTTGTGTTATGCCGAGGCGGGGATTGCAGTTTTTCTTTTAAATGGGAAACTCCTCGATGCGAGTGTTCATTGTTCTCTTTTGTGAGAGAGATCCCTCCCTCTTTCCGTTTCTTCATCTCTTTGGGTTTTTTGGGGCAGACAGCCATGTGTTTGGTTCTGCTGCGGCGCATTGTGAACTCCCTGCTACAGTGAGGGCAGACAAAGATTTCTACCTGTGCAGGTGACAGTTTGTTAGCTGAAGAAATTGACTTATTTCTTTGTGGCAGTATCCTCTGGACAAACTTCTTCTTCCTTTTAAGTATTTTGATCTTGACTGGTGGCTCTTGATTTGGTTTGGACCTGTTTCCCTGATTGACTCTGACTGAAGTATTTAATCCGTTAGCAGAGTTTGTTGTAGACAGTACTCCATTCTGAGTTTTTGCAAAATGGCGTAAGGGAACAGGATTTTTTCTAGGCGTGTATCGCTTCTTATCGCTTGCATTTGCACATGCCAAGATGTGCTTGTGCAGCTCTGGCATGTTGTCAAAGCTTTTCCCACACTTGGTGCACCGAATAGCTGTACTGAAGGTTTGAGGGATGTTGTGGGTGGTGAAGTTTGTCGCTGAAGCAAGTGACCCAGCTGGGGATCTGTTATGGTAAGGGAAAGGTGGTGGCTTATAGCTGGGATAATGCTGGTTTATACCAAGACGAACATCAGGCCCCTTGATTTTACCTCCATCTGAAGTCATGATCTTGATGGTTGTGAAGAGCTCATCAGCAGCCATGTCAACTTCACATTCTTCCTTTTTCACTGATTTTTTGGATTCCTCTAGTGATTTTGTGACTGCAGGATCTGTGTTGATTTTACTTGTGTTGTTGTAGTTTTGAGGTCTCAGTTTACCCTTTTCTTCTTCTGTGTATGAGCACTGCTGGCCAGGATGCAGTTCATTTTGATGCTGCTTTAGATTGCAAAGGTAGACAAACTCTTTTGTACATGCACTACAAACGTAGGTCTTTCCTACACCATGGAGGCTCGATCGATGGTCAAGCAGCGCAGATGGCTTGCCAAAGAGTAGCACGCAGAACTCACATTTGTAGGGCCATTCATCAGCATGGTCAGCTACATGATGGCCAAGTTCTTTCATTGAATGGAAGAGCTTGTCACACACGTTGCAGATGAAATTCTTGGTGAACGTCTGCTCTTCTGCGTCAACTGCTGTTTCATTCAAGGGCTCTACCTCAGCTTCGTCAGAAGGAGGAGAAGGAGATGTCTTGGATGGAGTTTCAGATGTAGAAACAGACCTATCAGATACTTCCTCAACTTTTTTAGTAGGAAGCTCTGTACTAACAACAGGTTCTGGATCAGGTCTTGAGTCTGTCACAGGAGGAGAATCAGACATCACTGGGGTGGTACGTGTCAGGGTTACAGATTCTGTGATAGAAGACACAAGAAGAGCAGGGTCAACAGTTTGAGGGTTGGGTAAGGATGTGATTTGTTGCTGTTCTGTGTGATTGATGACCATCTGAGTGGGTGCTAGAGCCTTAGCACTATTCTCCTGTAAAGTTACTGTAGCTGGGACAATACTTCCTGGAGCTTCGAGAGCTATGGTACACTCTATCAAGACAGTGTTGCTGGCTATGTTGAGTAGGGAATCATTTAAGGTTACAGTGGGTGGGAACGGAACGTCTGACACAGGAGCAGATTCAATCAGTGGTGGGTTGAGTGCAATCTGATCAGTGAGAAAGACATGGCTAGGTAGGTTCAGGGTTGGGTCAAGTGGCTGGGAGAGAGTAACAATGTTTGCAGAGTTAGCAGAGGAAAATGCAGTAGGTAAATCGCACTGTGAAGAATGTAATGGATTTTCTGTGCAGATTACCAAAGGCTCAGGAGATATATTTGGGGCGAGTACCTGGATTGGTTGGTTTGAAGGGTTGGAAAGAGACGGCGGTGGTGCCAAAACTGTGATCAATGAAGGAGCAGCAGGGAGTACAGTGTGAGTGACTGGAGAAGCAAATGCTATGGTGCACTGTGCAGATGGTTCCAAGGCAAGGGGAGTAAGAGACGCAGATGACTGAGTAAGAGAATTTGGGGTTAAGGCAAGCTTATAAACAAGACCCTCGGCGACATGCTCCAGTGGGCTCAAAACATCTGAACCTGTTACAAGAGTTAAGTCTGTAACTACAGGTGTTTCTGGATTCATTTGGCTTATTATTTGCTCCCCACCGCTTAGTAAGACCTTTTCCACCACATCTGAATTTGAACCCTTAAACATAGGTTCAGATAAACCAAGGCTCTTTCTTTGCAAACTCAAATCTAGTGCAGCATCAGCTGATCCTTCATCTTCATTTCTTTTGACTGTATTAGAAAGATCCAGGGGTTGCTGGTTACAGGGATTACCACCAGTCGATGGGGCCCAGCTTTCTGACAAAACAGGACTCATTTCTGGCACAGCTGCAAATTGAGTTGCGTCATTATTCTCAGTTCCTGTTTGTTGGACAGGTGAGTTACGCTGAGCATCAATCTGTCTTTTACTTCCATCACCCAAATCCAATGGATCTAGCTCTCCTGTTTCTTCGTTTGCTGCTAGAATTTGCTGCGAGGAGCCAGTTGGGGAGCCAGTTCTTCTCCTAAACTTTCCAGTCCCTGAAGGTAGGACAGACAGTGAGACAGGTGATGAGGACTTCTGTCCATCAGTGATGAGGGCCACTGTAGGTTTAAAACTATCCTGCTTTTCAAGAAGCTGCTTCAGCTTTGGAGACAGGAACACTGTGCGTTCCTCCTGAACGATCGCTGATTCTGTATTCTGAGGAAGCAGATTCCCAATCAACGATGACAGAAGTGATGATGAGGAGGATGAAGACATGACCACCTCAGAGTGCAGTTCAGTTTTAATCTGTGGTAGGAGAGGTGGTGTTGCAGTTCTTCTCTTGGATTGCTGTTGACCAGGTATTTCTGTATCTGTGTTTAAAACTTGGCTGATCTGGGCAGGATCAACAATTAGGGCGTCCAGTCCAACTAAAGTTGAGGACCCGGAGCAGATCTCCATCTCACAGTTATTTACTGTACTTGTTGACAGTATCTTTCCATCAATGTAAAAGCTAAGATTCTCTGAAATATTACTAGATACATCTAGCATGTACTGCTCTGCTTGTTCGCCATTATTTTCCAAAACAGCAGTGGAAACAGTTTTCTTGATCTGTGTCTGTTGCTGAAATGATTCACTTTGTAACGCTTGAGGAATTTCCTCCTGCGACAGCTTGGCATTTCCCTTCATTGCAGGCTGCAGTTGGTTATCAGGGATCCTGCACCCCTGGTGCTGTTTGTTTGTACTTATGGATATTTCCTCTGGAGATTTGCAAGGATGATGAACGTGCATGTGTCGTTCCAAGCCTTGTTTGCAGGTAAAACATCTGTTACAGTGCTGGCAGACAAAAGCTTCTTGATCTGCATCTTTGATGGGAAGCTTGTGGGAGTATAAGTGCTCCCAGCTGATATCTAGCTGTTCTTGTGTATCCTCCCTGTCTCCAAGTTCAGAGATGTACAAGTGGGAAGAGTCTTCCATCATCACTGAGGATATATATATATAGTTTTCTGAGCGATGTCCTTCACACAGGATAGTGGCAGCGGTCATACCTATTAAGACAATAAACGAAACACTGGAATTCAGAACCTTGAAACAGGTCATTTGCTAAATAAATTTTAGCAAAGTAGAAAAAAAAAAAAAAAAGACTGTAGGAAGCATTAGCAATCAGAGAGGAAATCTTAGCTGGCTAATGTCGTTTGTGGATCTAAACATCATAGCTCAATCTTAAAAACCTGAACAGATCCTTCAGTAACACACACAATCATAAAAACAACATGGTTTCAAGTATGAAGTAATAAGAAAGCAGTCTTGCCATTAGAAAGTAACAGATTAAAACAATATGCATCATACTTGCTAATTCCAATGAGAAAAATAATTTAAAAAGGGAATAAAAAGTTGATTGAGACCAAGGTTAACAAGGTATGAGACAATAATAATGTACTTCAATAAATAAAATTATTGCTCTTTAATATCTTATGTAGAAATACAGCATTGTACATGCAGGGAAAAAAAACAAACAAAAATACCATCTGTCTTGTACATTAACTTTAGACCACAAATGTACAATAGCTTAAAGACATCACATAACTGGAGCACTCGGGTACATGCAAGACATCATAAATTTGTGTAAAACATATACAATATCAAAAAGCAAATGCAAAACAAAATGTGTCTACACTGATGTGCTTTTGGATAGAAAATGCTGCTCCTTACAGACTCCTTTTGTTGTAGCTTTTTGCTTTTTGGTCATACTTACATTTTTCAGGTCCTCAAATTAATTTAATAAAGCTATCTAAACCAACCTGGTCTATGTAAAAAAAATAAAATAAAAAAAACTAACTGGTTCCTAAACCCAATTACTAATACCAACAATTGTCATCAACTGTTAGTGATAACGAGCAAAAGTTTTACATGACTGTGGAAGAATTTTGGGCTACACTTAGCAGAACTGTTTTAGTTCCACCACACTGGAGGGCATTTGAGCATAAACTGCCTGTTTAAAGTAATGTCACAGTATAAACACAAACTAGACCAATCCAAATTCGTCTTTTTTGTTTTTTTTAAAGCCATTTATAGGTTTACAGGTGGGCTTGCTGGTGTGGTTCGAATCACTGCGCTTGAGCTTAGGGGCCACAAACTGATGGTCAGACATCCTCCTTTGGCAGTTTGTGGCAAAGAGCAGAATTTATGGTTCCTTCAAATGCTTCTAGGTCCTGAAGCATTAAAACAGCTCCAGATCATCAAACTGCCACCTTCATGTTTGACTGTCTATATAATCCTTATCTGAAATGCTGTGTTAGTTTTATTTTGGATGAAATGGGAAGCACATTCCACTTTTAACTCGTCACTCCACAGAATACTTTCCCAAAAGTCTTGGGAAACATCAAGATGCTTTTTGGCAAATGTTAGATGAGCCTTAATGTTGGCTTGGATAGCTATTTTCTCCCTCCATAAAAGAAATAATATTTTGAATGAATTTTGTTTTAAGTGTATTTGTATTTCAAATTAAAATAAGTTTGACAGTCTCAGATTTATAAGTGTAACAAAAAAGCAGCTGCAGAAGAATACTTTTTATAGCACTATACTTCTTATTTCCAAAAGTTTCTTTGAAAGTTGGTAACATTAAATAATAATATTTAGATTGGCTTACCATCTTTACAGCAACTTCAGAACGGGTGTCTGTAGAGTTATATACACATTTTTCTTTTGAGGTTTTTCTGTTGGTAAAAAAAAAAAGAAAAAAGAAAAAAGAAATATGTGAATAGTTTAACAAGAAACTGTTAAGCAATATATGATCCAGCAAATAAAATGAAGCACAACATAACAATTAGCAATGGTGTGGAAGCAAATGACAAATGTAGTAGTCCATCTACTAGGATATTGGTGTCCTCAAAGGGTTGTGACTTTATGTAAAAGTCTCTAAAGGATGTCAAGATTGCAACAATAAGGAGAACAAATAAAAATAAAACACAATAGAGAATAACAGAACAGATAATCCCCTTGACAAAACAACCTTGATATCCTTAAGAAGCATTATTCTTAAGCGCCTTTCCTATCAATGATTATAAAAGCCGAGTAAACCATAAAGTTAAGAATATGGTGGTGTATTTTGATATAAACCTTATGTTCTAACACAAAATGGCAGGCCTGTCATGTCTGATTTGTTCTCCATGGAATCGAGTTTGGAAAACAAATGTGAACTTAAAAACATAAAAGGCCTAAATCAGATGGGGGTTTTCCCCGCATATACTAATTCGTTCAGATGTGTCCATAAATATACGTTTTAAAATGTGTATTTCGCATAATTATGTACACAGCGCAGCTTTCAAGTACATGAAGACAAGAAAGGACATGTAAACAAAGACTTTTAAACTGATGTGCATTTCCGTTACCTTTAGAACAATACACCGGTGTATTCTTGTTTCACAAATGAGGCACTATTAAATATATTAGCAGAATCAATACCATTCAAGGGCCTACAGTAATGATTTAGTAGAAGCTATTATTAAACATTCAGTTTCTATTTAAATTTCTGTAGGCTACAACAGGTCTTTTTTAACCCCTACCATGTACATGCTGATAAATAACAGTTGTTTTATTTTAATAAGTTAAAGGCAGACAGGCGTTGAGGTGCGCCTCCTCCCCTGGCTCGGTGACGCTCCCCCGTCCTTGCTCCATTGCTAACAGCTCACCCAACACGTCGTCACATTTACTCTCTGGCTACAGAGCCAGCTAGCTCCTCTTAATTTAAGGTCAACTTGATTCGTAAACGTAAGCTTTTACTCATTTACCGAGCAGAAAACAGACACGAAGAAATTACTGAACTAACGTCTTCGGACAAAGCTTCATTCACCAACTTAAACAAGGCAGTTGTTATTGACCGCCGTGTACGCGTATACCGATAGCTACAATGCTATTGCTAGCTTGTTAGCTCTTGCTAAAATTAAAACCAAATGTTTAACGCGACAGCCTCAAATACAACCTGGCGAATTAAATTTACAAAGAAAACTAAGGTCTCTGAACATACACGTTGCTTCCAAGGTTGAAGAAAGGTTTGAAACAGTCCTGTTGTGCACCTTGTAGACAGCTGTTTTTCCAATTTACTCTATCAACAAAATTCCGGCGTTCTGATTGGACAGAGAATTAGGATGTCAAAATATAACCAATCAGCAAAAGGCTTCTTGAAGTTGAATTTTTTAAAAGGACAAAAAGAAGGATTGTTCTTACAAATGATAAACTTAACTTTTGCTGAACTAAACTATAATAGTGGTGTGTTAATTTAACCAGGTATTATTATATCTCAATTTAATAATACTAACAAAAACAATGTTTTTAAATACAAAAACATAGATCATCAAGCAAATGTGAAGAAATTATAAACCTAAGATGGTTTTCGATTGACTAAGATCTTCTTTGAATAACTTTTCTTATCAGAAGTATTTAACAGTGTTTTTGATTTGTTCCAAAAAGATTTATGCTAATGTTAGAAGGTAAACCTGAAAATTTGGAAAATTATACATAGAAGCTTCGATTATGTGGTGAAAATTACAAATACATTATTGATAAGTCTTAGGAGGAAGGTGTGTGTTTCAAAGAAACCATGCAATTAAAGCAAGTAGTTTCAAAGTAAAATAATTTTAAGACAAAAATTTATTACATTAAATATTCAGCTTGACAATTAACTGTAGGATCTTTTATGATCTGTTGAGCTGACATTTAATTAGATTTTTTTATGCTGTCTTAATATTAAAAACTGTATTAAAAAGTGTATTGTCAAAATTGGTCAGTGGACTTAAGAAATAGGCATTAAAAATGAAATATTACGCAATATTCCATGCTAGTGTAGTGTATTATCTTGACCAGTAGAGGGGGCAAAACTAAAAGACTTTGTTTCAATATAGGATTAAATTGAAGCGTGCCTCCGCGTGTCTGTAGTAAATCTGAGTCAGGATTATTTTTGAATGTGCAATTTTTTTCAGTCTCCCATAGTAACTTATAATTATGTGAGCATTATATACAGTGATTATATTGAAATGTTAGACAACAAAATGATGATTGCATATAATCTGTAATCACCTTCAAGTAAACATATTACAAAATATCAGTGCATGGACACATAGTTTGAAATTTACCTATATTAACTCGACGTAAGTCAACGATGCGTTATTTGCATGACACTTTTCAAGTAATTAGACATTTTAAAGTGCTTTCCAAGATATTAATGATCAAGCGATGCAGGCTGTAAACAAAAAATATTCAACAACACAACTTGCAACTTGTTTTCAAACAAAAAACAAATAAAACATGTGAAAAAGAAAAACATAAAATAGTTTCAAAACAAAAAGGTGTATATAAACATTTTCAGACTGCTTCTGTACTGTAATTTAATATTTTAAAGAAATGTTTTTTGTTTGGTTTTCAGAAAAGTATGTTTTAAGTTTAAAATAGTTCAAAAGCATTTCAGTTACTGACTGGTAGCTTGTTGCCCTGGTCTTTGTTCTGCCACTAGATCTGGGAATTAAGAGGCTGGTGCCTTGGTAGCAAAGATATCTTGTAGGGTGTTAGGAGACAATACGATATTTAAGGTATGCAGAGGGAGATCCATTATTAGCTTTATATGTGATAGGAATAATTTTAATTCTATTATTGATTTGACATATAGTCAGTGTTAGGGGGCAGCACTAATTTAATGAATCTCTCTTGGAAGTACCTGTCAGAAAATATGTTTCTGTTTTTGGCTATGTTCCATAAATGACTGAATTTTTGAGGGTAGTTTTGTTTGTTTATAATACAAGACATAAAAGGCAGCTCTCAATCAAAATTAACACCAAGAAAGTGAACAAAATGGCCTCAGTTGGAAACTGTGGAACACCAAACATGACTTTGGTAAAAACACATGATTTGAGATGAATTTTGTATTAACTGTATTTGAAATGAGATAGGATAGGTAGAAATGAGATATCTCCAGCGGTCACTGAGCAAGAGGTGGGGCACACCCTGGATAGGTTGCCAGTCCATCTCAGGGGAACATAGAGACATGCAGGACAAACAACCATGCACACACACACACACACACACACACACACACACCTAAAGACAATTTAGAGAGACCAGTTAACCTAACAGTCATCTTTTTGGACTGTGGGAGGATAACAATCAAACAGCTAAATATGACTTAATCCAAACTATATCTGAATCTTAGTCTGAATCTTTGTACATGGATTTTATGGTTAATTAAGTCAAAATCAGTACTCAAACAAGACCAGAACATAAACAAACACCTTTGTGAAAGGGAAAATGAGTTGCTTCAAGAATTTTTTTCTAGAATTTATAAAATAAAAGGTAAATATAATGAAAAGTGAAAATTACAAATCTAAATGTTTCAGATTATTAAATAAATGTTACTATCAGGCAAAGAAAAAAGGAGAAAATACTAAATACAGTTTTTAAATGATGGTTACTTTATAAAAATGATCTTTGAGTAACCACATTGATTAACCATTTACTTGATTCAGTTTCGCTCATCACATCCAGCTCTGATTACTGCCTGAACTGAAGGATTAGGAAATCACTTAAGTGGGGGTATTATGTAAAATCAACTTTTTTGAACTTCATATCATGTGAAAATGTTACTTCCTCATCAAAAACATACCTGAGGGTTGCTTTTATGTTTAAGATATCCTTGAAGCTCCTGTGACTGCCATTTGGGGGCGCTTAAATGCTTGGTCTCACAAAGTGCTGCCAATTTCAACAAAGTTCCCCCTTGGAGCTGCAAACTTTAGCCGAGCCTCCACCTCACAGAGCACCTCTACCCTGCTCCTCCCCAACACAGCTCCACCAGACTAGCAGCAGCAGCACTGAGCAAACACCTGGTGGAAGTGTGAGTCTGCTGAGCTTAACATACGAACTACTTCTCAGTCCAACACTTCTAAACAACTGTAAACGGGATAATGGAGTAGCATTGTTGTGATGACGTCCTGAAGGCAGAGTGTCAAGTAGGAGCTTCTTAAAGAGACAGTCAAATTTCAAGGTGTCAGATTGCAAAGTCAAATTTCTTTTGAGTTATGTTTGATATGTACATAATTTTTTTTATAACAACTGAAGGTAACATGGTTACTTGATCGTGCTATAAAATGGCACTATGTGCCTGGAAAATACATAATACCGCCCCTTTAAGGAGAACTTGTGTGACAACATGAAGAAGGCTAAAAGATTTTAAAAAGCAACAAATCATGTCCCGATCTAAAGAAACTAAAGAACAAATGAAAAAAAATAATAATTGAAATTTATCAGTCTGTAAGGGTCTGCAAAGCAATTTTTCAGGCAGGAACCTTATGTTCTAAAACATATTTTCAGAAAATAGCTTTTTCTTCTCCAAGTAATCATTTGAAGACTGAATTTTCTGTTTTCTCAGGTTATCTTTGTCTGATATTAATATTGGTTTGATAATCTAAGACATTCAAGTGAAGCTGTCAGGAAGTAAACAATGTTGCAGTGTAATGGGTTGTAATTATTCAAAACCTGTAGATCCAGTTTAATTTTTTTGGGCAATAGATTAATGACAGTAAGCTTGAGGGTTTTTTAAAAAAGGAGTAGATAAAAACAGGCTGGTCATTTCCAGCACTGGGTTTTGATGAGGGGTAAAACCTTGTTAAAGAACCAGGTTGGAGTAGATCCAGCAGACATGTTGAGATCCAAAAATTTAAGTCAATAGGAGAAAAGTTGTTTGAAACCTTTTCAAAACAGCATATTTTATTATTGTAAGTTATCAACATCTGCCAGGGTGGTAGGTGAGATTAATAGTTTTTCTAATAGACAGAAAATCCATTGTAAAATACAGCAAATACAGTAAATTACTGGTGAAATATTCAAATTTTGATATTGTTGGATATGAGTCACATTCAGTCATCATTTTTGTTTCACAGTTGTTCAGAAAACAGAAGCCACATTGTGCTGACATATGGAAGATTAATTACGGGCACTAGTATGTGTTCTCCTCTCTGTTTTCCTTAACAATCATCAATTGAATCCCAACAGCTGGATTCCTATCAATCTCACACCTACACTGACACTATTTTGCTTCCCGTGGCATTATTTCCAACCTGTAGGAGTTCTTCGGATCCCTCACCCCTGCTCAGTATACATATGGGACATTGTGGTGCACATGGGTGGTGTTCTTATGGCACATGCATGTTATGTCTCTTGTTATGTTGCATGTGGACTGAGTGGTGTTTCACTGTGACACCACATGCCAGACCTCTGCAGGCCATAATGAAAGATCATAAATAACAGGCTTAACCCACCCTGCTTAGCCTTACTTTTTCCTTTTCTATATTTTAGTGTCAGCATTCTAAATGTTGCATTTAACTTGCTGAAACAGCATGATGTGGAACAAAAGTAATTGAATAAGCATTGAATAGTTTATTCAGTGGCAGTTTGATTACAATTGTGTTTATTTATAGTATGTTGTATCAAGTCGTTGTGGATCTGCCAAAAACTCTGGTGTAGCTTTCACGGCTGATGGAAACTACAGCTGCACAACTTTAGTCAGCAGACTGAAACTGGGTCTCTGTGTTATGTATATATCAAATCATTGTTTAAGCAGGTGCTGATCTCCCAGAAGTAACATCAAATGCATGGGTAACATATCAAAATTGAAGGAACTAGAAGTAATAAGGCAAATGAAGAAATTATAATGATCAAGAATAATTGTTCTGGTACTCCAGAACAATAAGCAAAAGTTAAAGTTCACTTAAAGAAAATGTTGCAGTGCCAAAAGCTAATATTTTAGCGGCAGAGGTAGCTGGTATAAACAGAGATCATACATGTTTAAATTTGCTAAGGCATGCATCCATACCTCAGTGACCCCTGAGAACTTAATCTGGGTAGAAACATGATCTGTTTCGCTTCTGTTGCATATATGATCATGTGTGTGAATATGAACTCGGAAACACGACCCCCTAGCCTAAACATGTCAAAGCAAGCAAGACATTTTAGGTTTTAACAGATACCTGTGGAGCTGAGTTATTGTTCTCAATAATAAATTAGGGCAACATACTATGTGCAACATCTATACTGGATATTAACTTTTGATTTGTTTGCATTATCCTCAATAATATCCGAACAGAATGTCTAACATTACTGTGTCATGATGTTTTCACAAGCATGTGAGTGTTTCCTTGTAGATATGATTTCTGCAGGTAAGTTCTGAATGTATGTACACCCTGTTAGATTTAGTTCCCAAGGTCACTGTGTTTAACATCAAATCAAAACAGAAAATGTGAACATGACTGTTTTTTTAATACTGTTTAGCTGTTCTCAAAAATTCTTACGAACATTAAAGCAATAGCTTAGGATTTTTGAACTGAGGTTCTGTTGAAAGGTTATAAGAAGTTAGTATCTTACCTGACGTAGATAACTCTCTTAGCACCTTCATTTAGAATAAATCCAGATTAGTTGGTCCCAAAGGCTGAACCTAATTGGTTGCTCAAGAGAGGTCCAAGACTAAAACTTACTTCTATTTTCTTAAGTCAAATACAATATAACAAAGCAACATAGCAGTTTATGCAAACGCTATTGTAGGTACCTGTAACCTATCATGAGCTCCCCATCGGGCTATTGTTTACACAAAAGCCTATGATAATTTAAACAGAAAATGACAATAATAGGTGGTGCGCTGCCAGTGATCTTCCTGCATGAAATACAAACTCAAAACATACCAGGTAAATTATTTCCACTCAAACTGTCTGATAAAAAAAAGTAAAGCAGTGTAAAAATCAATAAAATAGATGTTTTAAACCAGTAATGTTTTTGCTTTATTCATCTTTTAGGTTTTTTATCAGGCAGAGTGGAATTGCTTCACGTCTTATGTTCTTAGTCATGTTTCACTTAGGAAAGATCATTGCTGGTACACCTTCCCCAAGGTCCTTATCTGAGGTTGGAGGAGACTGAGTGTAAATGTGACACCAGTTTAAGTTTTACAAAATAGCATTATGACATTTTTGAGACTGGAATACAAGTTATAAGAAAAAGTACAAAAAAAAAAAAAAAAAAAGGTTATTGTAATACGAGGAAAAAAATCTGGTATCAACAGCACAAAAATAAACATAACAAAAAGATTGCACACATACAGATACACACAGATAATCTTGCTTACACTCATTATTGTAATGAAGAGCCTTTACCAAGTCTCTTAAATAAGGTTTAAGGGAGCTAATATTAATAATAAAATATTTCTACTAAGAAGGGTAATCTACTCTATGTGAGATGCTATCTGATTTTCACCTTTTAACAGAAAATCACTTCAAAAATTAAGAACCCTCCCTTTAAACTCAGACAAGAAGCTTGGGAATTGTGCTATAACATGTGCCAGATGCTAGTTAGCATATCCTGTGGTGATGGGCACCAGTTTGTGCCAATGATTCTCCTCACAATGTAACATTCAACATCAACATGAAGATGTAAGACAAGAGAGACAAAGAGAGAAAGACAGCAAAGTGGTGCCCAGCATGTCCGTATATCAGAAAGATCACTGAGTAAGACTTTGGCAGTAAACAATGAGGGTCTCTGACAGAAAATAATGTGCCACACCAGCAAAGACAAAGACTTGACTGTGATCTGACGAGATGTTATGTCACTGGCATCAAAATTAAATTTATTGCTTTCGTCGCAAGTGCCAGATGTGCAGACAAGAACATGTAAATGTGAACATGCGAATACAAGTCAACACTGTGCCGTGGTGGTGAAAAACACACAGTACAAAAACACACAGATTTATGAACATTCAGAGACCACAATGAGAAAACATGTACAGTTAGCCATTGCTTTCTGGATCTATGCCTTTCTACAGCAACACACAAGCGAATCTAGGTACCCCTTCATCATCCCTTCAAATATTTACAACACATCAACACACAGTCCGTGCCTGTCACCCAACCTTGTTCACCCATCTGCAAGGTTCCCAGTTCTCCCCCTTCCCAAGTCTACTCTTAGTCCCAGCTGTCTGTGGCATTCAAAGCTGCTTAGCTGACACTTTTGTCATTATATCCCTAACTCCTGCGTGTTATCTATGCCCTCTGGTGAACAAGGATTGCTGTGGAGCTTGAGTCAACCCACAAAAGTTTTCCTGCCATCTCTGTGGGATGAACTTAATCAGATTGAGAGCAAAAGTTATTGGTAAACAGTAAGTCAAAAACTTCTGCTTGTGAACAATGTCAATTCTTATTGCATTCTCTTGGTAATTAAAACAAACCTTGGTTTTATTTTTGAATTGTGGGTGTGTTCTCAAACTGCTCCTGATAAGATTAACTGTAGACTGCAGTTTTGCACCCAGCCCTAGTGCAGTATTTCAGTGTAGCACTTCCATATTCTCTTTGTATTTTAGTTGCGCTTTCTTCACACTCCCCAGGTTCTTCCCACAAGTGGCAACATCCAGTGCTAGTGGACTGGCAGCTCTTTATTGCTACTAAAGGATGTCTGTCACTCATGAAGTGTCTGACCTTAGACAAGTAATTCAGGAAATGGAAAGAAGGATGTTTCTAAGAACTGGTGAAAAATAGAAGTGTTCAAATACACAATCTTGTAATCCTATCAAAATAAAAACAAATATTTGCAACCACTTACTAATGGTTCATATTATTTTATTGTATTATATGGAACAATAAAACAGATCATATCTGCTCATCAAATGTATAATGCTAATACATACATTTGAAATCATATATTTACATACACCAAATAAAAAGATGTACATGTTTTTTCTCACTGTCTGAAGTTAAATGAGACCAAACTTCTCTTGTTTTAGGTCAGTTAAAATTACCAAAATTATTTCTATTTGCTAAATGCCAGAAAACTTAGTGTGAACATTTTTTAGAGCTTTTTTTTTTATTATTTTTTTTATAACTTTCTTCAAATTCAAAGGTTTACATACATTTGGTCAGTATCAGGGATAATTGTCTTTTAAACTGTATGACTTGGGTCAAACTTTTTGAGTTTCCTTCCACAAACCTGTGATTGGTTAACTGACACAGCTGAGTTAATTGGAGGCTCACATGTGGATGTATTTTATGGTCACACCTGGAACACACTGCTTTCTTGTTTCACACAATTGGAAAGTCAAAAAAAAAAAAAAAAAAAAAAAAAAAAAAAAAAAAAAAAGCCAAAATAACAGGAATAAAATTGTGGAGCTGCAAAAGTCTGCCTCATCCTTGGGATCAATTTACAGATGCCACATTCATATTTTCAAACAATTATACACAAGTATAAACATCATAGGAATGTCCAACCTTCATGATGCTAAAAAAAAAAAAAAAAATCTCTAAAAATTGTTCTTGCTAAGTTTTCTGGTATTTTGCAAATAGAAATAATTTTGGTAATTTTAACTGACCTAAAACAAGAGAAGTTTAGTTTGAATTAAATTCAGATGGTGACAAAAAAAAAAATGTGTATGTCTTTATTCTGTGTATGTTAATATATGGTTTCAACTGTAACGTTAATCTCATCCAGCATTAACAATGCGTTCATTTACAATAATTTCTGCAGTAACACATTTAGTTAAAATAAACATGTTTGTTCATAATTTACAGAGCCATGTTTGATCCTCCTCTCCTTTTCTTCTCTTTAAGGCTCAGACATCATCCGAACTGCCGAAATCGGCTCTCATTGATGTAGACGTGTAACGAAAATGGCATCATTTGGTTTCTAGAGAGCCATCTGCCTGCCGAACTCGACTCCAGGCCCTGGTCGAACTATTTCGACAGGGCTCTGTGCAAAATGTTGTCTGATTGGTTACAAGTTTGTTGCCGTGTTTTCGGCAGAAATGCGCTCAGACAGCAGTGTTAGTATTTCTCTTCAACTAGTCCGCTTCCACCATCTGGTTTTTGTATCTCCAGGAGACATGAACACTTTTGAGGAACGTTGATCTCACTTGGTGAGGAATTATGCACATTTGTACGATTCTTCACTAAGTCACTACTATAATAATAACACAGGCAAATGGCTGACAACTCCTGAAGGGAAATTGTAACGCTGTTGTCCACAAAGGAGGCTGTCTGCAAAAAAAAAAAAAAAAAAAAAAAAAAAAGTGTGGCGCGCTCTCTCTGCGAATGTTTCCTAAAAGCAAAACAGAGGATGCAGGGCGACAGGGGGAACTCCAGCAGGAAGGTGCTTCACGAATACTGAAGTGGGAGGGGTGTCCCCCAGGTGGTCTGCGCCGTTGTATGAAAGGTGTGTGCAAATACAAACGGTTCGCAACCACGTGACTGCGCGTCTACGGTTCATCTTCAGATTAAGTATGTCGGGGCCTTTAGCATGTCCCATAGATTTTCTCTGCGATAAGATCTGGGGATGAAAATGGTTAAAAAATAAGCTATATTTTGTGTATGGAAGAACCCTTTCTGTATTGATTGGGCCGTTTTGGATCATAATGCTTCTGAACAAAAAAATGATTCATTTTCTGTTTTTTTTTTTTTTTTTTTTTTTTTGTTTTTTGTTGTTTTTAATTTTTTTTATCTAACATGCCCAGGAAATTAAAAAACTTAATGTTGACATGCACTCTAAAAAGGTTCTCAAGACTTTTGGAAGAGAAACAAGCTGTCATATGCTTGTCAGAGGTCAAGTGGTTATGGAGGTGGGACCCAAAACAGTTGAAAGAATAGGCTCAGACGGATATAAACTGAAGCTTCTTTAATTTTTGTGCAGCAGAAAAACCAAATCACAACAACATGAATAATGAAAGACATACTGCTTAAACAGAGGCGGAGAAACCATTATGAGGGACAAACGCCTGCAAAAAACAAACAAACAAAAAAAAAAAACCCTGCAAAATGATAAACAAAACAAGAATATTTACATTAAATGAACTGCTAATGAAACAATACATTATTTAAAAATCAAGACAAACAGAACACATTTTAAATTTAATCCCAATACGTAATCAAAACTTAATACAGAAAACGCCCAACTGTGAAAACACCCCCTTATCCATTCGCTAATGGTACAGTCCCAGAACTAACTGTGCACAAGCCTCGGGGGAATGTTTTGCCCATGCACAACGACTGGGATAGGGAAATACCAGAGGTGAGTATTCACAAACTGAACTTTCATATTTCACTATTTTAATGTTTTAATTTTATGCAATTATACTTTAAATGAGTGAATTAAATACTGAAAAGTTAAATCAATTTACCTTTTTACAGAAATACCAAGATGGGGCCTGTTGAAGAAGCTACACTCCAAACAAAACTCCTGGATTCAAAACAGCCAAAATAAACCCAAATGCTATGTTTAACAGTGTTGTCTTTCACTAACAAATATAAATAAAATATAAATGTAACAATGGTTCATTGTTACACAAGCCCTCAACATCACAGATCCTACCACACTTTATATGGCATGAAATCCTTTTCTTCACATTGATTCTTTGTTCCATGCCAGGCTTACCTTTTGGAATGCTCTTATTAAAGTCCTAGTAGTGTTTAGCTAACTCCACATATTTACAATTGTGATAGTAGAACAAAGAAAAAGCTAATTTCTTGAAAACATTGCAAATGACCAGTTGGCATGTACTTTATCAAAAGTTTGTTATACATACTTGGTGGCCCCAAGATGCCACTCACAGATCCAGTTCTCTGGTGGTGTGCTTTGTAGACGTGTTTGACTCAACCAGCTTAGTTGGTTGTAGTTAAGTGTGTCACAGCATGTTAATACCAGGAACAGGAAGTCATTGCTTATACACCAAACGTTCCAAAAAATCTTGATCAGCATGAAAAGTTAATCATTTTAAAACTGTTTCAGTTACATTTTTTTGGAAATGTTAGGAATGTTAATCAGTACAGCATTGGTGATTTAAGGAAAAAATTATTATTGCAGGATTTTTTTCAGTGTGATGTCACGCTACAGCAGTGAAAAATTAATTTTAAGGCTTTTTTACACATTTTTACCATGAGTGTCATTAAGAATAAAGGACAGTTTTTTGATTTGCAAAGGTATAATTAAGAAATTACAAATTTCAACAGATTTTCAGAAACAACTGTTCTGAAAATTAGATTTGTAACATAATTTACCAAATCCCTGCTTATTATCTTGGCTAGTCTCCTGTTATTACACAATCTGTGCTTCACTTGTACAGTTGGGATTAATTATTGCTGAATGGGCATCAGCAACATTTTTGTGATAGTTAAGCTTACTTTGGTCTGAGGGTAATTGAGTACTCGAACTGAAACAAGTGGACAATCATCTGGTCAATCTTCCAACACCCGTTTAAGAAACGGGTTTATCCATCTGTTTACAAGAGCTTGGGTGGGTTCTTCCTTCCTCTCTGAGTATGTTTTAGTCACCTTTAGATGAGTAAGAAAGGCAAGATAAACTGCAGAGTGACTGATGTTATGCCACATGAGTAGGCTTGTTTTTAGAGGTAATTAAAGATGACTTAGAACAATTGTGCAGTTAAAACCATGTGGCACAAATCTTTGTAAATTCCTCCCTTTGTGTGTTACTGCTTTAAGGCTTTTTACTGATGAATGACTCTTAAAGTTTTAATGATTCTTTTTCATCGGGAAAGCTTATAATTTAAATCTTTATTAGAACATTTTGTATGATGTGTGTGTGGATGTAAAAACACATGATGGAAGAAGGGCCCACCCAGGAAATGACTCCACCCTGTAAGGATGCACAGAGTTCTCTTCCTTGCTGAAGTGAGGAGAGAGCAAGCCACGGCTCATATAGCCTCTCCGTTTTTCCCCTCTCAAAGGACTCCATTGTTCCCAGCAGTCTGAGCCCAGAGAGTGAGCTGAAGGGAGTTATGAAGCTCGCCAGCGGGGCAGAGGCTGGGGTGAGGTGGGAGGTGTTGGGTCGGTGCCTAAAACCACATGGAGGACAGGGAGCCAGACATAGAGCATCTCTGTGCAACTCGCAGCCTAATGCTGGAGGTTTGCCTTAGCTTAACAGCACCGTATGAAAAACTCCACAACATGAGACAAAAAAACACACCTAACTGTCAGAGGGACCAACCGACCCAACGATCCCAAGCTGTAGGCCTCTCCATATTTGGTGCTGCTTGTCTGCCAGCTTGAAAACGGTTTTGTTTTCTCCCCCTCTCATTAAGTTGAAGCACTGCTTGAATTGGCCAATCAGAAAGTGGGCAGCTGGACGGAGCCCTGGGCAACTTGTTAACATTTGTATACTTCAGCTGGAAATAGAAAATAAGTATCACGAGACTGTAACGGTCACAAGTATATAAGAGGAAGTACAGTGCTGGTCAACAATGAGCTCAGTTGTATCCATTTTTATGGTCAGTTTATAATAGAAAAAGAGGGAGATGAGCAGTTTTGTGAGATGTTTAATTTTTTTTATTGAAACTGTATGAACAAAAACACTGCAATTAAATAAAGAGTTTGCATGAAACACAGCACAAATTAAAGACATCATGGCAAAGCAGAAGAAATGTATCATTGCAAACATTTGCAGTGTCTAAAGCCTAAATCATTAAACATTATTCCTCTCATTCAGTGCACATATTAAACAAGTTTTAAAAGCAGGCAGGGCAAGATAAGATTATTTATACACCCAGTTAGCACAGTTACAGCTGGAGAAACATTAAAAATGCCTGCTGAACACAGAGCACTAAAACTAAGTGCAGGTATGAAATGTTATCCTGTGTGCAATATGCGGTTAACAAATGGACATCCATTCTGGTAACAAAAACAGAAGAATATGCTGTCAGGCTAATACTATATCACATCTAACAACCCATGGTAACACGAAGACCCGAAGTCGATATTCAAGGAGCAGGGGCCAGCTGAAAAAGTCCAGTCAAGACACACTCGTAGCACACTTCAAAACTTTGAAATCCTCTGAGCTAGCGAGAGAATACTAGAAACAGTGGCACAAACCCTTCTGCTAAATTTCACAGATATGTATTAGGTTTTAATGTGTCAGTGTTAAAGTGGGCAGAATGTCACGGTTCTCCTGCAAACGAGGGCTCCTGTTTCTGCTGTGCTCACCCTCAAAGAGCATGCCTATGATCGGAACGTCTGCACACATGCTGCATGAGAAACTGTTCTAACTGGTGCTCTACAATGAATTAACTACAGTGCTGTGAAAAAGTATTTGCCCCATTACAAATTTCTTCTGTTCTTGCTGTTTTTGTTACATTTAAATATTTCAGATGATCAAAAAATATATCAGATACATATAAAGTGAATAATTACAAAAGCAGTTTCTTATGATTATTTTTGCATTTATTAATGGAAAAAAGACCTACCCCAACCAACCTAGCCCTATGTATACAAAAACATGGTCACTCACCCTGGTAAATCATGACTTATCAGTGTTTTTTGAAAGCTTAGTTTAATTTCCTGAGCCACACCCAGGCCAGAATACGAACAGGCCTATAGAATCAAGAAATTGTTTAAATATAATCTTCCTGGCAACATGAAGTAGGCTAAAGGAAGGGAAACATGGCACAGCGATGAACCTTACCAGGATTTGCTGCCCTACTAAAATTACTCCAAGAGGGCATCAATAACTCATCCAGGAGTTTACAAAAGAACCCAGAATAATATCTTCAGACCTCACTTGCCTCAGCCAAGGTTAGAGTTCCTGATTCAACACAAGTAAAGAAAGTGGTCAAAAGTGGCTTCCATGGGAGGCTTCCAAGATAAAAACCACTGCTGACCAAAAAAAAACTCAAGGGCCCATTTGACATTTCCCAAAAAAACATCTTGATCTTTATTCAAGACTTATGGAGAAGTATTTTGCAGACTGACAAGGCAAAAGTGGAATGTTCTTGGAAGGTGTGTGTCCTGTTATATCAGGTATTAAACTAGCAATTCAGAAAAACAATGTCATGCCGGAAGTTAAACCTTGTGGTGGCAGTGGGGTGGTCTGGGGTTGCTTGACAACTTCAGGACCTGGATGACTGGCCGTAACCAACAAAATTATGGAGAATGTGTTAAACTCAAGACACTTGGCTTATGCAGCAAGACATTGATTTAAAATATTTGAGCAATTCTATCCATATTTAAGTCCAATTGATGCGCAATGGAATGACCTTAAACAGCCATATTATGCTACAAAAAACCCTCCAACAGAGCTGAATTGAAACAATTCTGCAACAAACAGTTGGACATTTTTCTAGCAGCGATGTAAAAGACTGATTGCCATTTATTGCAAGATTTAAGTGTGACAAGCAAAAAAAACCAAAACTCTGTAATGGGGCATATGCTTTTTTGAGGCACTGTACAACAGCATCCTGTGATTGCCTGCTCATACTGTATACTAACAATTATGACATGCTAGCCTATGCAACTGCAAGAAAATGAGAAAATTGTTTGCTCTATCCTATGTAGCGCCACTGATTTAATATATATACATACATCCTGTGGATTTGCAACAGTATTTTCTTCTTCCTACCCCCCATCCTCCTTTTGTATTTGATACATTTCTCCATTTAGATGCTCTTTTCTTTAAGTTCAACAGTAATTTTGGTTAACTACTTCACTTTAATGAAGAGAAATGCCTTCTTCCTGACATCAGATAATTGTTTCTTCACTTAATCATCAACAAAATGCATTTAAAAAGCACAATAAAAGAATTATGACAATTTTGCTATCCCCTTGTTTCGTTCACTTCAGAAAAACAAAGCAAGAAAGGGGTTTTTGGGGAGGTAAGCAGGGGAAACGAAGACGTTGACTTGTGCACCCCTCTTGTCTCACATACATTACAGTACACACTGTATATATACAACAACACACTCAACCCTCCCTGCATCCCTTGGTTTGGCATCATTTCAAGTCCAGGTTAGATTAGTTTAGTTCTGGCATTGTGCTCATTTTAATTATCAAACTCAATGTCACAGTTCAGTAGTTTAGGATTTCCAGAACTTTGCACGCTCCTGCTGCTTGGTTGACTTTTTCCTCAAGGGCTGTTGAAGACAGAGGGAAAGAAAAAGAATCAATAAATGTTTTTTTAATGGAATATTATCCTGCTATATTAATCGGGTATTTAAGCTTTCTATTATTGTAAGGTTAATTCACTGGTGGTGGTAATTTAGTTTATTTTATTTGGGGCAAGTTGATGCAAAAATGGATAGTAAAAAAATAACCTGGTAGATTTAAACAGATTGAATGTAAAAGAAAACAAGAGGTTACATAAGCTTTTAGTTTGTTTTTTCCCCTTGGTATATCTTACCATCAAGTTTTTAGGATGACAGTAAGCAATCAAACAAAACTGAACCATTCCTGAAAAACAAACCAAAACTGCTGATTCCAGGTCCCAGCAAACACAAACCCTCTGTTCCTAGGGATTAAATCAAGTTGTCATTATAAAACTTGCCCTCCTGATGACCACTGCTCAAGTACACTGACACCGAGTCAATAAACAGAGTAATTTGGAGGGAAGAGTGAGTCACTTGTCACCATGAATGCCTAATTTTTACATCTTGAAGCATGAGACTGTGTGTCTGTTAAAAGAGCAGCTTTCACCAGGGTGTCAGGGGTGTTTTTATGGGGAGAAAATGTTTGTTACAATGAGAGTAAAAGGGTTGGGTGGAGGGTTCAAATCATTAGCAGACAGAATTAAATGGAGAACTTTACAGAAACAACGCTGTCTTTTTTTGCAGGTTTTCTGTTCTTGGTAGACCTATGACACACACATACACAAAAAAACTATTATTATGATCCATAATCATCATATTCTCATAAGGGAAGGCGTGTTCTGTGAGAACACTGTCATTTGGAAGAGAGTTTGTTTATTTCCCCAAGGGAAAGTAGGTTTTTAAAATAGATTCAACACCTTAGACCATTTATGGCTGTAATCTTGCAGTGTTGGGAATCAAATGTCAACTTATCACTACAGACCAACAAGCCCCATTACCTCACTGTACATGATGTAACTGTGTAATTAATGACTAAAGGCTTGGTTCAACATTTAGAGAAAGCAAGAAGTGATGACTTTTTGAGTACAACTTTGTTTTAACATTCACAGAAGCCATCAGCAATTTAGGCTCTCAGAGCTGTATATAGTTTACAGTGAGATGCTGTTTATAGAGCTTTGAGCACATATTATCAAGTTCAGACAACAAACATCAAACTTTTTGTGGATTTTATTTGAAACTACCAAAAAAGGTTAACAATTTCACTAATAAAAATTAAACAAAAAAGTGTGCTGTGCACTTGCATCCAGACTTCTTTGCTCTGATACCGCTGAAATCCAGTATAACCAGAATCATCTAACTAGGCAAGAAGGTCATAATGTGTTTAAATTAATTTCAGTATAAATACAGATGTTCTGGGAAGGCCTTAGATGTTTGTGAGAAAACATCAGTGCATTTTGAAGACCAAAGAACCCATCCACAGGTCAAAACTAAAGTTGTAAAGAAGTTGTCTTATAAAACTATATTCGAACCAGTGAACATCTCACAAAGCACTGTTCAGTTGGGCATCCAAAACATTAAAAAATATGACCCAACTAGAAAACCACCAAGCAGAAAATTAACCAGGGAAGCTGCTGAGAGGCCAGTGGTAACTTTGGAGGAGCTGCACATATCGATAGTTCAGGTAAAATAATCTGCTGATAGGACAATTTTTAGCGTCCACTCCACAACTCTTGAAAGTGTCCAGAAGAAAGCCATTGTTAAAACAAAGCCATACAATGTTCCATTTAAAGGGGTCCTGACAACAAATTTCATTTTTCTGTGGTTTTGGAGATATAATATGATCTGTTCTGCTCTGATGAGGCTGTGTGAATGTCAAGAGTTATTATCAAAAGCCCTGGTCATAGGTGGTCAGCTTTGTTTCTTTGCTCAAAAATGGACGAATCAGAGAACAGTTTATCTTTTTAAGTAAGTTATCTTTCTACATAATTTATATTCTCCAATGAGAGCACACCATCAAGCAAACAGCCCTACACCTCCTCTCCTCCCCCTAGCTGATACACCGGCTAATTTAAGGGGTAAGTCATGTTAGCATGTCTGGCTACTCCACTTAAGAAGAGGATGGCTACTAAAAAAATATTATGTCCAAGGGTGCTCAAAAATGGATGGAAGTTTCCACTTATTCCCAAAGGATGAGAGAATCAGAGAAGAGTGGCTGAAGTTCATTTATGGGGTAGTATCATGCAGTTATAACCCCAATTTCAGACTATGTTCAATGCATTTTACTGAAGACTGTTTCCTGAATATGAATGAATTTAAGTCGGGGTTTTTGAACAAACCCGTTGGTACAAAAGTATTGAAAAAAACTTTTGTACCAACACTGAAGGAGGTGACAGTGTTGTCATTACCCGTAAGTTTATTTAATTTTTAATGCTGTCTTGTCTGATATATGTATGTGCACTGAATATGACAACCTCATACACTCAAACGCTCTATTGTGAATATATTTTTAAAAATAAAATCTTTGTATCTGACACCAAGGTTTACTTGGACGTTTGGTTTTGAGAACATGGTTCAATAAATTGCGACTTGTTGAGTCTTATGTTTGTGCTCAGCAGTGTGTAAACAACCACATTTATGCCTGTTTTTCCAGAAAGTGTGTTTGTAACTGATAAATCATCCATGTCCATGTGTCTTCGTGCAGGCACGGTGTCTTCTTCATCCTCAGATGATGCTTCAGGCTCAAACATATACGGGAGCAAACTTCCACTAGCCATAATATCATAATAATGGATTTGTGATGGAGTGTTGCACTGAGAAGAAAGGTGTGGATGGGGGGGACAAGGGCGTGTGGGGGCGTGTGTGACCAGTTTCCCAAATATGGTTATAGCCAATCAGAGTGAAGTGAACTAGGTAGAGCCACATATCATTACCGTACCCAACTGTTTTACTGACGAGGGCCTGCCAAAACAACCCCCTACAAAAAGGTGACGTTATTTTTTTAAATTAAATTCTTTGGAGAATTGACATATGCAGATATAGTGATGTCACCATCCCTTTAAAGTTTTGAACAAGCATGTAGGAGACACAACAGACATGTGGAAGGAGGTGTTCTGATCACATGAGACCATACTTCAACCTTTTGGGATACATGTAAAGGCTGTTTGGGGAAAACTAACACTGCACATGAGCACACCATCCCCACTGTGAAACATTGGTGCAGCATCATGCTGTAGGGACTCTTTTGTTTAGGAGGGACAGAGTTAGAGGCTGTAAAACACTTGACAATGGGATGGTAGGTCACCTTCCAGCAGGACGACCTTAAACTTATAGCCAAAGTTACAATAGAAATGTTAAGATCAAAGCATATTCCTGTGTTAGAATGACCCAGTCACTGTCCACACCTACATACTATCTAGAATCTGAGGCAAGATTCAAAATTGATGTGTAGATGCTCACCATCTAATATGACAACACTTGAAAAGTAAAAAAGAATTTTAGTCTCTAGATTTCTAAAGCTGGAAGAGACAGAACCTAAAAGACTTGCAGCTGTCAGGTACCGACTCAGTGGGGATGGATATGAATGCATGCTACACTCTTCAGATAATTATTTGCAAGGAGTTTTGAAAATCATGCATGATGTCCCTTCTACTTCACATTTATGTGCCTCTTCCTGCTGGTGTATCACATAAAATGCATTGAAGTTTGTGAATCTAACATAACAAAAAAAATCATAAAAGTTCAACATGTAATATTTAGCTAGAAAGAGGATATACAGAAGGAGATACTTACGAGTATTTGCCCATCCTCCTCAGCACTGCAATCACCACAGCAATGACAAAAACCACTGCCATGATGGCACCAATAACAATTCCCACTATCTGTCCAGTGCTCAGGCCCTCTGAAAAATAATGGTTATTTTGTTTAGATCTATAAATCATTATTAGGCTCGAGCAGCAAAAGCACTGCAAAGCCCTATTGTAATTAAAATGTTTATTTCCTAATATTATTGTTCTTAAAATTGCAGACTATTGCATTGGGTTTTCAATCACCTTCCAAGTCATCTTCAATTTCCACTCTTGTGTCATTGTCAACCCTCTCAGTTGGGTCCTCAGGATTAGTTGGTGCTTTGGGCTCCTTAGGGAAGGGGCTAGTAGTCTCTTCAGGAGCTGTGGTTTCTGGAGCAGGAGTTACAGTAGCCACTGCAGGAAGTAAAGTTGTCTCAGCAGAAGCTGACGTGTACACGGCAGGAGCTCCAGTTCCTTCCACAGTAGTTTCAGTGATCAGTTCTGGTTCTGTATTAGTGACATCAGTATGGGCCTTGCTTGTAGCAACAGGTTCCTCAGTACTGATCGTTACATCTTGAGGGACAGCTTGTGGATCGGCGGAAGGGATACCAATGGTGCCAGTCTCCTCTTTCGTTGCTGTTTCTACCTTCATGAATTCTGTGGAGACTGTTACGGGACCTGAGGGAGCAATTAGAAGACAGATCCAAAATAAGTTTTATGGTTCTATTTTTTCTCTTATCTGTTCTTAGATAAACTGGTAGAAACACATAGTATTGGTGGTTTATGCTGAAGCTTTACTCCCAACTGTGGCCACATGCTGGCTTGAAGATCAGTTATCAGTTTTGTTGCTGAAATGTGTCTTTGTGAAATGCTTATTGCTTGGTGAAAAATGAACTGTATTATAATATCTGGTAATGGAAACCTCATGGCATCACAAAGAGACAGTAAATTAGAATTTTAAATGATTGCAAGAATCCATTGAAGCAAGCAAATCTATTGTCCTCTCCATCTTTGGACTGGTCGCATGAAGTGATATTGTTAAATCAAATTGACATTCAACACAGAGGTTCTCCAGTTTGTTTAGAAGGGGGTCACCAAAGGCTTACACACTATTTCTCATAACTATTGTTCCATCAGCAGAACACAGTTACCGAAGGCAGTGAGTATGCCACACCCAATGACCTCATAA